>JAQMYJ010000033.1:8630427-8657433 GCA_030014305.1 Clarias laeviceps
TGTAGAAAGAAATAAAAATCAGGAACCATCATGGAGTTAGAAAGTGTTCTAAAACTTTTGAACGGTAGTGTAGATATTTATTATTATTGCCCCAAGGAAATAATGGTTGCAATCAATGCTGCGCAATTAATCACACAAAAAACAAAATTGTAATATGAACATGTATAGTTATTTAATTATACAAGGCTGTATTTTATTACAGAATTTATAAAGCGCTTGTAAATAATTTAAGTCTTTATTTAAAAATTCTTAAAGGTAAATATTCTCAACCATCCTCTTAATGAGTTCTTCTGTGCCCTGATTTGGTGTTCGCCTAGATCATTGTTTGAATACTAAATGATACATTTAATAGTTACTTATCACAGTTTAATCTCAATCATTGTATATGTTAAAGAAAATAAATAAATGCAGTATATTTTATATTTATATGCACAGTATATATTTTATATATTTTATTAAATAATACAGCTCTAGTTGCAAATGGAAAAAAACTACATTTGGGGAAATTTAAACAGGTTGTATTAAGAATAGAGTTGCTTGTCCTGTCTAAAAATTCCAGCTAGGTTTCATATCCTACCAGAGTGGTGCATCGTCTTGTGCTCTGTTGTGATCTTTTTATAATTAAACCTTATTCAGAAACTGCTTCCTTTTTATCAGCACTTATCAGCTAGCATAGATTCAGCTCAGTTAAGCTCTGCCTGAACTAACAGGATTTTTTTTTTTTCAGCAGAGATAGCTTAATTATTCTTAATGCATTTAATATGTATGCAGTGGATGGCTGCTACACGCTAATAGCTCATAAGCACTCAGAACTTTTCCTAGCATTGGTTTAATAATCAGACGTCTGTCCGTCTAAAGTAATTTGTGTTAAACGAACAAACTGCGAGATACTGCAGTTGCTACAACATTGATTTTCAATATTAAACTTTGATGAACTATATTAACACATGGGTTAAAGCCACTATATGTGGCATACAGAGTGAATGTAGACACATGGTCCTTTCAGAATATCATTGTTTTACTGTTTTAACCAGTCAGCTCATGTTGTGTTCGAGTGCAGTGTGCGCACTTGCCCGTATGCACACTTGTTGTCTGATTATATTCAGCTTCTTCAACGTACATTTATTGCAATAATGCTGTACACCAATCAGCTATAACATTAAAACATTAAGTCCAATATTGTGTAGGTTCCCCTGGTGCTACTGAGGAGGCTATGGAGGGCATGACTCCACAAGAGTCCACAATTTTGAGGCCGAATCGAGCTAGCGGTGATGCTCTGAGTGCTCTGATACCTTTCTATCGCTGCCAGCCTTAACTTTTTTCAGCGGTTTGTGCGCCATTGGCTTTTCTGTGGGATTGGACTGGACAGACTAGTCTTTGGTCTCCACAGGCATAGATGAGCCTTGGGTGCATGTGATGTATAACTGATAATCAATGTTATTCAATTGATCTGGCGTATTGTAAATGCTTTTGTCTACCAAAAGAAGACACACTTGGACTATAGGCTCTGTCAGACACACACACTTTTTTCCCCCCCATTCCTTTATTAGTCTAGTTACAAAAATAGTGCCCATTTTCTGTTGAACCATTGTTTTCAACACACAGAGGTCCAAAAACACATTCTTAACCAGTAAGTGGGTCACCTGGGGCCTGTATGTGGCTACACAGTATGAGGCACTTTTCCTGTCTGTCCCGCACACATTGTGGTTTTTGTTTTGCACAAGACTTTTGCAGAACGAGTGCTTCTCTAACACTGGGCAAGTTTTTATCAGCACTGTAAAGACCGTTATGTTCATAAATGGTACAATTAATTAACTAATTAATGTTGACTCACATCAGGACGAATGACCAACTGACGAAGTTCAGTTTGGTTAAAAAATTTAGCACCATTACTTTTTAATGTGATTTGATAAAGACGAGGCTCTTTTTCTATGATCTAAACATCAGAGCAGGACCAGAAGGATGTCTAATTAAAAAATAAAATAAAAACAAGAACAGTGCTCTCCTAAAGTTCACACTGTAGCCAAATGGTCAGAAGTGTGAGGTGACCACCTTTCCTGTCAGTGGATGTGTGGGATCATTTTAAGAGCACAACATCCTCTCGGTTATTTTCCATCCCACTGCCTGTATTCATCGTGTGTGTGTGTGTGTGTGTGCCCGCCTGCCTGCCCACTCATGGCTGACTCGGTGAGACAGTAGAAGTCTCACTTCAAGTCTGACTGTAGTGTAATTTATTACCAAGTTGTCTTGAGAAATTATTAAAAGATATGGTTCTAAGGACTTTCTTATAAGGAGAACCTACTTAATTACATACTCGTACGTACATTAAGATAAACTCTGAGCTCTCCCAGACTCTGTAGTACAAAATAAAACCCTGGAGGAAAACTCAGAATCCAACCAGTCAGGCCAGCCATTCTTTATTTTTCTATTCCTGCCATGCCGGTAAAATTATAGACATATACATTTAACCCGAGTAGGTAAAATATACAGGCTTTTATCCATATGTTTACGTTACATAATTTAGGAGAACTTGAAGCATTTAAGTTGTTGTTGTCATTTTCTTAAGACCATCCGATTCGCACATGTGCACAGGTTTTATATCGGAAGCCCTTCCTGTCACATACTGACTGTTTCTGTCCAGGCCCGTGACTGGTAGTAAGGATGCCCTGCATCTAGAGGATGAGTATGCAACCTAGGCCTTCTACATGACAAGCGCGAAGCCTACCACTAAACCACTCGCACAACTACTTGAAGCAAAGCACAGGGCTTTTTTTTTTTGTGTGGCTGAACCAATGAATAATTCTTAGATTTTAGACTCCCCAATGCTGAGTTTTATAGTAAAGACTTTTTCATCAGGTTACATGGTTTGCAGTAAGATGCTGTAATTCCTTCTTATGATATTTTCATAGAATTCCGTTTGCAGTCTGCTTAATCATGAAATGAGTCTAGTTCATTGAAATTTTGTGTCTTGTGTTTATTAGCGAGATATTTTCCGTACTAAAAGTGTGTCACGTAGTATCACCTCGTGTCGGAGCATTTTTCGAGTTAATGAGGATGATATAAGACTGGGACTAAAACAAAAATTGGCCTTGATGTATCCCTGCTTGCACTGCAGCTGGAGTGTTATGTTATTACTAATATCGTTTAATTGCTTTTTTTTTTTTTAACACAGTCTTTTCATGCTTATTTCCTCTGTCACATCTTGAGCAATGTGGCAAGTTTTGGAGACCTTTAAATGCTGTAATGCCCACACGATTATCAAGCAGAACATTTTGTGCTTTGCAGTAACCCAAAAGAAAACCACAAAAGGAATAGGGCACAAGTGAAGTCGAAAACTTTTGTGAGGGCCATGTGGGCGGTTTAACTACCAAGTGCTAAAACTGTTACACTGTTATCTAAGCAGTGACTCGTTGTTGCCCCTGGAAAGATAAATATACACTAACTTTAATGATCTTCTAACCTGCTCTCTGTAATTCTGACAGACTCTGTGTCCCAGCCGCTTAAGAATTAACCGGCATTGTGTCTTCCTCAGGCTCTGAGCCTGTTTTTCTCCACAAAGATTGAGAATTTAACTGATCTGTCTGTTGCAACATGTAAGGACAGGAAACTGTAACTAGGTTGCATGGACCATTTATTATTTTTATTCTTTCTTTAGACAGTTTAAAAGAAGTACGATTATCATTATAGCCATATTCCACCATGAGGTGCATTTTAAAAGTGTTCATGCTGAAATATTTGTGATGTGTTTAGAGATTCTGTTGATGTGCTGAGGGACATACTATAGGGAGGGACGTACAATACATAACTGGTAGTGCAGTTACAACAGAATGCCCAAGCGCGTTAAAGTCAAAATGGTACTTATGGTGAAATTTCTTGTGAATGCAAGATCGACAAGAAGATTTCGAGACGGTGACCAGACTCTTAGCAATAGTAAAACGCGAATGGTGAAAACGTTTTTTAGAGAAGGCCGTATGTCTGTGAATGACAGTCCCGCTCAAGGTGGCTCAGTCATGTTTGGGCCATTAAAGGAGTTCCTGCGAGGCCAGCGTTTCAGACATGAAGCAAGCAGTTCGATCATGGCTCTGGGGTACTGAGAAGACTTTCTGTTTTGTCGGTATTCAAGCACTAGTTAAACACTGGGATAATTGTGTCAGGGGATTATACAGAGAAACAAAGGGAGTTTTTACTCTCATAACTGTGTTCTGTTATTCTGCACAATCAATAGTCCTGGTTTGACATTTACTTTTAATTTAACTCAAACAGTAATTTTTTTATTTAATTTTTTTTCAGTCCAGAAGAGTTTTTTTTTTTTTTTTCTTTCTTTCTTTCTTTCACTCACCATCTTCTAGCAATGTGCCTGAGAAATCCACTCAAAAAGTAGTGTTGGCAGCAAGCAACACAGTTCTGACAGAAATCTATAAGATGACAGGCAAAGTGGCTTTGGTACCAATTGGAGTATTAAAGTTAAAGGTTTTGGTTTGAGCAGAGATAACAGATTAGGAGTTGAGAGAGAAAGAATGTGTTGCTGCATCAGCCTCTTCAGGTGTCGATGAAGTAAAGCTTAAATACTGCTAACACCATTATCAGCATGCGGTCAGATGGCATTGTGGGTAACACAGGAAACCGTTTGTGGAATTAGATAAATGTCAGCGAGAGAAGGTAAAAGCTAAAACGGTCAATAATGTCACTGACAATCACATGTTAATTCTGAGGACTAGCCTTTGAGCAGGTTGTTTGGGTGGATTATTCCCTTAAGGTTCAGGTGGAGGTGTGTAAATAGTGACATTCTTAAAGCGGTTAGGATTTTCTGTTCCTTCTGTTTTATGTCAAAATATTGGCACTATTTGAGACAGATGTTCTCAGTGTTGCAATGAACATCAGCAGTGATCCTCCATGTCTGACAAAATCACTTTTAAATCAATTGCAAACGCAAGCAGAAAACTTTTACAAGTTCTTTAATCCTCAGCTTATTCTCCGCTTGAAGAGTGAGAATTAAAGAAAAGGAGGGAGTCTTTCCTTTTTTTTTTTCTTTTTTTTTCTTTTTTTTATTGCACGGTAATGTGTCCATGCTTCCGAAGAGAGAGATCCCAAAATAGAACTGGTGTTTGTGCTCTGGGAGACTGAATTTCAATTTACCAAAGCAGGTTCTCCTGGAGCAGTTCTTGTGCTTGTTTAGTATCACGTTGCACAGCCAGAGTTGCACACAGCCCTCACAAGATCAGCAAACCAGTTCGAATTATGTGAGAGTGGTTAAGGTTTCAGAGAAGACATTTTTGTTGTGGTATGAACGCTAGCTTGCGCAGCATCTTCCTTATGCAGGTTTCCTGACAATGAGGGCATAAAGAAGCCCACATTTAAAAAGCCTTACCTGTTTGAAGTTTGCATCAAACCTTTTTCATGCTCTCGCTGTCTTCTCGTACACAACGGAAAACTCCTGCGACCCTGAGTTCATGTAGAGTTCAGACTAACTCTGTTAATCATCGGCAGGCATGAGTGTAAGGTGTGTAGTGCTGAATTGGTGCAACCCTAATTTCCACAGGAGGTGTGCGATAACATTGTTGTGGCTGCAGATATGTCAAGAGCTACTTGGGAGAAATTATTGAGCTCAACTTTTAGATTTATGTGCATTTGCTTGGCTATACCAACTAAGACAGAGGGTCAGGGGTAGGTTCAAATCCCACGACTGCCAAGTTGTCCCTGTTGGGCCCTTGAGCAAGGCCCTTAACGCCCAACTGTTCACATGTATAATGAAATACAAAAAAAAACCTCACCACATTATGGTCACTAATATAGAAACACTGAGCTTCCACAGTAGCTATGTTTACCTGGTTTACCTGGTATTTCTTCAGTGTATTTCTTTAAATCATTCACCCTTTTTATAGATTCCGGCTTATCTGTTTAATTGGATCCTGATTTGATAAGATGCACCTTTACATCCTCGGAGCAGTTAATCAGAATATAAAGTCTCATCTTCGATTGGTTAGAAGCTTTGGTATATATAATCTGGTGAGCCAATCAGCGACCGTTCCTTGGGAAAAAAAATATATATATACATGGGAGAAAGTTGTTTGTCCTCACTAGGTGTTCTGATCAAGAATAGAAGCTGAATTTCCCTCCTGGAAACTCAAGTCACCTAATGTTACCTCCAAGAGGGGCAGAAAGAATATATTTATTCCAACAATCGGATCAAGTGTTTATATGGCTAATATTTACCTGCTGAACAGATTAAGTGTTTACACCACCCCTAATAATGTTCTGATCAGGCCGGACGGGGTCTGAATGTTCTTCATGGGGTGTTTAACACGATGCAGTTTTATTCCGTTTGGGTTATTATGTTTAGTAGTGGAATATTAGGGTCCATCTGAACACACCTAGTGATTGTGTCACAATCCAGGGCATGTAAAGAATTTTTCTTTAACTGTGTCTGGATGATTTACAGAAATTCACAGGTTTGTTTAAACAATGTAACGTAACAGGTTAAATAATATTAACATCAGGATTGTTTTCTCATAGACACGTTCTACAACTTCTAATGAAGCAACATGACATGCTACATCTATATGTGTGTGTGTGTTTCTGTTTGCTTTGCTTTTGTTAGAACAGGTAAATGTTTAAGTTGAAGCGTTGTCATTTCTAGGAAATTCTTTCCAACAAAAAGCAACGAGTGTCTGTTGACTATGTCTAGACCGATGATGTCAATTCACAGAACTCTGCCCCACTGAAATTTTAAATTTTGCCTCACACTAGATATAGCCAGACTTCCTCCTTCTTTTAACCCTGTAATTATAGAGTATAGAGCACATAAAAAAAATGAAGGCCGTCCTGAGGTTCTGCTCACTCTGGGTAAAGCACATACCGCCAGCAAGACTTAATCTAGACAAGGATATTTATTTCCTTTCCAAATGGCTTTTTTTTTTTATTTTTACATTTTTTTCTTATATCTGTGCTTGAAGTCTGGGATGCAGCGTATATTATAGAGTGCAGCTGTCTTAAAATATTAGCTAGAAGTTAATTCTGTCATCCCATTCTTTCACTCACTCATCGTCTATACCGCTATATCCTGTGTTCAGGGTCCCGGGGACCTGGAGCCTATCCCAGGAGACTTGGGGCATGAGGCAGGGTACACCCTGGACAGGGTGCCAATCTATTGCAGGGCATACACACATACACACACACGCTTATTCACACACTATGGGCAATTTGGAAATGCCAATTAACCTAATCTGCATATCTTTGGACTGTGGGAGGAAACCGGAGTACCCGGAGGAAACTCACCAAGCACGGGGAGAACAAGCAAACTCCATGCACACAGAGACGGGAATCGAGCCTGGCCGAGAATCGAACCCAGACCCTGGAAGTGCAGTGCAACAGTGCTAACCAATGTGCCGCCCCCATTCTTTAAGTCCAAGCTTATTATTATAATTAGACTTTCTAAATAACCATCTTTCAAAAATACATTTCTTTCAGATATTATGTTTATTAGTGTACATAAGAATGAGAGTTTGTGCATTGGGCAAGATTTTGAGCGGGAACGTTTGCCTGGTGTAATTCTTCTATTCAAGAAATTTTATCTTTTTTGTTTGGGTAGAAATTTTATTCAGGATGTCCTTACTCGTTAGTTCTGATTGCATAAGCTCCATTTACAGTAAGTATTTTATTTTGGGGTTTTTGTCCATGTATCATTCTGAGGAAACTCTTGAGACAGTTGTGTGTGAAAATTCCAGGAAATCAGCAATTATTGAAATACTCAAAATAGTCCATCTGTTCCCAACAACTATGCTAGTCACAGAAAGCATCCTAACACATTCTAATGTTCGATGTGAAAATTATTCAAAACACTTGACCTGTATTTGTGTCGTATTTTTTTGTTATTTGCTTTCGCAGCAGATGTACTGATGTTCCTGATAAATAAAGCAGAAAGTACGGATATATTTATACAGTAGTTTGTAGACTACTTAAGTAACATTTTGGTGACCAACTCTCAAGTATTTTCGTTTGGCCTAATCCGGCGCTCTTTGAACCGTAATGTTGAAGTGATGCAGTGGGTGGACCGGAGGAGTCAACTGCACATTTCTTGACTGGTAAAGTTCACAATATGCACTTAAGGCTCAGAAGAAATGTTTTGCTCAGACCACTGGGTGTTATAAACATAATACATTATTCCCTTTACATGTATTTAGATGAATATAACAATATCATAGAATTTCTTAACTTGCCTTATTATTAGATCAATGAGATTTTAATGGATTTATGCAATTTAATCGATCTTTTGATGGTTGATTCAGTTCAATGATTTGTTTCGACTCAATTCAGACTTTTCAGATTATTGAAGTAAACTTCTAAATGTTAAGTACTCTGAAATGGACTAATTCCTTAAAATTCCCCCAAAAAGTAAAGAAAATGCAACTTGCTTCCATCTTCCCCAAATGCTCATGTTTTGCAAGAGTATCACTACTGCTCCTTTTGATTTTATGGGCAGCTGATGCAATGTCACCTCCTACTGGACTGGAGTGTGGAGCAAACAAACAAACAAAAAAAAGGATCATCACTTTGTAATAGACATGACATTTAAACCATCAACCGCTCAAGTTACCCAGCATTTCATATGATATTATGTAGATATTAAATGCTTTGTAGTAGTTTTTAATACTTTAAAACCTGTAAGGAATATATCTGCTTGAAATAAATCATCAGTGCTATTGAATTGCCTGGAAACATGAATTGACAGTCCACTCATGATTCCCGGCACTACTAATTATCCAGCTTATCTAATTATCCAGATAACTTCACAGCGCAGAACTGATCTTGCCTTGGCAGTTTTCTGTCTTTTTAGAAATCCCAAAAATGACAATAAGACTCAGGAACAGTATTATATTCAGGCCAGCAACTTTCAGAAACAGGATGAGCATCTTGAGCTTTTTTTAGGCTCTCATTCTCACCCATCACTTTTGCTTACCTTTTTGTTTATAGAAGTGATGACACAGTTGGCACATACATGACTGATAATGCAACTACGCTATGATTACCAATTTTTAGAAGACGACCGACACAAACATTAGGGATGGAGGGGGGTGGGGGAGAAAGTCATCTATAGAAGTGACAGTTCATGTATCGTCAGACTGATTCCAATTTATTTTATTAAATTTGTATTTAATTTACATGTATTTGCATTGGAGGTGGAAAAATGTTGCAATTCCTCAATAATCTCTAAACTTTCCACGCATTAGCAGGTTCACAGCATCCTTTGTGATAGGAGGAGATGATTTGACAAGTTTGTTTAGAATTGTAATAAATTCTAAAAAAGAATATAGAATAAAGATATTTATAAACTCACGGTAGTAACAGAATCGCAGTACAAATTGGATCAGCGCCTAGGTATCGTGATATTGTATCGGGTCGTCGCTGGCGATTCCCGTCCTTGACCAAAGGTATTATTATTATTATTATTATTGCTGTAGTTATGAGCAATATCAGTAGTTTGATGGATCTACCACAACACCTGCTTATATCTGCTTTTGATTCAGTGCTGTTCTCTGTGCATTATATGAAGTATTTTGAACTGACTGATCATGGTGTCATGCTAATTCGATGACTGGTTTTTGTTTGATCATTGATTAAAAGAAGTCATTGTCTTCTTTGTTTTCTTTTTTCCCTTTAGTTTTTTTAGATTCACTTTTACCTCTCACCCTCAGCCTTACTCAGTAATAAAACACTCGTCTGGGTGAGTGAAAAGAAATACACCTTCCTAAGAAGTACAAAATGTTCCGGCGGTGTTGCTCTTGGTAACTGTCTTTAGAGACGGTGTGGTGAGTGGACTCGAATCGAGCTCGCGGGCTGAAGCGTGAGTTTTTTGCTATTCTTCGTGGCTGCGACAGTAAGGCAGGCAAGCGGGGGCAAATACACACCTCCCCCTCATATCTGATCATTCTTGTCATACCATGGTGTGTCTGAGCACGACCACTTCTGTCTTTGTGTGTTTCGTGCACTCGCATATTAGAGACTGTGATCTCACATGCACACACACACACAAACACGTGTAAATATATATACACACACATACAAAGTTTAGCAGTGCTCAGGTGTGGCAGATTTAGTTAATAGCTGACGGTTTGTGTGCGCGAATGCGTCTTTGTTGCATATTTGTTACATGCGGCGCTGAGAGTGACGAGTGAACTTTCTCCGCCTCGGGCCATAAACAAATCAACACCAAGCTATTTGTAAACAGTAAGCAAAACGCAACTAAAGAAGTGAAATAATAACTAGTAAAGCAGCTTGGACGAAATTCGTTAAATAATTAGCGAACTACCTTTCAGAATATGTTAATTGTCGTATGCTGTAGCATCAGTCTTTTCAACAGGAACACTTGTTATCTGATCGGGCTGGTGCAAAGGCCTGAGGGGGTTTTGGTGGGAGGTGATGGGAGGGTTTGAGCTGACCAGATGTCTACAGTAACTCATATAACCACTCTTTACATCCATGGTGAGCAGAAAAGCAACACAATGTGTGGTATTTTTCAGCTCTGAGAGCTGACATCCTGTGTCGCCTCAGAATCCGGTTCTAGCCCGACCCTAGAACACTAGAAACCTGAAGTGATAAACGTCTGTTGTCGCCATCCACCAACAAGGTGCAACTTGTTACGCATTCTGACATGATTTTCTCATTGTAAAGCTGACGTAGAGACTGGAGTGGATTTCAGCTTGTCCGTGATTGCTAATTGTTTTTACTGTCAACTAGGATTAAGAAAGTCATACTATAGCACGGTGAGTATTGTGTGATTCATTATACAGTCAGGTTAAACACACACACACACACACACACACACACACACACACACACACACACACGCACACACACAATCATTCACGCTTGGCAGAAGGCAGATCTCCAAGATTCACAAAAAGGTTTGGATGCAGCTTGCTGGAAGCATATATCGGTAAACGGTGTTTGTAGACCAGTTCCAATGAATTGTGATAATGCTGTGGGTCAAAGATGATGAAAAATAAAAAGTATATGTATGTTAATGTGAGTTTGTGTGCGCTTTTGGTGTTTCTAGGGGAACAGGTACACAAAAGCAGAGAGTTGTCCAATGGACTATGTGGTAAGCTTTTGACACCCATACACACACGCGCACACACACGCATACACACACTAACTCACACACCGGTCTCCTGAGGCATCGAGGCTGATAATGTCTAAGGTCGCTCCCAGACCTCATTGGTTTACTGTTCATTATTGACTTAGGTCTAATTTGCTCTTAAACAGAATGAACTTGTTTGATTTTTACACGCACCCCAGTGACCTTTCCTTTTGAATAGAGTCTTTATGTTCATTTCCTCATTTATCAAGAGCTAATAGTCATAACATTTAAAGTACACTGAAAACAATGAGTCTCATTTATCAAACTGATCTTACCTTACACGAGCTGTAAACGCGCATAATAAGGAGACTCAGTAATGTGAATCTCTATTGGTAAGCCTTAAATAATGATGTAGAGATGCACCGAATGGAATTTCATGTATACAATAAGACATGGGCTATTCAATAACTTTTACATTACTTACAAGGTCGCAGGACTTTCTCCAGGTTACTGGTTCGAGTTGTTATTATTATTATTTTTTTTTGTGCAAATGAAAAAAAAAAAGGCATGGTGAAGTCTTTCACATGCTTCCTACAAGATAGGAGCTTCTTGAATTGCCTCACACTAGGGCTGCACGATTAATTGGGGGGGGAAAAAGAAAAAACACCGTCTCAATTCATTTAAGAATGACAGCGATTCACTTGCAAGTATTTCAGATCGCACTGCATACAGTGTTCATCACACGTGTTCGCTTATTTCCTTGACAACAATCCCAGATGCTAAATCAGTCACACTCATTGATGAGACTCGCACAGTGTAACACAAAACAGAATTAATTCACCAATCAGGCAAGAGATTAGCAAATGATTCAGTCACACTTCTCAATCACTTCTCTCAACTCTCTCATTTACGGCGTTCCACTGTCGCTCACGTGACGTGTAGCCCCTTAACAGACTTGTCAGGTTGCTTGATGGAGTTAAAGTAGTGTATCATTATTTTCGTGAGCGTAAAACTCTGTGTTTTGTGCTCAGATTTATTTTTCACTTATTACAATTCTCATGCATTCAACGCTAACCAGTCAGAGGGTAGAAGAGGTACAATGCCAACCAGTCAGAAGCTGGAAGGGTTTGACATGTTTCTAATTGGCTCCTTTCAAAGGTGCAACCATTGTTTTGGTTGCAAAAAATGATTATTGTGCGAGAGAATCGTGATCTCAATTCCCATGAAGAAAAATCGTGATTTCGCATTTTACCGAAAAAAAATCGTGCAGCCCTACCTCATACCATTAGGACACGGAAGTAAAGCACAGATGCACGTGATTGGCTAGTTTTTGTAGATTGGTTAGTGCTGCTACGATGGATCTGCCCACTGAGAGCTCCTGACTACAGATGCCTAGAGCAGAATTTGAGCTTATGATCTCCAGATGACCGATCGAATGCGTTTCTGTTGCACCTTGGCCGATCATCAGATATCTATAAAACCAGTCTGAAAACCGTCCAGTCACAGGCTGATCATTCGGTGCATCTCTGGTATAATAGTATCGAGCGAGTGACACTTCATGAGCGTGTTATGTGAATACGAAGAAAATCAGTCTCATCAAAAATTTTGAAAAACTACCACCTTGATAACTGAGACACAGTGAGCACATTAGTATGCAGGTAGACAACTGATTTGTGTCTCTTTAAGTGATTAGTATTACATTTGAAATGCTGTCTGTGTCTTCACAGCCAATCAGCTTGCGTCATTGTTAGAAAACAGTAGGGTGCTTTATTTTCATCATTATGCTCAATTTTCATCATTCACATGAAGATAATTTGCTGTGTGAAGAAAAGTAAGCCAGTCTCAAGCTTTGTCAAAGTAGGTTATCAGACAGGACCTGGCTGGTGAGTCTAGAGAGGTTTTTTTTTTTTTTCTTTCTTTTTTTTTTCATGCATTTCAGTATAACACACTGTTCTCTGAAACATAAGCACACATTGCAACTGTGCTAAAAAGTGTGGGAGCTAAAAATATAGGTCATTGCAGACCATGATTTATCATAAGGCATGGTGCATTGCTTTCTGCGAGCTATTTCCTGTTAAAGCAGCCCCTCATAAAACAGCGCGCACACACACACACACACATACGCACGCACACACGCATAAAAGCAAACTATGAATTGTAAAAGTAGATTCCAATAAGAATCAGCCTCAATGCCCAGTCACACATCTGCATGCAACCGGTGGAGGGAAACCGTCCGAAAGCGGCCCGCATGTTGATACACCTGTGTGTATCGTCTTCCTGGCTCACTTGTTGTTCTTATTTTTTCAGTTTTATACCCATAACCTTGTCTTGAGCTGGTATTTTGTTCTCATCTGGTGTTGGTCCCTTTGGTTTTGTTCCGATTCTGGGAAGAATCCTTTCTCCAGTTTTACTTTTTTGTCCCATTTTTTTTTAATTAATTTATTTTATTGAGGAGGTGGACATCCAGCTCTTGTCAACCAAAAAAGTCACATGCTGCATGTGGCCCTTTTAAGAAGCATGAAGACGGTTAGCCTGTGCATAGTCGTTGGTGCCATGATGACAAAGTCCCTTTTCCACATGGGACTGCTGTGCTTTGAAACTGATCGTAGGCAGCCGAACTTATTCACCGCATGAAGCCCTGTGGATTGTTTCTCATCAGGGGACTCTTGAGAAGTGTTCTTAAAATAAATGCTTTTTTCCATAGGGAAAACTCCTAATGACATTTTGCTTTTGTTAATAGTGTTTGTCTTGCCATCTTTTTCCTCCTTTTTCTTTATTTTCTGTGAATCCATTTCCTGTTACGTTTGCATTTATGATGTAGATTCTATATGATCCTGTGTATGAATTGTTTCTGCTGTAGAGCTGGTCAGTGTTTCTGTCAAGCTAGTGTCTGCATTCTGTCTCTCTGCCTCTCTCGCTCTCCCTCTCTCCATGCCTCTGTCTCTATCTTTTAACATTTCTTCTCTATTCTATATGCTTCTCACTCTCTCTGTATCTCTCTCTCTCTCACTCTGTCAAGGTCTATAATTTTTGGACATTGTTCGGTTATTATTACTTCGCATGTCTAAAGTGGTATATGGACATTGAAGTTCAGTCTTTCAGGTTTAACTTCATAGCATTTACACCCAAATCAGGTAAGTGAAATAGGAATTATAATATAGAACCGCATATAGCTGGTCCCCTCCCCCATTTTTTTGGGACTGAAAGTAATTAGACTTAAGTAGTAGGTTCAGGGCATGGGTAGCTCTGCGGTTGAAATGATGGATGTTGAGCTGTTGACCAGAAGCTGCCAATTTTGGGACCTTGAGCAAGATCCTCAACTGCTCAGATGTGTCCTGATAAATAAAGATAGATGTAAATAAATGTAAGTTGCTCTGCATGAGGGTATCTGCCAAATATCGTAAATGAAAATGTAGACAGTTGACTCAGCTAAAACCCAAAAAAATTATCAGAGAGAAAGCAAAATCATTAGCTGAAAGAAAAACAGAATTTATGGTTGCTGGCATAATCATAAATAAAATAACCATTTTTTTTTTTTTTTACTTTTTACTTGGTTTAAAAATAAAATAAAAATCTTCAGACACAGTTGGTCAGGTCAGGGACAGGCTGCCAGAGGTAGGTCAGAGTCAACAATCAAGAGGAGGCTTTATCAGAGTAAGTACAGAGGGTTTACCACAAGATGTAAAGCATTGGTAAACCTCTAACAGAAAAAAAATTAATAAATAAACAATAATAAATAAAGTGCAGTTTTTTGCAACAACACCATATAGAGAGAGGAGACAAGATTCGCTTATAGCAGAATGATGAGAAGCGAAGGAACTACTCACGACGCAGTTCCAATCATACTGAGTGGTTGTGTGTGTGCGCGTGAGCGTGCGCTGCCAGTGGAAGTGGTTCTCTTCTATTTATTAATGAGGTGAACGCTGACAAAAGCAGCAGATTTCTGTTCAGATCCAGTCAAACACTTCGCACTACAAATGGAAAATCATGCTTCAAAATTAACCCAAGTGGGGTTTTTTTAAGGCACAAAAGTGGAATATTCTGCAAGTCAGTCATCTGATTTCAGACCAATAAAGCATGCATTATACTTAATAAAGGCAGAACCAATGGCGAGACCCAGGAACTACTGATGTTTGTGGATTCTAGATCTTGGGCAGTCATTGACCTCAAAGTAAAAAAATATATATATATTTATTTATTTATTTATTTATTTTTATATACACACAGATAGTCCCTGACTTTAGAACAAATCGAACTTACGAACAAGTTCTGTTTCGGGAGCACATTCGTTTTGTTCTTAAGCCAGAAAAAGTGAGTCTTATACGCCTTTGACTCGAATATACAATGTAAAGTATACCAATCCACTTGACTAAATCTTTCCTCTTTCTATCTGTCCCCTTTGCCATCATATGGCTAAAACCCATAACTGTGCCTAAAGGAAATTAATCTCACGTGATGTGTAACAGTGTTGTCTCTGCACCTTTAAATCGTGAGGGGAATCCTAGATGCCAATTTTCCATCATTATGCTTACGAACTGATTCATTAAAAGTAGTAGAACCGCGGTCCGTTCATATCTACGGAAATTCGTAACTCGAATGTACTTAAGTCAGGGACTACCTGTACATATGTGTATGTATGTATGTATGTGTGTATTTATGTATTAAAAATGGTTCTTTAAAAAAATTCTTAAAGCTCCTTAAAGAGTTCATATTTATTATTTTCAATTTCAATATGCTGTGGTCGACAGCTAAAAATAAAACAATGTCCAAATGTTCAAATATTTATGTACCTGATTGTATCTCTCAGTCCCCTTTCTCTCTCACTCTCTTTCACTCTCTTTCTTTCGCTTTGTGTGAGTGTGTTTGTGCATGTATGTATGTATATGTGTGTGTGTTTTATTTTCCTCTTGGCAGTCTTGCAGGATATTTCAGCACAGCATAGTGACATTAGAGAGTGGAATGAAAACTGACACGACCTTCCCTGACAGCTCCATAGACATTCCTACGTGCTGTGTGAAGACTCTCACCTGGTGCGCCCTGGGAGATGTAGTTCAGATCATCCTATATTTAGGTTGCTTATCTGAAGTACTGATGTGTGGTATCTGGTGTACTGGAGAGTGAGTGTGAGTGAGTGAATGTGTGGTGTGCATGTATATGGATACTTTGCAAGAATCTTCTGCGTAACCTTGGGATTGTGTCAAGCCATGGGTTTCATATTGAGTTAGGATATGACTAACACATTCTTCTTCATTACGGATGTGCTATCTCAAGGTATGGAAGAGGTCAAAGGAAGTTAAAAGTGGGGAAAACAAGAGAACAGGAAATGTGAAAACAAGAGGAAGGAAAAAGGAATGAACTCATCCTCAGTGAGCCTTCCTTTGTCCTTCTAGCTCTTAGGTTACCGGGGGAGGAGCATCGACTTTTTTTCTCCTTCCATTTGTTCCATCCAACCATCAGTGGCGGCGTCCATATATTCCCCATCCTCCTCGACCCCCATCATAAGTATGTGCATTAGAGAGGGAGGCTAGGCGTCCGCGCGCACACACACGCACACACACACGCACACACACACAAATGCATAAATGACTGACGCTGCAAGGAGTCTGTGAGGAAGGAAATGAGGGGAGGGGTGGGAGAATGAGGCAGGGAGGTGGAAACAAGAATCAGCAGCAGCAGCATCAGTGTATGAACGTGCATCGTGAGAGGGAGAGAGAGCGAGGGAGAGAGAGAGTGCGAGACAGGGAGGAGAGGAGAACAGAGGACAGTTGGCTACACTGCTCAAATGCAGTCGGCGGCTGGGAGGCGAGGAGGATGAGAGAGCGTGGGGGAAGGAGAAAAGACAAAGGGAGATCACATCGTTGTTTTCGTTCCATAGAAGAGAGGGAAGAAAGCGATCTACACGGAAACCAGAAAAGAAGGAGAGTTCAACCATGACTCTGTCATTTTTCAGCCAGAGGAAGCAAGTCAACGGATAACAGCAAGAGCGGCTTTTCCTCTGTCAGCCCAGGGAACTGAGGGAGAGAATTTCAAATGAATATCAAAGATATTTTTTAGTAAAACCATGGCTAATTAGTGCTTTTATTTTGCCTTCACTTTTTTCAGCATCCCAAAAGAAATAAACAGAAGGGAAATCGGACATTCGTTTTAGCGTATATACTTTCAGTGCTTTTACAGACATCACTCTTATTACTTTATAGCTGATATGCAGAAAAAAAAAAAAATCAGGTTTCTCTTATGCAAAAGTTTTCAGTGTTAATTAAATCGTCAATTATTGCACTCTTTCTCCTATATTGTGCTTATCAATGTTGTTGTTATTTTTTTTAGGATGTTCCGTTTTTGCTGGAACCATGTGTGTGTGTATGTGCGTGCGTGCGTACTCTTGAGCAATATTTGATTTTCTCGTTGGACTGCTGCCCTAACGGAGTGTGTGTCTCTGCGAGTGTCTGGTGCTGTCTTCAATGAGATGTCAACATTGATTAAGTTTACGGCAGCAGAGACAGTGGCGGGACCTTGTCGCCTCGCGGCGTCCCATTCGACAGACTATCGATCGGCAGCGAGCACGTATTAAGCCAGCGCGGTGTGTGTAAAGTCTCTCGACCGTCCAATTTGCAGAGCCGCGGCTGACAGGTTGTGTGTTGGCGGAACCCGCCGCCTTCTGTTTGGGTTCCGTCAAGGTTTCGTCTGGCACAAATCTGCGCTGCCTTCTGTCACCATGGCAACAAGCCGGCAACAGTGAAGTCTAACATCACTGTTTGAAGTTGGTGTAAACTTTTAGGGAAATTCTGTCTCATGTTATTTAGATAAGAGGCAGTGAGAAGATTTCAAGGTGCTTTGCGTTTTTTATTTCTTTTTTTTTTTTAAACCCACGGTCTATCTTTACTTACTTTTTGTACAACTTGTTAGTTCATACTTGTCATCAATTAAGGACAGACAGACAGGATTTATACCCATTTCCTATCTTCTGTTCTAACGGTGCAAACAATTTGGTCTTGGAGTCGACTATAGAGTATTTGTAGTTAAACTCAGGTTTCATCTTCTTTCTGGAGTGCCAACAATGTTCATCTCCACTAGCAGAGGTTTGTGGAGGCAAATAAAATGGGCTGCTTATTAACCAGGCTGCTCCTATGCTAGTGATCACGTTCAGCAAACGTTCCATCCTCCTTTTTTTTTTTTTTTGTTCCCCGAAACACATATCTGTTCTGGATCAGACACGTCTTTCTTACTTGCAGCCTTATGTAGGTGCACCCTTTTTTATCTAACACTTTATACAGACACATTTTAATCTCTTACTTGTCTTACTAGGAATTCCTCCACCTTAACCTCGTTGGCCAACAACTTCATCTTGGAACAGGGATTCTGTCATATTCTCGACGAACAGGTGCTACACCCGGGTTGCCGTAGTCTGACACTGTTCCAGACTCGGTTCCATGTACTGTTTCTCGATGTTTTTGTAACCTTGTTGTTGAGGTTTTAACTCCTGTGAACGTTTCTTTTCCTTTTGTATACACTGTGCACCTGTCACACAGCATTTCTGTCATTGATCTTTGCACAGATTGTGTGTGTTTGTGTGTGTTTGTGTGTGTTTGTGTGTGTGTGTGTGTATTCTACGCACGTGCCAAGTCCAGCTCACACTCCAGGATTGCATCAATTCATATTGCGTGCCGTGTATTTGCAAGCGTTGCTGCATTTAATCAACTCTCAGTGAGGTCCCATAAGCGTTTCCACTTAGTGGACCTCTTTAGAGCTGCACTGAAAAGACACTACAAGCTTCGTAACAAGCTTGTTCAACTTTATTACACTCCACAGCAACATCGGAGCAATCTTAGAGCGGTGTAATGCTCGCAAGAATTCACTGTTCTGCAGCAGTGAATTTGTACCGTTCTTTAACAAATGCAACCTTGTGAAGTCTATGTATTCAAGTACTACTGATTCCAGCCATTGGTGCTCTGCTGAAACAATCCGACTGCTTTATGCTTTACTAATGCTTACTTATTTTTCGGAAATGGTGCGATCTGATTTTTGAGATGTGTGTGGGAATGAGAAAAGTCTCTGAGGACATGACAATCTAGAGAGCAAGGTTAGAAATCGGCCAGACGATTATTCTAAAGCGCAGATACTGTTACAGTCACCGAAAGTGCTTCAGAGGTTTTGGTAATATATGCAGTGGGCTCGGACTGTGCTTCATGCTTGTAGGACTGTTCTCAACTTTCTTTTTTTTTTTTGGAAAAGTTGGCAATTATAGATTGTTGTTTCCTTGCCAGGATTTTTTATTTATTTATTTATTATTATTTTTTTTAGGAGTTAAGTGTTCTGCTATATTCTTGTTCTGCGTGGGTTTTTTTTTTTTCCTCAGGAAACTGATTCATTTAGACCTGCTCCATTTGAGGGAGCCATCTCTCAGACGGGAGGTGTCAATTAGGATAATGAGCGCGTGATTGATTTTCCAGTCCGCCTCTAATGAGATCTCTTAGGGCAGAACTTTGGATTGAGCCAATCAACTCTCATTACGATCACACTGACAAGCGGCTGGTTGCCGGTACCAAGGGAAGTAATGTTCCAGATGTCGGAGGATGACAATCTATATACCTTGGCCCACACACATGTACAAAGTCACTAATGGTGCTCTAGTAGTTTAACCTTTTACAATAGCCATATTTTGATCTGATTTCTAGAACATTGGTAGGACAGTTTCAGGGCTCTCTGTGATCAGTTTACCTTTTTTTCTAAATCAGTCACATTTCTACGTCTGTAATTATCTCTACAATCTATGTAACTCTGGGCTTTTTTTAAGTCTCAGTCGATCAGTTATAGAAACTATTGACTTGCAAGAAACAGTGAGTGAAAGTGAATATTTAGAAGTCGCTGTACTTTTTAACCAAAAAGGAAGGAAGGGCAAAGAGTCAGCCTGGAGAACGGGAAAGAATACGTGGGCGGGGGAACGGGGGAGAGAGAGATCATCTGGAAGAAGCGGGCGAGCGTGATCGAAAGGGAACGAGCGAGGGACAGAGAGCGAGAACGAGAGGAGGAGGAGAGGAAGAACAGGGCCCAGTACACAGTCTGGAGGCTAAGGGAGGGATTCCAGGAGAGGAGGGATAGAGAAGAAGAACAGCTGAAGGGAAAGAGTACAGAAGGAGCGAGAGAACCTCAGCCAGAAGTGATTTGGAAGAGACGAGAGGAAGAGGAGAAAGAGACAGAGGGGATACAGCTGGAAGACAGGGGACCCCGGATCATCTGGAGAAAAAAGGAGAGAGAAGGAGAAGTAAGAAGGAATATATATGTCAGTGACTTGAAACCAAAGGGTGAGAAAGAAGGGAAGAGATCAGCCGAGTGAGCTTGATCCAGACTAGAATGGTGCTTTCTGTCTTTCTGTGTTCTTGATCTAATACCATGTTTCTTTACACTGCACTGTAAAGTTTACAGTATTCTTTTATCACAAGGACTGATTTATATCAGTTTGGTTCTTAAAGGTTTGATCAAGACCGTTTGTATATAGCGTTCTTAACCAGGATATAGTCTTTTAAACCACTGAGACATTATTGGATCTGTGTGACTCTTTAATGAGGATCTTCTCAACCTTAAAGAGGTTAAAGAGAATCTTCTGAGGTAGTCTTGTCTGACAGTGTACAGTGGCCTCTCACCTGCTTTTCTCTCTCTCTCTCTCTCTCTCTCTCTTTCATTATTGATCTTTCTATTGGAAGCCTCTCTATTGCAGCTAATAGTTTTTATGGGGCTCTTTCAGATAAGAGCTTTTGTAGTTTAGTCTCACACATAGAAACCAAAACACATCCCTAAATATCGAAGAATTCCTTTTGCTTTCTTTCACGCACATTTTTTTATTATAAAGTGCAAGACTATTTAAAGACACCAACAAACTGGCATTAAGAAGACAATCATGCTGAGGTTTTTCAGTGGAGCTTATGGTGCTCTAATGATGCGAATATATAAAATGTGAATTATGATTTACTCTATGCAGACTAAGATCTGATGCAAACCCTTTCACGCAGATTTAAACGGAGCACTGTGTGACTACATGATGTCAAAGTCTGCATGACCTGGAACTTGACAAGAAACGCTGTCTATTCTCGTTACTTAATAGTCTTTCTCCTCCTTCCCTATTTCTTACGTTCTTCTTCTTCTTCTTCTTTTTTTTATAATGAACTGACCTAACAACAACAACACTGTCATTTCTTTGGTCCAAAGATGAAGCGATCGGGAGAGGGAGACAAACAAGGAACTGTAACCAAAAAGAGTGGACCTTTTTGCAATTTATTTGAAAGAGACACTTGGACAGACCTTAAAAGAACCTAAAATCTTGTCAATTCAGAACTGAACTGATAGACGAGTGGAAAATGGAGCTCGTCCCCAAAACTAAATACACCCCCTTCAGGAGTGACTCGTTCAGTTCTACAGACGAGACAGCCTCTAATCCATCTCTCCCTTCCTCAGCTCCCCTCACCCCTCTTACTCCTCCAAGCATTGCTTCATCTCTGTCTTCCTCATCACTCGCCCCTATCCTGCCCCCGACGTCCCCTCGGCCGGCTGAGAACAGCCCCACCACGCTGTGCTCCTTTTTTCCCAGAATGGGCTCCCTGCGACTCGGCATGTCTGCCAGTCTTCTGCCAGGCCTGAAGGCGTCCAGCAGGCCCCAGGAAACACCCGGCACCTCCTCCTCTTCCTCTGCCTCTACTCCTCCTCCTCCTCCACCTCCTACTCTCCTTCCTCTAATGGCTCCCTCTCCTCCTCCTCGTCCCCCACAGGACATGAACCGGCTGGGTGGCGCGTCGCGGAGGGCCCGTGTGGAAGGGGGCCAGCTCGGGGGCGATGAGTGGACGCGCCATGGCTCTTTCGTCAACAAGCCCACAAGAGGATGGCTGCACTCGGACAATGTGGTCAGCACCACCGGCGTCAGCTACACCGTTAGGGTAAGACAATATTAGCTAAAAACTTTGGGGTTATGTGATACATATTCTATTGTGTTTTGCAACTGTTTGTTTTTAACTTTTTCTCTCTCTCTAGTTAACGCCTTTGTTTCAGTTTAGCCTGTATTAATGGAGCGATTGCCAAGATTCTTTGTAAATGAGATCTTACTTGGACACAAAAAATATGCTCTGATTCTGATTATATAACTAAATCATAAAACTTGCATACACACCCATTACATCCACACCACAGGGGCCTTAAAAAGTTAAGCTGTTATGAGTCTGATAATGTCCGGCAAAACATGCCATTGAATACTTTTAATGTCAATCAGTGATATGTGACACATTTTTAGTAACTTTTCCTATGGTAATTACTTATTAAGGGTAGTTCAAATGATTTCCTTAACTTTTCCTTCATCTCTCAAATCCATTTTCTCATACTTGTATCATAATTTGCCGGAATTCCGTATCATTCTGTGTGTGTTACTGATCCTCTGACTCATGATGTACAGACAGCAGCTGCAAAGAAACTTGGCTTTGTGTCATTACTCTGAGGCATCTCTTCACCCATAGAACTGGAGGCAGAGATTGCTATGTAGAATGTCTTAGAGCTACTGTACAGTACTGTGCCAAGGTCTAGAGCCAGCCTTATTTCTTCATGTTTAATTAAATGGTGTTAATGGAATAAAGAAATTGGAACAAAGTTTTGATTACGACAAAGTGCCTAAAGTTAAAAAGTTGTTGTTTCAGAATTCAGCATCACCAGTATACTAATCGTCGTCCTGATCATGTGTCATCATCTGCACGTGTTTCTCACTGGTTCCTACCTTATGTTAGAGAGTTTCTTATACTTGAATGATTCAGTGGTCAAAACCAAAAACGTTCAGGTACCGAATACAGTTACTGGACTAAAAAGTAAAGTAAAAAAAGTTCTTCAGAAAGCCTGGAGAAGTATTTCTCAAGGCAACGTTAAAATTGCATGAAAGTCTGACTTTTTGAGAGCAGAATATGAACAAATGAGGGGTGGCTCAATACTTTTGTACAGGACTATAAATCAAATACTTTCATCCATTTAAACAATACTTGTCTTCAGATTTCAATGTCATTAACAAGTAGCTTGATTTACTATTCCTGGTCAAATTTAACTATGGTTCAGACCCTGGAACAAATGACTTCTGCTAAACTTAATCTGTTAAAGACATCGCAGATGCTATGAAGACTAAAATCATAGACTTGAAACCTCTTTATTTTACACTAAGTGTAATGTTTATATATTATAATGTGCTCTAGTAGCAATATTAATGATCTTAGATTTTGAGAAATGCAACGAAACATTTCAATCATTTGAAAATTAGAAGTTGGAACCCAGAGTATCCCAAAGCTGTCTGTCTCCAGGAGGATAAGGGAGCAGAACTGGGTGGGATGAATTGCATACTTTTTGTCCCCTGTCAATTGCAGCAACACTAGCCAATAGTGGCACCAGTGAGCACAAGCATGCAGAAGAGGGTGAAGAGCAGCTGTTCAAACAGATGTATTGTACGTGTCTCAGAGAAAGCATATGGTAGGCTTCACGCTCCCTATTAAGGAAGCTGAAGTTTGGTTGAAGAGAGCTGACGGTTGGATGGGAATCAGCTAAGACCAATTTAGGGAGAGAAAGTTGGCGAAAAAAGAAATCTTAACGGTGCCGTATTTTACTATTTCTAGTTTTCATGGGTCTCAGAGGGCACTTTCACATTAGGCATGATTGATTTTTACTGTGCCGAGGAACGATCGCTTCCCCCTTTCCTACTCCCCCACTGTCCAGCGTTCGTATTATTCTGTTTCTTTGCACTCATGTACACTTGCATATTTTCATCCTCTGATACAGCAGCTGGCAATGTGCACCTAGCTGGTTTGTAAGCCACCATTAAACACAACGAAATGAAGAGAATCTTCTCGCTGTGCCTAATGTTATTGATATTTTGGGAAAACAATTTGTGTGTCCTCCTACTCGATCAGCTATGGCTGTGTAAATCAGAGGATGAAATTGGCATGTTCTACGTGCACAGAGATTTCTGAGGAGTTTCTGAAAAAGCAGTTCCCGAAGGAGTTTTTGAGAGGAACGATTGGTTCCGTTTGCAGGAACAGTTGGATTCCATATCCCTCTGAGTACACGGTATCGTTCTAGAGACCATCCTTTTTCTGCGAACTCGTGCACAGTTCCCGCGCGTGGAACTACTGTGTTCTCACTGATCAAAATGAACCAGACTTTGGGGTCAAGTGTCCTCCGAAACGCTCCCGGGACCCTAATATGAAAACGCCCCGAGTGTTCTTCCAAGTGTTTGTTAATGCCACAGTTTGTTTCTACCTCAGAGTACCTCTGTTTCACTTTTCTTCCAAACATGCCGTTTCAGTGTTTATTTAAATAAGCTTTCTCTGAGACAACACCCATTAGAGACAGAGACAACTATTATTCAAACAAAGTGAAGTTTGAATAATAGTTCCTTTTTAATTTACAGTGTGTACCACTTTTCCATTTTAAGTCTGAAATTATATTAAAATGTGTTTGATATATTAAAAAGTAGACGATTGGAACCGTCTTGTTAAATTTAAGTATTACAGTAGAAAAGTACAGTATTTTTTTATTATTATCATTATTATTATTATTACTAGAACATCAATTTCATAAATATTTTTATACTAGTCAGAAAAAAATCCTCAATTCATAGCAAAACCTTTTGTGTGCTGTATCACCATAGTGTTTATCACACTTTTATTTTTTTTAGTCCCTGTCTAGACGTCTCCTGAAATGATGTATGTTTATGATGACGGCATTGTCGTTTTTGTATATGTATGTGTATATGTATGTGTATATGTATATGTATGTGTATGTGTGTGTGTGTGTGTGTGTGTGTGTGTTTTCTTTTTTTCATTACTGATTGTATCTAAGTATACAGTTTTTTTTGCATAGTAAGACAGGAGCTAGTGTTTCTCTTAGTTGCTGTTTATCTTATCTCAGTGCTTGGTTTGTGTGTGGGTAGGTACAGGAAGTGGTCTGGACTAACATGCAATGCTGTGTATTTTTTTTTTTTTCTCCTGCAGTACATGGGTTGTGTGGAGGTGCTGCAGTCAATGAGGGCGTTGGACTTCAACACCAGAACTCAGGTTACCAGGTAAATCTCTCACTCTCACCCACATTCTCTTGTTTGTGTATATGTGTGTGTTTTCTGTCAAAAGCATTCGGATCATTACACACATATCGGTGCAGACACACTGCTACTATGGTGGATAAAAGACTCCTTTAATTAAATATTAATCTCCTGCTCTCATATGCCTCTCCTCTCATGTTGTGGTCAGGGATGGAGGGGGAGGGGTCATGACAGGGGGAGAGAGAGACACACACACAAACATCTTTCTCGTTTACCTTCTCCTACCTTATCGCTTTTTCACCTCCTCTACCGAACGGGCGTGTATTCGCGTTTAGAAAGAAGGAAGCAAGGCATCATCCCTGCCTTGATGCCACACACTCTTATTATAGATGCAGCTGGAAGCCTCTGGAATTCTTGCGGTTTCTCCGATTTTTTTATTTTTTTTTATGTTGTCCTTCCATTTGAGTGCAGCTCTATAGTTGGTGTGTCTGGTTACAAAGAACTACTTTCTGAATAAACCAGGCTGTTTTAAAATGCAAACATGATCCTGTTTTCAAATTGTTTACTTAGAAGCGAGTAGAATGTGTGTATGTGTGTGTAAGAGAAATCTAATCTGGTATTGTGCAAGACTGTGAAATCTTGGAATGGAAAGAAAAGAAAAAACAAAACCCATGATGGAAATCTATGTCTAATAATCTGATTAGTACACTCTCTCTCTCACACACATACACACACGCACACACATTGCCTGACACTGTTTGTGTGTGAGTAACTTTGCATTCTGTGTGTTTCAGAGAGGCAATCTCAGTGGTGTGTGAGGCAGTACCAGGTGCCAAAGGAGCTCAACGCAGGAGGAAGGTATTCAGCGCTAAACTAATATGCACCCAGCATTTAATCACCGTTCACTTCTCTCCAGTGTGCTGAATCAGCAGCCGATACACACGCTGTCTCTGAGTGTTAGGCGGCAGTGTTGGACAGGACTTTAACACAAACTTGTCTACTTGGGGTAATAAAATGCAGGATTAGATAGTCAAAATGGCAAAAGGTACTTAACTTGCACCTCGTACTTTTTCAGTCTAACTGCAAGGGACATCACAGATAGCTATGCAAAGGAAGGCAGTTGTATTGTCACCGAATGCAAATTTACGACATAGCGTCGGACATACCACACGTAGTCAACAATCCTGCTCTACAGCATGCTCGTGTCATCTTCTCAGATAATCCTCATCGCTTCATTTCATTTCATGTCTGTTTCTCTGCTCTGTTTTACAGTTTGTTCTCAGGCAATTTTTTTTATTTGTCTGTGCATTTCTATGGCACTGAGCGCTACATTTTTGTGGTGTTTGGGTCAAACTGACCCTGTCTGCATCCTAAAAGAGAAAGCATGTGAGGGAGAAAAGACAGAATGTGATCCACTCCCAGAGCAATCTCTGCAGCTGTTGTTTCGTTCCACTGCCTTGACTCTGTGTAACATTTACCAGCACTAACTTATTTTTTATTTTTTTTAATTAAGCGTACATAATACATTTTAATCCACATTTAGTTAGATTTAAAGTTGCGTAACTTGCATGATAACAGCTACAACCAGTCATTTCCTTAACAGCCCCTCTTTATCTTGCAGTAAAAAGGCATGTCATCTTAACTCTTACCAAGAACTTGCAAAATACCAAGCTATTCATGCCTAAACATTTCACATAGTGTGGAAAAAATACAGTATTAACTTTTATAAAGTGCTAATGCTAGAGGCGCTTTCCAGAAATGCACAGAAAACGTCTCCAAACTGAAAACATGTACAATTTAATATGCTACAGTATTTATAATATATATATATATATATATATATATATATATATATATATATATATATATAGATTGTCTTGTT
>JAQMYJ010000033.1:8670334-8684546 GCA_030014305.1 Clarias laeviceps
TTGTGTGGATTATATATATATATATATATATATATATATATATATATATATATATATTTTTTTTTTTTTTTTTTAAACCTATGAAGTAACACATATGGAATTAAATAATTAAGTAATAACAGCAACAGTTAGTTGTTATTTTAAGACACGAGGGTCAGCTGCTCTGGAATAGTTCTTGCAAGACAAGTGCATTTGCACATGAAGACCATCCCAGGAATGCACTACTACTGATAAAGTTGGAACAAAACTTACCTGTGTCCAACTTTTTCAGTAGTAATGTATATATCCATCTATCTGGACCTCTGTAGTCCAACTAGGGACCGTGGTGGCCAATGTTGATTACGATTGGGTTTATTCCCTCATTTTACAACCATGATAGGGCCTGCAGTCATCATTTAAACGCACATTCTCACACTATGGGCAATTTGAAAATGCCAGTTAGCCGAATCTGCAAGTCTTTGGACTGTGGGAGGAAACCCACCCAATACAGGGAGAACATACAAACTCCATGCAGACAGACCCCAAGGCGGTGGGTGACCTTGGAGGTGCAAGGCGACAGTGCTACGTTATGCTACCGTGTATGCATATACAGTATATGTGCGAGTGTGTGTTCATTATACACTTGGATTATATACTGCCACTGGGTACATTTGTTTGCAAGTGCAGTGCAAATAAACCTCAGACTAGTATTTGCATAGCCAGGACAATCTGACCACGTGAACTTGCTTTCTCTAACTTCTTCCTCGCTCAAAAGATCTGGCACCCTTTAATGGAGGAAAAGCAGCTGCATGCTGAATCCCAATAGACACAAGCTAAAGAGAGTTTCACATTAAACACCTTCATATTATTTTATAGAACGCAGCCCATGTGGATAAGAGCATCTGCTTTAAAAAAATTAACTACTGAAAACCCCTAACCATTATCTCATTATATATATGTGGCTTTTGTAAGGGTGTTGAATCACTGGGGATTCTTTTCGTTCTATTTTGCTTGACACCTGTGCATGTCAGTTATTGTGTACGAAGCATGGCCCTGCTGGCTTGTGATTGGTGCAGTGTTGCGTCAGAGGGCGGGGCGTTGGTTAAATCCTTAGCTGCGATTGGAGCAGAGCAGAGAAGGCCAGAAGAGAGCTGGAAGCTGTTGCAAACTTACTGCACGCTCGGAGAGACGAGGACCTGAGTGGTTTAAAAGACGTCGAAGCACTTGTGGTAAGATTGTATTGCTTTTTAAATATGAATGAAATTATATGATGGAAACAGGCTTGGGTTGTTTAACCTACTTCTAGACTTTTGCATAACTGCAAACTTTCTCTTCATTTCCGGCATTGGTGTGTTTGCTTCGGGTTATACAGTAAGACTGAATGCCAAACGAGCATGTTTCCGCTCTATAGTGCCCTACACAAGGCAGAGAAAGCTCAGAATTTATGCTCTACTTAGTGCGCTTATGCAGCGAACTGGAGGCCGTTTGGGATTCGGCCCACGTTTGGGAGCTTTGTTGATGTAAACACATTCAACAGCTGTGAACAAATTAGTCTGAAAGTTCATTACGTATCATAGACACAGTTTAAGTCAACCTAGGTTTATTTATGTTTTACTTTTAGTTTAAGGACGCCGTTTTAAACTTATATTAATTCCATATATGTGCACATTGATGTAATGTATATAAGGTACTGTAGTTACTCCTGGGCTGATGATGGTTTTGTTCCATTCCCTGATGTCAGAGGCTTTGTGTAGATGGTTTGGGTTATAGCACTTAAGCAGAAATTCCTCCAGTTCCAGCAGACTTAAGGTTAACACAAACTTCTACCATGTTTGGTCAGATTTTGGAGTTGGGACGAGATGGAAAATTATGGCAGATTTTAGTGAATAAGCTTAAATAACTCCGGTTCCTTGATGAATGGATGGATGGATGGAACTTTAATATGGTCATGATGCTCGAAAGATTCTGCAAAGGCTCAGACCATTTTATATACGAGCTCTTGACAATAGGCCATTCTTCTGCCTGATAATACAGTAAAAATGATGCATCTGAGAAATGATGCATATTTTAGAGCAATATTGCACTGTGTTGTAGGCGTAATCTTAACTTTACAGAAATACACAAACTTTTTTTCTTCACCAAATTTAGATAGAGGATCCTGAGCTGAAGATTACTGTGAAGTGCAAACATTTTTAAGTCAACATTGCCTGACTTTGTCATTTGTTTTTCAAGAAGACATGCAGCTAAACTAACAGTGTACGGGAAAAAAAATCTCATAACTTATAACTCCACTTTCTTTACCATGCAGTCATTCTCTTTTTATTAAGTGGCCGTGTATAATAAGCATTCAGCTCAATAGAGCAGGCTTTCATATAACTTTATTTTTGGATCTTATCTCATTCCACTATATCCTGAGTTCCCATCAGAGCCCAGGGCTACATTTACCAACCTCTCAAGGGAAAGTTTCTATTAACAGACCCAAATTACTGCGACGAAGATTAAAAGGATCCTTAATGTAGTGTGAAGTGTGTCACAAAGTATCTGATTAGTTTTTTGACCTGCTATTGGGTTAAATTCAATATCTTCTTTAACCATTTGAAAAGTAAAATATTATGCTAAACCTCTGAATGTCAGGAATACAAGGATTATCTTGTATTGCAATGTAGAGATCGGTTATAGACTCGAGTGACCTAGTTGGAAAAGACACCCATTTCTAGTTTCCTCACTCGTATTCAAGACTTGAGCAGTAACTTACACTTGTTTTGTTTTTCAACAGTGATCCCAAGAGTCTTCCGCTTCCGTCTTTAAAATGCACTCCTTTTTTTTTTTTTTTTTTTTTTTGGGGGGGGGACTGTCAGGGACCTCCTTAGTTACTCAGGTCTTTGCCAAAACATGTTGTTCAAAAGAAGGCCCAGTGTTGCTGACAGCAACGTGTGAGTTAACTACTAATGAAGATAGTCGTATAACTTCAAATCCTGTACTAGCCATTCTGCCATTCTGATTTCTTTCCATTGTGTCATACTTTCCTTTTCCTCCCTACTCGTTATCATATCAGCATAAAAGCACCTTGTCATTTAAGATTCAAATATGCGATGGAGCATGGAAATTAATCTGCCGCTCTGTTACCTGCCCTGCCTGAAGAGATGTCGATTCCTTTTATTTTTTGCAGTTGCTGGACAAAGCCATCAGAGGGCGATGGCTGACAACAGCAGCTCCAATGGCAACAGTTGGACCATTCTTGCTCCAGAGGTAAAGGTGTGTGTATTCTGTATCGAAGGTAGGCCTGACGTGATCCTTCTTTTTTTTAAGCGATCCGTCTTTTCCTCACTCATTTGCGTGTTCCTCTCAGGATGGCATGACAGAACAAGTACATGACTTCACTCACTGATGGTATACTGCACACTGTGTAACATGTCATATACATAAATCTGTGATGGAACCCCAAAATAATTAGGTTTTTTTTTGGTTTGAGACGAAAAAAGACAAATCAAAAATGATGTATTCGAATTTCACCTTCTTGCTTTGCTCAGTTAATACTGGCTTGATTCTTTGAGATACGGGCTTGGTCCTTCCAGTTTTTCCTCAGCGATAATGTCCTTTGTTGTCTTTCTGCATGATGAAGTTCCTCCCATTTAGATTAGATTTTTTTTGTAAATTGGCAGATGGATTGTTACTTTTGACTTCTGAGTTCATATTCCTGCTCCCATCATTCTCACATGATCAATAAAGATGGGTAAGCTTGATCGAGAATCAGCCATGCAAGCAGATGTAAATTTGTTGCTAATCTCTGTGTTTCTAATTGCATTCTAATTTGACTTTTTGATTCTGATTGCTGGTCGTTTGCACCTTGTGGTATACCCTCTATATTTCTGCCCTTCTTTAAACAATGGTTGGGGACACCTTCACCCTGCCCTGTGGAGGTTGTTGGTGTTGTTGACTGTTGTTTTAATGGTGCCTGCCTATCTGTTCATCGTTTTATGTTATTGCCGTTATCACATCGTTTCCCCCCCCTCTGTCCGGAACTCCTCCTAAACCATTGTTGAAAAATTTGAGCAGAACATTCACAGAACCTTCACTAGAAAGCATAGATGTGAACGAGCAATTTCACTTTCTAATAATTTGTTTTCTGAAATTATGATTTTTTATTTTTTTTTCAAACAAAAATTATTAGAAAGTGAAATTTCTAGTTCACATCTATGCTTTCTGTTATCCAAAACTCCTCCTAAACTATTTATAGGAACTTGACCAAGAAGTTTAGTAATGTGGCTACAAATAACACCATTGTAATAGACTACAGCTGAATGTGTGTACAGGAGAGGAAGTTTTGCTGTAATGCCACTCTGATTATTAGCCTCACTGAGCTTATTCTCCTCTGTAATGAGTGGTGCTGGGTATGACTTCTATATTCTACGGTTCCTGTATAACTATAGACTGTAGTGTAGTGGACAACTACACTATAGTCAATATTTAATACTGTAGATGTGCACAAGCTGTTAAATCGTTTCACCTGGCTGCGAAACATGGGCGACGCCAATGTTTGTTGCCTCACATTGGCGTCATGCGTCATGGTTACACTTTTCCTCTATCCGTAAACCCCTCCTAAACCATGAAGAGGAATTTGACCAAACCTTTTTTTGGAAGCACAGATGTGCACTAGCTATTTCATTTTTAGAAGTAGCATGTTCAGTGAGCAGGTGATGCATGTCTTTTTTTTGGAAGACTCATAAATTTTATCCTGTTTTTGTTCACTGCTCTTAGAATGTTAGTTGTTTCTTCAATAGCTGACATCAGCACTGAAAATGATGAATGACCCAGGATTATTAATCAAGGAGGCAATGATTAAAATTTTAGGAACTGATTTGTATCTGTTCTAAGAATTAACTGGAGTTTAGACTCTGTAGACTTGTTTATTTTGTTGGGCCGCATGCTTCATTCTAAAAGTGAACGGATTTCTTCAGTTATTCTTGCGTTTTGCTACCACAATAAAATAGCATATTATTAAAGCTACATAGAGTTCAGTGTGTGATATTCGCATGTAGTCAACCCGGCACTGTTTCCAGTTTCAACTAGCCACTGCTTCCCACTAGTTCCAGGCATAGAGAGTATATGTTTCTGCTTTAAAATGCATATACGGCTAAATCCGACTACCAGTGTTCCCATATATTGAGTTAAAAAAAAAAAAATATTATAATACTATTTATTTTATAATAACTTGTTTGTTTCATTCTATGCCTATGGATGCACCAGTTCATTTTTTTTAAGCTTATGTGAAGGTCTTATGTGTGCAAGTGATTGTTGTATGAAAACATGTTAATATTGACAATTAAGTGCTGAAGAACTGGGTTCTGGAGTGGGTTTAGGCAAATAGCTTATGGAACAAAAATGAATGTTTGAAATGCGTTCTTATATAGGAATCTGGAGTAGAGAGCATGGGTTCGCTGTCTGACGGTCAGGGAGAAGTGCACGCAGAACCAGCTCTCACAAAATCACCAGTGCTCTCAGACACACCAGCAGAGCAAACTCACCCTCTTGATCCTCCACAGGTTGGTGCCGCACATTTTTGCCACTTAAACATGAATATTAGTGAATATGCTTGTGAGTTTGGTTATGTACTGATTTTTTGCTGGAAATACAGGAGTGATAGGATGAGGTAAGAAGGGCCATGAATGCAACACTTTTATTAACAATTGCAATTCCATTAAAGATATTTTAGGAATACCTTTAAGTACACTAATGTTTGTTTTGTTTGTTTTATTAAAAAGTAAAGATGTAGATTTTAGAGGTTTAGCTTAAACCTTTTTTTTTTTTTTTTTTTGTCATGGTAAGGATGCTGGAAAAGATATTAAGTAATGCAAGAAACAAGCATGAGAGAAATTTACAAAAAAAATATTATAAAAGATTAAAATATAGATTTGAAAAATCTGTTTACTGAATTGAATAATTCCTTATTTACAAAAATTACAAATTGAAAAACTGAATAATGAATAAGCTGATAGCAAGTCAGTTTAAAATATTCATACATCTAGTTATAAAATTATCCACCAATCACCCTAAACACCTTACCATTGATTATCAATTATATACCAATAAACTGGTGACCCAGTGGGCACCCAAGGTTTTCCCCTCAATGCCATGGAGACTAAAGGCCAGCCTGCCTGGTCTGATCCCACAGAAAGGCAAACCCTCCTTCAAATGACCAAAAAAAAAAGTCCCAGTGCACCCAGCTTGCTGTGCGTAGATCCAGCAGGGAAAGTGCCCTACGCCTCCAACTTGGCCTTCAAACAATCCAACTGAGCACCCATGGGACGTGCTGAACAAACGGGTTCAATCCACAAAGGCCCCACCCTGCAACCCACAGCACCCAAAGCATCCACTGCCAAAGTCCTGGGTCCAGACACCACAGCACACCCCAGAGGTCTTGTGTGTCTTGGCAGCAGAAGCAGAGCCCAAATTTGAGTGGTGGTCATAATGCTAATGTTTTTAATGCTATGGCGTATTGCTGTACAACTGCATGAAAAAAGTACTGCTACCTGCTGCATTGCATTAGTCACTGAAGTGTCAGAAGGTGCTTGTGTATCACAGAGTGTGTCTGGTTTACTGCCTGCCAGCTTAGTGGCGAGCAAAAATGCCTCTCAAAAGGTTCCATAGGATTCTAGATTTTGACTTTTCACATAATTGTTGGTAATTTATTATACTGAGAATTTTGACGGAAAACATTGACATTTTAAGTTTACAAAACATACTTTACTTTCTTATATTTATTTACATTAAACTTTGCATGGGTGTGATTATTTTTGCATATTGTGCACCAGGTGACACCACTAGAGGGCAGTGAAGATGCAGCTGTCACACACAGTACCAGTTTGAAAGAGGACACATCATCCAGCATCCCTGTTCATGTTGAAAACCTGACCTCTTTGACCCCAGACCCTGAAGAGCAAGAAGCCTCTGGTACTGGGTTTGAAAACCAACCCCTTATCGATACAGAATCATTCTCTGACTCTTACACACACATTAGGCCATCATCTGTGTCCGCTTCACTCCCGGGAGCATTAGAAGAAGAGGAGGAGGAGGAGGAGGATCTTTCACAGGGGGAAGACAAGAGTGTGCTGAGGAAGACTCTGAGAGAAGGTGAGAAGCAGGTCACACACCAAAAATGTCCCAGTTTTACAGATATGTTCAATTCAAACAAAAGGAATTTAACATGATTACATTTTCTTCTTTAAGTTTTAGTCGTCGGAATTAACGAAGAGTGACGGATATAGTCAGGTCTAGTATGGAGTTGCATGGTTCAGTGCTGCCAGACGGCCTGTTCTGCAGTAGGGCTGTACTGAAATATGATAGAGCTGATCATCTGCTCTGTGCATCTTGCCTATGCTACGCTGCAAAAGCTGACATCTTACTAAGTGATGATTATTAAACCCATTTTAAAACATTATTAATTTCAATATTTACATTTTCTTATCTAAGAAAGTGAAAATATCTTCAGTCTAGACAAATTTATCGCTTAAGGTTTTAGCAAACCAAGTATGATTATTTAGCATATTTCTAGATATATACGAGGGGTGTTCGAGTCAAACCGGGACCTGTGATGAAATGTCACGTGAATGAACGCGTAAAAAACGATTAATATTGACTTCAAGCACGGTACGGTGATCTCAGAATATCAGTAAAACAATTTAATGGTGCAAACGTTTTAAAGAAACATTCGTCGCCTGATACTTGAAAATCGACTGATAACTTGTCACCAACTTTTGTAAGAGATCCATCGGTTTATGGGAACTGTACACCAACCATTCATGGACACCACTTGCACATTACAGAAAGACCGAGACGCTGTGCATGACACAGAGCGGATGCCAGTCGGTTGTATGGCACCTACAAAAACATTTATACACTCATTCACAACTGATCTTAGCCATTCCAAACATGTTTTTGGGAGGTTGGAAGAAACCACAGAACTTGGAGGAACCCAGACGTACATTATGAAAAAAAAAAAATGTTCAGCTCTTGACAGACAGTAACCTGAGCTCAGGATCAAACCTTGGAGCTGTGAGGTGGTCAGTACCCACTGTGCATTATGCCATTCAGGTTAAACCATTGTTAATTAGAAAGTCTACCGTCTTTGGCAGTGAAACATATTGTTTTGAGTTATATATATATGATTACTAGGGATGGGAATCATCAGGGATCCACCATTCAGAATGTCTAGGTTTGATTTGATTTAGATTGCAATTATAAATAAAATATATATTTTGTTAAAATGTATAAATTTAGCCTTTGGCATCAGTGTGGTAATACATTAATCGTCCCTCAAAAGAATATATGTAAATTAACATACGTAATATAAATTTTTTTTCCCCCTCTCTATTTCTAGTGATTACTGCTTTATAAAATCAGATTTTAAAAGTTTTACGTTTGAAATATTTTGCCTGTCCGCCCTGACCCAATGGAAAATGGCACATATTAAAGGGTTTCATTGTTCCTAGCAACTCGAGAAACTAGGTGTCTGCTGGATGTGGAACAACTGCACAAGCACACTGATTCCCAGAGCCCTGAGGAATTCCAAAAATAGAAGCACAACTAGTGAAGGCCCAGTCTCTGTGTAAGAGCATAGCCTCAATCCACAAGGCCTGTGGTGCAGAGCGAGACTCCCACAGCATTGCAGTGTGGATTTCAGTTCTGCTTGCTAAGATAATTGCATTAATGTTGCATTAATCACTTAGAATTAAAGGATTTGTAAACTCCTTAAGCCATACAGCTCTGTAATGATGCTTACTGAAATTTACTGATTACTGAAATTTCAGGGACACAGTATGTCACTGAAACACTAACACGACTTTGTAATATGCTTTAAAATAATGCTGGCATTTTTCTCCATGACATTGCATTTTGACTGATGACACAAAAGCATTTGCAAGAAATCAGAACTCTGTGTATTTTGTCAGATTAAATTAACGCACCACTTTTCATTTGTGTATTTTTATTGTCTGTACTTTAAAATTAGCATGACTTCTCATATTAGCCAAAATGTGAAAAGGAGGAGATGATTTACCCAATTTGTGGAAAGCTTATGATTATTTATTAGGATGCTTCTATAACATCTAAACCAACTGGCCACTTTAATATGAGGGTGAGTCAAAAATTATCTGCACTTAAATGATCATCTTAGTTTTCTGTACACTTTGTCCATCTTTTAATAAGCGTTCGTATCCCTTCAGTAAAATTTTTTTTTTTAGGGTGCGAGCCACAAATGCACTGGTGTCTTCACTTCTTCATTAGAAGTGAATCTTTGTCCTCGTATGGCTGCTTTCTGGAGATCAAACAGAGGAACATCCCATGGAGCAAGATCAGGACCAAAGGGAGGACGCTTTAACCTCAAATCGTAGTTTTTGTGTGCTCGTACATTGTCAACACCCCTGGTTAGCAATCCTCTGCATTTAATCCAAAGTTTGGGCTTCGGCTCTTCATTAAGCATCTCACTGTAATGAGCACTGTTGAACCATTTTCCTGATAATGTTCGAATACTGGCCCTTGAGAATCCCAGAAAACTGTAAGAATCAATGATGTCTGATCTTTTTTTTTTTTTTTTGGTCGGCGATTGAGGACGTTTCTGTTCCATACTCTGCCGTTTCCTCTCAGGTTTGCAATGGTTAATTTATGTCTGGTCACCATTTATGATGACTAATACTTTCCTTAGAGTGTTGGTCAAAAAGGAGTTCGCTTCTGTTTTTGCTTTTCCGTGAGTTGTTTTGGCACCAGGTACACCCTTAGACCACAAAAAAACTAATCACGGCATGCTGCTCTTCTTTCGTGCAAATCACAGTGCGGCATCCATTTTTGCTCACGCTTGCACTGCAGTGACTGGGGAGATAGAAGCCTTAAACGGAAAGCACTCATAAAACCAACAGAAGTTTTAATATATCTGTAGTGCGGATCATTTTTGACTCACCCCTGTACATATACTGTACTTATTCATACAATTATATAATCAGCCAATCAAATGGTAGCACCAATGCATAAACTGCTGCTGAAAACTAAAAAGCTTCAGTTTTTATGATAGTACTGTGTAAAACTGTAAGTGTGCAGAAATTAAAAATAAAAAAGTAAGGATGCTTTCAAAAATATCTATTTTTGTTTTTAAAAATGTACAAAATGCAAAACGAGTGAACAGAAGGGGAGAAAATCAAATCAGTAGTTGAATTGAATAAGGGTATATTAACTTTTACACATGACTATATATGACAAGAGCCAGTTGTGTGGTGGACTGGTTGGAGCTGATAGGAAGTCACCACTCTTTGCAACTGTGGTAAGCAGAAAAGCATCTCTGAACACCTTAACTTGAATTGGATGGGCTACAACAGCCAAAGACGGCTTCCTATCATCCCGTTAGCTCAAATCACTCTGGCTGTCCTGCTCATGAAACTGTCATTGGATTTCTCTGCTGCCACTTGATTGGCCGATTAGACAAGTACATCAACAGGCAGAGTTACAGCAGTTCCTAAGGATGTGGTTGTGAGTGTATGTAAAGTACTTGCAGCTTAAATAGATTCTCTTTTTCCATGCAGAGTTTCAGCCAGAAGAGAGGGCGAATGAGGGCGATGGAGTAAGGAGGAGGAATGTATCTGTCCTGACACCTTTGTACCATCGAGATGAGGAGGAGGAAGAGGTTGAGGAAGAGCAGTTTAGACATCCTCGGAGAGAAGGAGAAGGAGACATCGGGTTCACTTTGAACAAGTGCATTTTTGGAGCGCTCGTTCTTCTAGGCTTGGGCACCATATTCTTCTCTGGTAAATATTTACCATCTAATGCAGATTCTAATCTATAAAACAGAAATATTTCATAGTGAAGTTAATGGGTTTCCTGAGACAGGACTGTATTGTTCTGCAGGTGTTCTCATTGATCTGGATGATGGTACGTAGTGGGTGTGTTTGTTTGATGGTTAATGATTGCATTGATTGGGCAAGTTGCTTTAGATTCATGTGTATATGACCAAAATGTAAGAAAATGGAACAGTTCAGGTAATTAAGCCGTGTAAAATATGAATACATACTGGAGGTATTATAATGAAGCTCACCTTAGTTGGTAATGATGCTGTAAAGCTGTCTGCAACATTGGTTGCAGCTGTTCTGTTTTTCCTTACATATTCCACTAATGCATGAGAATCACAGTTGTTGCATGTGTGCATTTCAAGCTTATTTACTGGTGTCTTTTGCCACAGTAATTAATCCTTTTTCAAAATGATCATCTCCTGGGCCTGCTCAGCATTTCTATGAATGCCTCAATGCATAGCATTATTTTGATTGCTGTATTTTCTGTATCACATTTAATTCTAGGGATGTTGTGTTGTCATTTATTTTGGATAAATGCACATTGATCAGTCATAACATCAACACCACTGCAAGGGCAACTAAAGAACGGTGATCACCAACTATATACCAGCAAACCGGTGACAGGATCATGGGTTGGCAAGGCTCATCCATGTCCACAGGGACCAAACACCAAAAGCCAGACACCAGAGCATACCTCTAGAGGCCCTGAGGAGAAAAGCCACCTTGGTGGAACAAGGGGAACTCGAAACCTAGCTTGTTTTAATGTTAATGGTTGTGTTGTGACTGATCAGTGTAAAATAACAGTGAAACCTGCCATGTGATTAGCATGTACTGAGGAGAACAGCATGAGCAAAAATATTGCTTCCAAGCAGTTAACTGACAAGGTGAGAAAAATCTCTCTTGTAGTTACACCTACAATGTACAGTATCTCCATGTACTGGGCATTTTATTGGGTATACAACCATATAGTTAAATTTTTTGTTATTATACAATTGGAATTTATATCTGGTGCTACTCGGTTTATTAGTTTGCCTTTTTTCCATTAACCAGTGGAAAGGGACTAATAGTGGTCATTGTTTGGCCATTGGTATTACGATTATTTAGCTGGTAGACAACAGACTTTTTCCTTCTGGATTAAAAACAGTCTAGCAACTAAAAGACCCTGCCAGCCGCAGTCTTATGGTCAGAAATACAACATCAGTGTAATTACAAGGTAGGTATGTGTAATTATCCATCAATCACTGTCTATATAAACTGTGAATTAAATTCATTTAAATGAAGTCAAAAAAGTTTGATTTTTTTTTTTTATCATTGCTTACATACAGCATCTGCCTGAATTGCATGACCTGAGTGAATGTAAAAATTATTTGTAGTGATAATTTACCTGTTTGAAGTAATCGGTGAAGTAAGAGGACTGACATGCATAATGGTTTTATTCATTTTAACTTTCGCATGTGTACTTGTTGTGTGCATGTTTTTTCACACCGTGTAAAGGTGTGTGTATGCATATACAGAATAACTTGTTAATATTACGTTTACATTTATTTGATGTTTAACTTTATAATATACCCTGCCTGGCCAAAAAAAAAGCATCACATTGCAAAGCTGCATAAAGCAAAGAAAACAACTAAGGAGATTTGAAAATGCTGGAACTGGGTTAAGAGCACATTATCAAAACCTGGAAGGATAGTGCTGGTCTGGGGTTGCTTCAGTTGATCAGGTCTGGGCCCAGCAACGTTATGTGGTAATAAAATGCAGCCAGCTGACAACCTGAATGTACTGAATGACCAGGTTATCATATCATATATATGAAGCAAGCTGACACACTGGTCATTCAGTACATTCAGGTCATCATTTCATGAGGTTTTTCTTCCCTGATGGCACAGACTTATTCCGGGACACAAATTGTGAAGCTGGGAGCATGAGAAGTCATTTTCACACATGAGCTGGCCACCATATTGTGTGATGTAATCTAAGCTGAAGGTGATTGAAAGGAATCTTGGTGTGTTTGACTTTTTTGGCCAGGCAGTGTAGCTCAATTTACAGTGGTCTTGAAATAATTTACTTAAATGTTGCTCTCAACTTCCTAGAGGGAGATGCTGATTCCAAGGACCTGAAATATTCAGAAGCAAATAAGGTAAGTTCTTGTTCTTGTTGTGTTTTTGATTGAGCTGCAGATTCCTATTATGCTTTTACGGGCAAACCTTTTCAGTGCTTCAAATGTATTTTGTCCAAAAGACAGCACTGTTTTGTGTTTCAAAGTTGTGTGCAAAATGTCGAGTAGGACATTTCTAGACTAGAGACATTTAGTTGAGCTATAAGTTATAAGCTGTTTGACATATATCTGATATATACAGTATAGTATGGCCTTACAGTTGGACCTTAGTATTTGGAAAGTGACACAATTTATTTATTTATTTTTGCCTCTGGACATCACTGCAGTGCATATTTAATATGCAGCAATCAAGATGTGATTAGCTTTCGTTGCATTAAACATTTAGAACATGTCTATACAGACATCTATACGTAGTTTCTCCATTTGTACAGGCTCAAAACTAATTGGACAAACTAACCCAATGAATATAGTGACTCTCTCTAATAAATGGAAGTTAATTGCTGGAACCCATAGGCGTCACCAAATGCTGAGTTTCCTCTCTTGAGCTGCATTGCAGACCTTTGGGAGCTCTTTCCTTTGTTGGAGTTATGAGGCTCGTTCCTCATATCTTTGCTTGTTCAAACTCACTCATGCACACAATTTGTATTTTTGCTGATTCCCAAAAAGTTGGGACACTGTACAAATTGTGAATAAAAACAGAATGCAATGATGTGGAAGTTACAAATTTCAATACAGTGGAACCTCGGATTGCGAGTAACGCGGTTTGCGAGTGTTCCGCAAGACGAGCAAAGATTATTAATAAATTTTGACTTGAAAAACGAGCAAGTCTTGGTTTACGAGTACCGAGTATCATGTATCACGCACCCACTTCTTGTTTTGACGCCAAGCGTCACGTGATCACGACTGAGCCAACAGTTTTTCTCTCTCTTGTGCTGCGGAATTGTGGGTAATTGTCTCCCCCGCTGGGTCTTAGTGCTCGTCTCTTACTGGTATAATCAACATCCGTGCACATGTGTACTGTTTACTATAACACTGTGGCCATGTGTGTGTGTGAAACATATTTTATTTTGTGTTTGTAAGCGTGCGTGTACTGTTTATTATAACACACGTGCTTGCGCGCGTATAAAGCAAAGGCAAGTCTCATTAGAGGGTTAAGATCCATTTTTTTTCTCTCCCTCTCTGTATCAGCCTGTCGTTTCACTTTGTGTGTGGGAAGCCGAGAGGCGGAGGAGGGGGGGGGAAGGGGGATGTAAAGGTGAGAGGGTGTGTGCGCACGTGCGTGCGC
>JAQMYJ010000033.1:8688028-8713374 GCA_030014305.1 Clarias laeviceps
TGTGTGTGTGTGTGTGTGTGTGTGTGTGTGTGTGTGTGTGTGTGTGTGTGTGTGTGTGTGTGTGTGTGAGAAATGAGGCACTTCCTGTTATGACTGAGTGGTCTAATAGTTTGAGTGCTTTTTTTTTTTTTAGGTTCTGGTGTATCATTGCCTATAAACAGATGTCTGTCAACCACATAGAGCAAATATGTATCTCAGCTTTATCCCCTCATTGTGTCTTTATACACTGTCTGGCCAAAATTTTAACGTCCCCACTTCATAAAGGTCAACTTATTGGCCTGCATCAAGTACTGAAAACAATTAACGAGTTTTGAAATGACTGGAATTGGGTTAGGAACTGGCAAAACATTGGTAAACCTATAAGAACTTTCAACTTCCTGGAAGAAATGTGGTCTGAAAAATATCATATTGCAGATGCACGGTAAAAAAAAACTGACGAGAAATCACAGATGTGTGTAATAGTAAAAGTAAGAGCATTTGCAAATGCACAATGTGACACAAACTCACAGGATTGGGATGAAACCGCTGTGTGGCCATAAGAAAACCACTTGTTAGTGATTCGAAAAAAAGAAAATACATTTGCTATGGAACATAAAGATTGGACTTTATTGGAGATCTGATAAGTCCAGAAATACCCTATTCTAGATTGACCGGTGCATCAGGGTGCGTGTCGCATAAAGTGATGCTTCCATCATGCATAGGCTCTGGATGTGAAAATAAGATGAGGCATGTTCTAGGATTCAGATTGAGAAAAAGTCGCTCTGGGTGCATGATAAATCATTTTCACACCTGAACTGGGCACCACATTGTGTGCTGTAATCAAAGCGGGACACCTTTTTTTTTTTTTTGGGTGCCAGGCAGTGTATAATATATATAATGTATGGCAAAATGTTCATGGACACTTATTACATCCAGATGTGCTTGTTGAACATCCCGGTCCACATTTAGCTGTAAACAACCTCCACTCACACTTCACAAGGCTTCACAATCGACTTTGGATTTGTGCCACAGCCTCAAGCGTGCATTCGTAAGAGCTTTAATAAGGTCACGCATTGATGTCGGTTGAGGAGGCCTGGGGTACAGTTGGTGTTCCAGTTCATCTAAACCATGTGTCCTGCTGAATGTTATTCATATCTGGAAAATGCACGGCCTGTGTCTAACCGTTCCACACCCACACCCGCACCACTACCCAGAAAAAGTCATTTAACATTGCCAAAGACTTCTATGGTGTATCTGTCCAGTAGGCCTGGAGTGCAGCCTGCATTCCAATCCAACTCGATGTGTTCACTGGTGCTGAGGTTGCCGCTTTGTGCAAACCACCACAGTTTTTTCATGCCAACCTCGGCAAACCGTGCCTATATCGACCTTGCTTTCTGCAAAAGTGCACCGTCATGCTGGAACATGATTGCGCCTTGAAGTTTTAGTAAAGGGAAATTGTAATGCTACAGCATACAAAGACAATCCTGTACAATATGAGGAAACGTTTCAATAACCACATCTGGGTGCGATGGTCAGGTGTTCATATATTTTTGGCCATATAGTGTGTAGTCATCCATACACAGATAGGGTTTTAGTGTGTAAGAGTATTTGTGTACAACGTTATGAGGAATAACTGTTTGTGTAGCAGTGCTGAGATTTCTTTAAATTTCGCTACAATTTCAGTTATGGTCCACATTTCCTAATGTTGATGTGTTTTGTTAATTATTTATGAATATGCTTTATTAAGCTACATTATGTGTTGTTTGAGACTTAAAAAGGAATTAGTACTCCTAAACCCAAACTGGTTCATATTTTAAAGGGTAGACTTGCACTGTCTGTAGTTTTTTTTTTTTTACTCATATTTTTGTGTATTGCACTGTATATTAAGGGTTGTTTGCAAAAAATATCACTTGGTACAAGATATTTTAATATCTGTCCATATTTATGACATAAAAAGTCTATCTTGCACTGATTATTTGTAATATGGAGGGATACAGAACTGTGTGAAGGTTTTAAAGTGAAATGTCTTACAATGATCATAACTAATAAGTGTTTAAATCTGTATAAAACTGGCACAGATCTAAAAGAGAAATATAATTTTTAGAGAATATAGTTAACCTGTTCATGGTACTGTTTAGATTCTTGCATTGTGCAATAAGTTAATAAGTACGATGAGTATTATGGATAATTGCTGAAATGTTTGTGCTTGGGAATAGAAACAGGGAATAGAATAAGCCATCTTTATTGTATTTGTACTTATCTTTTCATGTAATCGGTTAAACAAAGTGCACATTTTAAAATGGCACTGTGCAGTTTTCAGTTCTGCTTACTCTGTACTTTCGCAGGATGCAAACTTACACCTTGAACATTTCATTTTTCACATTTCACTAATAAACCCAGATTTACCCAAACTGCTCTCTGTAACTACTCAAGAGTACCACAAGTACCCCCCTGGTACCAGAAACCTCTCAGTCCAACTGTTTTCTCTCTCACCACTGCACTGTCGTTCCTCAAATGCAGTCTACATTATTAAAATTAAAGTGAAGTGAGAAAAGGGAATCCGCCCACATTCTCTGAGGCTTTAAATACATAAGTGATGCGTGCAGTCTGAAGTTTAATACGATATGATCTGAAACACTGTTCTGAATAAACAGGAAAGCAGATACACTTTGGTTCAAAATATGGGTATGTATAAAGGAGAAACCGTGTATTTACCTCTGCGTCTCTGCTTAAGATTGATTTTGTTTTTTAGTATGTCTAGTGTTGGTACTGCTCTTATCAGGAAGCACTGCATGACTTTTGATGAGCATCTGCTCCGAGACATCGGTACTATGTGCTCTTATCAGCCTGGGCTTGGTCCTTATGCCGAATGCAAAGACGTAGATTTCCAAAAAGATCTCTTGGAGGTTGAGATGGGAATCCGATCTCTTTGCATTTACAGCGATGCTACAGTCATTCCAACCGCCGCTTTCTCTCATCTTGCAACCTTGGAATATCTGCAAATTCGTGGATCTAATCTCAGAACGCTTCAGTCTGGTGCCTTTTCTGGTCTTTTCAATCTTAAGTATCTGCTTGTTGATTTCAGCATCTCTGATTGCACCAATGTTGTCCTGGACCCCAATGTGTTTGCAGGATTAGATAACCTAGAGGAGATGCTCTTAAAACAATTTCAGTTGTCTAACATTCCCAATACTACATTTGAGCACCTGGTCAGTTTACGTAAGCTGTCTCTGCAAACCGTTTGTGTGCAAGAACTTGGTGATGTCTTGTACAAGATCCCAAATGAAATGACCCGCTTGAAATACCTCGAGGTGTTAAACAGCAACATCACTTCGATCAGAAACAGAGGCTGTTCGTCATGGCCTTCAGCTGTGCTTGCAGGATTACAGGTTATAGATCTTGGTCAGAACTCTATTGAAATAGTTGAGGCTAGCTCTTTAAGACTTTTTCAGAATCTTTCAAGTTTCTTTATAGATTTTCACGGTAAATCCTTGCGAGAAATTTGGGAATCTGGACTTGGAAATCTGAGCAGCATTGTGGTGTCAGGAGAGGTAATGCAAAAATTTTCTACGAACTGCAAAGACGTGTGCCAGCTAGTTTCTAACTTGAATCTCCACTCTGTCGAGCTATCCTATATAATCTTAGATTCACTAACAATGGAAGATTTAGAAGATTGTGGGACAGAACTTTCAGTGTTTGGAATATATCATTCAAAAGTCCAGTATCTACAGCCAACATTCTGGAGAACCATAGCGGAAATACAGACAATGAATTTGTTCAGCATAGGATTGACCAACGCCTCATTCTGTGTTGATGCCAATGGAACTGTTTGGAATGTAACTACTATGAGTCTAGTGAAGAACCAGCTAACAACAGTCAAAACACACCAGTTTGTTTGTGCCCCTCTACTCGAGCAACTTCTGCTTAGTGAAAATGCGATCACAACTCTAGAACCTGAAGCCTTCGCAGGTCTGAGTCATCTTAAGATTCTGAAACTTGACTCGAACAAGATCAACCTTCTTGCTGCTAATGACTTTAAGTTTCTTCGATCTCTAGAGGTCCTGCTTATTGATAAAAATGTGATTCGGGACATTGAGCATGGGACATTTAGAAACCAGCAAAATCTGCGTGAACTTGCATTTGGAAAGTTGGACTATGTCTATACATTAAATGTCAACTTGCTGTTTTACGGTTTTCCAAGGGACCTTCAGCGTCTCAGCATTGATGCAGATGTCGGAACTACACTTTATTTTGGAGAAATCGGAAGACCCAATGGAAACGTCACATTTGAATTTAATGGAGCTGAGCTCAAAATTGGAGAACCTAATGCTCCATTTTTGCAATCTGTCCGGGAGCTTAAGCTGTCTGGACGTACGTTTTTTTGTAAGAACTACTTTTTTGTTCCTTATTTTTCACAATTAGAATCTTTAGAGTTTACAGCTGATCCTGAACAGTTATTTCAAAATTACACAGGAATCAACAATTTGCATTATCTCAAGCGTCTCAAACTCATCAACCTTAATTTCTCAAACTACACCAATGCTGGCATGACGTTCTGGAACCTAAAACAGCTACAGATCCTTGTACTCTATAACTGCCATCTGAATTTCCTGACAAAGATAATGTTCAGAGATCTGCACTCGCTGGAACTATTGTATCTCGGCAGCATAAAACCACTGATCTTACAGGATGGGATGTTTGAGATGGGATTGCCTTATTTGAGAGCTGTGGTGCTTCACGAAGTGGACTTTCGATGTAACTGTGAGGCCAACTGGTTCCTCGAATGGGCGCAGAACACACAAGTACAGGTGATCAATCTGCAGCGGCAGCTATGTGTCTGGCATTACCAGAAGCTGAATTTATTGTCCACCATGGAAAAGTTGTGTCAGACAGATGTGCAGTACCTGTGCTATCTGTGCACGGTCAACATCATCAGTCTGCTGCTGCTAAGTTCTGTTAGTTATCGCTTTGCTTACTGGCCTTGTGTGGTCTTAATCTTCCGACTCCGAGGACATATAGAGAGGAAGTTTGGTAAAGGTTGGTGGAGAAGAACACAAAGGCATAGAGGGGATGAAGTAGAAGCTGAAGAAGACATGAAATACGATGCATTTGTGTCATTTAGTAGTCGTGATGAAGCTTGGGTCTTGGAGGAGTTGGCTCCAAGGCTAGAGGAACAAGGCCACCCTAGGCTGCGACTCTGCTTGCACCACAGAGACTTCGAGGTGAGAATTATACATATTAATTAATCATTAAGACAAGAATACATAAGTAGTATAGAATATACAGTATATTTATGGAACGTACCATAAACAATTCATTAGGAGCTGCTTTTTTACACAGTAGCTACGCTGGTTCAAATGTAATTTAAGATTCCATAATACAGTGGTGGCCAAAAGTGTCAAGGCAAAATGTGCCATGTATTACAGTTCTCCCTGTGCACAAAACGGGTGTTTATCACTAATTAGTTCGAGCATATCTGGCTGAAGAGTTGTGCTAATTAGATCAGCTACTTTCTAAAGACAGGGTGAGCTTCTCTGCACGCACATGGCAAAGCCTACGGAGGTGAATTGTGCACTACTGTGGTAAATCTTTGTATATGATATTCAGAAAGCAATCAAGCAGGCATGGATTGAATGATTGACACCAGAGTACTGCAGGCATCTTTTTGACTCTGTGCTCTGCCAGATCCAGCAGTTTTTGAAGAATAAAGGGTTTTATATAGTATATGTTCAAATTATTCTTATCTTGTCATTATTTTTAAAAATGTCATTAAAACATTGATATTCACTTTTATCTTAATAATTTTAGCCACCACTGTAGATCAAAACAGCCTTTTTTATTAGCAAATAATAAAGTCATGTCGCCTTGCACCTCCAGGGTCGAGGGTTCGATTCCTGCCTCTGTGTGCATAGAGTTTGTGTGCATAATATTTTATGTTCCAATAATATTGTGCTGTGCATGAGTACAACAGCAGTTTAGTTTAAACATGCTTATATTTTCTTTGGGTCTTTTTTAGGTGGGCAAGGGAATTGTCGATAACATCGCAGAGAGTATCTACAGCAGTCGGCGTACGGTGTGTGTGCTTAGTCGTCAGTATCTGAGAAGTGACTGGTGCAGCCTGGAGATGCGAGTAGCAACATACCGACTGCTGGAAGAACAGAAACATCGGCTCATCCTCATCTTTCTCGAGCACATCTCTCCTTTCGAGCTCAGCACCTTTCACCGGTAACACAAATGATGGAATTTCTACAACTTGATTTGAGTTTAGAGCAATAGCATGTTGGTAGTAGTTAGTGTAGTTCATTATTATATTTAATATTATTAATATCTAATATTATGTGGTCATTTTAAACTATATAAACAAACGAATTACCTCATGTGACACCAAAAACACAAGTGGGGGAGGAAAATGGGTACAACATAGAATTCAGTAACAAATAAAACCACCTAAAAACTAACAACTTAAAGTTAAAAAAATTCTATATGACAGTTATATTATCAGTCTCTTATATTGTGGGAGAAATGTTGGCCCATTCATTTTAACAAACTTTGGTTCAGTTCATTGATAACGATAACCACAAAATTTCAAAGATTCCACCATAGCATTTCAATGGGGTTGGACTTTTGATTTGGTCATTCAAACATTGTTTTCCCTTCAGCTATTCAGACGTCATTGTCCTGTTGCATAACCCAATTTCAGCCCACCCTAAACTATCTGAAGAATATTCCAATATAAAGTGTTTTAAAGACTACAATTTTCCCAGATACTTTGGCTGCAAATTTACCCCTTATCACCATTCTTGACAATTGCTATTGGTTTTTAGAGTTCTTTGGTTTTCCCCAAACGTAGTGCTGTGCATGATTACCAAACTACTCCACCTTCATCTCATTCGTCAACAGGATTTTGTCCAGAAAATTTGTGGTTTGTACAGTACAGGTCTTTTCCTGATTGTGCTGTCATGAGCAGTAGCATGTACAGGTGGTTATGGGCAAAAACCTATGGGTAGTAAAAAAGTAAACTCCAAATTATCTACTGATAAAATTACTCAAGTAAAGCAAAGATACATGAAAACTGTGCTTAAGTACAGAAATTAAATAAACAAATGAATTGTTACCTCTCACCTCTTCTTATAACTATACCAGATTGATGTCATGCCTGCTGTCCTTCGTTCTTGGCATGATGTAGACACATACCTGAGTGCTCCAGATTTGCTTCAATAGCAAATTTAATAATAATAATTTAATAAACCTGTTCATGATTTAATGAACATTTTGAGGATTAATCAGTCTTTTGGATTTCATTAGTAACACCTGGTACTGTAGGTTTGAGAGGACATGTCCAACGTGTGCGGATGTAATCAGTATTGAAATAGCTTAGATTTTTTTTTTTTTATAATAATTTTAAAAAGGTCAGTGTTGCAGTAAGTTCAGAGGTCCATACCAAAAATAATCAGTGCAAGCCAAGGACCTGATGCCAGTCCCAAATGAATTAACATATGCGCTCTCCTGCATTGAAGTTCACGGAGTACACTAATCTCTCTCCATTAGAAAAAAAAAAGCCAAATTCTAAGCACTTCGCTTAATAAGGCATTAGTTCAAAGCTGAAAGATTCTCTCAACATGTAGCTAAAAGAATAGATGAGAAGTAAGGATAAGACTTAACCAAAGCTAAGAAAGCCTTGTCTTTCTAGTAATATCCCAATTGCAACTACTGTGTGTATGAAAAATGTGGTCTTAATGTGTAAGGATTGAATAAATAATTTTTTTTTATTATAAGTGATTTAATTTATACATTTTAAAATAAAAAAAATAACAATTTATAGTTTTTTATATTCATTTGAAATGCAAGAAAATTGTTCTAATTCAGTATTATTACTATTTAGTTTATCTAAGACTAAATAACAAATTTATTATTGAATATTAAATTGTTCTACAACTTGGGTCTATAAATAAATATCTCTGTTTAATTGTAATGTGATTTTCTTTCATCATGTATTTTTCAAAATGTTTCTAAAGTTATTCATAACTTATTTAAAGCTTGCAGGTTATAAGCAAAGTTAATTGTAAAAGTTCTTTATATAATTCACACCACTAAATAAAAAATCTGTATAACATTTCATAGGTTGGCCAAGCTTGTGAAATCACGCACGTACCTGGACTGGCCAACAGATGAGGGGGAGAGGATACAATTCTGGGAACGTCTGAGAAGAAACATTGCAGAAGGGGACATGGTGAGGCAGTCACACAGACATTTATCTGGTGTTTTACATACATTCACTCGTATGGCTGCTAGCATTTTAGCACTGCCCTAGCTGAAAGTCAATACAATGTTTACAACACAGCGATAAAAATGGTAAGAATGTACAGTATATCAAAGTAAAATATTTTTCACAAATGACAATAAAAAGTCATTATATTGTTTAAGCCACTGCTTATTTCTTCATATTTTACTTGCAAAGAACCAGAATTATTTATAATTATAAAGTGTTCTTGAGGAATAGTTTTTCAGACTTCCGGAAGGTTTCTGGTTCTAATTGTTAGTCCAGTCCGAGTTTCAGAGGAAAGTATATCTTAACTTAAGGCATGAACCAGTGAGAAACAGGTACAGATGATGACAGTTGATCAGGCTGGTGATTAGTATACTGGTGCTGATGCTGAATGCTGAACGGTTGGAACAGATGAGAGGGGAAATGAGGTTGTGACATAAACAACCAATTTTTAAATTGGACCAGTTAGATGTATAATCAGGAATAATGCACAAAATGAGTGCCTTGCTCATATTTCGGTCAACAGTAGTTAGAGATAACAACAGCAACAACAACAATAATAATAATAACAATAATAATAATAATTAGTTGAGGGGAAAATAACTGTAGATTATATATATTTTTTGAAGTGCTTAATAAGTCTTTCTTTTTCTTTTCCAGGATGCTTCATAAAAACAACATAAAGGACTATGCGAAGACAATGTTTACATTTGTGACTGTGATTTGTGAAGAAAAATGTTTAATTTACATTAATATCTTAAAAAAAATTCTAATTCTTTGAAAATGTTCAGTTAAAGTGAGTAGCTAAACTAACGTTAATAGATAACCCAATAAATCCTCACACTTATAAAGCAATAAGACCAGCTACATCAAAACATATGTCAAGCAGCAAAAATATTAATTCAATGCAAATCAATTTTTATTTTGCATGATTTGACTCACCAGTCACATTTTGTTTTAAATTAATAGGTTCGTTTTTTAACATTAACCAGAACTAGAGTTCTTTAACAACAGATAACCCAGGCACTGCTCATGAAGTAACAATGCTTTGTGACTATGATCTGTCTTAGAGAATCCACTTAGAATAGACATTTAACTTTAGAATGTCTAAAAGTGCTGAGTGAGGAATATTTGTATTAATGATTATGTTGAATAAGGTAAGGACTAAAACTTGTTTACTTGTAAACTAATTTTAATAGAAACCTCTTTTTTTTCTTCTTTTTTCTTTATTCATTTATCTGCTACAAAATAATAAATATGATGATGTTGAACCCTGGTACATTTCCTGAAGTTTTTTTTTTTTTATGTACTGAAATGTTTTCAGTTCTGCGTTTTGTGGCTGTAACTATAGAAATACATCACCATAAACCTCACTCTGGCCTCTGAGTAAGGTACCACTGAGAAGAAGCATTCTATTTCCTCTTTTTAGAAGTGAAGAAATTATTTTTCTTTTGCCATAAATCCTTAAAAATGAGGTGAAAGATTAATAGTCTAATACAGAAAAGGTTAACTTTATGTTAATATGCTGAAGGTGGTTCAGTGTTAGTGTAACTGTTTTTACAGCTTTCTAAATGTTGAATTAAGTTTCAAAAGAAAGAATTACATTTTGAAGGCTACTGTTCTTTTTTTTTTTTTTGTCCTTACCAGAGATTATTTGTTTTTATATACAGTACTGTAAGTTAGTGAGATGTGCCAAAGTGCTATTTACTGTATGCCTTGATAAGTAAAAACATGGAACTGAAAAACTGTACTTTATTGTTCCCTTGACTCTACATGCATCTCATAGAATCTAGACCTTTCATTTTAAATCATGAACATTTATTGACTAGGGTTTGACTTAACCCTTATAGTTGGAAACTCTAAATTTTAAGACTTTTTTCAAGACTTTTTATTTTTACTTTCGTGATTTTATTTTATTTTTTCTTCAAAATCTTTCGTTGTTGGCATTTTTATGTTACAAAACAAGGTCAGTGAAGTTACCATATATGGTTACTAGCCCATCAAGGGTAATAATTCTTCCAAAAAGTAAGTATATAAAAGATTGATTAACTAACTAACTACTGTAACTAACTAAATACAGATAAAGTAACAGTCACATTTAGTCTTGCACACTATTTCTCTATACTGCTTATCCTGTACAGGGTCATGGGGGGCTTGGAGCCTATCCCAGGGGAATCAGGGCACAAGGTGGGGGTACACCCTGGATGGGGTACAAATTTTTCACACAATATGGTGCTAATAATCTGCATGTCTTTGAATTGTGGGAAGAAACTAAAGTACCCAGGGGAAACCCACCACACATGGGGAGAACATGCAAACTGCGATCGAAGGCAGGAATCGAACTCTCCACCCTGGTGGTGCAATGCAACCGTGCCAACAGGTCACATTTGTTCAAACATAAAAATGTGCAAAAATACAAAAAATATATATTTTCTACAGATAGAGGGTGTTCTCAAATTAACATTCTAACAGCACTATGACCATGGTGCATTTTATATTAAAAATGACATTCTGCCAAATTTTAAGAGATCAGTTGTCACGTTCCAATTATAAAGCATTACAGTGACACACAAAATATTAAAAATAGTCCCCTTGCACAGAAATACAACACTCCCCTCATTCCTGACGCTTCTGAATTAGGTCTTGGAAGTCTTTTTTTCTAAGCGTGTCAAGCACCTTCTGCGATATGCTTTGGATTTCTGCAACGGTGTCAAAACCCTGAATGTACGTACTATATGACCAACACACCGAATATGCAACATGACCAAAGGTTACTGGACACCTGACTATCACACACCATCTTCAAGCCTTCCTCAAATTGTTGTCACAAAGTTAGAAACATAAAGTTGTCTAGAATGTTTTGTATGCTGTGGCATTTAGATCTTTGCTCTTAGCATGACAATCCCCTGTACACAAAGCAAGCTTCATAAAGACATTATTTGCAAGGTTTTAAGGAAGAAGAGCTCAAGCAACATACTGTACAGTGTGCTTCAATCAGCACAAATCCCCACAGCCACGCCTCACAAAAACATAAACTTATGGTTAGAAGAAGGGAAGTCACACAACTAATGCCTGTATTGTAGCTGTCCCTAATATATGCTACATCAAGACACAAAGGGATTATACATAAATTGTGATGGCTAGAGAACTGTGTCAGGGCAACTCCAAAACTGTAGCTCTTGTGTGATATTCCTGCATCAAAGGATAGGTCTTCTGACTTCCATCACTGTTTGGTCCACGTAAAAGTCAGATCCTTATGCTTGACCATTTCTCCTGCTTCCAGCACATCAACTTCAATAACTGACTGTTCGATTTGCTGCCCAATGTATCCCACCTCTTAAAAGGTGCCAAGATCATCATCAATGTTTTTCACTTTCCCTGTCAGGGGTTTTAATGTTAGTGCTGACCCATGTATATTCACCAGAGGGCAATGTAGAGCACACTTCCTTAAAAACCCTATGATGTGTTTGGAAGAGTTTGGAAGTAAGGGAGTGGTGTTACTCTTGTCTCAACAATCCTGTATGTTTTACATTAATACAAATTAAAGCCCACATTTAACTCATTAGAGTCACCATTTAATCCTAAAGTCCAAAACACCATTATTTAGCATTCATTTGCAGTAAGTTTTGAAACTATATTCAACTCCTTATAAGCTATTGCATCCCCCTGCAGAATACCAGTTACTCATTAATCCCTGACCAGTTCATGAGCTCCTTAGACAAAAACAATAATGGAGAGCCGAGTTTCCTGGAGTTCTGGCTGCATATCGACCAACGGCAAGCACTCATGGGGGCTTTAATTTATTCTATTGTTCTGTTTTTCAAAAATAAATCTCTTAAGTAAACTAAAAAAAAAAATCCATTCAAAGACCTTTTAAATTGTTTTATAACCATGTATATGTGTGTGTATTTAAAGCTGTTGTTTCACTTGAGGGTAAAATGGTTCTGTAAGTTATTGACTCACTAATTGATACATTTCCCAGGAAAGTGCATCTTGGTATGTTGAGTATTTTAAAAATGTGAGTTTCTTCTCTATCTCACTCACACTGTCTCACCTTTCGCTGTTTGTCTCTGTGTATGTCTCTGTGCCATTTTGAATGGTGCAAACTTTTAAAAGAAGGCTGTACATCTGTGAATGGCGATAACGACCAAGTTGGCTCTGAGAATGCTGCATTCATTCCTGTGAACACACAGCAAGTAGAATGCCTAATTTGGATAACTTGTCGCCAACTTGTTGAAACTGTACCCACAATCATTCACAAACACCACTTGCACATTACAGGAACTTAGTAAGTAAGTAAGGCAGGCCCTTGATTAGGAGTTACAGAAGCATTTGAGATTCAGCCTTTAAAGCAAGTAAAAAAAAAAAAAAGCTAGTTAGTTAAAAGTTAGTTAGAAGTTAGTTAGAATCTAGTCAACCTTGCAGCTTGGCTTAGGCATAAATAAAACAACAAAATGACTTAAACAATTAATAAGTAGTCAACATCTTGTTTAAAATGACAGTGTTATCTGATGTGTTTACTGGCTAAAAGTGCGTCTGTGACTTTTTTTTCAATTTGAGTTTTGTCATGTAGCTGTTCTCTCCTCAATATGTCCAAACATTCTGACCAGTTTTTCACCCACGGTTCAACAGATAGTAAGTGTAATTGATGATTGTAGAATAAGTGGGACTCGTAGTGATAATATGCAATAGTTTAAAGTCCCATTATGGTTCATTATCACCACTCATGAAATGCTGCTCTTCCAATCAGATGGAATTAACTGGCGTTACCATGCCTGCGATTTCATCTGTGGAGCACGAAAAAGTGGATGCTCCATGACGGCAATGCATCCTGTCACCAAACTCTCCTCTCCTGAGTTTCTCTCCAGAAACAACATGATCTCACTTCCACACCCACGCTACTCGCCAGATTTGGCACTTGCGGACTTCGCCCTCTTCCCGAAGATGAGGATCCAGCTCTAAGGTTGGTGTTTTGACACCACTGCAGTGATCCAGAGTGAATCGCAGAAGGTGCTTGACACTCTGAAAAAAAAAAAAAAAAGATACAAAACATAATCCAGAAGTGTCAGGAATGAGGGTAGTATTTTATTTCTGTGCAAGGGGACTATTCAGACGGTGGGAGTGTGACATAGATAAATAAAGTACAGGCTGACTGATGGGACTCGGACGTATTTGTAACAGGTAGTACATTGTAAGTGGGGATGGGAGGGGGACGAGCTAGGCAGCCACCAACCCCCCAGCCCTCCCCACTGGAATGCTAATTCAGTCGCAATGAAGCAGTGGAGATTACAACATCGCTTGTTTGCCTATGACAGCTTTGTTTGAAGTGATGAGTATATCACAGTAACGCAATAAGAATTCAATGTCGATGGGTCATGGCCCCCAAGGTCTTCTAACTTGTCATCATGTGATTTCCTTCTATGGGATACCAGAAGGTCTTTGTAAATGAATTTCCAGGATGCCATCTGACAAGAAGTCCTGTTGGGACAATGGCGAAACAATTTCAAGTGAATAATTGAAAGCTGCATTCAAGAGGATGGTTGTCATCTAAATGACATTATTTTTCATAACTAAATAAGTAACTCAAATGGCATGTCTTGACCTCTGTGTTTGTAAAAAATAAATCCATTTTGAGTTGAAAATCTACGGAGTACTTTTTTTTTTTTTGTAAACGGAGCTAATCTCTGGAACTTTTTGATACCACTTGTATAACTGTGTTCTGTTATTCTGCACCATCAAAAGTCTGACTTGAACGCCCCCCTCGTATGTGCTTGTATATGTAAAAGTCATATAATTCAGTTCCACAGAATCATTTTCCCTGAAGTTTGTTACAGTCCTTCTCTAAATAAAAAAGAAAAGAAAAGAAAAAAGAAGCTGCTGCCAGCCAGATCGAAGCTTACAATGTTGAGAAACTTCTGGATGAAACACTTAAGGTGTGGTGCCAGTGTGAGAATGGTCTCACCTTAGCTACTAATGAAACTTTTGGTAGAAACCTGACTTAACAAGTTTCCACTTGCCACAAACACACACACACACAAACTAGACATGGAATGTGCAGCTTAAAATGATTAGTTTGGCATCTTACTTGAGGAAGGAAAAGGATGTAAAGTTTATTTCTCACTTCATCGCAGTTGTACAAGTTGTAATGTAACACTTTAAAAGTTGTTTGGTGCAATCTAACACTTCAGATGCACACATGAGTATAAACTCCCATTCCTTTCTTCACCTCCACCCCTGCGCTAAAATGTGCACACGCCCAGTTATTTAATGGAAAAAGAAAAAAAAAACACTTGGAAAGACTTCGGGATTCGTGAAGGGGACACTTTAGGGCGTTGTACACTCACTCACGCACACACACACTCCTAGGCAGAGAAAGATAGCACTACGAAAGTTCAGTTTGTAGTAAGTATTATGTTTTTCATTTACAGATTTCTGTGTGACTACTTTAATCGTTTCCGTTTTAGTGGAATTTTATTTTGTCAGACTACTGCCGAACACGCATGCGCGCGGCTTTAAAAGCGAGAAAATGCAAGTCAGGCAAACATGCTACCGTTTATGATACGCGCTTTGATAGCTCGCGAATTAAAGATTAATATCAGCTACATGTCATGTCCGAGGTCGTGTCTTTAGGTGTCCGGTGCCTCAGTTCAGAAACCAGAACCGTGTGTTCAGAGTGGAGGAGAAACAGAAAACCACAGCTCTTTACTAATTCAGCGTCTTTTCCCCAAACCATGTGTGTGTGTGTGACAGCAAACTCGCTTTCCCCTTCATTCCCTGTGAAGATGTGTGCTTTCTTTTAAGTTGTCTTAAAATATAAGGAAAGGAAATGTCAGGAAAATATAACTGTTAAAGGATGGGTTAACTCAAATGTAAGTGGATCATAATTCCACCCAAAGCAACGTCTTCGTCCTCGGGGGAGAGGCGTGTTGAAGGGAGCTCGGTAACAGTACGAGAGACTCACAGCTCTGTTCAGGCATCTGCTCTTCATTCCTGCATTCTGCCTTTCCCACCCTGTAAAGTTAAACCCCAGCGCCTCCAGGACTTCTTTATGGATCAGAGTAAAAAAAAACTGAATTCGTGAATTCAGAGACGTTTGTTTTGTTGGATCATTGTTTAAAAAAAAAAAAAGTGTCCAACCCTTAACTTCAACTTTTATAACTGTTCATGACTGATTCATGCAAAGTGTGTGTTACAGGAGGAAAGCCAGGCAGCCATGACTCATAGTTGCGTAAAAAAAGGGTTATCATCCCCAAATGTTTTTTTAAAGCATTTATTTAAAGGAAAATCTAGCAAACAAAAAAAGAAAGAAAAAGCCTAGACTTTTATCCTTTTTTTTTTTTTTTTTGGGAACCATAAAGATCCTAATTTAAGGGTGTGTGCTTTTCTGCGCTGCAAAAAGACACTTAGGAAGGTTAGTTTTTAGACTTGTTTTCTGTCTGATCTGTGGAGGACCGTTTATGACATGTGGCAAAGTTATAACAGATGTTAACGAAGATTTGCCACACACTCAACGTTAGAAAAAATGACAAGTAAGGAAGATTAATCCGCTTAAATGATTAAATGAAAGGATCCATTTCAGAGGATTATACACACAAAGGAGATTCAAAGTAATCTTTTAAACAAATATAACTCATCATCATTACGGTTATACTTTACGTTAACTGCTGTATTGAATGTGGTCATGAACCATTAGAAAATGTTATGCACTAACGGGTAGAAACAATCAGTTGTTAATTCCTACATACTGTACATTAAACTTCTCTGAAGAGGAGGGTTTTAGGTTTAGCATTTTCTATGACTAGTCTACACGATGACATTAAGATTTCTTTGATCTTTTCATTTGTAAATATTTTTTCCATCATCTAAGAGTTATAAATTATATAAATTATAAACAGAGGTGAAGGATGGCTTTGAGTAAATCAACAAATAAATAACAATAATAAATAAATATGGGAGTGTTCTATGTCTAGTAATGTTGATGTAAATCATATTCCATGGCCAGATCTTATCCAGTTCCAGACATTGGGTTGAATAGATTCCAAGGTGGATTGAAGCAGTTCTGGCACCTCATAGTGGCCAAACACCTCACACTAAGATATTTTATGAGGGAAGTTCAAGTCAAACTGGGACTTGTGGTGCAGAACGGTGTAAATGTTTTAAAGAAGGCCACTTGACGATCTCTGGCCGAGTGGCTCAGAGCCCACTGCAGTCGTTCCAGTGATCATTCAACAAGTAAAACAACTGAACCTTGAAAACTGACAGATAACTCGTTGCTAACTTGCGGAAGAGACGGATCTGTCAGTGAGAACTGTACACACAATCATCAAACAAACATCACTTGCACATTACAGGAACTTGGCATTAAAGCAGTTACTAGGAGGCCAGGGTTTCAGGCATGTAGGAGGAAGTTCGATTTTGGAGTACTGAAAAGACTTTCCACCTTGATGGTATCCAAGCACTAGTGAAATGCTGGGATAAGTGCATTAGTGTAGCTGGGAATTATATAATGGAAATAAAGTGAGTTTATAACCGTGTTCTCTTATTCTACGCACTCAGATGTCCTGGTTTGTCTTGAACTCCCCTTGTATTTTGGTTTACCTTTCTTGCATTTGTCACATAGATGGACATAACGCAAATCGTAATATAATGAGATGTGATTTCTACATGGATTTCAGACATTCTGGAGTCTAAAAAATAAAGTCATCCAGTATGTATGGTAAATATCCTTTAAAAATATTTTGATCAAATATGTGCAATAGTGAGATATTAGGTCCTTACATTCCACTTCTAAATAAATTGCATCATGGTTATAGAAATAAACAGAAAAAATATAGGTTGTAAATGTTCCCTGTCCTATAAATCAGTTTGTCTGACTTGCACAGGCAGTTGGTTCACCATGGGAAAGTATTCAGCATGACAGAGCGAGCTTTCTGAAAGACAGTAAAGTTCTTTTCGCAACCCTGTTTCAATCATCTTAAGCCCAGCCCAGCCAAGCCTGGAGGTGTTTACTCAGGCTAAACCGAGCTGCGCCGCAGATCAGCCCAACCCATGTGACACAGAGCTGGAGAAACAGGTCGTGCTGACTGTTTAACAATAGCATTCATTCAAAAATTTAAAAATTTTGCGGGAAGAATATTCCATTTGATTAAGTCAGAAGTGTGCTAAATTGAAATTCATTATTCTGAGGCTGTATAGTGATGTTGCCTTCTTTATTCTTGTGTAAAATTTATCCATGTACTGTATATCATTTCACTTGTTTCAAGTAGAAACCACTAAACCTTGCATACAGTAATGTCTTCCATTTTTGCCTTTTCATTGCCTGCATGATAGAGTACAAAAGATGCATCTCTTGTCTTTTTATGCATATTTGCAACACTGTAAAACATTAGGCAAAATTAAAATGAGCTTGCCTCCGGGCCTGTTTTTTTTTTTTTTTTTTTTCCAAAAAAAGAAGTGCATGACATTTTACATAATTATAGTATGTCAAGAAAAATGAAATGATCAAGCAAGCAATTATACCAGAATTAGAACAGACATGTCAGCTACATTATTACAACTGGCACAGTGCAGAGAGGTTCAGAGAAAGCAGAGGGGGCATTTTCACAAATGTTATGTTGCATTGAAGGGAACTGAAATGGTGGCTGAGACTGGTGGTTATTGGGACACCTCCTGGAGAAGGAAAGAAAAGCAGGTTAACACAGACAGAGGGAGGAAACACAGACTAACCACTAGGTGGCAGGCAAGATACTTTAGAACAGGGCCCAAGCCATTTTTTTTTTCTTAATAGATTGTTTTATTATTTTCAGATAATTTATGGTTTCATTCAGATCCCTATATAGGGAGATAAACATAGATCTTGTCTCTCATACTACTTTTCTTTAACCCTTCTCTCCTGTCCTTTAAATTCAACAATATATGATCTCATAAGGCAGGTATATGGACAGTTAGGAATTAGGTGACAGAAACAAAAATGATTCGATAAACAACAATTTTTCTATCCATATTTACCTGAATCTATTTCATGGCGCGTTGTTAACCTCAGTTCCAAATAACCTGTGGCTAAGGCTCTAGGTTGTTGATCTGAGGATCCGGGTTCGAGCATCACCATAGGTGGGTTGCCACACCCATACTACCCAGCCAATGGACGTAGTGCTGGTGCCAAGCATGGGAGGGTTGGGTCAGGAAGGGTATCCGGGGTAAAACATGTGCCAAGTTGTGTGCGAATCTGATGGTCTGCTGTGGCGACCCCTTGATGGGAGCAGCTGAAAGAAAGTTTTCTATGCAAAATCCACATTACAGTCATATTTTAACATTGAGTTGGGTCTCCGGTTTGCATTTATATGTGAAATATGAATAAATATCCTTGCTCTTTGTTCTTTTTCCACTGGACGGGATTTAAACAAGCCAAATAGACACCAATCAATGTGACCTCATATAGGAAGATGCCCTCCTTCGGCTTGTTGCTCAGCTTTGCTCAGGAGTTGCTCTTGGTAAACTAAAGAAATAGTAAAATATGGGACTTACCCAAAAGATCAGTTTTACAGTATGTTTTAACAAGAAACGTTAAAACGAGTCAGTAAAACCTAAATGGTTATTGGTAGCCCGTTATTCTCAGGTACTGTTATCACGTTTTGGTTTAAATTCCTCAGTCTCAAATAATTTCCTATGAGTTTCCCTGCAGTTTCTGAATAAAGTTTCATACTTATTAGTAACCAATGCACGCTTTAAGGTAGGTGACCAAATAATAATACAGTGAAAATTCAGGTGCATCAGTGCCTTCATTACATGATAACTAGCATGTGTTTCCATAAAATTGCTGATCACATATGAAAGCGATTCATCATCCTGATGAAGCAAACTGTCTTTGTTCGGCCCCCTCCCTGCTTTTGTATCCTCAGTAATTATTTATAACTATACCATTTGTAAGTGTCACTTGCTTGCATGACACCCATTCACATGGAAGAGCTAAGAACCATGACACCACCTCAGGTCCACAGTAAACACATTGTGTAGGGTTTTTTCCTGCACATCTTTAAATAATGCGCTCCAGGCTTGCAGATAAGATCAATGCCTGAGACGAATCCAGTGTCTCTGGTTGCCTCCTTCTTTAGTTTTTATTTCCCCCCTCTGTCGATGAGTTCCCTGACTTTAATTAGGTTAATAGAGGTGCAGCAGTAATTGGCAGGCACCGCTGTGTCGTGTTAATGTTAATCGCTCACTGTTCGTCTCACATGGGACGGCTGTTAGGTGGAATTTTACCTCAAAGTTACTGTAAGATTACTCCCTGCCCCGTGTCACACATGTGTTATTCAGGGAGGCATGTGTGTGTGATCATGTACATGTACATCTTCTTTGTGAGTACTGATGGATTGAGTTTCCTTTGAAGAACCAAGGCCAGTCCTTTTTGTTTTTGCTAGACGCTGAAGACATTTGGGTTTGAGGTCAAAAGATGAATATGTGACAAGAGATCAGAATTTCATACCGACGGGTCAAGCAACTTAGAATTTCAAACGCCAGGTAATCAAAACTATTGGAATGGTCGACTTGTTGCCCAGGTAAATGGGTAAACCAACATAAAGACCAGGACGCTGCCTATGGGGGGAAAGCAAGCCATGTTAAAGCTGAGTAAAGAGGAAAGAAAAAAATCAGAACCATTGCATAAGCATTGGGCAGAGCCAATATAACAGTTTGGAATGTTCTGGAAAACACTAGTGTACTAACAACCAGATATCAAAAAGGCCAGCCAAGGAAAATGACGCCAGTTAGTAATAATAATAAAAAAAGTAAAAGCTGTGAGTGGAGAAAAAATAGTCACCACCAACCACTACAGGACAGGAGTGAAGATATAACAATCCACTGATTTAAAGAAGACTTTTAGAACAGAAATATAGAGACTAAAAGCATGGCACACCCCATAGAGCCACATGTTAAAGTGTAAAATTTCACGTTTGCAGCTTGGTGCCAAATCCGTTTGTACTTTTAATAGCTAGATTTCCTGTTCTTTGGCTAACCAGCTAACTGGAATTGTCGTAGTTTAACTTGCAACAAGAAATGTAGGTGCTGACAGGAGACGTATTAGGTTATAGATTACAGAGTTTAGTCAAATGGATTAGCATATAAATTCAATCAAATGGACGTTATCCACAATAGCATTTTAGCTAAGCTATTATAAGCTGAAGATAAACTCGCTGGCTTGTGAGTAGTAACTGAGTTAGATAGATGGGTTTCAAATAACAGCTCAATTTGTTTTACCCATTTGCCTATTTATGGATTATTAACCAGGGTTAAGGCAGAGTCAGCTTTTGCCAAGATGGGTGATGTCACGGATGGTTTGTCTAGATCTTTTTATTTAAAGTCTGTGAATACTACAAGATGCAAACCCACTCATTCGTACTAAGAATCAGAAGCCCAGATTGGAATTTGCAAAGATCAAAGAACAAAAGTTCTGGAACCAAGATGAACTTCTACCAAAGTGTGGAGAAAGAAAGACTCTGCTCATGATCCAAAACAAGGTCATTGTTCAAGCATGGTAGAAGTGGAGTGTCATGGCTTGGGAGTTGCATTGATGCTTCTGGAATGATCGCAGTAATTTTTCCTGATGATGGTAGCAGCAGAACGAATTTGGAAGTCTATTAACATTTGTCTACCAATTAACAGATTTCAGTTAATCTAACTGAGAGGAAATTTATCATGCTGCAAAACAATGACAATAAATCACATTGCCTGGAAAAGCATCAGAAGAAGAATGCAACACTTTGGTGATGTCAGTAGGTTATTGAGTTTCTGCAGTTATTGCAGCCAAATATTGAGTGTTATTTACTTCAATTTATGTTAACTCCATCTGTTTCTATAATTTGCTTCCTAAACATCAGGTGGTCTACCATGAAGGGTTGCGTTGTAAGATTTTGCAACACTTTAAACAAGTTAATATTAGGAAATTAAAACTTGTGTTCTTCTGAAAACTTTTATATTCCATTATAGTCTGTATTATGTGTGTGAACATAATCTAGCATTGACTTTGGATGAACAAGATGAACGAAATGCAAAGGAAACCTTTATTAAATAATAGATTATTTGCTATTCCCTAATATTTAATGAATGGGGGGAAAAAGATACGATGTAAGTTTCCTTTTTGTTGTTTACCTGTGTGTATGTGTGTCAGAGCTCGGAGGTGAGCGTAGTTTGCTCTTCCGAGTAGGAGTGGCAAAGTGTGTGTGTGTTTTGCCAGAAGTAGAGACCGTAATGGACAGGCAACAGGCAATCCCTCAAGTAATATGAGCTCATACCATGCCGGTGGCCCAAGAGTATAGAGTGTCTGTCCAAGATCACAGGCTCTATTGTGTCTCAGTATGGACTCACTGAGCGTTTCTTCAACCACCATCAGGCTTCTTAACTATTCTGGCATCAATGAACTCCTCCGGTCTCTCAGTTTTCACAAACTAGTCTCCTGTCCTGCAGCCACTAAGCTCAAAAGCTAGTTACGTATGTCACTGTGGTTCTGTGAATCCCCAGGGTAGTGAGAATCACCTGAATATCTTTTTTTGCATCTGCATTCGCAGACCTTCAGCAAAGCCATAAAATAATCTATGAAGTAGTATTTGCACTTAGTACCACGCCTAGCCCTACCTTCAGCCTTCTCTCTGGATCAGTGCTACCGCTGAATGACGTTTTCCCCATTACGTAACTTAACTGGCACCCAGTCTAATCACTGCGTATGATGAGAATCGCCAGAATAACATACTGTGTAGTGTCATGAGGAACCGTCCCAACTTAGGACTCTTTGGAAAGTGTTTGGCTTTGACCACAACACTCACCCAAATGAGAGGGGCAATGTTAACTCTGTAGGACCTGGAGAAAGTGTAAGTTGACCCCCAGGTATCAGTCGAGGAGACTTTCTAGAGAGTAATCCCTTCGAGGAAGATAAACGTCAATGGCAGATCTGCTAGCGGAGGAAGTTACCAACATGTGAAAGGCTAAAAGGAAAAGCATCCAAGAGAGCAAAATTTTGAGTTGCTACAAGCCATATTGGGGCGATAATGGGGCATAAAAACGTCTTTATTGGCTAGTTGCTGAAGTTTGTGCAACAGTGAGCAAAAGCAGTGTTTAGGATAGAAAGGCATACAGTAGATGAGCAGTCATGGGCCTGTGTCTTTTGTCCCAGCAGACAGTCTGCTGTGGAAAACTGCAATCATTAAACCAGCGTCATATCCAGGATGGTGACTCACCCTGTTTAACCAGAAACATGGATGAGCCTGCCTGAGAAGCTTCCGTGCAAGCTAAAGAGTGCAACCATTGTAATGTTCTTTCCTGCTTAAACAATGGAAAGGTCTTAGCTGGTTCTCAGCACTGACATATGTTAGCTACTATCACAGATATTGCTAAAAGTATTATTATATTTTTTGCACCTTACTAAGTTTGTGCAGTCACCTAATGATGAAGCAGAGTTCATTCAATGTGGGTGTGGTTTGCTAAATCATTTCAATTCTTATCAAGAAACTTTTAAATTTTATTAATAATAATAATAATAATAATAATAATAATAATAACTGCAGGACTTGGAGCATCAGAAGTTAATAATTATATTACATTAAGAACATAATAATAATAATAATAATAATAATATTGTTTAAAAATTGTTCAGTAAAAATGTTACTTTTAAAATGAAAGGCATTACATTATACTATGATGGTTCCAACATTTTTGGCCATACGCCTTATTAGTATTGGTTATTTAAATCCTCTTCTTCTCACTCACTCATTGTTTTATCAGCGCTTTATCCTGCATTCAGGGTCAGGGGGCCTAAAGCCTATATCTATCCCAGGAGACTTGGGACATGAGACAGGGTGCCAATACATCGCAGGGCACACATACATACTGCACACTCGCACAATGGTTCACACATGGGCAATTTGGGAACACCAATCAGCCTAATCTGCATGTCTTTGTACTGTGGGAGGAAATTACTCGGAGAAAACCAACCAAACGCTGGGAGAACATGCAAACTCCATCCACACAGCCCCGAGGCGGGAATCGAACCCGGAACATTGAGGTGCAAGATGACAGTGCTAACCACTAAACCACTGTGTCGTCTACGTAGAACCAGTTAGCTACTAATTTGAATCGGTTTCTATTCCATCCCACCTTTCTTATTACCCCTTTCTATCTCGCTGCAGTTACAGTGTCGTGTTCTCACACCCAGCATTCAGCTCTCAGATGTATAGCAAAATGACATCTAATGAGCATTCTTTAACTGTGACAGGTTTCAAAAATTGCCGCAAGACACATTATGGCTTTAAACTGTTAGTTTTATGGCTCTGAAAGTTTTTGTGAAGTGAAATGTGTTCAGTTTAGTGTAGATGTGTTTTAATATCCAGTCAGATATGCTTTTTCTTGATGCAGACATTTAGATCCTATAGTACTCAGGATATTTGCTACAAACTAACAACTAAAAACCATCTAATTCAACTGAAACCAAAAAAAAAAAAGCTCTACGAACCTAAATATGTTTTTTCGAGAAACTTCTTCTGTTTTTTTGTCCCAATGTTTGCTACTCATCACTCAATGGTCTTGGTTTGATTATAAATAGTTTTTCTGTATTCGTTTTCTGCTATTTTTTTTCCTCTGCATTGCACTAGAAATGGAGGCCGCTATCAAGACCGTGGTTGGGCAGTTCGTCAGCTCGGCCCGTGGGAAGGACAGTCTCAACAAGGACAATTTCCAAAAGCTGGTCCAGCGTCAACTGGGGAACATCATGAGTGTAAGATAGTCTCTTGTGTTCACAATACAAATTGGAAATCATACTATTGTATTCCGATATTAAATTGTGCAGCTTATGCACCAAATGCATACAGTGGTGTTGTGGCTTAGATGATAACCCAGAGCCTTAACCGTCTGAGCCACCATGGTGCATGAAGTCATTGCAAGTTCATAAATAAACTATTCTGCATCATGTCTTACAACAATAAAAATATTAAATACAACATTAATTGTAAGGCTGTTAATATTAACATTATTAACTACATTGAACAGAATTTGCAAACTAAAGATGTACACGTGAAATTTTTATTTGACTTTTTTTTTCATTTTGTTTACACATTACCATCAGTATCATCCAATCACTATCTATATTGATCCATTACACACTCTTTGTAAATATTACCCTTAACAGACCTCTAGATGATCCCTCTGAAGCTTCTCAGTGTCCTTTCAGACATATTGCTGATTCTCCTGAAATCCTTAGCTATTCTAACTCTAATTTAAATGAGAGAAATTGTATTTAGATGTTACTAATTAATTTCCTAACTTCTTTGACATAGGACACAGAGAGCTCATCATCTGTAAAGGATATGATGCAAGGCCTGGACGACAACAGGGATGGGAAGGTCAGCTTCCAGGAGTACCTGAACCTGATCGGCTACTTGGCCAGCTCACTGAGCGAAAGTAAAACTAAAGGTCAAGCCACCAACTGAGACCTTGACACTCAACAGCTGACCAACTTTGCCGTTGTGTACTCCAATATACTTATATACCTGGCCAAGCAAGCTCACTGTGATGTGCCTAAATATTTTTATGCTTTTTTTAAATGCATACCAGTACTGAAATGTCTACAAGAATTAGTAATGCTTCATCCTGTTGGGGTTAAACTTTATTCAGTGGTAAATATCCACCCACTATATGCCAAAATTATGTACACCGCTCTCAAAACATCACTCACATTCCTGTTAGAAATGCAGTATAGCTGGACTGAGCACTGATGCTATAATGACCGTAAATATTGTTTTGTACTTTGAAGATATTGCATGGAAATAAAAAGCTCAAAAATCTGAATGTTTCATTCTGCTTAATCAACTGTCTGAAATATTATGCTTCTCCAGAGTAAATTATACAAGCATTACTACATGAAATATTATTACATTTTTCTAGCACCCAGGGGTGAAAGTACAAACCGGATTCCAAAAAAGTTGGGAGAACATAAAGAACATAATAGAGAATCAGAATAGAACATAAATCACGGAACAAAAGTCTAAACTGAGAAAATGTATCATTTTAAGGGAAAAATATGGTGAATCAAAATGTCATGGTGTCAACAAATCCCAAAAAA
>JAQMYJ010000033.1:8714421-8728588 GCA_030014305.1 Clarias laeviceps
CACATCATTGCATTCAGTTTTTATTCACAATTTGTTTAGTGTCCCAACTTTTTTGGAATCCGGTTTGTAGTTTTAAATCCTTACCAGTATTATGTAGCCAAGAGGTGAGGAGAAGTCATTTAAATCTCATGAAGGCATCATCCAACTAACTGGTCCAAAACATAAAAGAAAAAACTGTTCCAGGGCTGAATCCCAAATGGTGTAGAATGGAAAGCAAGTGTGTTTGGAATCCTTTGTTCCACACACTAAGTAGTGCCCTTGATCAGGGCAAGGTAAGTCATGAACTTGGCAGAAGTTTGTGCTCACATTAACTACAGTAACAGTAATGAAAGATCGAAGCAATAAGGACGGCAATTCGGAACAACATAAGCAATTGCTAAGAAGACGAGTACTTTTTAAAGTTGACAATGTAATCATGTGCTGCGGAGACTGGTTTTGAAAGTGGCTTTTGTCAGGTTTTTCCTCCCCTCTTTCTGGTACTGAAGACCGCCACTGAATCTTTTAGTGATGCACAGTACCGAACTACATTCACCCATGACTGTACACTATAATGTATACTTAAATTATAAAACGTATGCATTGTAAATTATCGAGAACTTGCAACAATATTGTTCTTTAAAAGCTCCACATTTTACATGACATACTGTATATAGTTCCAAACGCATATCTAAAATAGTTAATTGCAGATGCTGGTCACAAAACATTTGACCTTACAATTAAGAAGTTAATAGTCACAACAAGCAATTTATACAACAGGTGGTGGAAATTTTTTTTTTTGTCCCAGTGTTGCTACAGTATATTTGTTCATTAACAAATTGAGACTATACTTTGGCACATGCACACACACATGCACACACACACACACACACACACACACACACACACATATGCACACACACAATGACACTTATTGCATTTCAACAGGCTATCCATCCATATCTGTTCTTACAACCCGATACCTTCAGCCATCACAAAAAAAAAAGCACTAATTAAACACTACCTTATCCATGCAGTTTGTGTTTCTTGTGGTTGTGGTTTTATATCTTGATGGGATTCAAATGTCCCTGCAAAGGATAGGACTATTTGAGAGTTGTGATCTTGTGGGGAGATTTGACTGATTCCCATATGAGGGAAGGGTTGGTGGTGCATTTTATGAATATGACCCCAGTTCAGTGAATAACAATCTATTCTAAAAGAGAGAGAGAGAGAGAGAGATATTTTAAATTAAATTATTAAATTAAAATTACTTGCCATTAAAATCTTGGTTCAATTAATAAGATTCAATAGTAAATCATTTTCCTAATAATAAAATAATGATGTTTTAGAATGCAGTTTTTTACTTGGTTAGATGCCATGTGAATAAAAGTCAGTAACCACACGGACGAATTCCATAAAAATTATTGAACACAGATGTAAACTTTGTTTTTACTGTTTTTGTCGGTTGAAAAGTGATGTCTGTGATTAAACCATCGATTACAGCACTTAATCATTTAGATCAGCATGCTGCACTATTACCATCCTAAAAATTTAATGTGACAAGTGCTGGAATGTATAACTACACCTTAGCGGCCCTGATGTAAGTGACGTGTTCCCTTTCTATATAAGGAACGATCTATTTACAGCAGTAGTAGTGATGGAAAATCAAGACGAGCTTGAGTTCTGAGCCTCATGTTTTAATGATGTGTTTTTGGTCTTTAGAGGCCGAGAACATGCGATAGATGAATGAGTGTAAACAGAGAGGGAGGAGAGAACAGTGACAGGTGGGCAGAGGTATTGGAAGGATGGAGAGAAGGTGATGGAGGAGGAGGGGAAGAAGTGGATAAGAGGAGGGCAAGCGGAGTATATAAGACATGGTCCGCCTCTCTTTCTCTTACCCAGCCGCGAGCTTCTGTTTTTCCTTCAACAAAAGTAAAGGCAGCACTCTTCTGACGCTCAGGTAAATGGATGGATGGATGCATGCATGACACAGGCTGAACAAAATGCCACAGTCAATACACATATTATATATGTATATATAACTACATGTGATTGAAGTTCTATATTTAAGTGAGTCTGGTTAAAGACAGAATAGTTAATGATTGGCTATTAATGCATTATGAGGAACTACTGCACATGTGATTACAGTGATTGCCTGTTCTGCTTTGTGACCAACTGAAATAATGTTATATTTAATATTAATTAATAGTTAAGTTAATTAATTGTATAATACAAGTACAGTGATGATCTGACTTTAATTTACAGAACTTTGTCCTGGATGTAATACTGACAGACAGAACCAGTCTTGACTCCTGGTTCAAGTTTGTGTGTTTGTGTTAGAGACACTCTGATAGAGAGAGAGAGAGAGAGAGAGAGAGAGAGAGAGAGAGAGCGCTTTCTTATCTGACCCCAGTGCAGTGAAGCTTAAACTGAGTTCATCTTACAGTCAGTCGGGTAGTTTCCTCTACTGCTTTCTAGGTCCAGAGTGTGTTTTCTCAGTTTAGGATTTCACTCTTATCAGCAGACTCATATTTCACTTATCTAGTTAAAGTCCTCTTCCAGCACCATCAGCCATAGTGCTGCAAAATTAAAGACATTTTGACCTGCTTCAATAATTAGTAGAGCCAGAAAAAAAAAAAAGGTTTTTTTTTCTTGGACAGAATGTCTACCCTGAACTCGGAGAACGCCACCACCCTGGAGAACGCCATGCAGTTGATGATCCAGACCTTTCACAAGTACTCTGGTAACGAAGGGGACAAATACACACTCAGCAAAAGTGAGCTCAAAGATTTGCTTTCGCAGGAGCTGGGAAACTATCTGGGGGTAAGAAGATAGAATATTCTCTATATCCCTGTTTATTGCGTAGGTGACACATACCTTCTTGTCATACCTCATCTTTCACATGAACAGAACGCACAGGACAAGGATGCTGTGGAGAAGGTGATGGGTGACCTGGACTCAAATAACGATGGCGAGGTGGACTTTACAGAGTTCGTCATCCTTGTCGGTGCACTCACCGTGGCCTGCAACGACTTCTTCCAGGAGTACAATACAGAGAAAGGTGCTAAGAAAGAGTAGATGCTGTGTCGTTTCATATATATATATATATATATATATATATATATATATTTGCACTAAAGCTAACAAATGACCACTGAATGTTAAAAAGGAAAAAAAAAAGTTGGAAGATGTGGATAAAAGATCTCTATCTATATCAATCTATTCACACCAATATAATCAATGTATAATCCTATATAAATTGGGCCACAGAACACACTTGTTACAGTCATGTCGAAGTAAAATATGAAATATGAGGGAATGAAATCCATTGTTGAATATGTGTATATTGTCACATCTTTTTTCTTTTTCTTTTTATTAAAATCCTTTTTGGCTTCTGTTCACTGTGGAACCACATTATCTTCAATATTATGATAAAGATCACATTTTAAAAAGCATGATTACATACTGTGATTTTTGTCCTGTGTGAGAAACTTAGGGATGCCAAAGCAAGATTTTGTTTCTAACTGGCGAAAGCTACAGTTTTACAGGATAATAGACAAAGTGAAACCTCTTGTTCCAGAAATGTGCAGTGCCTCGAATGTCCACTGGGTGCTGGCTACAAAAAAATAGTCAATCCCAATAAAATTACACTAAGCCATGAAATGATACATAATTAGGTGCTAACCGCTGGCTGTCTTCTACTGTAATGCTTAGTACTTGATAAAGCCCAATACATTTTTGATAGCTAACTAGCTAACATGTTTAACCAAAATGTCATTAGGAGTTAAGATTATTGTAAAAACCAGGCACATTTCCATGTATGATATGTAATGTGTCACAGAGATAACAATATCTTTTCCAGGTATATTGGAAACAAGGATCTAGGTTAGAGACATTACTATGCAAAGACAGTTCTTAAATTCTAAAGTTGTAAACTTAGTCGAACTACACTAGTAGTCAAAAGTATTTGGCCAAACTACCTGGATGACATTGTATCCAAATACATATACTTCAATATGGAGTTGGTCCTACTTTTGCAGCTATAAACAGCTTCCACTCTTCTTGAAAGGCTGTCCATAATATTTTGTTAAGCGATTCTGTGTGAATTCAGGCCCTTTCATTCTGTAGAGCATTTATGAGGTCAGACACTGATGTTGGACAAGAAGGCCTGGCTCTGTTCCAGTTCATCCCAAAGATGGGGTTGAGGTCAAGTTCTTCCATAAGGAACTCATCGAACCATGTCTTCGTAGTCCTTGCTTTGTGCACTGGGGCACAGTCATGTTAGAATTAAAAAGAGCATTCTCCATACTGTTGGACATAGTATTGTCCAAGATGTACTTGTATGATAAAGAATTAAGATTGGCCTGGGGATAAGGATCCTGATTGAAACACCTGAATTCAATAATTAACAGGTTTGGCCAAATACTTTTGTCCATTCAGTGTAGCACGACATTAGTCAAAGTCGTTAAAATACCTAATACCGAAATGGCATCTGTTATGGATCAACACATACAGTACAGAGTAATGGAGTTACGCAACTGGAACTCGACACACTTGGCCTGAGCAGCTGTTTCACAGCTTTTGTATGCAGGAATCACAATGTCTTTTATATACTGCTATATACTCTAATAATAAGAAATTTATAAAGCTTTTAAGTAGACACACTTATTCATAAATCAAACACATTTAAAGTACTGAACCTCTAGCGTTTATTTAACAAGTTAAGATAAAGTGATGGGTCAGGCAGAGAAATAAACTCGTGAGGGAGAGAGTGTGTGTGTGTGTGTGTTGGATGGATGGGTGTTTAAAGTGTGCATAGAGGTGCATTGTTATTTGCCAGCATAACATATTTTGGCAAGTATTTTTTGTTAATGAAGATAAAATAGAAAATATAATACAACTCATTTCATCCTGTAGTCATTTTAAGGTTACTTTAGTTGGGCTGGAAACATGGTATCCGTTAGGTGACGATGTTGAAAAATATATAGGACAGTAATGAATAACGTAAATGGTAGGCAGGAACACAACGGTGGATTTGTTCTTAAAATATTGTCAGATATGTATTTTTAAATAATAATAATAATAATAATAATAATCTATAAGAAAGACCAAGCTTAGAAAATATCAAATATCATTACAGGTTGTTACTGTGAAAAAAACACTCTGATCAAGAGACTTGCAATGACCGAACCCTAATTGTACTTCACAGATAAGTGAAATCTTAAAATTCATACATATCGTGTTTAAGATACAGAGTATAACAATACTAAGATATCTCTCTAATGTAATTGTGAAGGCAGGGGATCAAATAGAGGGAGAAGATCAAAGCAATGAGATAAATACAATTGAATGAAGAGGATGGCAATGGTGCAGACGAGGTTATGGTACAAACATAGAGCAGGAGTGTATTGTTACCCACCACCGCAAAACATTTATAATATAATGCATGTGCTTCACTATTCATTCATAGCAAGTGGCACCACACATTACAGCTGCACAAGGAATCAAAATCTGTAAAAGGTGAAAATAGTGGAGAGAAGGAAGGGAATAGAGGAAAATAAATCCAAATATGCATATCACAGCTGCAATGGATCTGGCTTTCTTTTTTTTTAACCTATTTCAGTCTTTTTTCTTATCTGTACTGTAGATGTCCTCCTCTTGGTGCGGTGTTCATTGTCCAGGACTCATTTCCCAGGTCAATTCAGCACCCATTCATTTTTCTTTCTCACCACAACTTTATATCTAGAATATACACAGCTCAATCTGCTCGTCAGTCATCGCTAAGCGCTTCTCCACCCGTCATTGTGTATTGTCATGAGTCTTACACCTTAAAACACATTCTGGCTATGTTTAATACAATAATACACTATTGCCTCAATGCCTGAAATAACCATTCACTTCTCGCACAGAAACAATAGCACTTAGACCCATCTGCACGACAGTAATTAGCAGTCACTAGTGTCTCAAGGAAGCCGTACACTCGCTAGCTGTCACGCGGTGGAGCTCGTGGGTGAAGATGGCTCAATCTAGCAGGCTGCTTGCAGAGAATAACATTGGTTTCGCTGGCAGAGTGAAGTGTGCTCTCTCTCCCTGGCTTGCTTAGTACTCGAAAAAGAGGAGGGAGGGTATTAGATGAGAGGTGTTTCACTATTTTTGTAAAAAATAAAATAAAATAAAGAAATAAATAAATTGCTGTGTGGTTATTGATTGTGTTTAGATATTCCAAAAAAGGGTCTCGATATAAACCTACAGGATTATGGCTGAAGAGCAGTCTAGAGTCAGACACAAATCCATCTCAGCTCCCCTCTGAGCCCTCCCTCCTCTCTCCTCACTCCATCCTGTGACGTGTGGTGTCTGATCGGTCAGCCAGGCGTGTTCATAAAAGTCTTGGATGAGTTCTGAAAGAGAGGCTGCAGGAACATCCCCACTGTGCCGAAGACGCACACAAAGACGAAGATCCAGAGAAAGAGGCGATCGATAACCATGGCAACATATTTCCAGTCCTCGCTCACCTGTGAACAAGACAGCAAGAGCAGAGTGATTAGAGGAGGTATGGGTTTGGAATACATGGAGAAGTCTAATGGAAAGTAAAAAAATGTAATGAAACATAAGGATGGAGAAAATCACTGGAGGACAAAATGAAAAAATGAAAGACGAGAGGGTGTAGAGTCATGGATGTGTTGAAGAGCTAAAATAAAATGAAATGAGGAAGAGAGTAGGGTGCCTGAATAAACATTGATTGGGGAATGTGTTAGAGTGAGACCGAGACAAACAGAAGGAAAAAGGAACAAGAGAGAGATCAGGGTCAGGGCAAGGATTACAATGTGCAGGCACTTCATGCCAACACACAATGCTCTGGTGAGGTAACACACAATCGCAATGAGAGAAAGTTGGTTTGGAAATCACCAATTATGTGCATGAGGAGGTGCTTAGGTTGACAAACAGGATAACTGCACTCTCACTGTATCGAAACTCGCAGGCCACTTTAATAGGAACATCCGTACACTTGCTTATTTATGCGGTAGTCTAAATCAGCAATTTGTGTTTTGTGAGTTGAAATTAGGGGCAAGAGTTTACTAATGGAAGGAGGAGTCAGGGACAAAGAAGAGGGCTGATTGCAGATTGCTGGAGATTTAATTTTAAATTTCATCAGACTGAAAGAGTTTGAAAGTAAGAGCCTAAAGGATCGCATGTACATCTTGGCCATGGTGCCATATATTAGTTGAAATGGATGATAAATAAAAATAAAATAAATTTTTTATTAAAAAATTCTTTGAACTCTCTGATGTCTCCTGGTTAGTTCTACTGACCGTGACATGACTGTTGGTGCCCGATTGGCTGGATTTGGTATTTCAGAACCTGGGATTTTTACACACCACAATCACTATGCATAATGCTTTAAGTAGAAATAACACGTTTTTACTTTAACTAACCACTCCTCACAACCATGAGCAGAAAAGCAAAGGCATTTGTCATTAGCAAATACCTTTGCAATAAAGGGGTGTAACTTGGTCTACAACAATCAGGTTGTATGTGATAAAGTAACATCCATATGAATACGAAATATGAAAATGTTTCCCAGCTCAACACTGGCCAGAGTATAACACTGCCTCTGTCAGCTTGACATCTTCCCATTAGTGCATCCTGATGGCATCTGTTACCCAGGTAAGGGATGCACATGCACCCGGCCATCTATTGTTCCCGGTTCACCGATTGCCCTTCCTTGGACTATTTTTGGTACTTACTAACAACTGCCTACTGGGAACACCCAAGAACAACTGATGCATTTTAGAGATGCACTGACCCAGTTGAGTAGCTATCACAATTTGACCTTACATTTGCTTGCATTCCTTGGTGAATGTTTCGATTCACAGTGTACTGTCTCTGCTGTATACACGGATCGGCAAAAGCATACAAAACATTAACAAACTAGGGTTTGGGGGCTACCTTGTGCCACAGAGCCCATTGGGGCATGCTGTGTGGCCTGGCATCAATTTATGGGATTGGACCGGACAGGCCGGCCTTTAGTCCCTGCAGGCATGGGTAAGCATTGGGTGCACATGATCCTTTCACCAGTTTATTGGTGTATAGTTGGTGATCAGTGTTGTTTACCTGTCAGTGGTCACAATTATATGGCTGATCAGTGTATGTTGAAATGACAATAAAACCCCTTGACTTGACTTTCTTGGTTTCCCTGCCTTCAGCACAGCAACTTTAAGAAGTGACTGTTCACTTAGTGTTTAATATATTAAACCCCGTGACAGGTGGCACTGTAACAAAAGAATCATTGTTGCTTCCTTTATGTATAAGTGGTTTTTGTATAAGTGGCTGTATATTATTGAACATTTGAACATTATGAACATTTTCATATCTTGCTTCTTAATCCTAGAAGGAAGCTCTTTTTACAGTATGAGATCTACAGTATAGAGCTGCACCATATAGATAAAGAGCATATTGCCATTACTATACAGCCTACTACTACAATATGCAACCAAATTGCAATTAATGTTTTATTAGTTATTAACATACATAATGTATGTAAATGTAAATGTAAAAAAAAAATATATATATATATAATATATATATATACATTTATAAAGGACTATAAAGTCATCTCTTTCTCTAATGGAGGCGTCTTCCAATGGAAGTTACTATGACAGGAATAAGGTAGATGGACAAGTGCATTTTCTCCCAGAGCACTTTGGAAGGTCAGAACACACGGACACTTATCTTTACAATGATCTTATAGATCATGAGGAGAGAAGTTTACTCTTCCTCTGCATTAGAGTACTACATACAAATAGTGTTCTATTCAGCAGTACGTTATTACTCCAGATATACCAGAGAGATATACAGTAAGTCCCCAATCAGAGGAGGTGTAGCTCTTTCATAGTGAAGTTTATATACTGTAACAGAACAATCTCACAAGTTATAAAATACATATACATATCCCCCTAATAGGCTTCAGATGGTGGTTCCCTCAATAAACTATGCGCAAAGGAACACCAGAAGAATCAGTAAGTTTTAATCAATCAGTGACAACAGAAATAACAAAGAAAAGCAACATTTTCCAATGATATGAAACGATCATGACTCACACTGCGATCATCATCTTCACACTTCATGTGGTTGGCTATGAAGCGCACTCCCTCAACAGCTTCTTCAAAGCCTGGGCATGCCTGGCTCAAAAGACCCTGAGAAAGAGCGGCAGAAGACTGCTGCTTTGCCCGTGGCACGGCTGAGGTGCCCTCTCTGCCCTCGCGCCCTCCGTCCCTCAGGCCATTCAATCCTTCCACGGAATCTCCGCCACCGTCTCCTACATCTCCTCCGAACTGCTTGACTGAGGCCCGATTGACGTAACATGTGCATGCTTCACCACTCTCCTGACCAGGGACGGCAAGTTTCTCATTGGCACGACGCCGTTGCCTTAGCTTTTGGCGCTCGCTGCTGTTCCTGGGCTGTCGCATGAAGAGTAGAGCAGGAAGTTTATCAAGGAAGACAACCCTAACCCATGGGGGCATGGTGTGGGTAGTGGGTGAACGATGGTGCACGTTGAGCACACACACACTGGTGACAATTGAGAATGTGACAAGTACCATGGTGAACATCAGGTACTTGCCTACAAGTGGCACATCCAGAGATGTAGGTGGAACAATCTTGGAGATTAGCAGCAGAAAGACAGTGAGTGCTAACAGCACGGATATGCACAGCGTCATCTTCTCACCACAGTCCGATGGCAGGTAGAACACCAGAATAGCCAGTGATGTGATCAGCACACATGGGATTATCAGATTGATTGTGTAGAAGAGTGGCTTGCGGCGGATGATGAAATCATATGTGATGGCCACATAGGCTGGGTCTGACGGGTTCTCATTGCGACGTCCAGGCAGCGCAATGATGTCCCACTCACCACTTGGCGTGAAGTCATCCATGCTGGCCACATCGGACCGCAACACCAAGTCTACCTCTGTGCGGTCATACGTCCATGAGCGAAAACTTAATGTGCAATTCTGCTGGTCAAATGGGAAGTGTTTCACCTCTATCTTGCAGGCACTCTTGTAGATTGCTGGTGGAAGCCAGAAAACACTGCCGTCATATGAAACTACAGCGTTGGAATAGAAGGACACTTCATACATCCCATCAGCACTGGAAGAGAACAAGAACAAAAAATACAGAACCGGAATGAAGATTTAAATGCAGTATGTGCTAGCCTTGGGTCAGTGTACTGTTATGTTAAGGAATTCGGTAATATCACATTATTAAGTAATGCTACTGTATGCAAGGACATGCATTGGAGTCACACAAATACACTCTTTCTAGGTATATCAAAAAATTTCACCATGACACCTTGTATGTCAAATTATACAACTCTAAATTGTAGGATGAATTGTGAACTGTAAAACCTGGCACTAAATTATGAGCGTTTCAATTTATTTGGATGTGCATTTGTGTTAGAATAGATCGTACTGAGAGTGGTGAAAATAAGAAAGTTTAAACTGGTTAATGGTGACTTAATGTTAATTACATACGTAGTATGTGTTAATTGCAAGTATTAACACATACTACGTAGTTGACTAAAGTTCAGAAGGACAAGACACTCACTTGTTGTAAAGGACGACATCTGGCAGCCAGATGTGCTTGGAGGGAAGGCGGACCTTCTTCATGCCGTCAAACTTATCTGGGTCCCATGTGAGGCGGTAATCCTGCCACTCCTGGGCCAAAACAATTAAAATCCACCATCATTCACTTAAATTCAAATAAGTGACAAAATAATGCTCTGAAAGCCTTTATACAATTTAAAATAAGAATTAGTCATCTGCTCATGGACCGAGCTCTGGCAGGAAGGTCATTAAGTGATAGTGAATATCACTCAACATATCATTGATACCCAACTAAGCCTCCCATGAGAATCTTTATCCCAAACCCTACCTACAGAGGGTGAGAGGCATTATCAAGGCATTATCATCTCTCACCCCAACAATGGACTGTTCACTCCTATCCCATCTGGGACCAAGCGATAGAAGAGCTTCTTAACCTTAGCTGTTAAACCTCTCAGAATAAGTTGGAACCTCCTTCCCCAAAAACTCCAAACTATTCAATGCATACTCACTAACCATATACAGTTTTGCACCTAAGTCTCAGTTCTACTGTTTGTTTTGTTGAATTCCACTGGATTCATATTGACATATATACCACTTAAATGCCATTATATGCCATTTGAAGCCATTCGAACTGTTTGCCAGTTTGTACTTGACTATTCTTCCTCACTTGTCTTTTTCTTTCACTGCATTACTCAATGCTACTGTGCTAGCTGCACTTCTGGTATGTAGACATGGTCGAGATGAGCTGCTTAAGTTCAAACCGAGTATCAAGTTGGGAAAGAAAGGTGATCTCGATGACTTTGAAAGGTCATTTAAGTGATAATGGTTATTGGTACCAGTCGGGTTAGTCTGAGTATTTCGGAAACTGCTGATTTTCTTGCACAACCGTCTCTCAGAATGGTATAGGGTCAGCATTTGGCATAAACAACATAAAATTATGGATCCATCCTTCATTCAGGGAGGTTATGGTAGCATAAAGGTGTGTGGGGGGGTATTTTTGTGACCCACCTTGGCCCTCTTAGTACCAGTTGAATATTGTTTAAATGCCATCCCACTATGCCCAGCAGGATAACGTGCCATAACACAAAGCTAAAATCATCTTAAACTGGTTTCTTGATAGACACCAGATCTCTATCCATTAGAGCACCTTTGGGATGTGGTGGAATGGGAGATTTGCATCATGAACGTGCAGCCGATAAATCTGCAGCACCTGTGTGATGCTATCATGTCAATATGGACCGGAATCTCTAAGGAATGGTTCCAGCACATTGTTGAATTTCTGCCATAAATAATTAAGGTGCTTCTGATGGCAAAAGGGGGACCAACCTAGTACTAACAAGGTGTACATTATGAAGTAGTGTGTAGTAGGAGTGTAATCGAATTAGCCGGTAGTGCAATATAATCTAATCTCAGTATTACCAGTATTGCTTATCTTAGGCAGTGATGATGGAAGTTCATTGATTAGAAAGCTGAAGAAATTACATGCTACTACAACTTTGATAGATATCCTAAATGAGAAAATTTAAAGCCATAAAAACTTAAAAGCTGTCATCTTTACACCCACACATGTACAGATTGGAGGGACTAATGAATGTCTAGCAATAATGATGGTGATTTAGCATATATCCTGTTTGGCATTGATTAGAAAAGAGCCATTAAAATAATTACATTTTAGCCTTCACACCCACACACAGAGCTGACCATCATTACCATGAAAGCAGTGTTGCAGTGTTTTATTGACAGCAGGCAACACTCCTGCCAAGCCAGATGTTTCACCATGAAGGAAATGATCAAACAGTTCAGCTCAGAGTATTATGCATGCGTCTGTATAAACGGTGTGAGCAAATAGCTGGCATTGCCCTCCACAGCTCAGGTGCTACTGACCCTCAGTTAATTTACACATGCATGTGTGTTGATGTGTAAGTGTGATTGTTTGTGAAGTGTGGTAGAGGTGGAGGAAAGGGATGCGTTTGTAAGTAGGGACTGACCTGAGTGAGCCAGACGTTAGTGGTCATGATCTGCTCTCTCTCGTGCTGTTAACACACAGACATGTAAAAAATCATAAAGGTGAATCATATGAGCTTGTCATTAAAACAGCAATAAAATTAAAATGTCAATCCACGGAATTAAAAGAAATACATTACTTATTTATAAAGAGTGCAATATGACGATACCAAAAAATACATTAAAACAACATAAGATGAAACATGAAAAAAAATCCATTATATTATTGACTATGTTGTAGTTTGCAGCCTAGAATCAGTAGGGTAACGTTCTAAAATATCAATTCATTCAATTTCAGGGCTAACCAAACCCTTAGAGATGCATTTCAGAGCATTAGTGCATAATCCTGCAGCCTAGGTAACACACCTTGTGATTTACAATGCACTAAAGGCACAGAGCATGCAACAATCAATGCAATTAGCAGACAATTTTCAGAGAATGTTATAGTAAAAGTGCCAGTGAGAATCAAAGCCAGATGAGTTGTAGCGTTCTGTTACACACTGGCATGATTGTAGAACCTTTATCATGATTACACAATACAATTCACAATTTATTCATTAGATTGTTAATTAGTTATTGACAGTGAAACAGAATATAATGCATTTTATTAACTGAACATCATATACTTTACTGCGAACAAATGCACGTTCATTCAACCTTTCAATTACAGTGAAACCTCGGCATATGAACTTACCATCGGCCTTAAGAATTTTTGCTTTAAGAACTGAAATTTTGCAAGGAATTTGCCTCGGTATGCAAAGTGTTTGGCATATGAGCGACCGGACCGACCTGTGCCAAAACACGGCTACGCAAGTTGCATGTACGTCCGGCAGCTGTTCAGGTGAAGCGAGTTTACATATTTTTTATTTATTTTTATTTTATTTTTTAGCAAGAATAAAATGGAGCCACTTTCAGTTTCGTTTTTAAAGCATCCGATGCCAAAGTCATAAATCAAGGTTAAGTGTTTATTTATTTCATATTTTACTTCATTTACATGTTTCTTCTAGATGATAGATAGATAGCGTAAAAGTAAATTGTATCGTTACAGCAGCTAGTTCACATAATATTCAACAAGTGAGCAGCAAACAAGAATTGCATTGTAGGAGGAGGGGGGGGGAGGGGGGGAGTTACACTGAAGATGCATTAATGAACACTGTTAACAATTTAAGGTGCATAATTGAGGTAGAAAAATGCTATCAAATTATATATGAATATGAAAATACTGCTTCTATGGAATTAAACTGTACTTAAGGTGCACCAGCAAGTAGTAATGGAGAGAATGAACCTGCAAGTTATTTCTAGCAAACACTGATAAAATAACAAAAAAGAGGATGATTGTTTTTATATGCAAAAATATGATTATAGTGTAGAAAATTGAATGTGTTGTTGGTTATTCGGCTGCCACCGGCAAGGGGTCGCCACAGAGGACCATCCGGTCCGCACTTATGAGCTTGGCACTAGTGATGGGAAGTTTAAATAATTTTAATGACTCCGTTCTTTGAATCTCTTGAATCTTTTTTTGAGTCATTTAGTTCATTTTGTTCTTTTGATCAGAAATAAAATAAAATGTTGCATTTTCAATAAAA
>JAQMYJ010000033.1:8741142-8751653 GCA_030014305.1 Clarias laeviceps
ACAGGTAATGAAGGGCATTTTCACAGCTTCCCGCAAGCAGCCGCGCAAAGCCGCGGCAAGTCACGGGATCCCTTTTCTCAAAACGTGCGTTTTTACTGGCGACATCTGTAATATGGTGTCTCTCATACTGTATACTATATTGGCAGGAGTATTCGCTCACCCATCCAAATCATTGAATTCTGATATTCCAATCACTTCCATTCTTACAGGTGTTTAAAATCAAGCACCCAGGCTTGCAGGCCACTTCTACAAACATTTGTAAAAGAATGGGTCTCTCTAAGTAGCTCAGTGAATTCCACCATGGTACAGTGATAGGATGCCACCTGTGCAATAAATCCAGTCGTGGAATTTCCACACTAAATATTCCACAGTCAACTATTTTTAACAAACAGTCAACAGTATTATAACAAAGTGGAAGCGATTGGGAACGACAGGAACTCAGCCACGAAGTGTTAGGCCACATAAAATCACTGAGGGTCAGAGGATGCTGAGACACAATGCACAGAGGTGGCCAATTTTCTGCAGAGTCAATAGGTACAGACCCCCAAAGTTCATGTGGCCTTCAGATTCGCTCAAGAACAGTACGTAGAGAGCTTCATGGAATGGTTCTCCATGGCCGAGCAGCTGCATCCAAGCCTTATAATCCCCAAGTGCAATGCGAAGCATCGGATGCAGTGCATAAAGACGGTCCATAAAGACATGGATGAGGCAAGATTAATCTAATGGTTAAATGGTTGTTCCTGTAACTCACAGTGGAAAACTGAACACTGAGTTATTAAATCAGCGAGTAGAAGGCCGCATCTTTGAAAAGGGCCTTAAGAATTGATCAGAAAACAAAAGGCCCAAAACGTCAACCGCAGAGTTCATCATGTTACTGTATTGCTTTGTCTTGCCTCAGCAAAGACACAGCTTGCTTATTACTATTGAATAGAGTATACTATAATCAGGAAATCTGAAACGGTTATACATCAACATTAGGCTGTACTGGAACAGATAAAAAGGTCACATAAAAATGTTTCCAAATACAGCATGCCTCATGATGTATGTTTTACGATTTACGACCTCTAATACTCACTGGGCCAGTCAGTGAGTCCAGGATTAAATTGCTCCCTAGCACAACTGCATTTGGTTTGTCAACAAGACAACCAAAAAAGGCAAAAGTCCAAGAGAAACATACTAACCTACACTATAACATCCATCAAACATTTGTTATCTATATCATTCATTAGGTCTGAAGTAGTTGCGTTAATGTAAAATTATTTTGAAAGAAGGGTAAAGTAAATCATCGAATGTTAACCTGGCCTTGAGAGCTTTACGTTTTATTCATAGAATTATAATTTATATAGAGGTGTTGTTTTAGACGGAAATTCCATTAGTGAATTAATGGACACTGGCTTATGCCTGGGACAATTAGCAGAACCCCATTAATGGTGGGCAAACACTCAAAAGCAGTGCTACACTAACCTGATCAGTCAATAGCTCATACATCACATCTGGGAATGTGTCTTCATCCACATTCTGTATATACATACACTGCCTGCCCAAAAAAAGTTGCACAATCAGTCATCTTTAGCTTTGATTACAGCACACAATGTGGTGGCCAGTTCATATGTGACAATGACTCCCAGAACCACTCTTTCGTTTGAGTACTGAATACTGTATGTCAGGGAGGGAAAACTCCATTGATGTTTTAACCTGGTCATTCAGTATTTTCAGGTTGTCAGCTGGCTTCATTTTGTTGCCACATAACATTGATGAGTCTAGATCTGTCCAACTGAAGCAACCCCAGATCACTTTCCTTCTTACTCTGATGCACCCATTACACTGGAATAGGATCAATCGAAACTCATCAGACCACATGACCTTTCCATTCCTCCAAAGTCCAATCTTCCAATCATGCTCCTTAGCACAGTCAAGCCTTTTTTTTATTACAGCAGTCTCACTAACAAATAGGTTTCTTAATGCTACATCACTGTTTAGTCCCAATGCTGTGAGTTCTTATCACATTGTGTACTGTACATATGGAAATGCTCTTACTTTCACTATTAAAAATAGCTAAGGTTTTCCATTAGGTTTAGGACCAGGTATATGGGGATCATTTAGCAACAAGAGAAATTTGAGTGATTTGAGATCTATATGTTCAAGAATGCCAGGCACACAGTAACTGTTTCAGTTCATCACAAAGGTGTTTGTTGTGGTTGAGGTCAGGGCTCTGTGCAGGCCATTCGATTTCTTCCACTCCAGTCTTAGTCGAGCTCTCTTTATGTCTTATGTTCAAACAGGTTTGGTCTCCTTAGTTCTTTTTTCCTTAGAGGGAAATTGTCAGGCCGCAGCATACAAAGACGTTTTACACAACTGTGTGAAGAACAATCACCTGAGATAGTAAGGTGTGGTTTGCAATATTGTGTGAATTCATTTATCATCTCGTGTTTAAAATTTTCTTTTTCTTTTTAGTTCCCACGACATTCATCCAACCCTGTTATCTGAACACATTCACTCCTAAAAACTATTTGCAATATTTGCAATTTCTTACCAAAAGCGTGCATCATCTGAATTTCCTGAAGGTCATCGGAGAAAGCACTCTCACTATTTTTTCCTTTCTCATTTAAAGTAAAATTCAGTAGTAGACTGTCCTTAATTTTCTCATTCAGTTAGCATAGATCCTAGTTAGCGCATTTTGTGTACTGCTAATTTGTCAGCTATTGCCTCTATCCTGATAGTCTAAAACAATGGGAAGATGTTCAGCTACTGATATTTCCCCCTCTGTTTTATTGAAAGAAGCATGTAATTTATTGATAGCTATCGGGACAGTTTAACTGAAGCGTTCTTAAAAATTTGATGACAACAAATTTAAGGCATGGTCACCGAATACTTTTGACATCTCCATTCTTTCTTTCCCCTCTAAAATGATTTCCTCTCTTTAAATGCACTATAAAAGGTTTTAGATCGATAGCACTTTGGACATGATTTATTTTTGTGGGGCACTCACTTCTTCTGAGTTTGGTTCTGTCTGACCACATATGCTCAAACTATACACGTTATAGAGAAAAAAAGTGAGAAGATATGGGATGTGTTGGAATTGGGAGGGGGAGATACATTGGTTGTGTGGGCTTGTTTGGGCCTCTCTCAGCATGCTTGCAAAATCCAATCTTTATGCTCCCTAGCAAGTTGAAGCCTTTTTTATTTTTTATTAGTTTCACTAACAAGTGGTTTTCTTGTGACCTACAGCTGTTTAGTTCCAATCCTGTTACTAAGGATGCCCTGCATCCATTGGCTAGGTTTGGGGCTAGGTTTGGGAACATACTTACTTACCTTAGTTATCACAAATTAGCGAATTTAGCTTTAACTTAGCTAAAATGCTTAGGTGGCTACATATTGTCCAGTGTCCACTACTACATTTCTTGGGGTAAGTTAGACTAGAAAAATTTCAGTTATCTGGTTAGCTAAAGTGAAGCATAGCAGACAGCTAGCAATTTGTCTTAATATAACTTCTGAACAGATGAAATACATAAAAATTCACCCCCATACAGTTGTCATGAATGGACAACCTATCTGTCAAACCCAAAACGGATCTTGTACCAGACTGTAACATTGGGGTTTCGGGGGATTGACTCGTGTTTGTTGTCAGCCCCCAGTGGATGTTCGAAGAACCGCACGTCTCAGCACTTCTGCATCGGCTTCATTTTTCAGAACTGGAGGTTGCCCCTTGGCCGTCAAATTGTCACTGCCGTATTGAGGACTAAATACTTATATGTTATTTAGCGTTCTAATCAACTGCAGTCCACTGTGTATACTGTAGTACATCTAGATCAAGTGTCAGTGCAGTGGCTCTTCCCTGTCATGCTGCTTAGCTGGTTGGTTTTCAGCAAACCCAGCAAATCTTTCCCAAATATAGTGACGACAACAAAAAACCCTGTAACTAAGGCGCTATGCTACTACCACCAATAAAACTGGAATATCACGTACATAATCAAATAATTTTGTGAATATTGTAAGGAAATTAAAATAATGAGTAGATGGTTTTGGTACAGTATATCTGTCTAGTAAACAGAAGTCGAGTAAACCATCTTCATATGGTTCTGACATTAAGGTTAGATTAATTTGTTTGTGTGCACAATAAAAGGCTCATTCTGGTTAAGAACAAATGCATAAAAATCTAAATGAGAATGCTAGCATTAAAGGCCCCCTCCACCCTGATCAAATTCCCCTCTGACATTCTAGACTGAGCTTTAAATGCCAACCACAGCATTAAATGAAATGCATTCATCATCATCATCATCATCATGAGTCATGTTATTGCCATCAGTGTAACAGCATTCCAATGCCAGCACTTCTACAAATGAGCTATGTTTCTGTAAATAGTGTCTTAGTGCTGTAGATTAAAGCAGAACAGACTTAATTTCCTTTTCTGTTAATTTATCCCAGCACCTGAGTGTAAGGGTAATGTTGATAAGAAGTGCCTGCCTTCTTCCATAAATAAAACCACAATATCCAAGCTGTTACATTTGCCTTTCTTGGTCTAATTTTAACAATGCTGGCATTCAGGACTGCAGGCTCTTTAATAATAGTAATAATAATAATAATAATAATAATAATACCCAGCAATTTTGGGAAGCCAATTAGCCTAATCTGCATGTCTTTGGGCTGTGGGAGGAACCGAAGTAGGGAGCGTGGGTGTATGCGAAGGAAATCCACCAAGGACAGGGAGAATATGCAAACTCCATGCATACAGACCCAAGGCAGGTATCAAACCCATACCCTGGAGGTGCAAGGCAATAAAAAAAGAAACAAATGTTCAAATGAGATGGAGTAGATGTAAAACCAGCGCAACCCAAATACAACAATAACAAGACTCAAGAAATCAACATGATCTACAACTATGGACTATAAATACAAAGCAGATATTGGAAGACTTGGACAATCCGAGCTGTTTACTATCTGGGTGGTGTTTAAGAAAACACAATAACACAGATGTGTCCAGGGCATGTAACATGCAGGGACTGATGAAAGATGTATTAAAGCAAAGATGTATTAAACATCTGCAGTGCTGCCATGACAAATTATTGCAAAGCTTCTGCCACAAAACAAATTCAGTAGAGGGTCCTTCAAAGTCATGAGAAAATGGCACATTGGTCACTGTAAAGGCAGCAGGGAAGCAATGTCCATCATGCAAGCAATGCAGTAGCAATTTTCTCCTCTCTGCAGGAGGGTTAAGGAGTGCCAAGATGAGGTTTTCATTGGGGGAATGCCTCTAGCTGGATGAGGAGGTGAAGCGACATCTCCAGCTGAGCTTATATCCTCAGCAGCACAAAGATAATAAGCACCACCCTCTGTGAAGCAGGAAGACTGGAGTGATATCCAAGGTAAAGCAGGAAGACAAAGTCACATTCTCAGCTAAGCAGGGAGATGGAGCAACATCCAAAGTGTCACTACATAATGTACTGTAGGCATGTCCAAATTAACAGAGTGATGTCCAAGGTAGGACAGATAGAAGTGACAGTCATGAAGATGCAAAAATTATACCCTCAGAGGCTCCTAGTTTTTGGCCTGTGGCTTGGCCTGTTTTAGAGAGGCCATCCTGAGGAGAGGGAGCCCAACTGTAAGCTGGTTGGTCCACCTCTGGTTCTCTAAGATCAGCTTTACTAGGCCTACATAAGCAGAAACCCATCTGCTGCATGCATTTTAAGTTCTACCATTCGGTCAACGAGTTGAGGTGGAATAGATACAAGTGCAGATTCTCTTTAATAGGGCATAGTCAAGAAAAATGAATAGAATAAACAAAAATTAATAGAACTAGTACCATGAACTATGAACACAAAGTAAGCACATGAAAACAATAGACTCTAGGCAAGGACTCACTGCAAAACGGAACCTTAAATGAAAGTGCTAAACTACTGTATACGCACAGGTAAACACGATCAGTGTCACCTCTCTGATGGGAGGTTTTCTATTTCTAAGTGCGAGATTCATCTTACAGGGAGGTTTTGTTGCAACAATGAACATTTGGATATTTTATGGACCTGTTGCTCTGAACATCGGAGGGCAAAAGGTTTGAGCCAAACTGAGCACTGCCTATGTTCCGCGTCCGTCCGGGGGCTTTTCAAAACTTGTTTATGTCAGTAAAAGGCCAAGCGAAGACGAATTTACATATTTTTTGTGTTTTTTCTTTGCATATTGTGCAAGATTTAGTAAAGACATAGCAACATGAATCCCAAGAAAGTTAGCAAGCATGGCAGCAAGAAGAAAAGGGAGCCACTTTCAGTTTAGTTTTTAAAGCAGCCGGTACCAAGAGGAATCATAAATTAAGGTTAAGTGAGGTATAATATCTATTTATTTAATATTTTACTTTATTTACATGTTTTTTTTTTAAATATTCTGATTGTTTTTAAATGCAAACCTATAGTTATAGTGTTGGAAATTGGTAATATTGGTAATATTTTTGGGTGGCTGGAACAGATTATCTGCATTAACATTATTTCCTATGGGAAAGTGCATTTCGCAATACAACTTTTTGCCTTAAGAGCTCGCCTCCGGAACGGATTAAATTAGTACGCCGAGGTACTACTGTAATGGTAAAAAAGCACAAATTTCACCATCATTATTTTAATTTAGATTATCTATTAGTCATAGATTATAGATTATTCGAGGAAATTGATTTGATACAGTTATTCAATAACGTAGGGAAAATCTGTTTAGGGTGATTTGATAGGAAGTCCCTTTTTGATGAGAGATGAGAGCTGTATACGATGTGCAGAAATGCTTTTGAAAGTGCAGAGTCGGTGTAAATAAGAGAAATAGGAGAGAGTGTGTATGTATGTGTGTGTGTGTGTGTGTGTGTGTGCACTGAGGTGTATGGAATATGTGATAAATATAGAACAGAAGGTGACCTATCCCCCCATACCTTCCGTAACTCAGTAAAGTTAAATGCAGATACAGTACATGTGTGTTTGAATCAGACATATGCAGATAAAGCATGTTGGATATCACAGTCCATCAGTACCATATTGTATGGTACTGATGGACTGTGATATCCATCTTCAAGATTAATTATATCATGGACGCTATCCTACTATTTTATCTATTAAATGACTTCTAATACATATCTGAGATGTTTACTTCAAGAAACATTTGGCATAATAACAACAATACCATTCTTCTCTCTATGTTCACCTAAGCTTGTGTTTACACCCGAGTCTTCTTAATTCCGTTCCTGCGGCACATTTGTTTCTCTACAAGGAGCAGAGATACAGGGATGTGCAGCATTTAAAAACTGCTGCGCTCATCTCTGGCGTACTCCGTGAAAATGTCAGGAGAATGATTTAGCATTATGTGAAGAGAACAGCAGAACTGATGAGAGATGAAGCCTTGGGTGGTACACATGTACTGACCCTGTCTGACCCTCTTATTGATTTATAATGGATAAAGATCATACATCACTCTGTAACAATCCATCTTCGCTACTCTTGAGGCAGAGTCTGTCCAGAATTGTTGCCAATCTGTGTGTGGAAAAAGCATTGAATAGCACACAACCCATGCAGCGGGGCCAGAACTGAAACACTGATGCTAATTGCTCTTAATGAGAGTACTCAATGATGCCAATCTAGATGAAGGGGAAGTGTGTATTGATCCTTGCTTTGGCTGTGAAAACACCACTCTTAGATTGCCTTGTCTTGCTTGGCACTCGATAGTTCACTAGGAGTTCTGCAGTGTTTCTGCTGCTTGCCTGACCGCGGCTATCTCTTCTTTTGTTCAGGTTATTGCTATCTACTGTGCACAAAAGCCCAGGCTTGACTGTGTTTGCCTAAGCCCAATGTGTAAATACAGCACATGTATTTCCATGTGATGAGAGAACCAGCTACAACTTCTCATTATTAAGAATATAGGTTGCACCATTTTCTCACTCACTCGCTCATCATCTATACCGCTTTATGCTCTATGCAGGGTTGAGGGGGGTCTGGAGCCTATCCCAAAAGACTTAGTACAAGGTGGTGTACACTCTGAATGGGGTGTCAATACATCACAGGGCACCATTTTTTTTAAGTGTTATTTTGTGCTTATGTGCAGGTTTTGCCATAGACCATAAGTGTATATTTGTAAAATGCAGTTAAATACGTTAGGATGAAGCACTTGAGGCAGGCTTGATTTATTACCACTTCTGAGCATGATGCTCCTTAAAAATGCAGTTTCTCATCAAAGCGCCGAGCAGCATTCATGGGGCAGTCAAATGAAAAGGATGATGACATGCACGCCCATACAAGCCCATATATTATGCAAAGTGTACTGTCTAAGCAGAAGAAATATTGCAAGGGTGCTGTGGACACGCTCAACATCAATAAGCAATGTTTTTTTTTGTTTGTTTGTTTCCTTTATCTGTTAAGGTGGATCGATTTTTCTGTTTTGAAATGAAATGAAAGTACTAGACTGAATAAAGGAAATGAACTAGGAAATGACAAAACAGTCATTAATGATGGAGAAAAATCTTCTATTCGCCAAATGCGCAAGGATCGCAAAAACCTGAATATACTGTATAGGCCTCTAGCTCATTAACCCTCACCATATGAGTGCTGCAGACTTGATGGTGGTTAATGAGAATATAGCTGTTCCCAGCATGCTGGTTAATGAACCTCATGGGTTCGTGCATTTGCTGCCTCTGTTGCCTCCTTAAATTCTCTTTTAATGAGTCACATGCAGGAGAATGCAGAATGAAGCCATGAAGGATGTAATATGATGCGCCTTATAATCCTTACTGGCTGTGACCTCATTGTTTCAGTCATCCTTTCATTTCACTTCTGACTTAATTGGATGGGCTTCAGCACACAAACACACTGTGCATTTTTGTGGTGTGTGTGTGTGTATCTGTGTGTGGCCACATCTGCAGCGTTCACACTGCACGAGTAATTATTCATTGTCTTGTTCAATACTGCCAATGACTTTCTGTTAACATCCTTGTTTAACACAAGCGGATGCACACACGTGTACACACACACACACACATCCATGAGAACATCCAAATGTCTAAACTCTTTAAACTCTTTACATACACACACACACACACACACACACACACATACTTACTTAAAGCTACTGATTTCATAGATATGGCTAAATAAGATCTGACCTAATCTGTCTAAGTCATTAATACACGTGTCAGGTTGAAGGATGCCTGAAGGATGCATCTCATCGACAGATCACACACACACACGCACAAAGAGAGAGAGAGAGAGAGAGATTATGTTTCATCATACTAAAAGCATATGCTTGTAATATTACATAATCTAACCACATAGAAAAAATGTCGGCATTTACATCATTCTTCCTTTTATATGCCTACACTGAGATGCACTAAAATATAGTCATGTTTGTTATTCTTAAATTCTCCTGTTATAGATCCCCATCTTGTTTCCTCCTCTAACGGAATGATCAAAAACCTGAAATGCGACGCAATGAAAAGCTCGAATGCGCGCGCGCGCGCACACGCGTAAATAAAATAGAACGCGCAAATCCGCGAGCTTCCACTTGTTATCCTTTTATCCCCGAAATAACAGACGGAATTACTCACGTGTCGCAGTGACCAGCAGCAGGCACAACGCGGTCCATGGAGCCATGTCAGCTCGGAGGAAGAGCGCATCGGTTATTTTTATGCCCGCGCGTGTATTCGGTGAGCGACCGGAGAGCTGGATGGACCCTGCGCCCGGATCGCCGTGTGCACCGGGTTCTTATCTTAATTCAGCAGGCTACGATGGCCTTATGTCGACCCCGGTCTTAGAAAGCATAGCTTATAATATAATACACTGCAGAAGAGGGAGTGTGTTAAGAGAAGCCAGGTAGATGCTGGGGTGCTCGTGACGCGCGAGAATCGCACCGTTTACTGATGAGAGATTGATTCACGAATCGGTTTAATATGAACGATTCTTATAAAGAGTCGACTCTTTTCAATGGCCCGTATTTATTTATTTAATCTCCATCCATCTAGGAACCTCTATAGTCCAACTAGGGACCGTGGAGGCCACTATTGTATTTATTCCCATTTTGATGACCTCCATACGCGTTTACGCACTTTGGGCAATTAAAAAAAAAATCCAATTAGCCCAATTCTCATGTCCTTGGACTCTGGGAGGAAACCGAAGTACCCGGAGGAAACACACAACCGATCTTTTTTATTATGTCCAGAGTTAAAACCAAACATACAGATAAATTTTTTTATTTTTTTATTTTTTTAATAGAGCATATTGTTGATTTATTTCTTTGATTAGGTCTGCCAATTCTTTTTCGCTAGTTATATGCCTTACTTTTTATATTTGCATGGTATGAAATTACTTGTCCTCTACGGTAGGCTTTCAGAGCATCCCAAACAGTTAAACTTGACTATACGGGCATGTTATTCCACAAGTTCTGACGCGTATCTCTCTTATTACACAGTGTCACTCACGACTAGGACGTCCATTGAATTCTTTGTCTCTTGTTTTATTTTCAACATCAAAGTTCAACAGTTCTTACAGTTTCTTGCATAA
>JAQMYJ010000033.1:8762206-8775160 GCA_030014305.1 Clarias laeviceps
CCTTCCGCTTGCATGAGCTCACAGACGCCCCTGATTGGCTGTAGAGCCGTGATTAATGTGGGAGCACGAAGTACCTCCTCATCCCTCCCTTCTGAGAGAGCTCGGCCAATCAGCTCTCTCTAGACCTCCAACTGCGAGAGGTTACAGCATCACCTGAGAATCAAACCAGCGATCTCCGGATGATAGGGCGAGCACTTTACCACTGCGCCATTGCCGTGCCTCCATGACTAACTGTAGCTTCTGGAAAAATGATCCAATTCTCTCTGAAATCTTTCATCAATAGTACTGTGTTTCTTAAATAACGTGATTATTTTCTTGTATTTTCCAGGGGATCATAGGTGGATAAAAGAAAAGTAATATGATATATAAGAAAGATTAGGAGAAAGAGAAACAGAGTGTGAGGGACAGACAGAGAGAGAGAGAGAAAGAGCATTAGGCATATGGGGTGAGCTGACGTGATGATAGACAGAAGCTTTGTCACCCATGATTCACTCTTAGACAGTTACACATGTCCATTTACTATTCGCATACAGTACATGTCTGCAGTTCTGCACTCTTAGCAGTGAGTCATCTGGTGGGGTGCGGTATCTGAACCTTTCAGAAATAAACCACAATGCTGGAAAACATTAGTCACATGACTTAAGGGAAAATGTATACATTAAAGAGAGAGAGAAGTGGGAAGTGGGATAGGTAAACTACTGTAGAAAAAGAGAGATAAGGAAATAAACATGGCAATCATGGCTTTACGGGGAAAAAAGAATGAATACAAGGAAAATATATGTTGTCTATAGAAAAAGTCATGTAATACACCAATCAACCATAACATCAACACCACTGCCAGGTGAACTGAACAACACTGATCACCAATTATATACCAGTAAACTGGTGACAGAATCATGGACACCAAAGACTTACCCATGCTCTACGACCCACACTACCCAAATGATCTGCCATTAACACCCAAAGGTCTCGTGTCCCGAGTGGCCAGATCCACTCCAGTGGTACAAGGGAGCCAAAAACGTAGGTGGTTTTAATGTTAATGATTTAATGTTATGACTGATTGCTGTATAGTGTTGCATGATGATTCAAGTGATCAAATCCATCCCTTTTTAACCCCAAGCTGTATGTTGGATAATTCTATTTTTTTTCCAATTATATCCACCTACTCCGTCCTCTATCTTGTTGTTCTGAGATTTCCCTCACCTCCAGCTGAAATGTATTTTTCTCGCTATCTTGCTTCTCTCTTGCTGTCTTACTGTGCAGAATGACAAGACATGACAGGAGCACTTCAGTGCACTGCAGTGTGTTCAGAGTCACTCAGTGAATAATTTAGGCTGTGGGACCCTCTGACGTATGTCCCTCACCTCACGCCCTTTTATCTCTCCCCACCCCTCCTTCTCAATCTCTTCTCCTTCTCTCTGACTCTCCATCTGTTTGGCTATCTATTTAGTTTTCTACTCCATTTCATGCTCGTTGGGTTGTTGTATTATCTATGACATCTGTGTTCTGATATCAAGTTAAATTTATATATATATATATACAAAAAAATGGGCAAGCTCAAGTATTTGAGCTACTTTGACAAGGGCTAAATTAAATATAATATACAAATGAATTAAAAAAAACATCAGAGTACAATTTTGAAGTATTTTTTACATAGTTCAAATGTTTGTTGTAGGCGGCACCGTGGTGTAGTGGTTAGCACTGTCGCCTTGCACCTCCAGGGTGATTGTTGTAGTTAACTGAAACTTCATCTTATTTCCACCAGATCATATTTTTAACTTACAGTAAATCAGCAGTAACCGTTTGAAATGTCTGGGAACTTCTGTACCTAGAAAGCAGAAGGAAAAACATTATTTTAATTGATCAATTACAGCCATCAGGATGGATTACAGCTGCTATAATGAACATACTTAGTGTGAGAATCATGAAATTCATTTACACGCCACGTGTGATGTACTGTATAGTTCAATAGTTCAGGACTAAAATTCCCATAAACAGTTTTGTACCTAAGCCGACAATAACGAAAGTGGACTCCATACTAACTTAAAAACCTCCTGTTATACTAAACTACCAGACTCAGCAGGGAACCCAACCTCATTTATGTGCTAATGGATAGCAAGGATTAATCTGCAGTTATACTGAGTGTTAGGAGGCTGGAGGACTAGTATAACAGGAGAAATGTTTAAGTTAGTATGTAGTCCACTTTCATTATTGGAGGCTCAAGTACAAAGCCGTTGGATGTGCTTTCGCTGCTATAATGTACAGATTTTCCATGTGGTCAGGAAACAAGTCAGTACTAACAGTAGGAAAATTTTAAACATTTCACACAATTTGCACACAATATAACATGGACATGTTGTTAGGGCAAAGAGTAAAGTAGTGCAAAACTGTGCATGCTGTGATAGAAACCTTTTATATAGTTTTCCTGACAGTTTAATAAACTGGACAACAGGCCTCTCTTTTAGACAAACTGCGCAACTGCATTGGGGGGGGAGGGGATACTGTACACTGTAGGATAGGAAGGAAGAAAGGAAGAATAAAGAAAGAATTGCCAGGCAATAATTCATTAAGTAATAATTTAAGTCCCAGAAAATAATAATAATGTGAGCTAATATATGTGAAATTATCAACTCATTAGATTACAAAATCACATCAGAATATAAACACCTTGTTTTTAAAACGAAACAGAACTTGTAATGGTCCACCTTTATAAAATATAAATTGAAAATATCAAAAAGTACCAAAAAATGTTATACAATAATTCCATTTCGAAAATAGCATAAATAAATCATGGGTTGTGTATAGAGTGATTAATGTACAGTATGCACCATATGTTTGGATGAGTTTAATTTTCAAGGCATGTACACTGTAATAAGCACCACAAGTAGGAAGTAAAGATTTATTCCATATGACTCACATAAATTTAAAATTCAAACAGCTTTGGATTTTTTGCAAAACTAAATACTTTCTATAAGTCTTTTAATGTCTTATAAAATGAGACTTCTCTCATCTTCTTAGTTAAAATATATTTATAAGGTAAAGTCCAGACTTCACCAAAGACTTCAGGTGCAGACACATCTCTGTTGACTTTCATTTCAGAGACACGAGAACAAGTTTTGTCCTTTACCGCGTTCCATTCAGCAGTATGCGCACAACCACTTATGGGCGAGCCTTTCTCTGCACGTGCGCTCCCTGTGCTCTTTTCAAGGAGGCGAGGTTAAAGGAAACACATCTTAACGGGGGAACCTACTTCGTCAGAAGACCTTCGATTCCATTGGCACATGTCAATTTAAGTGCTAATATAATCATAACAAAAAAAAAAACAGTGTGATTATTCTTTTGATACAAAATTAGAGACTTTCAACATTCATTCGAAAGACTGTACTTACACCTGTGGGTGACTTTTGTTGAGTGTTCCGTGTTTCAGTGAGCAGCCCTGCTGAAAAATCCAGCATAGGCCAGCGTGATCTGTATGCTGGTCTCTGCTGGCTAATACTGGTTAGTGCTGCTCTGATGCTGGTTTAGCTGGTGAACCAGTTATAACTGATGGAAGACCAGCATATCTACACTCATGAAACCTTACCACCAGCATTGGTCTTGCTAGTTAGTGCTTGTCTGGTGCTGGTTTACCTGGTGAACCAGCATAACTGATGTAAGACCAGCATGCCTGCTGAAAAATCCAGCATAGGCCAGCATGATTTATATGCTGAGCCACCAGCAAGGTTTTGGTAGTTAAAATTGGTTACTATTTTAGTTCATTATCTTTAGTTCATTAGCTCATTATCGCTAGTATTTTAATAGCTAGTACTGAACATAGTGTGTGATGTGAATACATGGACCGTTTAGTGTTATCTTTAAATGCATTTACATACAAGAGACAAAAATAATCCATTTACCAAAAACATGTAAATACATTATTTTACATTTATTAAATATCTGCTGGGTTGTCTAAAACACAACACAAACCTTTTATATAAATGCACTGGCAATAAATGTATATTTTAAAAAGGTAACCAATGAAACTCACTTAAAACTGAAAAAAAAAAAAAACAGCATCGACCATAATAGCTGACCAGCAATTATACCAGCATGTGTTTTGTTGTGAGCTGGTATGCTGGTGGGTGACCAGCATCATGGCGCTATAATGCTGGTCACCAGCACCTGCATCAGCATACCAGCACCAGCATCACAGCACTATGATGCTGGTCACCAGCGTCAGCACCAGCTGTTTCGGCCGTGGGACTACCATGAAAATAACTTCAAATGCTCCATCATTTTTAATCATACACTTAATTGTAATACATCCTTTTGAATCTGTAAAGGGTCTTTATTTGTTAATGTACACTCACATATCAAATAAAACATTGTGCTTTTGTAAAATAAAGAAAATAAACAGGGTGCGCTTTCTGCCATCTCAGTCTCCCGAAAATCTTTTTGAAACGCGTCACTAAAATGAGCTAAAACTCAATACTGAATCCTGCACACACACACATCCATATATCTATATATCTATACATATATATCTATAGAAAGTGTCTATTTTTAAATAAAGCAAGCTTAATCAAAAATAAATAATCTCAGTTTATGTAATCCGTATGAATCTAAGGAGTGATACAGTCTTTCTGCCACACTTCATTATCTGATAATGACCTGAGACAGGACACGCCCACACACTATTCACAGGGAAACAGTCAGGGTAATCTACATACAAGGGCACGCCCCCAAACACACACACGCACACACACACAGATCCGATAAGTTTCCTGCGCATGTGGAGGATGTTATGTGCTGTACAGGTTTCTGAAGCTCTACAGAATGTTCTGGACAGTGGGAGGAGTTCTCCAGCAGAGAATATCTTGTGTTTTGGTGCTGGTATGCTGGTATGCTGGGGACCAGCATCAGTAAAGTGACCAGCACCAGCATTATGGCACTATAATGCTGGTCACCAGCATACCAGCACCAAAACACAACATATGCTGGTATAATTGCTGGTCAAGATGGTCACCATCTATGCTGGTCTATGCTGTTTTTTTCAGCAGGGAGTGAAAAGGATAAAAGGGGAATGAGATAAAAGCCATGGAAGAAAGGTCTGAGCAGGCCATAGCTGCTGTGTGTGTGTGTGCGTGTGTGTGTGTGTGTGAGTGAGTGTGCGCGATTGTGGCTAATGAGATAAAATTGCTGAATAGTAAAGTTTACAAGTCAGGGAGCTATCAAAAAACCTGTCAGGATCATTCTGTTACTGGCAAATGACCATTAAAAGCTTCCACAGAATTTGTGCCTCTACTCTTCCCCCAAATTCATTCGGTATGCCATCTAACATATATGTGGGGGAGGTGTTATGCCGTTTTCTTTTATTCTTCTGTTATTTATAAATACTTTGCATTGTTTGCAGTTTCAATAAACCCAGAGCTTGGAGGCTACATCTTGACTTTGCATAAAAGGATGTGGGCTAACTGTGAAGACTCAAAAACAAAACACAACCCATACCTGAATCCCAAATAGTGGGATCAGTCTGCTCTGGGTCCTCTTTTCAATTAATTTCACTTAAATGTTTAGTGAATATTTTAAAACCTACGCTCCCGCCACCGTTAAGACAGGCATCAATATGTGAAAAAGTAAACACCTTTCCTCATTCATCACTACTGATGTGAAAGTACTGGGTAAAATACTTTCTGACTTGTTATAGGGTATCCTTTCCAGTATTATCTCCTCCTTGTCAAGAATATACTATATTCTGAAACTCCAAAGAGATTTTTTTTGCTCTGCAGAATGTTTGTTTCAGAGCTAATTCCATATAATAGATTAATTCCCTGTCCTCCTCTCTAACCAATGTGTGTATGACACTGTTTTCACTTTTTACCTTTGCACAGAGAGAATAGGCAGGGCTCCCCCAAGTCCACTGCATTTTATTGTAGTAATAGAACCTCTGGCGACAGCTCTATGTAGTGATAACGGGATCACATTTTTAGTGACAAGGAGCATAAAGTATTTTTATTTGTGGATGACTTGTTTGTCTTTATACAGTATCTGGGTTGACCGCCAACCTCTGCCTCTCCCTCGATCTCTCTCACTTGCCTCCAGCGGTGTTTTAAATGGGAGTCCTCCTCATGCTGCTGGGCAAAATGCTTGTTTAAATGCTGCCGTTGTTTTTTTAAGTGAAAAAATGTAATATCAAATTGTGATATTTATAAAATCTTAATTAAACTGATAGAATCACAATTTTAAGTGAATCTACACCTAGGTATTGTGATAATATTGTATCAGGAGGTGACTGGTGATTACCATCCCTACAAGCAGTATGAGTGTATTAGCTGATTGGCTCCAAAATGTTAAGAATGGATAGTTGAGGTTTCTTCAAATAGGAAATAATTTTATATAGTGTCATGGTGTACACCTGTGATGGGCGTGCACCTCAACCTGTTGTCGCTTCTTGCTCACTCCGTAGGCTCCCTACATAGCCCCCCCCCCCCCGCTTCGGCAGGTGCACGAAGGGAACGGGGCTGCCGGGTCAGGCCGGCTGGCGATAATTAACATTAATGGACCTCAGTCTTTTTCGCGTTACAAAAGCGAGGCGCAGAGTTTAGTCCGGGGACCGGAAATAAAGCAAAGAGTCATGCGGTGGAACTATGAAGAGTGGCATGGAAGCGGGGCAATGATGTGCGCCCTAGAGACTTTTAAGGCAAGACCGGAATGCTGCCCTTTGAACTTCAAGATGAGGACAGCATGAGAAAGGAACTGCACCAGCTCCCACAGCACCTTCACTCCTGCGCAGAACCCGCCTTCGCATTGCTACCGCCGAAGAGGAAAAGGCCACCGAGAGGACTGGATTAAGGCCCCTGATTCCAGCTGGGAAAGCCACCCAATCAACGGATGTCAAAAAAAGGATTTCCATCTGTGGCTGCGCCCAGAGAGAGCTGGGAGAGGCTGGTGAGCTAGCCGTGTCCCTGCATCCCAGCTGGGCACTGGCACTGGACATGCATGTGCACACCTTCACTTCTTTTCTTCCTCCCTCCTTTAAACCCTTACCTTCCCCTTTATTCCAAATAAAATGACCCTTTTTTCCCGTAAGACCTCGACTCGTGTCTGTGCGTCTGTGGTGTCACTTGTGCAAAAAGGGCCGAACCTGTTATACTGGTGGAGAATGCTGGTACGGGGGCACCCGCCACGGACCTTGGGTTGAGTCCCTAACAAGGCTGAGATCTTACCCACGGACAGGCAGTGCCAGCGGTGGAAAGATCGGAGCTGAGGGAGAGGCAGTGTCACGGCGTGCGCCTGTAATGGGCGCGCCTCAACCTACATACATATACACACTCACACACTCATTCACACAGTATGGGCAATTTGGGAACGCCAGTTAGAGTTAGCCTAATCTGCAGGTTTTAGACTGGGGAGGAACCAGTCCTCTACTACTACCAGAGAACATGCAAACTCCATGCACACAGAGATGGGAATTGAGTCCAGAAAATGGAACCCAGACTCTGTAGGTGCAAGGCGACAGTGCTGACCACTATACCACTGCGCCTCAGAGACAATGATTTGTAAAACAAAATTTCAGTTACAGGAGACCTGTTTATTGTTCATATTGGAAGAAAGGTTTACTATGCAGGAGTGCATTGCGGTAAAAAGGAAATCATAAATTTCTTACTTCTCACATAATGTGGAACTATGTACTAAACAAAGGTGCCAAATAACCCAGAATGTTAATTATATTTTAGATATAAAGTAGCTGCATATTATGGCAAGAATAAAACACTGGCTCCCTCCAAGCAAAGGAAGACCAAGAACTACCTCTGCAGACGACAGGTTTATTAGAATGAACAGCCCACATAAATGCGTCTCGTAGTTCAAGCAGCAGACTAGTGATGGGAAGTTTGTATTATTTTAGTGACTCAGTTCTTTGAATCTCATCCATCAAAATTAACTTTTTAAAAAAAAAATCATTTAGTTCATTTCGTTCTTTTGTTCAGAAATAAAATTAAATGTTACATTTTTAATAAACAGACACCCAACATGTCTACATACACAAATTTTGGCTATAGTTCCAGGAATGAAAATATTACAGTGCACAACACATTATGATAAACAGAATGAGCAGCCCACCTCTCATATCTTCTGGTCTGAATCGTTTGTTCTTTTACGCTATTAGCGTCTATGAGAGTCACGTGACAAAAGAACGAACAATTCGGGCCAGAAGACTCATAAGAACTGCTCAATTCTGTTTACTGTGTACTGCCCGGCATAGCATCTATGGGAGTGACAAAAGAACGAATGATTCGACCGAGACTCGAAAGGTAACTACTCATTTCTGTTTCCTGTACTGTACATAACCTACGGAGGATTTATGATGCTTTGCGCATGCGCGTCCAATAGAAAATGAACAAATCACTCTCTGAGACTCTCAGTTCTTCTGAGTCACGATAAAGACTCGTTCATAAAGAACGAATTGTTCATGAACGACCCATCACTACAGCAGACATATTTTAACGTACACTGTTCAGTGGAGACTGTGTACGTCAGACCTTCATGGTACTGTAGAATTGTGGCAAAGAAACCACTACTTTGGAAAAACAACAACCGACAAGAGACTTGCTTAAGCCAAGAAACACAGCAATGGACATTAGATCAGTGGAAAACTGTCCTTTGGTCTGATCAGTCCAAATTTGAGATGGAGGAGTAGATGTGATGGTGTGTGGGATGCTTTGCTGTTGCCACTGTTGGTGACAGTCAAAATTGAGCCATATGTGCCATATGTAATGTGTGATGTGCAACCGTGGTGAGTAGTGAGATTGTTTTGTGTAAGAAAGCAGTCAGAGTGTTACAGCAAGTCCCATGTGGTGTTGTGATAAAGAGTCTGTATAGCCTTTGGAAAGAAGCTTTTCCTCAGTCTCTCTGTGTTGGCCTTCAGGGAGCGGAATCCTCTTGGCCTTGGTTCCAGCACCGCTTGCTGTAGATCTCACCACCCTCTGAAGAGCTCGTCTGTCCTAGTGTAAAGGTGAGTGTTAGACTGATAATGTAAAGGTAAGTGTGAGAGTAGATAAACTTGCGTAAAGATGAATGTAAGAATGATACAGGTATGTGACTACATGTAAGTTTGAGAGTGATAAACTTGTGTAAAAATGAGTCAAAGTGATACAGTACACTTGTGTAAAGATGAATGTAAGAGTGATATACACTGTTCAGACACAACATTAACCCATTAACATTATCAATTATGTACAGTACCAGTAGAACTGCATATTTGGTAAGCATCCATGACGATTTAATTTTTTTGCCTGATGTTGAATTCTAGGTTTTGGACTTAGTGGAATTCTGTGTTTTTGTTGTTTTTTTCCAGAAAAAACTTTATAGTACGTAAATGTATCCAGATTCGTAAAACATGAGCAATAACTCCTCAGTTCCTCGTGATGTGTTAACTAAAATAATTTCCTATGATGTATTTATTTTTATTATTATTATTATTATTATTTTGTAGGCCTCTAACAAGTAGTAGTGAAGGATCTGGTCTGGAATTCTACCATGCTGGAGTTTACTGTGGAACATGAGATCATTCACTTGACATAATAATGTAATATTTATTTAATTCAATACACGAGTTGTGCACACAAATATTTAATTGGACCGCATTTAGTTTTTATTAGGGTACGTAATGTTTCATGTGCCGAAAACATGCTCCCAAAAAGTCCAATCATTCTGTTCTTCAGGAAGTTGAAGCATTTTTCTAATTAGTCTCACAAACAAGTGTTTTTTTTAATGGCCACACAGCTGTTTAGTGAGTGTTGTCACATTGGGTTTATGAAAATGCTTTTCATTTTGACTCTTAAAAAGCTGTGAATTCTACTGTCAACTTTTTTAACTCACCAAGTGTTTAACAAACATTACAGGGGTGTTTGTGGCAGTTAATTGAAAGCTGCAGACATTGATGAAAATTAGTGAGAGTAAGAAAATCAAGCATGCCCAAATACACAGTCTGAGTTGTATTTTATTTGGAAAATAAACAGAAACATTTTGGAGATCTCTTTGATTTATGCTAAATGGTTTAAAAAGAGGTATAATACACTGCCTGGCCATAAAAAGCCACTATTTCAAAGGGTCAAATTACTGGGCTACATAAAGCAAAGAAAACAACTAAAGTTATTTTTTAATTACTGAAACTAGTTTAAAAGCCCTTCTTAAAAGTAAAACAAAAGTAAAAGTAAGAGCACAATGTGTAGAGAACTGAAGTCACAGGATTGTAAGGATTACAGGATTGTAATTTTTGTTTAGTTTTTTTGGCAGTGTTTGTAATCTTTAAACACTGTATGATATTGTATAGCATTAACTACTATATACTATTAGACTGTATAATAATCTATATTAGTATTTATCTAATATATATAAGTGTAGTAATTATAACTGTCAAACCATTGTTGAAATGCGAACTTAGTTATACTATTTTTGCTACCAAACATTTTTTCCAGTCATATCCTCTCAGTCAAACTCTAAGGAATATAGCAAGTTTGTCTGTGGTCAAAACAGACTTGGCATTCATAGGAAGTCAAATTGAATCCCTCAATCATTCAAAAATGATGTTCGACAAGCCATGAAGAAGACACCACAGTAAAGTCTTTCAGAATACAACTGTATTCATTTTGCTATGGAATTACTTCAGGTCAACATAAAGGTATTATATTTATGTTTAGCTTTTCACAAAAAAAATAATAAATCACAAGTCCAGTTTTCATGGGTTTGGCACATGATGTGTATTCAAGAGAGAACAAGGTTCAATAAGGACTATGTACAGAATAACATATTTTATTGTTTGCATCTAATCACAGGATTTACATCTAGATACAATCATCTGGCATATCTTTACACACCTGGATCCATTTTTTTGTTTGTGCTCCTTTTCTCTTGGTAAAAATAACATCCTCTGAGCCAAAAAAGAGCCAGCTGTGGCTCCTTTCGACAGATTTATTGTGTTGTGGGACTTTCTTTTCCTGAATATATTGTTCTGGTGGTCCTCTGAGTTCAGTCTTTATTTCCACTCTGATACATGTTTTGCTTTTGTACCTGTTATAAGTTAAACTATTAATAAAGGTACATTTGCATTTAAGCCATGCTTTGCCTTGACTGACAGTTCATTAACCTGCCTCTGGTATAAAAATAAGGGCATATTACTGATATAAAATAGTCAAATGAATAGTGTAAAAAAGACTTTTGCTAACTATATTATATTTGAAAATGTATGGTTAGTACAGTAATGGTACCAAACCAAATTTAATGACTAAAACTAATTTTAATTCGAATTGCTTCTTTCTTATATCATATATTTATATTAAATATGATGTGAGGTAGGTCTGATCATCGAATAGGTCAGCGGTAGGTCACCATCGAATGAGGCCCTCAACTGCTCAGATGTATAATGAGATAAAAATGTAAGTTGCTCTGGATAAAGGCAAATGATAAAATGTAAAACTCCATATAAAGAAAACTGACCTATTATTAGAGCAAAAGTATTTATTTATTTTATGCGTACTCTGGTGTCACAGTATGATATCAATCTGAATTGAAAAAAGAGTCTTCTGTAAGTGAGCCAATGATGTGATGTTGCTTTTATTAATATCAATTAATAAATCAGAGTCATAGTTAAAAACAGAAAGCATAAAAATGGCGGGCACAATTATTCTACGATCATCCATGGTCAGTCTAATACAGTAAATAGCTCAGGGTCTAAACCAGGGGTATGCAGTCTTATCTACAAAGTAATTAAGAAATATGAAATGGATATGAAATAAGTATACAAATGCACTTTGAGTTTGTAATGACATACGCCACTGGTACGATTGGTAGTAAAACTACCGAATATGAAAGCAAGAATAGGTGAAGACATAGCAAAGCGAATGATTTCCTGGAAAAGTACTGTAAGTGGAAGAGCACCTGCTGCACTTCTCAGTACCTGTAAACAGTAAACCACATGAGAATCACATCCTGTTATTGAAGTTTTAGTTAGCTTTGTTTGTCTAAAAGGGTGGTAAAATTCCATTACTGAACATCAAGGTTGAGTAAAACTTTAATTACTTTAGTGTACTTTACATTTATCATTTTAAAATTAAATATACTACTGATATCATTTGCATTGTAACTAAAATTTCCTGATGTTTTCTACAGTTGAAAGTGACGAATAACAGCAATGGTAAGTGTCAGTGTGATTTTGTGTCAGTGATGTTTTGTTTAAATTTATGCAGAATTACTTTATCTATTCCACGAAAACATTCTATAAAAACATTATAGAATATTATTTTAGGCTGTCTGATTATTTAATTATTTAATATAGTCTGATATATAGCTGATTTAAAAATTACTTTAAAATTATTTAATATAGTCTATATATAGCTGATTTAAAAATTACATTTCTCTACCTCCAGCTTCATAAATCATTCATCACTGTTAATGTTATTGAGGTAAAATATTTTTGCTATCAAATTATGGTCAAAACATAAGAAATTCTTCAACTTGTATAAAATGTGAGAAGGCAGCTGTGCTAAAAGTGGAACCACTTGCAGAGCTGGCAGAGTATACCTGGTCAGTTATAACATTAAACGTTAAAACCACTAACAAGTAAAGTAAAGGGCATCAAATAAACAGTCAGTTTATCAATGTGGTGTTCCTGGTATACAGTGTTTAATATCCATCAAAAGTGGTCCCAAGAACAAGAACCAGTAAACTGGTAATATGATCATAGATGTTCAAGGCTCACTGAAACGTTTTTAAAATACACGAAATGCTACTCTTCCAACCTTCTTTACATGATTCAATGTTTCAGGAATGGTACAATAAGGGCATCAAGCTTTGCAAAGACCTGTTTGTTGATCATAGGTTTGCATCGTTTGAACAGCTTTCTGAAAGGTTTAACTTACCCAATTCTCATTTTTTCAGATACCTGCAAGTAAGACACTTCATTGGCTCTTTAATACC
>JAQMYJ010000033.1:8792431-8806792 GCA_030014305.1 Clarias laeviceps
TAAAATATTAACTTTTAACAAACATACAGAAACATTAGCATACACATTGGAATGAATGATAATTACATATATAATACCGAAAGTTTCCTTATATTGTTCCTCTGCAATTAACATGCCGACGTAAAACCGTTATTGTTGCACTATGGTTCCACTTTTTCTCCTGGCCCCCAGCTGATATTTTAATTTACTTGTATTAATGATCCATTTCTTTGTGTGATTGTTTAGTTTTGAGAGTACTCTCTTCATCAATAAGGAAAAGCATGAATTAGAATAGGTACTTTCCTATTATTTTCCACTAATTTCCTCCCGTTTCTTGCGCCCTACCTTTCATGTCTGTATTCCCCACTAGTGGGGCGTGCCCCACACGTTGAGAACCACTGTTTTAGGCTAACATATCCTACATCTTTGTAGTCTTTTTGCACACACGAGCGGGTGCGTTACAATAATAATAATAAGAATAATAACAATAATAAATTCGGAGCACAACTACTACTACTACTACTAATAATAATACTGAATGGAGAAAGCGCAGTCAAAGAAGTACCATCATTGAAGGAGAGAAGAAAATGAAGAATAAATACATATCAGTATTTACAGTTTGAGCTCGACACTTTTGAGCTCTGTCGCTTGCTGTCAATGGGTGCCTAAGAGAGAGAACACATTTTCGGCTTCAGTAGACACACAATACTTCAGACTGAAACACGACTTCCTCCTACAGGTAATGAAGGGCATTTTCACGTCACGGGATCCCTTTTCTCGAAACGTGCGTTTTTAATGGTGACATCTGTATATAGTATGTTATAGCCACAAAATTTAACATTAACATGTTAAAAACATTAAATTATAACTACTAAGCATTACAAAACCAAAACAGATTTATTTATTTAATATTATAAAATTAAACGGCAGCAATTTTTTTGTGGAAAGACCGGCACACTCATCCATCACAAAAAAAGCAGAATGGGAGATGAAAAGGACTGGGCAGGAATAGGCCTACAATTTGGAGTAGGAATAATAAAATGCATCAGAAGCATGTAAACTAATGCGTATATGAGTATGTTATGCTTACTTTTTTGTCCCATGTAAAAATGTATCACTATTCTACATTACTAACGGATGTTTACGCTATGGAATGAAAGTCATCCCTTTTTTTTTTCATTCTTTTTAAGCAGGTGGGCATGGACAGTTTTTCTGTCCTACCTTTACACTGCAACCATCTGTACCAATACCTACACACTTCATGAAACAGTAAGCACGAATCTCTGCTTCACCACCAACGGACCCATAACAGCTCTGGGGAGCAGAATTTCTAGGAACTCTCTACATGATGGGTGCAAATTGGGGTTTGTGGGAGGGCCATACAATGCTGATTAATGTGAAGCTGTGTAGACAGTGTCAGTCAGTTCATTTTGGAGAAAGGAGACCCTAAATTTTAAAAAGTCGCATGTCAGATTGTTATAACAAGCAACCATATTTTTAAAAAACAAACCAAAAAAAAATACGCAAACAGCGACCCCTCATTTTTTTCAAGCGACTTCAAAGAATTAGAGGCCAAAAGATGCGGATTATAAGCGGAATTGGCAACAATAAGTGCACAACAATATTCTCAACATCTCACTCCCTAACTACAGGCCTTTCTTCAGGTTCAAATGTACAAAATTAAAGATTATTAACATTTAACAATTAACTGCCAATGTACTATTACTACTACTTTGCTTAAGTTAAAAAATTGTAATATCAATGTATAAATACTTATACAAATAAATAAATGTCCTGCATTCAGTTTTTACTTAAGCAAAACAAAATATTACCACCAAAATACACTTAATGTACAAAAGGTAAAAGTGCTCATGACACAAAATGAGTACTCATACTTATTTAAAATTGGAATTTGCCCATTTGGTAATGCACAGTGGTTTAGGATTTTTCACCTTTACTCTGACTTAATTTTCTAAAAGCAAATACATCAGCAGATACCAACCAACTTTAATGTATTACTACAGTACATCTTGAAAAATTTATATTTTAAAAAAGTTTGAGTACCAGTTTAATTGTTTTAATTTATTTATATGTAGTGGCTGTGTCGGTGTCCTTGGGCAAGACGGTGAACTCCAAGTTGTCCTTCATTTGTGCTCCCTACTTGTAAATCACATTGGATAAAAGAGCCTGCCAAATGTCTAAATAAAACTGTATGCTTGATTAAAAACACTAGTTTGTTCCAGAACTACTTCTGGTATCCCAGAACTAAACTGCTGATATCTTTGTCAGCAATTTTTAACGCAACAATGCAGCGGCAACACAGTCTAGTACACAAAAAAACTCAACGTAATTTCATCGGGCATTCACCCAATCCATTATATCAGTACATTTTAATCTTCAAAACAACTTTTTACTGTAAGTAAAACTGAGCTACACCTGTTTCTTTTTCTGAGATACAATGGAATTATATACTTGATTCTTCACATCCTTCCAGTTGCGACTACCAAGCACAGGTTCTGCTTAAAGTGCTTTTGAGGCACAACTCTTTACCCGGAACTCTTCGCAAAGTAATGTGCTGTCGCCACATTGCTACTTTTTCTGCCGAACTCCAAACTCTGAGATGGCATTTCTTTCGTTCAGGAAGTTCTAGGTCCATAGCTGAAATCACAAATTAATTTAGATAATGATCAAAGTTATACTTTAAATTGTTAATTCAAAGCTGCTGTAATTAGCGCTATGGAAGATTAAGTGCAGCTGGCTGCATTACTGCCTTACCAAATATAACCCGTGTATAACCTGTTGCTATTTGTGATAGCAACACAGAGCGTTCCGTACACGCTTCATGCTAGGACGAAAGGCATCTGTATCAGATCAGTTTCACTGAAAAGACAATCGTCTCGCAGACCTAGCTCACGTGTTGCTATCACAGAACGGTTGTTCTTATAATATGCTAAACAACAAAGCCCCTATGTTCCAGTCCAACTCATAATGGGTACTAAAAACAATAGAGCCTAACCTACCGAATGTGACCTTCCCCGATCTCTCTACCACCAGAGTGCTTCTTCAAATTGTGAGAGATCTTTATGCCCCATCTTGTACAATGGTACTCCTACAATTAAAGTCATATTCATAACATCTGTATCTTGAGCTGATTCTAACATCAACTCTACAACCATCCTCCTAAAAAAAAGAGGTCTGAGAGGATGTTCTCCGAGTCAAAATATGATTCCTCTAGGGAGCATATTTCAGCATTAAAATTATGCTAACATAATTGCAGTGTAGATGCTAGGTTACAGTGCCGATCCTGTCATTACTAGGCATGGTTGCTAGGCTGACTGTCTCGCTAGGGACTTATTGTATGCAGCAGAAATGGATTTTCACTGTGTTAAATTAACAAGGATCCGCGACAGCTTTTTAATATTGTGACATTTCCTATCTGGCCAATGTAGTCATGTCTGGCTGTCATGTAACTGTTTTATATCACAGTAAACTATATTTGAGTTTTGGCCTGTTGATCGAACAAAACAAGATATTGATGTACCTTTTTTTTATTATTTTTTAACAAGAAAGATGATATAATAAAGAGAACAGCTCTGTCAACTTCATACTCAGCATCACTTTCGCTGACTTCAGACTTCTGTTCAACTCCCACTTTTGTAGACAAGGCGACTGTTTTAATACAACACGTACAACATTTTGTTAATATTTTACTTTTCACATAGCAAAACACATTTTGCAATTGCTTATCTTTGCAAGCTGAAGCATCTTCTGTTAGCCGGTAATATTCACGGTGAACACTGATATCATGTCCCATGAATTTGGCAAGTTGATCCAACATTTTCCCTTATTATTTTTCGTGCACTGTAAGCCTTAATCATCATAATTAAAAAAAGGTTTAAAATTTCACTTTACGTGTTATGAATCTAGAATATGAATTTCACTTTTTTAAATTATGCAAGAAAATAAATAACTTTGCAATATTTAAATTTTTTCAAGTACACTGTACACAATAAATAAAATGAATACAGTAGAACCCCCGATTACGAGTAACACGGTTTACGATATGCACAGTATTAAAGCAAAAAAAGAAATAACCGGACTAGTAGCAGAAGGAGTCAGGCGGAGATCAAAGCAGCGGCCACGTCTCTTGGATGATGTAGAAAAGTTGCTTCTCGTGTGAATAAACGAGAAGCAGCTTGCTGGTGATACCGTGACTGAGCAACTTATCTGCGAAAAGGCAAAGAACTTGTACTCTGACCTCATACGCAAACTGACAGGTACGTCGACAGAAAATGTAGAAGGTTTTAAGGTGGCTTGTTTGATAACTTTAAAGGAGAAGTGGCATCCACAGTGTTGTGAGGCACGGAGAAGCTGCGAGTTCAGATGCTAAGGCAGATGACGCGTTCGTTTCACGAGTTCCATAAACTCATGGTTTCTGAGTGTTACCTGCCGGAGCAAGTTTTTAATTGTGACGAGACAGGGCTGTTTTGGAACAAAATGCCAAAGAGGACTTGCATTACAGCAGAAGAAAACGCATTGCCGGGTCACAAGCCCATGAAAGACCGACTCATGCTATTGTTTTGTGCTAATGCAAGCAGGGATTTAAAAATCAAGCCCCTGCTTGTGCATCATTCCAAAAATCCACGAGCCTTTAAAAAATGCAAAGTGCAGAAGAGCCAGTTAAATGTTATGTTCAAAGGGTAATAAGCTTGATGTGTCTTTTATCTGCTGCACTAAGTTTCTTTGGCCGACCACTGCGTCTTCGATCCTCAACGTTGCCCGTTTTTTTTTTTTCTTTTTCTTTTTTGTGCTTCTTCAAGAAAGCTTGAACAGCACATCTTGAAACCCCAGTCTGCTTTGAAATCTTTGTCTGGAAGAGACCTTGTTGATTCAGTATAACTACCTTTTAGACTACCTTGTGTCTTGTCGCTGTGGTCAATTTTGCCATGACATGAAACTGTCTTTCACAACCTCACATTGGTATCAGAGTTTGGCTGTTCCTCAACCACTTTTGAGCCTCCTACACAGCTGTTTCTGTTTCAGTTCATGACTGGGTTTCAACCTACATGTGACATTGATGATCATTAGCACCTGTTTGGTATAATTGGTTGATCATACACCTTACTATAATCCTACAAAATCCCTGACTTTGTGCAAGTGTATCTATAAGAATTGATGCTGGTTTGAAGGCAATAGTAACACCAAATATTGATTTGAGATTTTTCTTTTGTTCGCTCACTTTGCATTTTGTAAATAAAAATAAACCATCATTTATTTATATTTCTGAAAGCATTCTTTGTTTACAGCATTTTTTTTACACCTGCCTAAAACTTTTGCACAGTACTGTATATATTTAAACACGCTTAAGTAATCGAAAATAAATAAACTGCTAAATTTCCGTCCTCACAGCCTCATTAACGAGATCTGCGCTCAACTTCAAATTTTAGAACGAATTAGTCGGCTAAATATTAAATGTCATTTCACTATGGGTAAAATAATATTTCGTTCAGCATATTATTACAAATTGCTCCACCAAACTCGTATAAAATAGAAGTTTAAATGCCAAGCAACACGTAATTCTACCCATTGTTAAAAGTTGCACTTAGGCTGGAGAATGAGACAGAAGTCCAGCCCCAGAGTTAAAGTAAATAAATAAATAAAAATTACCAATGTTTAAATAGTTGAATGTAAATGAAACGCATCTTACCTGAACCAGATGTAGAGTTTGTCCCTGCTCTCTGTCGCTCCTCTCCAATGTCTTGTGCTTGTATCTCCGTGCGCACTGCTCGTGGTGCTCGCGCAGGTGCTTGTAGCCGCTGTAACCATCGCTGTGGCTGCATGATTAGGGTTGCGCACTGAGGGTCACATGGATTCTGAGAACCTGCTGGTGCTTTTTACGGTAGTGGGAAATGTTGCAAAATGTTTTCATTAGAATTTTTTGCTCTCTTGATTTTTTTTGTCTTATTTAAATGTATAATAAAGTGGGAATTTATTATTTTGAAATTATTAGCTAGTTTGCAGAAGCTTAATTGGGCGCCCCTCCCCCACTCAGTGGCGAGCTGCCCTAGCGGTGACCTCTCAGACACAGCCAGTTTAGCATGAATTCAATTAACACTAGAACATTACACTTAATCTTGTTGATTTTTTTTTAATGGTAATTATTGGTGTGCAATATACACATCCTAGATCTAAATGAATTAAATATTCTTATTAAATACTTTGTTCTTTATATGGAGGTCTGGATTTGGAGTCACACTAAAAATTTAAGTGGAAAAACGCACTACAGGCTGATCCAACTTTGATGTAATGTCCTTAAAACAAGTCAAAATGAGGCTTAGTAGTGTGTGTGTGTGGCCTCCATGTGCCTGTATGACCTCCCTACAACGCCTGGGCATGCTCCTGATGAGGTGGCGGATCTCCTCCCACACCTGGACTAAAGCATCCGCGAACTCCTGGACAGTCTGTGGATGGAGCAAGACATGATGTCCCAGATGTGCTCAATTGGATTCAGGTCTGCGGCCCTCCAAAGAAATGCCACCCCGCACCATTACTGACTCATTGCCAAACCAAACATTCTCCATGGCGTCTCCAGACTCTGTCACGTCTGTCACATGTGCTCAGTGTGAACCTGCTTTCATCTGTAAGGAGCACAGGGGTCCAGTGGCGAATTTGCCAATCTTGGTGTTTTCTGGCAAATGCCAAATGTCCTGCACGGTGTTGGGCTGTAAGCGCAACCCCCACCTGTGGACGTCGGGCCCTCATGGAGTCTATTTCTGACTGTTTGAGCAGACACATTTGCACATTTGCGGCCTGCTGGAGGTCATTTTGCAGGGCTCTGGCAGTGCTCCTCCTGTTCCTCCTTGCACAAAGGCGGAGGTAGCGGTCCTGCTGCTCGGTTGTTGACTTCCTCCACGTCTCCTGATGTACTGGCCAGTCTCCTGGTAGTGCCTCCATGCTCTGGACACTACACTGACAGACACAGCAAACCTTGCCACAGCTCGCATTGATGTGCCATCCTGGATGAGCTGCACTACCTGAGCCACTTCTGTGGGTTGTAGACTCCATCTCATGCTACCACTAGAGTGGAAGCACTGCCAGCATTCAAAAGTGACCAAAACATCAGCCAGAAAGCATAGGAACTGAAAAGTGGTCTGTGGTTACCACCTGTAGAACCATTCCCTTATTGGGGGTGTCTTTCTAATTGCCTATAATTTCCACCTGTTGTCTATTCCATTTGCACAACAGCATGTGAAATTGATTGTCCATCAGTGTTGCTTCCTAAGTGAGCAGTTTGATTTCACAGAAGTGTGATTGACTTGGAGTTACACAGTGTTGTTTAAGTGTTCCCTTTATTTGTGTATTTGTTTTCATAATATATTACATTATTTGTACAAAATAATTTAAGAAGAAAGCATGTAATAAATTAAATTAAGTTGATATTTAAGATGTTCTAATGCCATGGTTTTGATATTCTGGATATCACATCTTTGGTGGACTAACACAGGATACCAGGTCAAGAAGACATCTTTATAAGTTTAGGTTGTTCCTCTCCCCCATATTGTTCTCCCCTATTCTCTCACTATAAAGTTTTAAAGTTGCGTAGTTGAATAAGCAAGTTGTTCGGTCTGTCCTCTGTGCTTCGATAAGCTTTTCTGGCTCCAAGAGTCTCGTCACACACACAAACACATTGTCAAAAATGTCTGTTTATTAAGAGCAAAAGATAGTTTTTATATGTTTGACTAACGCCTATATCATCGACATCTGTTACTACAAAGAACATAAACCATTGTAAATGTCTTGGGGACAAACCAGGAGGTGTTGACTCGAGTTAGGGTAGAGAGAGAGAGAGACATAAAGAGAGAAGAGGAAGAGCGTGAGGAAGAGAGTAGAAATAACTCCTTTTATATAAAAATAATAACTTTGCATTCGCCTTTTCTCTATTACCATGAATATTTCTGATGCTCTTTACAATCTGCTGCATCTCTACAATGTAGTATATTTACATAGACTAAATAAAAATTCAATTCAGTTTTATTTGTATTGTGTTGTTAACAATGGACATTGTCTCAAAGCAGCTTTACAGAAATATTAACAATAAGAATAAAATGGACAGTTTATTTTATCTATAAATTTAAACTTTGTTTAAAATTAAAAATGTATGTATCCCAAATGAATAAGCATGAGGTGGTAGTGGCAAGAAAAAACTGAGATGATAAGAGGAATAAACCTTGAGTGTTTATCTAAAGCTTATTTAAGGATTATTTAAAGATTACTATTTTATTGTTATCAGTTGGCGGGACAAAATCATGTATCAAGATTCAGAAAGTAACTGATTTTTTTTTTTTTAAATATTGGCAGAATATAATCCTCATCAAATATGGTGCTTCAACAATGCTGCTGTAACATATGACACATCTGTTTCATACTGACCAACTTTAAAATATCTTAAATAGCATCTGTGTACCTTGTAGTTGGAGCTTCCTAGCCATTGAATAGGATCAGATACAGTTCATGGCATTCATTTTCATCTGCTAATTAATTTTCATAGACGCTGACATTTCTGTAGAATCTGAAACCCCTAATAAGCATCACTGGTTCTCTGGACCAAATGTCTGATCACAGAGGCAGATTTACTAAGTTGTCTGGGATGTATTCGTACATAAAACCTAATCCGTCCATACTCAAGGAACTCACATTCTGGGGGTCAAAATTATCATATCCAATTTCTTGGAACAGGATCCTGAACCTGTAACACAAGTGCCGAACTACTGATCTGGACTCCATCTTAACTTAGACATTTTCTGTTATATTGAACTTCCAGCCTACTAATACACAGTATGGCGGCATACAATTCCTGCTATCTGTCATGACCCAGATGAGATGGGTTCCCTTTTGAGTCTGATACCTTTCAAGTTTTCTTAATATTACCATCTCGGGGAGTTTTTCCTTGCCGTCATCGCCTTTGGCTTGCTCATCACGGACAATCTGATCATTATGATCTATGGACATTTTTACTTGCTCATACACATTTCCATAATTTTCTTTAAATTTTGTGAAGCTGCTTTGAGACAATGATTGTTAAAAGTGCTATATAAATAAAATTTTATTTAATTGAAAATGCAGCTTGTCACAAGGAAAGCCAGTCCCTGTGACATGGAGGTGCCCACATAGTCATTGGTTAATTAAAAGTCAGGGTAAATATATTGCAGTCATATACAATTGCACTCCTTTTATTTTGAAGGTACTGCTAAATTAACAGTTTTTCTTGTGTGACCTTGCGTACCAACATTTGAATGTGTTGGCATGTGGACATGTGGGACTTTTGAAAATGTTGGACTTTTGAAGTGATGCAAGATAAAATGATTAAAATATACCCAGAACAGAAATTTTTGCATTGTTAGTGTTTGTATTCTCACTTTTTGATCATATATTTCTGTACGAGTGTCTTTGTCTAGTACATTTTGATTTTTTTTTCTTTTTTTTGCAATCTCTAACCTAGCCAAAGATATAGCACTTGCACTTGCCTTCAGTTGAACACTGCTCTTTTAAAGCTGTAGTTCTGCAAACAGCAAAATTCACATTTTAGTGCAAATCTAAAACAAACAAACAAGAACAGCCCAGTATAGGTTATCAAACACCTTCAAAATTAGAACTCCACCGCTGCTTGAGTCTTGTTCATGTGGGATGGTTTACACTTGCTATGCTGCACTGTGCTCATCACATCCTCGATGCTTCAGAAAGTTTCTAGGCATCATTTAAAGCATTTTTTGTTTTGACATGTAAAGATTTTTGCCTTCTGTTCCAAGCTGGTTATCTGGTACTGTATGTGGGGTTACCTCCAGTTTCACAGAACTTTACAAAACTTGCCAAACCACCTTATGCAAATAACAAACTGATGGAATAGGAAAATTGGTCAAAAGTGACCAACAGGCTAGAAGGACACCTTCACAGCATTTTTCATTTTCTGGCAGGTAACATACAGGCTATAGTGCACAATAGTGGACTATTTTTTGTGACGAACGCAATTAGAGATGGCCTTTTTGCTGTTGCACGGTCATCATGCTGGTCAGGATTTGCTCTCTTTAAAGTCTGCTGAGGACTCGTTGTGGATAAGGCATAAGGCATGTTCGAACAGATACTGTGTTCACTGCCTGACAAGGTAAAAAACGTTCTGATCTTTCATTGTCAAAGAGTGTCGCATCCAGATATGTATTCCAGTCATTCTGTTGATTGTTTACTAGCTTCTTGAGGGCTCTGAAATATAAATACACAAATTTGAAATTTTCATTTCATTTCATGTATTGTGCCGTTATCATATGTAAAGTTTACTGTATAATGTTTACGTTGGTCTTTTCATTGAGGTCGTTAGTTTAGAGGTGATGGGTGCTGTGACACTTCTAATCCACAGCAGTTTACAAAGTGTATGGTTCATCTTTTAAAAAAAATATATAATAATAAAAAACTGCAAAAATTCCCTTACAACTAATTTTTGTACTTTTAACAAGCAATTACTTCATTAACAAATTCTCTCACTTGATCAGACAGTATTTTTTCAGGACAACCATGTTTGCATATAATTTTCATGAAAGTGGGATTGTAGGCGAGGCATAATCGCAGGAGGTTAAGACTTAGAGTTTTGTTTTTGTGTTTTCTTTATTAAAACATCTAAGACAATCAAAAACAGGAACTATGGCAAAAACTAAGAGAGCCAACAGAACAGCATAAATGACCGTGTCAACAGTTTGACACAACACATGCAAGACAAAAACTGAACCAAGGACGAGACTATGTATAAAGAAACTAATGAGCCATCACCTGACCGAGGTGCATTCTGGGAAACGAAGTCCAAAAAAATTACTCGGGGCACAAGGCGCCCTCTAGGGGTTAACCCTGACAATAATAAAACAAGGTTGTTTTACAACTTTAGCTGCAGTTTAGGTGTTCAGTGGGAAGGCCTCAACCCACTTCAAAAAGTAGTCAGTGGCTGTCGGAATGTACTTGAAGCCGTCAGCAGGTTTTGGCAAGGGTACAAAAAAATTAATGCACACAAGCTTTTACACAGAAGACACCTAGAAAGGAAAATTTTGGGCCAAATTTCTGTACGTGTTCTTCAGGTAACAATTAATCAGACATGGATTAAGTGAATAACACCAGAGTACTACAGATGTCTTTTTGACAGATCCAGCAGGTTTTGAAGAATAACACACTTCATATTATAATGACATTTCTTGTTTTAATGATGCAAGAGGGCCCTCCAATTGTCTTTAAAGATATTCTTTGCTTTCTCTCTGGTTTTAGCCACTCATCTGCTCCTAGACCAGAGTTCTCTATCTATATGGCAATTTTAACAGCTTTAAGTAATATGTTAACATTATACAAGATTATTTAGCATTAAATTTCTAACCTATTGTTTTGAATTTAGTGGTACATCTCCTCAGGTTTTGTCTCTGTGACTTGTCGTGTCCTTCTGGGTATTCCTGTGAAGATGGATAATTTTATACTTCCTCCCCCTTCTTTTCCATAGCTAAAAAAAAAAAATACAAGTATATTAACAATCCCATTAATTTGTATAATACATATGAATCCAAATGAAAAAAACATGTAAATAACATTTAGGGAACCACATTAATTATTAAACATCAACCTCTGCTTTAACTAAAACAGGTTGCTTTGCCTTATGAGAATCTCCTAAGTATCAGAAAATTTTACTTGCATAAACCAATGGGTTTCATATTTTAATAGTGTAAATAACTTTTATCCTACTTAAAAAAAATAGTGCTTTTTGATATAGCCTAACTATATTTTGAAATCACAAGGCTATTATTTCACAGCTGTAAAGTCACTAGCAGTAGTAGAATGGATTTATGGGCAGGACGCTAAGATGGCAAAACATATAATGTATTTTTTGAATGCGCATGCATAGAAAGCTTGGAAAGGAAATGATGAGTAGGATAAATTTATCGAACACTGGATTATTATAGTAAAATTGTTTTTGGTTATATCATATATGTATGTATGTGACAAGTAAAATTTGAATTAAAATTTGAATCAATGTTAAATTCATGTAATTTTTCAAATGTCAGTTGTATCAACTGGAGTACAGTAAATACCGTCACATACATCTGTTGCTTCACTTTAACACTGTATGTGTATGGTTTATGTTAGACAAAATGAATGGGCATGCACAATAGGGCATTGTGTGTACACGCATTACCAATGCCTTTATTTTCAAAGTCTCACTACAAGCTTTTCTGAAAAGTTGGCAAAAAAAATTTATTTACCATTTAACACCTTTTGAACATAATTACCATAGTCAGTTCTAAAAAAATCACATTACCGCAGCCGCATAAAAGGATTATTAATAGTCATGCACAGTTGCATGAAGTTCTGAAATATTTTTTTTTATTTAACATTTTTTTTTTTTATTTTGATTGATTTCTCTTATTACTGCAACATTTTACACAATTTACGATTTTTTTATTTTATTTTTTATATTTCAATGAAACCTGACATTTTTTTCAAAATGACGTGAAAAACCTAAAAACATATTTCATGGATTCTGCCCATGCATTTAAACTATTATTTTTCTATTAATTCAATTAACATCTAATGAACATCTGTTGCTGTAATGATGTATAGGTTTCAGAAATGAGGTTAAATATTTCAGTAATACATATACTAATCTGAGATTTACTGTATATACGAATATACTAAATACCAAAAACACGTTTCAACGTGTGCCGAAAAAACATGAACCATTTTACCATGCCATTAAAAAAATAATAATAACTCTGTGCAGATATGCAGCATTCAGTCATCTCTCACAAAGGGGGGGGGTTGGACTCGGCCCACACGAGATAACTGGTCGACCAATGGCCTTGCAGACACAATTGACTTGAGATAGGCCGATTTGCATCTGATCTCTGTTGCACTGTTGAAGTATTGGGAAGAGCTCACCGATACGGTCAGTGCTGCTCAACAGCATGTTTTGGAGTCCTGAACCTCACCTGAGAAAGGAGGCCATGTTGTTGTACCGGCACAGTGAGTGGTGATCAAAAATAACATTACTCGAGGCAAAATGGAAAGAACCTTTTCAAGTTCTTCTAATAACTGATTCAGCAGTGTTAAGACCTCGATTTATGTTTTACACTGTAAAGAGGTGTTGCTCCTAAATAGGGCCAGTTGGGTGGCTCTGAGAGAAGAGCTTCGAGAGGATCCGATGGTGTTTAGGCCACGGGGGTTAAACTCGAAGTGAAGATTCCCTTTTCCCCAATATGCGGTTAGCGCTCCCTACTTCTCTCAGTGGACAGGACCCAAGTTAGCAAGGGAAAGATGGCCACCCTTTACAATGGCAAAACAACCGAGTGAGGCATTCCTGAAGTTGAAGCAGATTTTACAAGATGACCACGAGTCTGTTATAGGGTACATCAGGTTCCTGCTCTCTCCTAGCTGGCCACATGCATCAGCGTCCTTGGCCATCTATTTGTGCTGCGCTAAGGCGAGATCCAGCTGTCCTTGGTCATTACCACCACAATTGGGATCAACAAATGGTCACAATCACTGGTTCCACGTTATACAAAATCACACTTATGCTGCCACTGGAGCTTGAGGTTATTTTATTAAGCATTGTAGATCACCTTCTCCTGTAGTCTGGGGGAGACATGTAATATGCATCCCAAGATCTACTCCATAAAGTTATCTATGTTCTCATGGTTATTTATATTTAACAGTAGGAAATTTTCAAAATATTCAATTAGGAAATTAACATCTGAGACATTTCCACTCAGATTTGCTCTTCTGATAACATTAAACTGTCTGGTAAATGTGTCAGGTACTGATGTTGATAAACACTTTTCATGCTTTGTTTACAGTATCTTAACTCAGAACACACTGTACCCAGGTTGAAGTTTGCATTCCTCATTCAGTGAGTGTTTCTGCTGGAATTGCGTGGTCAGGTCATGCCATTTCAGTTTGACAATTGTGCTTTACTGCATATTAATGAACAGAAGTGGGTTATCAACTTCACACAAACATGCACGTACAGGAAGAAAAATAATTTAAAAGTTATTCACAGCCTTTTTAAAGTTATTCATTCACAGCTGATGATCCATACCTTTTGCGTTGAATATCTCGCATGTAGCCAGAATTCTCTCTGGGATCCCTAGATGCTCTTATTTCTAATTATGGTGTTTTGGTTAGTTTGGATCAGATCTGTAGATTATCTCATGAAGTTGATAAACTGGCCATTGACACTGGCCAAGGTGTGATAATCTACCATTTTACAGTCACATCGTATTATTATTTTGCAAAATCGGGTTGCTTTAAGTTACATACTAGCACAACAGGAGGGTACAGATGGTACTCAAGCGGTATTCTGGTTTT
>JAQMYJ010000033.1:8812285-8826837 GCA_030014305.1 Clarias laeviceps
GAAGTGTCTTATTACTCACCAGAAAGATGGCAGAGTTAGACACGAGTCCGTTCCTCCGTGTAGAAGAATATCTCGCTGAGGGCGATCTCCACTCTTTCTGTTTTCAGTGTTTGGGGGAAGAGCACACTATCCTCGGGCTTCTGGGAGCACGTGAATACTGCGATTTCTCTCTATTAAAGTCCTCACGCTCGGGTTCGCCGTCTTTAAAGCAAACCGCGAGCCGCAGCGCATTTCTCACGTGCAAATCTGGCGGAAGCGCACGAGACGAAAGCTTCCTTTCTCTTGCTCTCTCGCTGGATCATGAGCCTTTTACCTTCCACTTCTCAAGCGCGCTTCGGCGCTTCTTGTGAAGGGGGGAGAACTTTCTCTCTCACTTCCGCGGAGATGGAAACTATCACTTCTGAGCACTGAATTGTGATGAGCCAGTATGTTAGTTGTTGTTAGAGGTGGTAACGCACGGTCTAACGCCATATTCGCCGTAAAAATTAATAAAATAAATCCCCCAAACGCTCAAAGTTAGACGACAGGTTTCTGTCGGGTGGCCGGAGGAGGGGCCTCAATTATGGCCCCTCCCCTTCCTGGTGACCTCCATGAGTTAACTCTTTCATGGAATAAGCCGTATTTATCCCATATTTTTGTGATATTGACATTGATTTGTTCCAATGTCATTGATGAAAGCGCGGCCCTTTATGATGATGTCTCAGATCAGAGAGACGCTTGCGGGCTATCTCTCTCCTGGGAGCTCATCCTCCCGGGAAAAATCCACACTCCCCACCAAGCGTGTAGACTAACATCTTGAGCAGCTTTAATTAATAATAATTAATAAACAGCAAAAAGCATGATGATTATTATTCTTTTGATTATTTTTATCATGTTCTATTGCTGTTTGGGATACAAAGTATGATAAAATGACTCGTGGCATGAATCTACACGAAGCGCTTTAGTTTAAAATAATCATTCAACGCTGATCCCAAACAGCAATAGAACATGATAAAAATAAAGAAAACAGCACAAACAACAGCTCAGGGGCTTATAAAAACATTTTTATTTTTAACGGTAAAAATGTCGAATTTGGAATCCGCAGAAGCTCAGTGATCTGAGCACAACGTAATAATGTTTTTACAAGCCCCTGAGCTGTTGTTTGTGCTGTTTTCTTTAATAATAACAATAGACAGATAGAAACAGAGAGTCTGTCTAAACGACATTAATTGCAGCCGTTTTGCAAAATGTCTCTTTGCTCCAGTGCGCGGCAGTCATAGACATTCCCCTTGAGTAACCACTGTACATCATTAATATTCTATATATTCTACATGTGTCACAACACACATTATTTACAACACACTTTACTTTTTGCCTCATCAAAATGTTTTTGAAAATCCAATTGGTTTAAATAGAAAATAAACAGCTGAGAGACAGCGCTCATTCAGATGCTGATCCTCCAAGGAGAGCAGCATATTTAAACAGGCAGACAAGAAGTATAGCATTAAAAATGTCTTGTAATGCATGGTCATTTGTCATTGGGACAATTAGAGGACAAAATGATGTTTATATATAAGGCAAATATTCTATCAAATTACGTTGATAGAATATTTGCCTTATTTAAATGAAAGTCGATTTTAAGAAAATATTTTTTTTGATGTTGACACTTAAAAAAATATAAATAATAAAAAAAAAACTTTTTTTTGGTGTTTTTTATTCATTATTTTGAAATAAAGACACCCTTAACTAAAGACATTGCATAAACTATTAATTTTGGAATATTCTGACAAATTTCAAGTTAAATGAAGCGTAACATTTGAGTGATAACATGCACCCCCACACCCCACCCCCCACCTCAAAAAGTGTAATATGTATAACGATGTTTTTAACAAAATATTTAAAATAAATATAATTATTATCAATTGATTTAAAATGTACATTACTGGCAAACTTTGATGTCCAGGGAGGAATGAGAAAGAAAATGATTCAGACACTTCTTTGCATGCATGTCATCTTCATTCACTTGAATTTATATTTGCAAATAGACCTGCATTTGTTTTACAACCATTTTAAATGAAAGACAACCAAAAATGGGGTGAAGAATTGGAATTACTATCCAATTACTATTATTTCTGGGGAAAAGTATAAATTTGTATTCGTTGCATGATTTAACAATTAACTGTAGTGGCATCTAGTTTAGTTTTTCACTAAATAGTGAAATACATTTCTTTACCTTGAAAAAACTGTAAATGTCTATGCTTTGCAACTAACAGATAAGTTACAGTGAGTACTGACTTAAACCACAGTTTGTTCTAGGGAAAAAGTGTGTGTAATTAAGGAAAAGCCAGAGATTATATAGTATACGTTTCTGACAGCACACTTTGAGACAAATAATATTCTTCATGCTAACTTTCATATGAAAATAGATTTTCGTCTGACTTTATAGAACATAATATGCAGCAAGCTAGGTTATTACCATTTTTATGAACATGATTAAACATTGTTGGAACTAGAACACCAATAGAAACTAGGCCATTTATATATATTTTTTGTTTTGTTTTGTTTTGTTTGTTTGTTTTAATGATGAATGATGGTCTTTGTTTATTTCTCTTGAAGTGGACAACAGAACAGTCAGTCCCACCTTGATCATTCTGTTAAAATGAAGGGCTAAAGTGATCTATGTGAGAGACACAAGGCACAGGGACTGTTTACACACCAACATACTTTATAGCACCCCTAATGGATCACAATGTACTGCCAAGCTAGAGATTTTGCAGCTACATGACTGATTATGCATTTCTCTCTGACTCTCAGTCTCTCTCTCTTTCTCTCTCTCTTTCATGTAAGCTATTCATAGAACATAGATTCATCATTCCAATTTGTCAAGACAGCAGAGTTTTCAATTAATTATGTTGCAGTGGAATGAGGCAGTAGGATGTATTAGGCTTTTCTGTCAGGCCTTGTCCAAATCCCCATTTACACACATCAAAACAAAGAGGTATCAGAGAGGTGCTTGGGCACACCACTAATTAATTTGATGAATGTTTTCCCAGTGCTAACACTGGCAGATGCTCACCTCTTTATCAAACTGTAGATGGATGCTAATCCAAGAAGGGAGGGCATCTTATCTGGGGGAGCAAGAATAGAGTAAATGGGAGGAAAGCCCTGGTAGACATGTATGTATACAAGAATAGTGTAAGCATGTAATAATAATAATAATAATAATAATAATAATAATAAAGCAAAATGTGCTGCACTATATGAAATGTTGCTTATCTGACCATAAAGTTATTTTAACTAGATTTGTAGTACTAAATTTATTGCACTGGTAAAAACTTTTATGTTGTAATGAATATGTTTTCTTCAAAGACCATTGGAAGTTTGCTTTTTGTGGATTTTCACTGACCCCTATAATGTTTCACACTGGCTTTTCTATTGCTGCCTGGTTAGGCTATTCCACCCAAAAGTCATTTGTTTCCTCATTTTATGATGACCTATAAATATAGCCATTGTCACAAGCAGAAATCTAAGTGCTCACAAATTAAAATGACATTTTAAATCTCATAAAATAATTAAAGATGCTCCTCCAGTGTGAGCCAGATTATTTTAGAACCTTCAAGTTTTTGTGTATATATGTTGCACACAAATGTCCTTTTTACATGTATGCAGTATGATTGGGCCTCTCGTTATTCGTTCATACTTCATCTGGCACTGAACCAAATATTACATTTGTGAAAATTTTTCTTCAGAGATTTTGTTGTACTAAATAATAATCATGCTGTATCATCAGGGCCTCTTACAGTAATTCGTTATTTGTTTGCACTTTGACAGGTGTTGGTAACCATCGGTAACCATCGGTTGTTGTTGTAGTGTTTCTGTGTGCTTGTCGGACAACATTCAAATGCAAACAATGCGCTCTACCCCATTTTAAGCTAACTCAAGTCAGCTACTGGGACGAGGAATATATTTAATTTTTTGCTCTGTCCCGCTCACAACTGAGCCTCCAAGCGTTGCAATGCATGCATTATTTAAGATGAATAATAAAGCACATGAATGAATTACCGCAATGGCGTACATGCGTCTTTCTTATAAAATGTGTAAAACCAAAGTTGTGATTCCATATCAATAACAGAGACACATGAGTGTGCTTTTTGGCTTCGTGAATTTACCCGTCTGTGGGTAAAAAATGACAACAATTGTCTCAATGATCAATAGCTCATGCTAATACATTTAAACAATTTATTTGTACCTGATTTACAGGGAAAGTTACAGGGCTGTCACTAAATGATTTTCTGTGTGCAACTGAAAGGGTAGGTTGAGATTGGGTTGCATGAGCACAGGTGGGTTTTGAAGAGCTTGCTTAAGATTGTCCATGCCTAGCTTGGCACTCATTAGTCCACTCCCATTTCATTCTTTTTTGTTCTTTAGGTGGTTCAGTGGAGCAGTGATATCCGCGAAATACGGAATGAACTTATGGTACCATCCGGCGAGACCCAGGAATCGTGTAAGGCTTTCAATTCTTGAGGAGGTGAATATTCTGCTACCACTCAGGTCTTTTCAGGGACGATATGTACACCATCCTCTAAGATGATGTGTCCCAGAAACGTCAGCTGTCTCTTGTAGAATGACATTTTTTCATGTTTAAGGAGAGGTTGGCTTGGGTGTGTTTGAACTTTGTACTTGTTTTACAGGGAAAGTTGTAGCTGTTACTAAATTGACAAAGAGTCATACAAGAACAATTATTTTACAAAAGCATATTGTAACGATCAGATAAAGGAATATTAACTAAAGTTACACGAAATAGAGTCCTTTTATCTGAGGGTGTTGCGTTAAAATCGGATGCGCAAAACAGACAAACTCACCAATAATTCAACCAACCCAAACGTGTATTATACAAAATAATAATAATAATAAATAAATAAAGGTGCAACAAAAACAAAAAATAAGAACAATATTTACAATATGTGTGCGTGAGCGTAAGTGGATGGATTAAATGTCCAGAGTCCAGGCTATTATGAGTGTGTGTGTAGGAGGAGAATTGGATCGGCCTCACCAGATTTAATGAACAATCCGGAAGCTCGATGACGGAGATTGAGAGGTCCTGTGAACAGGTCCGGTCGGAGATAATCCGAATATTTGAAAAATCCATGCAGGAACAGGTTTTGTGTCGTGGAAATTAATTGAAGACTCAGGCTTTGGTTTCAGAATATAACGACCTTTATTTATCATGCAATAACGGCCGGGGGAGACTGCAGAATCATACCGATCTCTGACTGCTCTCTCTTTAAATACTTCCCTTATACAGTATACAGTGATGTCACAACAACAGGTGGGTTTCCTTAAATTCTACTCTATGTCCATCCTATGTATAGCTTAAATTCCTAGGCAAGCACATCTCAAATCTACTACAGAAAATGTCGATTATATTCAGATGGGTACCTTTTGTTCCTTAAAAGTAAGTAAAATCACATAAAACCAAATAGAAATTTCTCCAATACTCGCCACTCTCCGTTTGTAATCCGTTTTTTTTTTTTTACAGTGCGCTGTTTCACCATACTCTCTCCTCTCTCGCTTCTTTCCCAGTTGTCCTTTTGAAGCCGGGTCAGGTGACCTCCTACGAGAGCCCGCTTTAGGAACCGATACACAGTCCTTGTTTCCTTGAGTCTTGTTTTCTTTTAAAAATGCACAGCTGTGTTGAGTTAAGGGTAAAAACTGTGAACAAGTAGTAGTCTGTATGTAGTAAGTTTTTGCTCTTTTTTTTTGTGATGCTCTCCACCACAAACAAGTTCATGGAAATGAACAGTGGATCCTCTCTGTTTTTTTTTTAATTCAAGTTCAAATGATCACACCGGCGCTTTGACATTTGTTAGGCTATTTAAAATTTCAGACATGCAGTACGCGCTGAATTAAAAATGGTAAAAGTGAATATTGCCCTCCAGTTTGAAATGTATTTATGTCCATTTTGCTTCTCTTTTTTTCAACACCACCACCCAACAATTAAAGTAAGAGGTCTTCACACGGGGCACCAGTATGTAACGAGTTACATCCTCTCTCACTTCTTTCCCGGTTGTCTTTTTAAAGCTGAGTCAGGTGACCTCCTGCGTCACCGCTGACCTCTTGCGACCAAGAAGTAATATCTCGCGGGAGCGCGCTTCAGGAACCTATACACAGTCCCAGGCAAACATAACCAATTGGGTCCTTTTTTTCTTTTAAAAAGGCACAGCTGTGTTGAGTTAATCAGCTTAATCTTTTATGCCACATCTATTAAAAAAAAAAAAAGAACCCTTATGTGGCCGCGCTACAGTATAATTGGGATATTACCTGATCGTTAATCATAATTTTGGTTGTTATTTAAATGGTTACAATTGTGTTTTTTTATTATTGAATAGCTACATAATTGCGCAACTGTTAAGCATTAGCCCATACTTGAGAATCTATTCTTTGTTTTAATCCCCATACATTCTATCAGAGTTTAATTGCCCTGATATTAACACCCATCCTCACTAGTTCACACAACGATAATCAGGGCATTAAAAAGAAGAAGAAACATATATATGTAACAAAAAATGAAATAAAATCAAGTAATAAATAAGTTTGCATATACAGTGGGATATCTTAAGAAATAATGGGTTGAATCAACCCAGGATATTTAGAATAAAATGCACAGCACTGAAAAAAATCCCATAACTTACAGTGTATAAAAATTATAAATGCGGCAAATATTTAATTAAAATATGTAACAGATTAACAAAATTACAGGGTAAAAACTGTGTAGTCTGTATGATAAGTTTTTGCCCTTTTTTGCGATGCTCTCCACCACAAACAAGTTCATGGAAATGAATGGTGGATCCTGTCTGTTTTTTTTTTTTAATTCAAGTTCAAATGATCACATTGGCGCTTTGACATCTGTCAGGTTATTTAAAATTTGCCTGACAGACATACAGTACGCGCTGAATAAAAAATGGTAAAAGTGAGTGGGTCCATGATCACTGGTCTTAAAAAGTGGGTGGGACCCGGATAAGTCATGAACATGCATTGGTTTAAATGCTGCATGGTCTCTTTTTAAATGCTAACCTATAACTTTTTTGAGCTCAAGCTTTCTGCCACACTATCGACCATGAAGAAGATTTCCCCTGAGATGAACGTCAAGACTCTCTGTGTATAGCAGGACCCCTTTTCTCTGATATCAGGATATTCTTGATACAGACAGGTGTTCATGTCTCCGACAACACGATCAGACAACATTGTCGTTCTAGTCGCAATTTTAGTGACCTAAAATTTTATTTTAAGGTAGGATATGTTAATATTTATTTCATATAAAATCTAGATTTTACATTAATCTGAAATCAAATTAAATGTCATTTTTATTTGTATAGTGCTGTACTTCAATGAACTGAAGTAATGCTGCGCGAGGATGATGAAGGGTCTGCTAAATAGATTAAAAACAAGCTTCAGACCCGACTGCTATTGAAAATATTAATTAGCACCGTTAGGAATAATTTTAGCGACTATACATTATATTTAAAATTTAAACACATTAAATCTATATATTTATTTGATTGTTTTTTTTGTGATTCGGGACACCAACAAGGCCCTGCGTCGTAGCCAAGCTCAGCAGTGGATGGCTGTCAAAGAGACCTTTGACAATGTAATCTTTGCTTACGAAACAACTGTAGCTTGGAATGTGTGCGGGAATCTCTACTCACCTTTCATTCATGATAGGTGTGAAGTTATCAAACCGGTTTCACTGGTGGCAAATAGGGGTTTTTAAGATGAATTAACAAGACAGAGCAGACGTCTCTGCCTAACATTTATTTCTCCAGCAAAACATACAATAGATAAAAATAAAAATGTTTAATGGTAGCAATTAAATCAGACTTCATAGTTGGATTTGATACTTTTTGATTTTGATACTTTTCTTTTTACAGTCCAACCTTGGATTGAGAGCATAATTTGTTCCGGAAGCATGCTTGTACAGTAGGTAGTCAAGGGGGATGCATGTTACCGCCGCGGCAAAACAACAGCGGCCAAAATAAATCAGTCGCATTTCGTGTCATTCATGAAATGGCCGCTAGGTGGCGCAAAGTGATATTTTCATTCGACACCGTTTCAAATATAATTAGAGCTTAAGTCATTAAAAAGTCATATGTTGTATCGAATAAATACTACAGTGATGGTAATTTCCACATCCGAGTACTTATTTTTCAATAAACATGAAAAATCTGAACCAGAGCTATTGACATTTATTGTAAAATAATGAGTTTAAAAAAAAATTGTTAAATATTGTTTAGACAGATGATCAAGTTCACTAGCTAACAATTTTATTTGTACAAAGAATGAACTGTTATATAGCCATTGTTTGTATTGGTTTATTGTTATTATTATAAACAAATGTTACATTTAAAGACATCAAACTTTAAATATAAAAATAATTGGAAAAATAGACTTTCAGAATAGAACATTAGAATAACTAAAGAAATACATTGTAAGAAATGCTGGGTTGTTTCTGTAAACACCTGGTTGGGTTATTTTGATCCAACAACTGGTTTATTCTTTATTCTCTGGTTTCTCCAAACAGTCTGCAAAATGTTTCAAAATATTACTGTTATTGTGTCACAAAGTATAGTTTTAAGAATTATTTAGGCGAGAATGCATGTGTGTACAGCTCAAAACCTCCATCGGTTATTAAAGATACCGTCTATTTAAAAAATTGCCTCAACGATTCCGGAGATTTAAGCTCCAGGCAATGCCCATGCTCCCCGCCCAACGCAACCTCGCCTCAGAAAGAATTTCTGAAAACTGATGCTGGCTGTGATGTCTCTGTAATTGTTAAAACAGTGGAGGTATTTTATTTTGGATATTTCAAACTGGTATTCTAGTGGAGACTGTTGATGTTTGTTTTAATTTTTTTTTGTCTTTGATGTTAACTACACCAAGCAGTGTCTTCCCACCTGGAAGTTTCTCCAGCATACTGTGTACAGCAACATTTGTTGTATTAAATAATATTTATGCAGTATAATTAGGGCCTCTTATTCTTATTTATCCTAGGTTGCTGTTCTTTTAGTGTTATTACTGTGTGTGCTTTACAATGTCAGACAACATTCAAATGCAAATAATTCACCCCTCCCCAGGTGTGAATCAGCTGTTCTCACCTATACATTCAGAGAAACTAAAATGCACCCCTCCCCACTTTAAGACCCTCTTGGATCTGAGGCCTTTCTGAAGACCTGCAGTGCTTCAGCCCTCTTCTAAAGGCTCACACGTTTACTTTGCTTAAATTTTATCCTAATAGGATTTAATTTAGATAAATTCTAAATTTGTACTGTGATTTTAGTACTGTGATTATGAATTTGTTTAATTACAATGTTTCACTTGATGTTATCTGCTACTACGAGCAGCTCTAAAAGAGCTGTGACTCATTAATCCTTGAGAGAATGAATTAAGGCTTGAGGCGCCATCTGGAGCACCGGGAGTTTTCCTGGTGGGCCGCTGGCCAATGTGTCAGTCAGTACGCAAATATATAAAGAAATTATGTATAAATTGTGTACCATAATATTGCATCTCTTTTCTACGCAGATGAATGCATAGATCGCACGGGCGCCACCGTGTTTGTGTGCCCCTGGTCTTGGGTATGTCCATAGTAAAACTAAATTATAACACTCAGAAATAACCTTTTGATTGAGGTGAAGTGACTGATGTGCCTAATTTATTTCAGCACAGACTCTGTTTCACTGAATAATCCACAAATTTTCATGAATATGTAAGGCCTATTGACACCTGGATCTGGTATTAATATTATCCGTATTGCAGTCGGACAGTAATTTGCAAAATTGGTAAAATACTGCAGTGAAGTAAAATTTGGACTAGTGGATCTGTCATAGTATCACGCAATTTTATGAAACTTCCTTCAGTATTTTCCTTCAGTGACTTTAAGTCAAGCCTGTGCCCTAAATCAAATGTTGAGTAGTGTGTGAAGTTATAACATGTGTATGACATTTGTTAAACTGGGGGCGTGTCTTAGACAGCTCTAAAGAATTTAATGAAACTTTTCCAGTACTTAGATATCTGCCTGGAGTTTACCAAGCACTATAAGTGAAATCAAAATGTTGAGTAAAAGCATTCTGAAAAGCTATTAATGAGCTAAATGTGAACAAACAGCTGCCACCAAAAAATAATTAAAAAAGCAACTGAATACTTTTACTGGGATGAGTTGTTACAGCTGAAATTAAGTGGTATAAGTGAATTTTAACGCGCTGGAGTAATCTTTATCCAATCTAACTTTTCTGATATCTCATCTGTGAATCACTCTCAAATTACTGAACACACTGTAAAAAAAATCCTGTAGTTTCAAAGGAAAAAAACTGGCAGCTGTGGTTACCGGAACAATTCCGTAAAATATACAGCAAAACCGTAATTACCTTTACAGAAAACATGTACATTTTACATTTTAAACCTGTATATTACACATTAGATTTCTATCATATTAGCATGGACATTATGCTATTAAATTTATTATTTTTTTTACGGAAAAATACTGGCAGCTCTGGTTACCGGAAAAATTCCGTAAAATATACACCAAAACCATTAAGCCTATTACCTTAACAGAGTAACATGTACATTGTACATTTTAAACCTGTACATTATACACTGGATTTATATCATATTACCATGGACATTATGCTATTAAACAAATTCTTTCAGTGTGTTCTAGGTCCATTTGTTGCTGATTTTACAAATCCGAAATTGTTTCCACTGAAAAATATCAAACATTTTACTGCAAAATCATCATTATTAAATATGGTTACTACATTTAAACATAAATTCATGCATATCATAAAGATTTTGTTTACCGCAAAGACTTTATTGGAGGAGCTATGAACAAACAAAGTGCACAAAGACTTTAACTGCAGTCAAGAATAAAGAAACAAGCACCACCTAGGCCTACTGTATGTTACAGTCACAGATGAAAAATCATGTGTGTGTGTTTGCTGGTTGAGTGTGTTTGTCTGAGAGCATGTGTGTGTGTGTGTGTGTGTGTGTGTGTGTGTGCGTGTGTGCGTGCGTGTGTGTGAGAGAGAGAGAGAGATAGAAAAGTGTGTGTACGTCCCACTGCCACAGAACTATAAAACTTAACATTAAACATTGTGTCACACATTAAATTATTATACATATTCACAGTCACAGATGAAAAATCACGTGTGTGTGTTTGTTGGTTGAGTGTGTGTTTATGTGTGAGAGCATGTGTATGTGTGTGAGAGAGAGAGAAATTGTGTGTACGTCCCACTGCCATAGAACTATAAAACGTAACATTAAACATTGCATCACACATTAAATTATTAAACATATTCGTAAAAGTCACAGATAAAAAATCATGTGTGTGTTGGTTGAGTATGTGTTTATGTGTGAGAGCATGTGTATGTGTGTGTGTGTTTGTGAGAGAGACAGAGAAAGTGTGTGTACGTCCCACTGCCATAGAACTATAAAAATTAACATTAAACATCACACATTAAATTATTAAACATATTCGCAAACATGCAAACAGAGTAATCAAAAAAAAAAGAATTATCATCTCTCATGTGTGACAGTATGTGTATAAGAGTGTGTGTGTATGTGTGCATCAGTATGCGTATGTGGGTTTGTGCATGTGTAAGTGTGTGTATGTATGTGTCTGAGAAAGGATCATCAAACATCAAATAACCATAGTTCAGTATTCTTACTGTGTACGCCACTCATGGTCAGAAAGGTCCTGAATCAAGGTCAGAACTCGGGGGTTCACATGTAAACAGGATGTGCATGTCTTCTCCACTTTCATACCCTTCTCTGGATTAATCGAAAAGAAACATCTGAAGAAACAGTGAAAAACAAGAGAACGAAAATCAGATTACAAACACAAAGATTATCAAAATAAACAAACAAGCAAAAAATCAACCAATTAATTAATTACCCATTAAATCAACACCCACTGATAAATTACATGAAATAGAAAATCAATATAGTCACAAGGTTTAGATGCCAATTAATAAAAACAATCCTTTTTTTTAAATAATGATTGAAAACTTTGTTTACCTTTGTAAGAACTCCAGTGTGGATGCCAATCCTGCTGGGTAGTGAAACAGTAGAAGCTGTCGAACATCAGACACAATGCAGATGTGAAAGACGGGATACTGTCCTGTACTATGATTCTGTCCACACTCAGCATCCACCTCCTTGCTGAATAGCAGGATTGTCCTGTAAAAACAAATACAACAATCAACAACAAAAAGGTGAGAGGACAATGCATGTGGGTGTGTTCGCGAGACAGAGTTTGGCATGTGTGTTTATGCATGTGTGAGAGAGAATGACAAGAGAACTTACCACAGACAACAATGGTTGGTGTCAAGGGAAATTGGTCCATCTGCACCTCCCCCGCCAGGCATGTGTTTTCCACATACGAGAACATCACATCTTCTTTCTCGTCGAAGTAGGACAACAGAAGCAACATCAGCTCTGCCACATTTTCCTCTGAACCTGTCTGCTCGCCCCTTATCAGCTGAATCTTGGCTACAGCTTGAAAGAACCTTTTGGACTTGTTAGAAGCAACTGTTTCCAGGTAATGTAGGAGTCTTTGACCCTTCAGGTCCACATTCCTCATGAATGTCTCTTTTAGACTGACTCCGGTAACCTCCTCAAAGTGAACCGCCATCCCAAGCTCATGAAACAAAAATGGCCAGTCCTCCAAAAGGCTTTTGATTTCCGTCCCTTTGTTGACCTGTTTGCGCTGTGTGTAAAACGTTGACCTGATCAGTTGTTTAACCATATCCTGATTTGGACCATTTTGTTTAAACAAGCTTTTCAGATTCTCTCTGGTGTTGGCTCTCTGCAGTCTCTCCAAGGGGCAGGAACTTTAGATCCCATTTGATGCAACCATATGTATCCTGAATTGCTGCTCTCTTTTCTGCAGGGATTTCGTCTGTGTCAGATTCTGCATGCATCCTTCTTTTTCTCGTTTTTGGTGTTGTTGAACGCTTTGCATTTTCAATTCTGTTTCGAAATTGTTTCACTAAGGAGTGGTACCCTGATCCAATTATATCACCTTCAATGACATCTTGTAGTGATTTAGAGTATTTCGACACTATTTTTTTTGGCCACCACAGTTGTGTGCCTTTTACTTATCTGTGATGATTTCTGCATCATGTCACGAACAACGATCCTCACCATCTCCCTCCTCATCCGAGGACTTAGCCTTTTCCCTCTTTCTAAAGACTTTCATGGAATATCAAAATTATCTGCCCAGTCGACATCTGAGCTGCTACAGCCGCTGGAAGACGTTGAGGCTGACATTGGTGAGGCAGACTGAGAGGATGGGGAAGGTCCTGGTGAGACTGAGAGAAGAGGTGAGGCACATGCCTGGACACTGGATGAACTGTCCTGGGTCTGGCATGTGACTGACACACACACACACACACACACACACACACACACACACACACACACACACACACACAATCACACAAACGATTATTCGGGACAGATACATTTCAGATCAATATTATGTCTTTTATGGTAACTGGTTGCATCATACTTACATTTCTTCCATGCAGCCACAGCTTTCCGTGCTTGCACGGGTCTTAGCACTGACAGTAAATCCGCCTCTGTAATATATTGCAAATCAGCATATGTCTCTACCCCTTGTGTTATTAATGTTTCTATTAACATGTCTTTTTCCCCCATCAGATAGATCAGGCAGGACCTCTTTGATGGCATCTTGAAGAAATGCCATTTCTGCAGTAAGGATAGTAAAAAAGAAAGACAATTAGTTATTTAGAAAAACATTTAGTCAGGCAACACTAAGCTATTCATTTCTAGCAAGCACACTATATAGATCAAAAGTATTGGGATACATGCCGTTACACCTATGATAACCTATGACTTATAGGTTGAAGTTGCTGTGTGTGTATGATAGCAGGCATCCCAACATTTTGTCTACAGTGTATGTGAATTTTTACTGCGACAAAACACTATGCTTTAATGGAATGACTCTGTGCCCATCAATAACATATGACATTAAGGGATAAAAATCTACCAAATCGTTAATGTTAAGGCAAAGCAACTTTGTGTTCTGTTTTGTCACAGAGTACAGATGGTATTCATTATGATAGTCAGATGTATGCATGTCCAGTACAAAATACACAGCTGCATTATTTTGGATTAAAATGACAACAAGCTCTCCAAACTCCATGGACTCATCATTTTTTGAAACAAGGAAATCTCCCTTCTTATATGATGTGCGCTTATACTGTATTTCTGTGGAGACACATGTATTATTCTCAGAAAAGCCAAAATCACTAACAGCGTGCTTAATTACAGCTGTTTTTCACCTGCAACAGCAGACTGCATCCTGGTCCAGCTGATAGATATGCTTGAAACATCTGATGTCTTTCCGATAATGTTAGGCAGATGTTTTTAAAGTTTTTCAAATGCCTTGCACATCTCTTGAAATAATTTAATAGTTTAATTCAGGTTTCAGTTAAACATAATATATCAAACTCCTGGTCTGTGATAGTTTCATTAACAATAACTGCTTTAGATGCGAG
>JAQMYJ010000033.1:8864384-8880430 GCA_030014305.1 Clarias laeviceps
GTGGGAGCCCCCTAGTGACGGGGAGGAATTGGCCACGACTAAAATTAGGGAGAAAATCGGGAAAAAATCCAAAAAAAGAATATATACATGATATTTGGCACATATATTTTTATGCATTAGTAATGAGTATTTAAATATTTTTATTGTTATAAATATTTTTTATTTTGGCAGATCTGGTCTTCTATAGTTTTCTACTAGTCTTGGATTTTTAGTGACATAGCGCGCATATTTTCTAAATGAAACCAATTATTTATAAAGGAATCCTTTTGAGCAGTCTGTTCTCAGAGATAAACATTTCTGTGTACTGGTAGATTTTATAGATGCTGTATCAGGTGAGAATATTGTGTCTATTGTGATTCCATCACAAGACTAAATTATTAATTTTTCAAAAATGATTAAACATTGAATGTCTTTTTAGGAAGCATTAATGGCCTGTAAAAATGAGATGTATACAGAAGATATCTTCGTTCCAGGCAGCTCCAACGGGTAACAGATTTGAACAGAACAGTTTGCTTTTTATTTTGTTGGCAACTTAACTATACTGTCAAAAATCATATGAGACAAATTTTTGTGTGTTCCAGGAAATACCTGCATAAGCGTTATCCATCTCCACCGATGTCTGTAATGATTGCAGAAATGTTGTCTCTTAAAAATACAGCTTGGCAATGTGTTCAAGAACCCGCCGTCTACAGCTCCAACAGAGGCCAGGAATGTAAGACTATATTTGAAAAATCCAGTAAAAATATTTTGGGGCTAGTGCTAGATACATTTCAGTATTATTATTTATTTATTTATTATTATTATTATTATTATTATTATTATAATTATTATTATTATTATACACTTTTTTCACAATATCAGTTGATTAATAGTACGTAATGCTACAATGCTATGGTTTAAATGATTATTTTGCAGTATGTGAAAGGTAAATTGACAGCATTTAATATGTTGTCATGTATTTGTAATTAATCAGTGAACATGCAGTAAACTGACATGCGTAGTACAGTATGTAACGACTATCACAGTGAGTGAATGGATGCACTAGTACATATTTTAAAAAAGGGTATTTAGTCTATCTAAAAGGAGAGCAAGAAAAAATCTCACTCATCTTTTAATCAACTTGAGCATAATTGGCTCGGTGGTCAGTAGAGATGGGGAAAATTGAAAAAAACACATTGTAGGTTTATTGTAATGGGAATACCCCTGTTTTCTTGTTGTTGTTGTCCCTGCTCAAACACAGCTGATCAAACTAGTCACATGGTTGGGAATCACAGGTGTAAATTATTTTATAAACAATCATGTAATTAAAAAAAAATCACTTTTATGATTTGTGCTGTTTTGTACACCTTCTCTTTTTCCAATTGAATTTTTACATCAATATCCATTCCTTTGCTGTTTATAAAAAAATACAGGGCTCAAATAATTCAGTCTCATCATTGGCACATTAGGTCATACAGTATGTTCAGGTATAAAAGTGAAAAAGAGTTTGAACAAATATAGGACGTGCACTTCAATTCAATTCAGTTCAATCTTATTTATATAGCACTTTTAACAATGGACATTGTCTCAAAGCAGCTCCACAAAAATGAAAGAAATTTTTTTTAAAAAGAAAATTTTTGGAAGTGCACTTGACTGTGGTTTTGTTTCTTTGTGTGTGGGTTACTCTAGCTGCTACTGGAGACATGTCAGCACTTCAGACCTGTTCTCCCACTGTCAGCCTGCAGCATGGTGTAGCGATGGAGAGCTCATCAAGCCCTCCGCACAGCTCTCAGAAACTTCCTGAGGAGGCCGCACGCAAGAGGGAGCTCCGTATGAAAAAGAACAGGTAACGTGCTCTACTTCTATACTTAGCACACTACATATCGCTCCTGGTTTTATGGTAGTGCATGTTGCCCTAGTGCACAAAAACTATAAGGCCCATTTTACTGTGCGTTGTTCAACACTGTCTTTCCTTTACTTGTTTACACACTGACCGATGAGGCAGATGAACTAAAACAGAAGAAGATCTAATCAGTTTCTTATCCTGTCAGCCAAAAACTGGGATCTGAGGTTTCAATGTGCACATGCTCAACAAAACTGGACAGTTAACTGGAAAAACTGCACTTGACTTCAGAACAGTCCATTACATACCAACGACTAGACCACTGTCAGATTCACTAAGATCACAACTTTCTAATGTTTGATGGGAATGTTAACAGAGGGCCTTGACCTGTACATACATAAGTTTATGCACTCTGCTGCTATCACATAATCAGCTGATCCTATTAAAGTGAACAGAACTTGCAATTTCTTGGAAACCTGTGGGGGCTCTGTCCTGCCTCAGTGAATCACTTCTAAGAAAGTAGATTGAATGTAATACTTTAGTTGCAATCTTAAAATGAAGAATATTTTTATATCTAGTAAAAATAATTGTTACAATGTTATCCCAGAAAATGAAACTATTCTCTTAATTTAATAAGAAATAATGTGATTGGTGGGTTTGGAGGAACATTTCCTGTTCAGCCAGTTTGCTTCAGTCTAAATTAAAATTAAGCTTAAAAAAAAGTTTTTTTTTTTCCTTGACTGAAGTGGCTCTTAAAGTGAATTAAATGTGATCATGCACATTGAAGGGTCTCTGTTATTGCTTTCAGGGAAGCTGCACGGGAGTTCAGGCGGAAGAAGAAAGAGTGGATAAGATTGATGGAGAATCGTGTCGCTGTGCTAGAAAATCAAAACAAGAATCTACTCAAAGAAATCACAGCCTTGAAAGAAGCTAAGAGTATTAGAAGTGCTGTGTAATGCAGGAGGATGAACTGTTTCAGTGTTGTGTAACTTTGATGCTTTAAAGTCTCCTAATAACTGCCATGATAAGTCTTAGAAAGCTTGTGGAAGTGGACTTGTCAAGTGCTGATTGAAAACATGTAGTGATGCAGTAACAGAAGTTATGTGACATTATGGATTAATGAAAAACTACTCCGATTAGCACGTACTGCCATAACAATTGTTTTGATGTGCTGTAAGTAAATATACAGTGGAACCTTGGATTGTGAGTAATTTGGTCTGCAAGCGTTTTGTTTATATTATTATATACGCATGCGCTTTGTCTGCCGTGCCGAGCACAACTGAGCCAATGGTTCTTCTCTCTAACGTGCTACAGGATTAGGGATAATTGTCTCCCATGCTCAGCCTTAGTGCGCGTTGATACAGTATACAAGTGTTTTGATATACGAGCACGCTTCCCGGTATGAATTATGCTTGCAATCCAAGGTTCCACTGTAAAAGGTTATATACAGTTATTATTAATTATAAATTTAAAAAACATAAAAAAGAAAGACAATATATGGACAGGTAAAGCACTGAAAACCTTTTCAATAAACTGTTGTGTAGTTGTAACCAGTGGAGCTCACAGTCTGCTGTAAAAACCTTTAAGACATGGATTTGGTCTCCAAGTCTGACTCCTGCATATGAATACATCTGGAACACACTAGTTTGAGTAAAGTGTTTAAGGCCTGGCATATTCCCATTGGGCATAGTTGCACAGTGGTTGAAACATTGGGTTGTGGCTCAGATGGTCATGAGACCAAACCCCAGCACTGCCAAACTACAAGGTCCTTAACCCTCAACTGCACAGATGTATAATGATATACATGTACTGTTACTGTAAGTTGTTCTGCATAAGGGCATCTGCCAAATGCTTTAAATGGATAAAGGTTAGACACCAAGAAAACGGCATTGTTTTTGCCTTCTCAGGTGGGCCAGGCAGAGGAAGTAAAAAATTGCCTGAATCACAAGTTGCCAAGATGTTTGTCATTGAGTCATAAGTCCTATAGAAACATTGGCAATTAGGCATTTATGATATCGATAACAAAACTGTTATCTAAATGATGATGAAAAATATATTAAATAAAAAAAATTAAAAAAAACATTTTATATTTTTCAACCTCACAAATTCAGGTTGCCAAAATTCAAGTAGAAAAAAATTCAGGTCTTCACATACAGAATTTCACAGGAAGAGTAATGGATTGCAGATCACTGTGGTTTGTTCCGCAATGTACTTTAAAGAGTGCCCTTCCTGCTCCCTGTGCCCTCAAGGAACTGTGATGCGTTGCATAAAATAAATTATTCTTAGTATCTTGAATGTCATTATTAAACACAAATCAGAAAGTCATCAAAACTTATTGCTATTATTTTACTATATTTATTTTGCAATTATTTACTTTACAATCATTACTTCTATAGTTATTTAGGAACATTATATAGGAAGGTTTGTGTTCCAACAGTATTATCCTGTAATGTTAAGTGTATGTTAGAATTAAAATGTACTACTGCTATCATTTACGGTATAATTGAATTTTTTTAAACAGATTTCTTCATGTTTTCCCATAAATTCCCTCATCTCTGGTTTGTTGAATGGGTATCTAATTCCAACTCCAGATCGCTGTAAAGCTAATTTGGGACAATGACTACTGATTAAAAACACTGTGCAAATAAAGCTCAGTTTGACAGACCTTGTGTCTCTTCTTCTGAACGTGTGCGTCACTTTTTAGAGCTCAATTTTTATCATGGCACCCACACAAACCAAAACAATGATAGTGATAGCAGGAGCTAGATGAAAAAAGAGATACATTAAATAGGAAGTTAAACAAAAGCTTGCACACCAACTTCACCCCAGTGCTTACACTATAGCTTTGTAAAGTCCATCCTATGCTGTTGACATAACATCCAAAGCACAATGTCCTACTTCAGACCAACTATCACAGGTGTTATGTACTGTAGTCCATGACGCATGCCATACTGTAGTCCAAAAATAAATGTTTGTGATTATATACTGTATAACAAAAATTGCATAGAATTCATATGAATGTGAAAGTAAGACTAACAAAAATAACAAGAGCAACAAAATAAAGCAAGAAGTATGACAAGGTAATAAGTGAGGCATAATAAAAGGGGGAAGTTTTCACATGAGTAGGTAGGAAGGATGTTAAAAGGAGGAAATGCCAGTCGTTAAGGAGGAAGAAGGGCCGAGCTTGGAAGTTCACAGACATGATGGTGACGGACTGAAGTGCAGAACCGAGTGAGTTGTCACTAAGTCGGAAAGTCTGGCAGGAACTGTAACGTCCAGCAGCCTGCGCTGCACATGCTTTAATCATCATCATCATCATCATCAGGGACATCTTAGAAAAATACAAAAATGTTGAAATTTTCATAATCAAAATTATAACACAATAAAATTACTTTGCAAGTTCATAGCTGTACTCAATTTTTAGATTATAAACTAATTACTGTGCTGTTATTGACCAGGGACTAAAAACCACACACAGGGTGAGGCCAAGTTACAACTGCAGACAGGATTGTCCAGAATATTTCTTGTCTGTGTATTTGAAGGCTAACTGAATAAAAGAACAAGACTGTAGTAAAGCAATAGAGTGCAAAATGTATCTACATATCCTTCAGACTTTTACTATTGTCAGGACCTTAAGAGCAGTTCAAGCCTTTAATAGATACATCTGGTCTTCCTCTGGTGCATATAGGATATACAGTATACACTGGTCAGCCATAATTTTTAAAAGATTAGCATCAAAACCAGTAAATATACTGTATATGTGCAAATCAAATTCATTAATTTGTACTGTCTACACAGTCTCGCACTAATCAGCACTGTGACACCTTCCCACAGGCCCCCCAGGTGGACCTGCATAAAGATCCCTCCCACAATATTCTAAGGAAATTACTGCATATTTTTCATGCCTTCAGCAAACTTTTGTAAAACAATGCTGAAGGCATGAAAAATATGCAGTAATTTAAATGCAGTAAAATATTGTGGGGGGGCCTGTGGGAAGACTGTGTAGACAGTAGAAAGGCTGTGTACTGTAGACAGACTGTGTAGACAGTACAAATCAATGAATTTGGGGAACAAGGAGACCACAATTGTAAAAAATAATAATATTGTACATTTGTACATTGTACAACATTGTAACAAACAAACAAAAAACCCTCCAATAAACCTAACATGGATTTTGTCCATGTTACTGTTAGCAACCAATAGAGGGAGGCATTGTGATTGATTGTGTGACGTCTCGATTATTTTGGATTCGCTAATCTCCCATTTGGATTGTAAAATTGGATATTATTTTGAAACCAACAAGTGTAAATTCTGGTTTTAAAATTTCTTTTTATATTGTTCCAAAAATGTGTCCCGTTAAGCATTTCTTAGGAACTGTATGTGAGGACCTTTGTGCTGAGATAACTAACTGATATCAGGTGTGTTGTAGTCAGGGGACACCAGCTGTCTACATTTAAACTAAGGCCTTTGGTTAAAAAAAAAAATTATTATAATTAAATAAATAAATAAATGCATATGTGTCACTGGCAAAGAGTTTATATATATATATATATATATATATATATATATATATTATATAAATTCCCTTTAAAATGACCAGTTTACGCACATTACAGAACTTTGGCTGGATATTATTGCTAAAACCTCTGTACAGTCGTGACCTTACTGCAAGCGATTTTCCATATGTTTGGAACATTAAAGGAGTTCCTGGGAGGCCAGCGTTTCAGACATGAAACAGGCAGTCTAAACATGGCTCTGGTGTACTGAGAAACCTTTGATGGTATCCAAGCACTAGTAAAATATTGGGATAAAGTCATTGGTGTTGCAAGGTATTATATAGAGAAATAAAAGTAGTGTTATATATATTTGTATATATTTGTATATATGCAATATCTCATAAGTTCTGTTCTGTTATTCTTCACAATAAAAAGTCCTGGGTTTTACATGAAAGCTCTATACATGCACTATATGGCCAAAGTATGTGTGCACCTTGCCATCACACTCCTATGTTCCCAAACTGTTGATAGGCCAGAATATCAATATTGATGTAACATTAAAAAAAATATGCTTTGCTAAAACTATGATGCCCCAACATGTTCCAGTATGCCCCAGTGTACAGGGTGAGGTCCATAAACACATGGTATGCTAAGGTTGGTGTAAAAATGGCCAGATGGCTTGTACACAGCGTTGTTCTCAACCTCACTGAACAATTTTGAGATGAAAGAGTAAAAACTGACAAAGCATAATACTTGTGATGTTGTAAACCAAACTGGAGCTAGCAAAAATCTTCCTTGCACAAAAAAAGACAAATATGTTTAGATAATGTATGCGATAAAGCTGCTGCTTGTTGCATGGAGTGGCAAGATGATATGATGCCCATCCAGAGGCTAACCATTGAATGACCTTCTCTGGAAAGATGGATCTTTAGAGACGAGCTGGTCCAACCCACCTCCTGTGATGAAAGAAGTTGTGTGCAGGACTTTATTCTTTGGCACAGCAGTATAGTAGGACCTTTCTTTTCCTGTGCACTCTCACTCTATGCACCGTGTGTTGGCTGGAGATCCAACATACCTAAATCAGGCATTATAAGAAGTACTGTGCCATGACGTGATTAGGCTGCACCACTCATGTAAAGGTCATGCTAACTAAGCCAACAAGGAAAAGGAGGTGAGACAGATGACAGACATCATGATCATGCTGACTTGTTAATGCTAAAGAAAGCAAGGCTTTGAAAAAAAACCTTTTCAAAGGGAGATTCCTGACCTGGCATAAAAAAAATCCTCAAAGAGATTTTTTTTTTATTACCAGAGTGCTGTTCACACATATGACATGAATTGGACCCCTCAGTCTGACACACTGTCTTCAGGGAGTTTGTGATATTGAAAATTATGAGATTAGGTGGATAATATGGAGGATATGCTAAAAAGCCTTGGCAGAGTTGATTTTGGTTGCTGATAGAATTTCAATCAGTGGCACTGAGTTTCAAATTGAACTTGCACTGGAAAGTTCAAATTAGCACCTCGATAGCTGTAGTGACTTGAAGTTGTTGAGCATGAGCTATAAGCTATATACAACAAATAGCCTTTGTATGAACAGTATGCAGTCCATGCTGGAGGGAAATTTACAGTAGGGTAAGTAATTCTATGTAGATAAAGCAGTCAGAAGGAACAATGCTTTAAACTAATGCAAACACTGAGTGACAAACCTTTCTAGTGATGAAAGCTTCTGCTGGCAATTAGGGGAAATTTACTGATCTGTTTTAACAATTACACAACATATGCATGTACTGTAAAACCTGAACTGTAAAGAATAAGACGAATAAACTTATGTTTGTCTCCATCACTGCCTTAGATCAGAGCCCAATGTAGACACAGTACAGTAAATGGTCCTGCTGGTACTCTTTCGGATAACCAACATTGGTCACTTTAGAAGACTTTAGAAGTGATCTGATTTACAGCATACTTTGGACTGAGTGTGACAGTGATAAAGGACATTCTTTTGGAGAAGATAGTGGGCCAGTTTTAAATGTTAGAGGTCCAGTGATGAATGGTGGATGAAGAACCCACTTATGTAGCATTTTTATGACCCTAGATATCTGACATACTGTATGCATACACAGCGATGAGCTGGACAGCCTGTAGTGCTATTCAGGCTTCTTGGGTGCAAAATTGGCCATGCTGTCAGGGTGAGAAGGACAACATAATCTCTACCCTGTTAATGAATTAGTTTATAGTTGTTCTGTGACCGATAAATAAAATAATAATGTAGTAGATGACAAGCCCAAAATTATGTTCTTGCAAATGCCAACTCCCTGACAAAAATGACATTGGAGATAAGGACGAACCCACATAATGTACCTAAAGAAGTTGATGTGGTGCCAAATTTTGGTTTATAGCCCTTGCCTTGAATATCTGGTCAGCATGTAAAGCATGAGAGGAATGATAACATCTCCAATAACACTAACTGTAAAGGGAAATCTCTCAATGCAAAGTATAGTTTTACAGTTTACTCTGTAAATAAACAAGTCTACTGTAGTTATAAGGACTGTTGTATTTTATTTAAAAGTTTTTTTGTCTGAGTCCAATGGGCCAGTGAGTGTCATAGCCTAAGTAGTTTCACTGGGTTGGAACCACCTACATGTACTATGTTACTGGATTTGGGTTCAGGCTCAAGGAAAATAGTGAATTATTGAAAATTATTGTTACTTGGCAAGAGATGGAGATCACCAATTCCTAGAATATTTGCTACAGATGGTGGATACATGAGTTTGCAAACTGTTTTTAAGTATACATACAGTAGAGTAGATTATCAAGTTAATAATTTGTGTGCACCATGATGACCTATTTTCAGATGCAAAATGCTAAGAGAAAAAAGTCACCCTTTCCAATTTTTTTTTCCAGATCATTTCAGGGACAAGCTGATGGTTATAATTTATACCTTTGTCCTTAATTTTCTTTTCCCAATTTATGTCCATATTTTTTTTTCTGTAACGCTGCTTTACCACAATGTCCATTTTTAAAAGTACTATACAAATAAAACTGTATTGAATTTTCCTCGCAGGTTTCTTCCCACATTACAAGGATATGCAGATTAGGCTAATTGGCGTGTTGACCGAAGGTTATACCACAGTCGTAAAAATAGGATTAAATACAATAGGCACCACTGGCCTCCAATGGGCACTATTGGCCTTCACAGTCCCTAGTTAGACTACAAAGGTTCCTAGATGGATGGATGGAGGTCAAGTGTAATCACTTTTCAATTTAATTTTATTTGGGGCTATGTCATTATATACAGTCGATAGGGAAAGTATTCAGTCCCCTTTACTTTTTGCACATTTTATTATGTTGTGAGTTGATATTCAATGGATACGATTGCTATTTTACAGAGGAATCGGCACTTAAATGCCCATAATAATGAAGTAAATAATTTTTTTGGAGATAAACATATATTAAAAAAGTACTACTGAAATTTCTTGCTTACAAAGGCATTCAGACTCTTTATTGTGGCACTACACTATTTTGGTCAGGCGTATCCTGTTTCTTCACAACTGAGTTGCATCTAGGAAACAAATCTAATGCACAGCATTCACAGTCACAAGGGGTTGCTGTAGCCTATGCAGTACATTATTCTATTAAGGATTATGTTGAAAGTTAAATAATTAAAAAGCAACTATAATAAGTTAAAATAAGTTCTGATTGAGCTAAAGGTAGTTGTATAGATAATAATATATATTTTTTTAAATGGTCAAAAAAAACCTTGACCATTACACACATGTGGGTCTTCCTTAAACTGTTGCCAGAAAGTTGTATACAATTGCATGACAATGCAAGCTGAAAAAGGCTGAGAGGGAATACGGATTATCAAGTGGATAACTTGTGTACATCAGGAAGGTGTGCGCACCATAATGACCTATTTTCTGATACAAACTGCTAAGAGAAAAAAAAGTCCCCCTTTTCCAATAGGCAATGTTTTTCGGATTGTTTCAGGGACAAGCTGATACATTCATGAAGATACATTCATGAAGACATGGTTACATTCATGAAGATTTGCCATGAGGAACTCTGGCCTGCTCTGACCCATGACTTTAGACCTGACTTTAACCACATTTACTGAATTTGAACTGTGACTGCGCCCTACACCTGTTCACCTGACATCAGTGCCTAACCTCATTATTGCTCTTGTGTTGGAGTTGATAACTCCCCACAGCAGTGTAAAGCCTTCCCAGAAGAAGGTTATGATAAGAGCAAATGAAATGCCCAGCAAGCACAAAGGCTATGGCTGTGACCATCACGTGTCCTCAAACTACTTTTGGTCATATAGTGTAGCTTATACAGTATGTAGATGTATGTACTGTATATAAGCCAGTGACACACGTACACTCGTGCACGGGCTCAGTAGCACCGCCCCTCTACCCCGCATCACACGCACGCGCGCTACCACACGCTCACGCGCGCTTCATTCGCACTCTGCGTTGGCTCGAGCTCAGGTTGGACGCACCGGTAATGGGATCTCTGGCGAGGAAAATCTTCCAATATTTCCGCGTTTATGCCCTTCAGAGGCTTCTTTTTATTTTGCGGGAATAATTCCGGGTAGAACATTCAATAGGAGATGTGCTGAAATGTAAAAAAAAAAAAAAAAAAAAAAGTTGCTGTAGAAAAGAAAACGAATGGGATAAAAACTCCAATCAGGACTATGTAAAATTTATTTATCTGGAAAAATTCCCCTAAGGTCAAATTATTAAGATATTTCCTTAAAAACCGCAATTATAATTAAAGAATCTGAGCAATTTCAAGAACACATAGTGTTAGAAAGAAACAAGCAGGTTGAAGGGAAAGATTCCTGAAAGTAGCTGTGCGTCTTTGTGTATGGAGAGAGGCATTGTGTATGAAGCTTGTTATCATGGCTAAGTGGTTTAAAGATTTCCCAACTCTGAAAACGGGCTCGGACCGACTTCGGTCGGCGTCTGAGTCCGGAGCGCAGACTCGCCCCAGAGGCGCACTGAGCGGAGGAACCGGAGCCAAAGCGAGTCCGCGGAAAAACTCGGAGAGCGCAGGCGGCGTGGGGTCACTGCTTTCCGGGAGGAACCGCAAAAACTCGGCCGTCGAGCTGGGCCGAAACCACACCAGTCCGGGCTCGGGCAAGGATGCCAAGATATGGGAGATCCTCATACCTGGCAAAAACAAGAAGAACGTCAAGATGGAGGGCTTCGAGGACCACCGGACACTGAGGACGAGCGCCATCGCGGACGCGTACATGAGCCGCATGATCAAAGTGGAGAAACAGGACAAGTGGCAGGAGAAGAAATACAGCAGCAGCAGCACTGCGGCTGAAGGCACCGGGAGCGAGCCGGACCGCGGGAAAACACCTGTTAAAACCGAAACGGTGGGCAAACTGGCCTTTTATTTATCTTCATAAGCTTATATATATATATATATATATGCTAAATTAACACAGAGTAACAAGACACTGAAGAGATTTATTACCTTGCAGCACTCCAGGTGTTACCAAGTACACTAATAAATCTCCAGGAGCGAATTAACTCATTATATTAATCTATTCGTTTATAAAATACATTAATAAGAGAGTTTGTGTGCTGCGTGTTAACCCACAAAATAATTCATCACTATAGGAGAAAATGTATACTTGTATACTCAAGTAATAACATCTGTAATAACTCTCCTAGTGTTCAGAAGTATAGGTGCTAATTGTGTTTTTGTGTTTTATTGTGCAGCCTAAAAGCAACATCATTTCCATTCTTCCAAAAAAAAAAAAAACTTTATTCTACATCTTGGGGGGAAAAAAGCACCCCTTTTGTATTTTTTCTGTTTATTTTTGTAAATAGCTCCCAGTTGTCTTCTAACTCATGCACAGTTTCTGAACATGTAACTGTATATACAGTAGTTTGCCTTTTTACTGTCTCAAGTCATTGACATGCTCTGACTCATGTTCCTCTCTGCTAACATCTGTGGGAACCAAAGAAACTTATTTTGTTATGAAAGGCAAGATTGATATCTCTCTTCCAGCTCCCTTTGTTTTTAACCAACTCTCTCCCCCAACCATTACTTCTCTCTCTCTCTCTCTCTCTCTCTCTCTCTCTCGTTCTCTTGTTCTTTCCCATACTCTATTCTGTGTGCTCCCATTATGATCAGCCCAACCAGAGTAGCAGGAGAGCAAGCACAATGAGCAGAAACCTTTTCTTACCACTCTTCCTGTCTCTATTCAGTCATCCTACACACACACACACACACACACACACACACACACACACACACACAGAAAGAATAGAATTCACATACAATACAAAGTGTCTTTTCTTTCCATCCCCAGTAAAGGTAGCGTTTGAAGAATTATGTCACTTGACACACATGTTGTAACCTCTCCCATAGATGGACTGGCCCTCCGGCTACTCTTTGAACATAATACCACAGAAATGAGACTCTCATGAAGTCGGGATAAAAAAGTCCCGGGGCGTTGGTGATGTGTGTATCTATGGACAGGGGGTGTGGTGCTGAATTGGACAAAAGAAAAGACAATGTCTTTAATTTGAAAGATGGTTTAAAAAGTGTTTTTATTAGGTGTCCACTTACTGCAATTGCTGTGGTGTGTATTTCACAACAGTAAGAGCAGCAGTTTCTCTGTCTATAAGGTTTCACTATTTCTGACTGAGTAAGTACACTTTGTTAAAAGGTTTTTAAAATGACATGCAAGTAAATTTAAAAGGCAGGAAAAAATACACTCAGTAAATCATTTTTAAATTCATTCAATTAAAAATGTAAACTAAACATTTATAGTGCTGGTTAGTTTTCTTAATAGAGAAAAAATACATCCAAAGATTTCAGACATTTTTTCAATAGGCCTACTTTTACTAAAAGTCATAAATTAATGTGAAAACATGAACACGTGGTTAACTGACATTGCAAACCCAACTAATATAAGGATCTTTCTTTCCATCTAAATAGCTGATTATCTTGGAAGACTATGCTGACCCTTTTGATGCTGAGAAAACGAAAGAGCAGAGGGATGCTGAAAGAGAAGGAGAGAATGATGGATATATGGAGCCCTATGATGCCCAACTTATAATCACAGGTTCTTTCTCTTTTATTTTTACTTACATTGCTTCTTTTTTGCTATATTTATGCATTCTAACCATCCTACTTGAATCCCCTTTCACCTCTTTAACTTCTTGATGACTGAAAAACTGCAGGCAGGCTTTCAGGGATTTTAAAATCACAGCACCCTCTTTTAATCGCCGATCTCCTCTCTCGGGTGGTTGCTACAGTGATGGTGTTGTGCAGGGACAATGGGTGCAGTTTCCTCTTTCTGCTTCCCGTTTCCTGTCTGTGTTTCCTTTGCCCCATTCTCTGGGCAGGAAGTTGACCCCTGCTGTCCCTCCAGTGTGCTTGACTGTGTGAGAAAGCCCCCCCTCTCCTCCCAACAGTGACTTCCTAGAACTCAGGAAGTGGGTCTGCTAAACGAGCCAATCATAAGCCAGGGCCGTCCTTCCCCTGGTACTGCCATTGTTTTCTCACACAATAGGCCAGACACAAAGTGACAGCGGACTAACACAGTTTGAAAGATGGAGCACTGTGTATTTGTTACTGTTCCCCCATTAAAGCCACAATACGTACATTGTGTGTTACAGGCAACTGGACTTTTTAGCGTTAATCCGTTTATCTGCTTATTGTAAAATTTGATGTTGCTCAGTGATTTGGTGATGTTTGGGAACTTTTATGCTAACCTTAAAAAATAAGTATATGAATGTATGCTATATTCCAATCCATGTACAGCAGGGCTGTTCAAATCAGGTTCTTTCTTTGCTCAACACAGCTCAGCTAATAGCCAGGTTCTGTTGGTGTATTTAAGTGTTGATGTATTACAAACTGGCCCTCCAGGACTGGATTTGAACAGTTCTCCCCTACAGTATCACTTACATGTACAGTATATGTAACAAAACATAATGGCCCATAAATGAAATTAATTCATTTGTATATTTTGCCATCTGATTTTCATGGTTCTACTATTTCTCTGATGGAATTTGTTTAATTGTACAGTAGTGGCCTGTTCAGTTAAAGTGTGTGAAAGGTCAGTGTTTGTTCCCACAGAGATTCGTCATCGTGGGTCCAAGGACCTTCTGAAGGTATGTGTGGTGTTAAATGGAGGAGAAGGAGAAGGGTCTGGATCTACACAGATCTACGATGTGCCGTATGAGGAGGTTCTGGAGGGCATCCCCCTGACCCGGCCCGAGTCTGACCCCCGACCACCTGCAGAGTACGAACTCCCCTGGGAGTGGAAGAAGGAGGAGATCGTTCGAGCACTGTCAGGCATGTATAGCAGTTCTGTGCTTTTCTTTTTGAAAAACATGGTTAACGACATGATTAAGAAAAATTAAACAAAAAGGAACAATGATTATAAAACAAATATATATTTTTTATTCTGTCATAAGACCTCCATTAGTAAGATTCTTTTAGGAACAATCCTGCTACACACGGGTGTATCCTTGGTATATGCTTGTGGGGGGGGCTACCACATGGTGCCAATCCATCGCAGGTCTCACACACACACACACACACACACACACACACACACACACTACGGGTAATTTGGGCGCGCCAAGTAACCTAATCTGCATGTCTTTGCACTGTGGGAGGAAACCAGAGTACCCGATGGAAACCCACCAAGTACGGGAAGAACATGCAAACTCGACCCTGGCAAGGCCATAGTGCAAACCAGTACATCACCAAGCCTTCCTTGTCTACATGGGTTTCCTTTTAGTGGTATTAGAAATGCTACATTGCCTCTCAGTGTTGTGGGTGTGTGTGTGTGTGTGTGTGTGCTGGACTGGTGTCCTGTTTATGGTGTATTCCAGCCTTTTACCCAGTGTTCCTGGGATAAACTCTGATCCGGAGATATAGTGACCAGAATAGGGATGACCAAAACCATACAGAAGAAATAAGGCACTTTAATGTAGATGTTATGGATTTAAATTCTTATTCTTTTTAGATGATGAAAGATTTTTTCATTAATTGTTTAAGGTGTTTAGATCACTGTATAAGATTAAATCTGTTAACACTGTCAATGGTATTATAAAATCTACATGACTACCTTGTTTGAACTTTGATAACATGCCATGGAATGAACCATCTCATTTCTCCAATGCACCTTCCATTCTCAGCTCAGTTTGACTGTGTGGAGAGGGTGTGTAAAGAGGATTCTGTCCCCACTGGTTTTAAACAGCAGACTCTGCGCTCTGTGAAAAGCTGGACCCCCAAATCTCTGCGCCTGTCCCCTCCCTCTTCCCCAAAAGCCAGCCCGGATTCGGAGAGCCATAAAGTGGACCCCACTGTGCCCCTTGAGTTACAGAGGTACGTGTATGGGACAGCGAAGCATGCAACTAACAGGCTTTAACAGGATATGATGTACTGACTGATGCACAGTATATGATGTTCTATCCTTGTTATTATTTTATGGTTTTAGGATCCAGTGCACTTAAACACTTTAAATTTCCATTAGTAAATTCTCCATAAGAACATCAAATACTGTATGTTGGCAGTATGATTTTTCTTTGTAAAATAACTATTGCAGCAGATGGAATGAACTGAGTTCATAAAATTGATTACTATTGATTTTTTTAAAGATAACTTATGTGTAATAAATTCAAATTCAAATTCAAATTTTATTTGTCACATACACAGTCATACACAGTACGATATGCAGTGAAATGCTT
>JAQMYJ010000033.1:8880530-8903481 GCA_030014305.1 Clarias laeviceps
AATATGTATTGCATGAATGTGTCCATGATTGTCCAGTCAGTGTCAATGTTTGAAAAGATTGAAAAGATATTACTCCTAATAATAATAATAATAATAATAATAATAATAATAAGCTAGCAAAATGATTTGGTAGTAGCTCTGATACTTAAAATAGTCTTTGTCTACGTCATTGTGATTTATTTATTAGCCATAGCTTCTGAACAAAATTGGTTACATATCAGTTATTGGCTAATAAATCAAATAGACTCTGGTGTCATCAAATATTAAACTTGAGTGAATATTGCTTGATAGCAATTTGAATCCAAATCATACTGTATCATACTGTAGCAGATTTTGTGGCATATTCCCTTAAGAATTTAAATTGTATTGAATTTTGTGGAAACTTCAAGTATACTCACCTAAAAATACAATGATGGAGTTATTTTGTTGAAAAATGCACCTACTGCAAGAATTTTGTTAAAAACGCACCTATTACAAGAAAATTCATTCAACTAGTAGACTGTCTCTTTGTATATTTTGTATATAGACCAGTTTTCCTCCATCATCATACTGGTAATCAATGAAGATTTCAACATCATAAACTTTTGCCTATTGTTTGATAATTAATCTATTAATCTGGCTGGTTTGCAAGAAAAACAACTATCAGGGTTAAACCTTGAAAATACTATATTCATACAGTAAGGTTGTTTTCTTCATGTATTTTCATGTCTTGTCTTTTATTCCTGTATGGTAGGGAAGATCAATTTGGGTTTAGTTACAATATGTAATTCTCTCTCTCTCTCTCTCTCTCTCTCTCTCTCTCTCTCTAGCTGGTATCATGGCAGCGTAAGTCGTCAAGAGGCAGAGGCTCAGCTGCAGAACTGTAAAGAAGCCAGCTTCCTGGTGCGTGACAGTGAATCAGCCACCAGCAAATACTCCATTGCCCTCAAGTAAGGCTTTACACACACACACACACACACACACACACACACACACACACACACACACACACACATACTTTTGGTGGAATATAATTTACAGCATTTCCATCGTCTTTAAATTATTCAGTGACCCTGTGGATAAAGAGACTTCCATCAATGCTTTATCACAAGATAATTATGATCAATCAGAAGAAATTTTTTATTGATTTGAAATAATGATTCTGACTAACATGCTAATGTAGGAGATATAAAATCTGCCTGTTTCGTCTCTCACTCTCTATTTCTTTTTCTCTCTTTCTCCTTCTGCATCTGTATCTGCAGGACCAGCCAGGGTTGTGTGCACATTATAGTAGCCCAGACCAAAGAGTGTGGTTACACACTGGACCAGAGCAGCTGTGTGTTTCCCAGCATCCCAGAGGTGGTGCATCACTACTGCACCCAGCGTCTGCCTTTCACTGGAGCTGAGCACATGACGCTGCAGCACCCTGTTCCTCGTACACACTGATCCTCTCTCAACACAAACACACATCTCTGGACAGCCAAGCACATCATCTTTCTACATCCCCCTGCAGACACACACTTCAGTGCTGGAGACATAACTAATAATAACCTCACATAAATATGCACCAGTGGCCCACTGCATGGAATCCACTATTGAAATCCTTACCAAATACTCATTCTTCCTCCCTGTATACTTTTTTTTTTTGAATGAGCGTGTTGCAGTATATTGTAGAGTGTCCCTGATTTTATTTTCCCAAATTAAGCCAAAGCCATTAGTCAAGTACTAACCTCTAATGACCCGAAAGGGGAAATAATTCTTCACAAAAAAAAGTTTTGACACAGCATGGTAGTTTATTTCGTTTCTAATTTGTTTGTGAATATGTTTCCTTCACACCCTGTTTGTCTCCTTTTTCTTGTGCCTTCTGGAGTCTTGAATGTGCTGGGCTTCTAATCATCATCATCATCATCATCATCAGCTCTAATAAATGTGCCTCTGTTCTAATAAAACTCTGGAGGATAAAGAGACACTAATGACACGTCTGAGGTGCTCATTAGCTCCCCCTGATGACTGTAATTACACATTGCAACTGGTCTGTTCTAATGACCTGCTCTTACAGTAAGTCTTCAGATCCGTTGGTACATCAGTCAGTCAATAAATTCATCAATTGATCTGTTTGCCCTTCGTCTGTTAGCTGCTTTTATTTGATTTCTGTGCATGTATCAGAGCCAAATTTAATTTGTGTTGCTCATTTGTTATATTTTGTTGTTTTTTATGTCTCATGATTAAAAAATATCTTTAAGTGATGACAGCTGCGAGACAATCAAGTTGGCTGACGTTAGCTGTTGTATCAGTGAATTATGTGTCTCTAGTGACTTGCCCACTTTTTATATGCCCTTGAAAAAGCTTTCTGTTGATTGGGATTAATTCCATTTTATGATGTATGCACTCAAGGCTGATAAGTGGTTAAGGATCTGTGGCTGCTATTGGTGAGTGCACTGCTCTGAATGAGTTCATACAGTATACAATTGATATGCAGTTTTCTCTTGATTTTTAAGCATTATTTTGAAACTTGGAAATAAAAAGTGCCCATATACAGTAAATGATGTTGCAATTCTACTTTTAAACAATTTTACCTTTGTAAAATGTATGATAGCACATACGCTATATGGACAAAAGTGCATGTCTGACAATCCCTGTTCCAGTTCATCCCAAAGATGCTAGATGGGGTTGAGGTCAGGGTTCTGTGCGGGCCAATCAAGTTCTTCGACAACAAACTCATCAAACCATGTATTTATAGAGCTTGCTTTGTGCACTGGGGTAAAGTCATGTTGGAGTAGAAAAGAGCTTCACCAAACTGTTGCCTCAAAGTTGGAAGCATAACATTGTCCAAGATATCTTGGTATGCTGAAGCATTAAGATTCCCTTCATTGGGGATAAGGGGCCTGAATTCAGGCTGAATTCAACAATTAACAGGTTTGGCATAATATTTTTGTCAATATAGGGTACCTCCAGAATGGATTGTGAATTCAAATGAAAAAAAAAAACAAAAAAACACCACCATCGGTGTGCACCTCTCAAAGCTGAAATTCTGATTGACCATCTCATTTGGGTCTTTTGATTTCAGACTTATGTCCTTGAATTACAGCAAAAACAAAAGCACTGGCTATTTTGTTGAGCAAATTGTAAGAAGAAAAAATATATATATATATATATTTTTTTTGCACAAGCTTTTTAGTTTAAAAAAATTGGTGAAGATACTGAAAAAACACATTCAAAACAATACAAATGTTTAGTTTTCTGCAATTAATCATGATTGCAGTAATAACTTTTTAAACAAATATTATCCAAATAATATATAAATTGTATCCAAATAATAGGAAATATTTAGTGTCATAAATGTATCTTTCATATTTAGTATCTTATATATTAAGTAGTATCTTATATATTAATAGTTAAGAAGTTATTATTAATTAGGTAAAAGCAGCAGGATAGGGTCAGGATTTTAGGAGATGGTACTGTAGCAATTAAAGGCGTCCAACCACTCTAGTGCTTCCAAAAGAATGGCTGAAATGATGCTAGAATTTGAAACGTTTTTAAGATGAGTGTGAACATAAAATGTGGAAAACTTAAAATGATCAGAAAATGTTCTGTGTATGTTTTGACTGTGTATGTGTCTATGTATACACACACATATACACACACTCACATGCTTTTTTAAAAAGTTTAATTGAATTATGGGTGCAATATGTTTTCTCAGTAGTCAGTACCACCTGTCCTCAGACAATAGTTGCAACATCGTTGATGCTATCAATGTGACCATCAGAACTCCTCTGTGTGTGTGTTTATGTGTGTCCCACACATCCTGAGCCCCTAGCGGTGATGACAACAGCCTTTACTTTTCACGTGGCTGGATCGAGGAGACTAATACTTGGCACAAGTGAAACGTGCTCTGGCGGCTCGTTCAGGCCTTTTTTCTTCTTCTTCCAACGTGGCACTCAAACGGCGCCATTCAGTGTCGACCTTTGAAGTCCCAGTGGGGGCGCGTGACATCAGCTGTCTTGCATGCCGCTTTAATGCTTAAACCGTCCATCCACCTCTGTGAGCTATATGCAACGAGCTCAAACAGTGAAATGGCGGCACTTAGATAAAAGGAGCTTAAACAGGAGAAAGGTAGTAAAGTATTACAGTCTCAGGCTGGGCCAACGACAGCGTAGGCTGCTCAGGCTGGTGTGATAACAGCATAGCATGCTCAAGCTGGTGCAACGACAGCATTGCATGCTCACCTTTGTCCCTGGTGTCAGCCCACTCATATGCCACCCACATTAACAGGTTGGTCTATGTGGGTGGCATTAGAACGACAGAGTGGTTTCTCCTGGGCAGTGGTTCCTGTGGGCTTTTAATGCTGCTTTATTCTCCACTTGCTGTTTCGGCCAGCCGGTCCTGCTCAGCCATCCATTGGTGCGGCCTTGGCGTGAGCCCTTGTGACTAGTGATGTTCGACTGGGAACGGGGGACTTAATGGCGAACAAAGCACCTTATTCTGGCCAGCAGATGGAACGCAAAAGCTGGTGCTTGGCGCAGATGAAAGTGTTGCAGCAGCGTGCGCAGTCCTTTGGCCACTCTTTCCCATGCAGTGATCAAACCACGGCATTCAGTTTATTCGAAGTTCAGTATTATTTAAGGTCCATGGAGTCCATAGCATCATTCCTTGCCAGCCGTGCCAAATCTAGCAGCCCCGCCCCTTCACACACCTGTAGAAGGGGACACCGATTCTGGTGGGAGCCTTCAGAGTGAGCCATCACAAGTTCACGTTGTGACAATATATATATATATATATATATATATATAGCTGATGCAGTCTGCCACTCTGTTGATACCAGCACTTGCCAGCCGAGTGCCCTCTGCCAGATGGATGAGCACGTGCAACCCTCAATACTTTCCTCCCCTTCTTTCCTTCCTCACTTCTTAGTTCCCTCCCCTTTTCCTATTTATCTAAATAAAACTAAGTTTTTTTGTGTAGGTTCCACCTGAGTCAAAGATGTATGTAGCTCAGGCCCCTTTACATTTTGCACATTTTATAATATTGCCAGATAGGTCAGTTAGAGTTTCTGTCAGCAAGCTGGTGTGTGTATGTGCGTGCGCTTGTGTGAGTGAGAGTTTCTGTTGGCAAACTGGTGTGTGTGTGCGTGCATGCATGATTGTGTGAAGAGGGTTTCTGTTGGCAAACTAGTGTGTGTGTGTGTGTGTGTGCGTGTGTGTGTGTGAAGGCCGGCCTACACAGTAGCCCCCCTCCTTCTCCTGCCATCTCTCTGGCCTAGTACAGCTACTAGGGTAAAGTGCAGGGTAATTTGTTTTATTTTTACTTCATATTTTGTATTAATAATTTTTATATGAATATTTTTGGGTTGTGGAATGAATCATTAGAGTTTCTATTATTTCTAATGGTGAAATTTGCTTTAATATACAAGTGTTTTGATATACAAGCAGAATTCTGGGATGAATTATGCTAGCAAACCAAGGTTTAACTGTATATACAAAACCATGGACACACACCTGTTTTTCACCTTTTTCCATTTTTCCATTTTCATGCTATTTAGATTTCTCCTTCATGTGACCTTATAGTATAATATGATACCCACCTCCTGCTTGCTGCTTAGCTCCCCCAGCTGTTCCCAGGGTGCAAGGTGGGGTTTAGCAGTAGGCCTTTTATATAGACACTGAAACTGTGCATTCAAAAGAGGAGGAAACAGATTAAGTTTGAGGTAATTTTTGAGTAGCCCTGTAATAGGCAGTTGTGAGAACATTTTTTCAGCTGTGCTCAATACAGCAAATGTTTTCCCGTTACATGTCGAAGTATGTAAGGTGCACACTAATCAGCTAATATAATTAACCAGAAAAACCACATGAGACCTTTTTTTATTTAATTTCAATACAAATTTATTTAAGGTTTAATTCAATTAAAATTTAGGGACATTATGTGGGTTCCTCTTCTTCTCCAAGGTCATTTTTCAGTAAGCTGGCATTTTCAAGAACATCATGTTGGGCTTTTCACTTACCACATTATTATTTTATTTACCAATTCCAGAACAATTACAAATTAATGAGGATGGAAGCTTGCTTCATTCACACATGCCACATATGCACATGTTATGTAAAAGGCAGCATAACAGACTCCACGATCTATAACCCACTATCTGCCCTCTTTTGGCTACATGAGCTCAAAAACAACCAAAATTAATTAACAAGGGAGAGACTATGTTCTCCTTCCCACCCTGAGAGCATGGCCAATATTGCACCCAAGGAGCCTGACCATGGATTGCTGTGGCATCATCTGATTTAAACTCTCCCATCCAGTGAATGTCTCCAAGCAAACACTTTTCTGTTGCACCTACGGCACCAGCTCATCATTGTCTATGCATATTTCAGATATCTAGGGACATAAAAAGCTACATAAATGGACTTATTATCCACCATTAACAGTTCACACCAGTCAACTATCTTGCCCAAGAATCACTGTCACACTGAGTCACCAAGTATGCTGTAAATCACAAAGTGTTAGTTATCCGGAAGAGTATCAGCACGTCTACTCACTGTCTCTACATGGGGCCCTGATTCACAGTTTTGATTTTACATGCATATGTTGTGTAATTCTGCAAACAACTAAAGTCCCTCAGCACTACGATCACAATAAAGATGTAGAAACATTTATTCCGTTACTGAGTAACAGTAAATTCATACTGTAACAAGCTCTCGGGAAATTTTCCCTTCTTGCCAGCAGAGACTCTGCACTCACCATAATTTATTCAACAATTGCAAAGTTTTGTCACAGAACAAGCCTTGTTCATTCTGAATGTCATTATAGTGCCTTGCAAAAGTATTCATAACTCTTGAAGTTTTCCACATTTAGTCACATTACAACCGCATATATAAATATATTTTATTGAGATTTTATGTGATAGACCAACACAAAGCGGCACATAATTGTGAAATGGAAGGAAAATGATAGTTTCAATTACAAATAAAAATCTGAAAAGTGTGGCGAACCACTTGCCTTCAGAAGTCACCTAATTAGTAAACAGAGTCCACCTGTGTGTAATTTAATCTCAGTATAAATACAGCTGTTCTGTGAAGCCCTCAGAGAACATTGGTGAACAAACAGCATCATGAAGCCCAAGGAACACACCAGACAGGTCAGGGATAAAGTTGTGGAGGATGTTTAAAGCAGGGTTAGGTTATAAAAAATATCCCAATCTATAACATCTCATAGAGCACTGTTCAACACACAATCTAAAAATGGAAAGAGTATAGCACAACTGCAAACCTACCAAGGCATGGCCGTCCACCTAAACTGACATGCTGGGCAAGGAGAGCATTAATCAGAGAAGCAGCCAAGAGGCCTGTGGTAACTCTAGAGAAGCTGCAGAGATCCACAGGACAACTATTAGTCGAGCACTCCACAGATCTGGGCTTTATGGAAGAGTGGCAAGATGAAAGCCATTGTTGAAAGAATGTCATAAAAAGTCTTGTTTGTGGTTTGCGACAAGCCATGGGGAACACAGCAATCATGTGGAACTTCAGCTCTGGTCAGATGAGACTGATGAAAAAGATGAGGGTCAGGGAAGCTGGTCAAATTTTATGGGGAAAATGGATGGAACCATCTCATAAGAAAGCAATCTTAGACGAAAACCTGTTAGTGACTGCAAAAGACGTGAGATGGGTCACTTTCTAAAAGGACAACGGCCCTAAACATACCAGACTGGTGCCCGTATGCCAGCTGGGCACTGCCTCCTGACACACCTTCATGACTTTCTTTCCCTTTTTTCCCTTCCTCCCTCTTTAAACCCTTTTTCTTTACCAATTTTTCCCTAATAAAATTACCTTTTTTGCCACAAGATCTCCCCCTCGTGTCCATGTGTCTGTGGTGCCACCGGTGCAAAAGATCTTACAGTGGCAAGACTTGAAAATTGCTGTTCACAGACACTCTCCATTCAATCTGACTGAGTTTGAGGTATTTTGCAAAGAAGAATGGGCACAAAATTTCACTTTCATACCCCAAAAGACAAAAGGCAGCTATAATTGCAGCGAAAGGTGGTTTTACAAAATATTGACTCAGGGGGCTAAATACAACTGCACGCCACACTTTTCAGATATTTTTTTGTAATCTTTTTTGTAAAATTTTTTCCATCAATTTCACAATTTTTTGCCACTTTGTGGTGGTCTATAACATAAAATCCCAATAAAATACATTTACAGTACTTTGTGGTTGTAATGTGGCAAAATGTGGAAACGATCATGGAGTATGAATACTTTTGCAAGAACGACTTGTTTATTCTGACCTGAATTACCCTAGATTACCCTTCAGCCTTGTTGAAATATAATGCATTGTGATTTCTCTTTGTTTGCTACTACTTGAAAATTGATCTTCACTCTACTTTTGAGTTTCAGTTGGTACAGAAGACTTAACCTTCTACTTTGAATGCAGCAGAAGTGCATAAACTGCATGGAGAGATAGTGTTCATACAAAGTTCATAAATTGTGAGCAACAACTTCCTCGTCACTACAGCTATGAAGGAACCAATCTAAGCTTCCCAGGGCAAAGTTCCCTTTGAAAGTCCACCGATTGAAATACTAACAACAAGTCAACTCTCATAAGAGAGTTTTCACTCATCTGCAGAAAACAGATACTGTATAATTAAGTTGCCATGAGAGATGCTTTTTTTTGTCTGTGAGTCACAGAATCATTCCAGGTGACATACAAAGAGACCAACTGTCACTGAGGGCTCTTTCCCACCTTCCCGAATTGGTGCAAGCTTGAGATTGTGGAAAATCATAGAGAGATTATCAGGAAGTTTATGAATGTTCAGTATGGCGCATCGCAGTTTAAAAGAAATCCCAGCCAGCCAAAAATAAATAAATAAATCATCCATGCTGGAAATGTGAAAATCTAGTCAATCTAGTCAAAGAATTTTAAAAGCAAACAAACAAATACATCTTAGCATTTCTTAAGTTATTTAAAAGATAAATGTAGCAGTTTTTAGGTGGTTTATACCTCTTTGAGTTGAAAATATGTGGAATTTAATCAATCAAGACAAATTTTCTTTGTGGAGAAACAGGACCGTAGACATGACCTTGAAAGGCTTAATACACTTATTTTCTCATTATCTGTTGGCTGATCTCCCACTGCTCTTTCATGGAAGTTGATGATTCTGCATCTGGTATAGGGACTTAACACTGGCTACTAAAGTAGAACTAGATGAGTGCTGCCCATTCTTGATCCTTACTGCTCACACAAATCTAGAGTGCAAGTCGGAAAAAAAGATTTCAAATTTATGCTGACATACATACTGTAGACCAACACCAACTCCAGAATATACTCAGGGAGTATGAACTCTCAACCTGCTAGGAGAGTCCTGCTTTAGACATGTAATGTAGCCACCATTTAGGAAATTATGGATGACATTGGTTGAGGAAAAAATTACAAAACAGCATGTCTTGAACGCCCCCCTAAGAAATATTTGTTCCATAAACCACACATTCCTCAGTTTTACACACTCCTAATGTAACATATTTTGCCAAACCTACCCAAGTCTCTACACAATCTAGAACCCCTATCGACCTATAAGAACTCCTGCCCATGCTGCAAGCTCCTGGTTTCACATATCCATAGATTTTAATCACTTATCCACCCAATCATACTCCTAACAAAACTTTCCCAAACTCCTACAGTAGGACTCATAAAATAAAAAAAATCAAGGTAAAGAAATCTCTTTGAGGATTTTTTTGTTTGTTGTTGTTGCCAGGTCAGGAATCTTTGAAAAGATTTTTTTTCCAAGCCGTGCTTTCTTTACCATTAACAATCATGATCATGATGTCTGCCATCTGTCTCACCTCCTCTTCCTTGTTGGCTTAGTTAGCATGACCTTTACATAAGTGGTGCAGCCTAATCACGTCATGGCACAGTACAAATGGCAGTACTTCTTATAATGCCTGATTTACAGTAGGTATGTTGGATCTCCAGCCAACACACGGTGCATAGAGTGAGAGTGCACAGGAAAAGAAAGGTCCTACTATACTGCTGTGCCAAAGAATAAAGTCCTGCACACAACTTCTTTCATCACAGGAGGTGGGTTGGACCAGCTCGTCTCTAAAGATCCATCTTTCCAGAGAAGGTCATTCAATGGTTAGCCTCTGGATGGGCATCATACATGTATCATCTTGCAGATGATAAAAACAGATTTTTGCTAGCACCGGTTTGGTTTACAATATCACAGATAAATATTATGCTATGTCCAGCTAATCTGCGGCTCTGTCAATTTTCAATAGGGTTGAGAACAACGCTGTGCACAAGCCATCTGGACATTTTTTATGTTTTAACAAGTTTGGGAAAATGAATCATAGGAGTGTGATGGCATACTTTTTCCACATAATTTGGCCATACAGTGCATGTACAAGAGGCATTCAAGTCAAACTGGGACTTTTGATTGTGAAGAATAACAGAACAAAGTAAACTCTACCTTTGTTTCTATATACTGTATACAGTATATAATACTCTGCTACAATAATGACTTTATTCTAGCATTTCACTAGTGCCTGGATACCATCAAAGTAGAAAGATTTCTCAGTACACCAGAGCCATGTTCAGACTACCTATTTCATGTCTGAAACGCTGGCCTCCCAGGAACTCCTTTAATGACCCAAACATGTGAAAATCGCATGCAGCGAGGTCAAGACTGTACAGGGGATGTGCTGCGTTTTTGTAATGTTTTACAGGTAAATGTTTGGGTAAATTAATTATTTAAAATGGAATTCAAATGTTATTTATTTACACTTTGCCAGTAACACAGACACCTTTATTTCAGTTTTTTTTAAATCAGAGGCATGCTGTAGGTTTAAATGAAGACAGCTGATGTCCCCTGATTATAAAACACCTGATATCAGTCAGTAACTCAGCACAAGGGTCCTCATATACAGTATCTGAGAAATGCTCTGCTATATACTGAACTGGATAATTTGTTTTAAACAACTGAAAAGGAAACCAAAAACCCAGAATTTACACTTATAATTTTACAACTCATGGGGAGATTAGTGAATCCAACATACTTTTTACAATGACAGACAATGCCTCCCTCTATTGGTCGATAACAGCAACAGGGGCAAAATCTTATTTATTTATTTATTTTATTCCAATCTTTGGTAGCGGCATGATGGCTTAATTGTTATCACTATCACCTTGCATCTCTAGGTTCTGGGTTCGATTCCCGCCTTGGGTCTGTGTAACTGGTGTTTGCATGTTTTCCCAGTGCTTGGTGATTTCCTATCACAGTTCAAAGATATGTAGATTAGGTTAATTGGCATTCCTAATTTGCCCGTGGTGTGTGAGTGAGCATGAGTGTGTGTGTGTGTGTGTGTGCCCTGTGATGGATTGGCAGCCAGTCCAGGGTGTGCCCCGCCTTGTGCCTGGGATAGGCTGTGTATACACAGCAGGATAAAGTGGTGTAGATGATGAGTGAGCGAGTAAATCCTTGGCACTATTCAAATCTATTTACTATTCTACTAAACTGTATATGGTTGAAGAGACAATAAAAGCCCACTTGACGTGACTTGAAAAAGAAAATATTAGTCAAGCAAATCAAATGAGTACATGATGCCTGAATGTTAAATGAACACTATGTATAAGAGGACTGCACTGAGGAATAAGTAATAGCTTCTAAACCTTACTGTACACAGGGCACTCTGTACAAGCTATTTGCTGCAGCCTAAACATTTCCAACTTACTAATTTTACTAATTGAAAACGCGATGTCTTGTGGCTCCACCCACCACGCACGTTCTTACTAATCATATCCCTCTCACTTGTGTCCATGGGCGTGGTCAAGCGCGTCGGTCAGTAAAAGGTAACAGGTTGTGCGTATTTGGTTGAGCAGTTTACTCAGGCAGGGTTGTTGATATGTGTCATGGAAGCTGTCAGTGAAACACATTTCATGAAGGAGAAGGACAGAAGTGGATAAGAAAACGCAGCCACTAACAGCTCGCAGACTTCATAACGACTTTAGGTAGGTTGACGCGCTCGGAGGGTTCGATATTTATTCGCTAACCCGCTAGCTTGTTAGCTCTGTGGCTACTTTGGTGTAGTAAGTAACTTTGTGTATTTTAGTGAACAAATATATTGAGTTCGTTTTATTTACCGTGTATCTTCCCGAGGAGAGTAACGTTAGCTCCCGCACTGCCCCGGATGGACAGCGAGCCAGAATACAAAGTTTCACGTTACTTTACAGCCTTCAGTTATTATGTTGTTACTAGGTTGCCTCGTTAAAGCAGTTCGGCGGTATTTACGGAGAAAGCTGGATTAACGTCCGAAAAGAGGATTAATGTCTCACTGGAGCAGGGATGGTTATTTCATACTGATTTTTGTTTTGTTGCTCTCTTAAACAGCGCTGTCTGGAGATTTTATCTAGTTAGTTTGTTACAGGTGCACCTGCGCCTCTCGCCTCCTCCTCACACACACACACACACACACACACTCTGTCTCTCAGGAACCCTGACGTGGCTGACAGGTTTCTGTACACTGCCCGCGTCCCAAACGACCTGGTATGGAATAGATAAGTTCACTAAATACTGTAGGGAAGCCATTATTTTAGACCCTGTGTAGTGTCCCTAGATGCGCACTCACTCAGGATTTGAGCGTAGGAAACAATCTTTGATTTAAAAACAAAGTTCATAATGTTATAATATTAAACGTGTGATTTAAAAAAAAATTATAATAATTTTATTCATTAATTTAATTTGTAATGATGCCATTAACACGTTTAAGCACATTTTCAACCAAAATCCGTCTAGTGTAAAAGTTTGTACACCCTCTTGATTTATTCTGAACAAAATGTCTTAAACACTACAAAATTTAATTTCAGTAAATTAAAAGTTATCTTGGTTATCCAGGTCAAATATCCCTGTTGATATTAAAATTCAGACGCTCATTGTATGTAAAAAAAAAAAAAAAAAAAAAAACGGCCTAGCTCAGTGTGTTAAGGCTCTGAGTTATTGATCAGAAGGTCAGAAGGTTCGAGTCCGCTGTTGAGCCCTTGAGCATGGCCTTTAACCCTGTCTGCTCCGGGAGCATTGTATAATGGCTGACCCTGCTTTATGACCCCAGCCTACCCACAAAAAAAGCTGGGATATGTGAAGAATAAAGAATTGCACTGTGCAGTAATCTGCATTATACATAGGATTTAAAGTTTTGAAATTTAAATGAGAAAAAGAGAGTTTTAAGGGGTTTTGTGATTCCGTATGAATGGTTACGGTTAAAACAATAAGTCAGAATAATGTGAAGAAAACGGGGGAAAAAAGAGGATTTGGATGTAAGTACAATAAAATAGAAAATAATAAAAGACTATTACGTTCAGAAACATATATACAACAGACTGTTTTATTATTTGCGATAATAAAGAACCACATCAGATATGGTTCTAAAGGTTTAAACAGTGTGCTGTAAAGATATTGAACAATTAATTGTGCCACTAAAACCATCGAGAGGTATGTGAAACTCCATGCACATTTATTTATTTATTTTTTCCTTTTTCCTTTAAGTGAAGAAACCAAGAGTGAAACCAATGACTCATTTCACAGGTATTTGGGAGTTTGTGCTCAGGCTGAACTCCAGGTCTGATAACACGAGCTATAATCCACAGGACATACTTTCCCATACTTGGACTGGTGAGTTATAATCACTGCAGAAACCCATACCTGGTAATTCTGATCTGATCTGATTTCGGCAAGGAAGAAATCTCGCTTGTGAAACGTTTGGTGTCGCAACCTTCTTGGAGCCGCCGTGCCTTCCTGGTTATTGACCTGTAAATGGCCAATGACGTTGATGAGCAGGTAGATGTTTTAAGATCAGCTAAATGGTTATATCTTGTCAGGAAGGCACACCTTTCCTCACTCGAGGATGATTTGTTTTCAAAGAACTCAAAGATGCCAGTTTTCCCCAGTATATCAGGGTGTGTGTGTGCGTGGGTCTGTGTTGTGTGAGCAACACAGGAATGCAGGTTACAGAAAGAATGGTTATCATTGTTGGTATGAGACTATACGTTATGCTGTTTGGCAACACTAAAGCCTTCTTTGTAATGCCAATGAGGCACATTTTAAGAGCTGGAGAAAGAGCGAGAGGAAGAAATGCTGGTTTGTTCAAGGCAGAAAGGAGGACAGAAGCTCAGGTGACTGAGAGGGAGTTTGGAAAGAAACAAAGAATGCCAAGAGAGTTAAGCTCTAGCCTAAGGGACGTGTGTTAAAGTGATAAACATGCACCTGCTTATCGTAACTGTCAAAACCTTAGCTATAAGCTAAACTAGTTGTATTTATAAGAATGCATTTATAGAAAGTGTTTGAACTTCTTTTTTTGGCAGGAATATCTTAGTTAAACGGCACTCTGGATGGTGTGTGTGTGCGCGCATATATTGGTGCTGGGGATGTTTTGGAGAAGTGAGTTTACAAAATTATCGCATTCCATTACGCAATGATGTTTTTATTTGCTCAACACATCTGTTTGCTTTAATGCACAATGCTTTCATAGTCACTGAGATGATGATCATGAAGATGATGTTTCGTCGCTACAGTGACCCTCCAATCCACATACTGTACATCTTGGCACAGATTTTATGCAGCACACCATTCCTGACACAACCCTCCTATTCTATCCGGACTAGGGACAAGGCAAACAAGGCACAAGGCTGCCCTGCCTGAAGTGCCTGGGTTTGGGCATCGGCTCGAAATCAAACCTGGGCCTAACCGTGAGGCACCAATGTCCTGCCAATAGTAAATGAGTAATCTTTTTAAATAATCTCAGTCTTAATATTGACCAGAATAATTATTATAATTTCTGCCCTAATCAAGCAGCTCTAAGTTGTCACATCTTGTAGTCTGACTAATCTGAACATCAAGTTTTTCCCCAAAAAGCATCTTCATGGATGGCAAAGATGTCAAGTTACATTAATGTTTTTCTTTGTAGAATTTAGAATTTAAAGCCTACAGTATATAGACTGTGGTTTATATATTCTCATCATTTCACAAGATCTACGTCTTTATTTAATTACTAAAAGAATCATAGGCTGAGTTCAATGTGTTGAGAGAAAACAACAAAATCTAAAGTAAATGGCTGCAGCACTTTAGGACAGGGATTGACTGTCTTGATTAACAGGTCAGGAATCTAAGAGAAGTTTCGCTTTTTTTTTTACTTTTATTTATAGGACCTCTCTTTCACATGCCGGAGATTTGAATATTTTACAAGGCTAAAAATCGGGCATGTTTTGTGGTCCCTAAGTTCTAGGATGACAACAGATCATTTAAACAACGTAACCAATAATTATAAGAAACCTAGGTTTAGAATAACAAGCATGTTTATAATATCTGTGCTGCAAATCATCAGAATTGTCAGTTGAAACGACCAAATTTGCTTTTGTTATTAAAGTTTGTCATTTTTCATAAGCTTTAAGCTCTGGTGGTCTATATGGTATGAAGCATAATATAATTATAACCTTGTAGGGTGTAATATTCTATTAAGATAATTTCAAACCATTTTTTTCTCATGAAAGGAGTAAGTAATTATGCAGTTGCTTGTAGTGTTCTTTATTCTTTAACTCCGAATGCAGTTCATTAACTTTTTGAATGTGCAACTTATTCATTATTAAAAAATAGACAGAATATGGCATGACCATGCATAGAGGAGGTTGTCCACAAAGGTTTATCAAAGGTCATTTTGAAAACGACCAAGACTAAAACTGAACTTTCTAATTATCATCAGTGAAACATGGTTGTGGTAGCATTATGTTGTGGAATTATTATTATTATTATTTTTTTTAAATATTCAAACTAGTCAGACTTGAGGGCAAAAGGGATTCAACCAAATACAGAGCCACACTAAAGAAACACTGTTCTAGACTGCAAGAGACTTGAATACTTTGTGTGCCTAAATAAAATATTTATTTTATATTTATTAAGGTGCAACTGCCTTATTTAAATCAATAGTAACAATAGCGATCGGGTTTAATGTTTTGTTTTGTTTTTGAAATGACATAGTAAAATGCATAAGAGCTATTATTATAAAAGCATTTTTGGTTTAATCACCCCTAATGGTCAAGGCAGGAAAACAACAACAACATGAAATTATCATCATTCTTCGTTTAAGTGTGTGGGTGTGTGTGTGTCTGTCGGTGTGTTTGTGCTCTGATCCCACACTAATGATGTCGCTTGTGCAGTCGAGCAAGACCTGTCCATGACAGTGCTATGTGCAGACAGTACAAAAGTGCGTGTCTGTTTATCACCGGAACTCACATTGATAATGGTTAATATCTGATTAATCATACACCCTACTATATTCACAACTTTGATTTCCATAGCAAGGTTAATGTTTGCATGATATCGCCCTTACACATTTGCATTTCATCACACTAGACCAAGCCACAGTCTAGCTTCTTATGAAAGCAAGCTAGTACAGGGGCCTTTGGCACATGTTTTGAAAAAGTGCTTATGCTTGTAGTATTGGAAGATGTATTATTTGACAAGATGCATTATTATTTATGGAGGATTAGAAGCTGATGTGTAGGTAAGTCGGGAAAGGGGGGGGAAAGGTTGTACAGTAAGTGTAAAACAGCTGTGTAAAGTTTAAAAAACTTCTTGTGTAGAGGGATGAAGCTGAAGGATCTTAATACTGTATGTCTCACAGAAGAATGAACACTTACCATGTTCAATTAGCATGTAAGTGCTTTGATTTACAGTAAGTAAACAATGATGTTATATTGTAGTATTATACTGTGTTCTTGTATAAACAGGTATTTTATTTCACAAACGGTAGTTCTTTCTTCTTTTTTTTTTTAGCATGAAGTTTTCGTTCCCATGGTGGAAATGTAGATCTATGCTAGAGAATTAGAGACGAGACAAATGCTAGAGAAGCGACTGGGTTCAGTGCGGTCTGTGTTTTCCACTGGGTTTTCTGCCCCACTTCACTGTAATAAAGATATGAGGTGGTGCTCCTGCTTTCCCCACATTACCCCACACTTGTTCTCTGCAAGTGCTGAATACTGTCACTGTTTTTGCTCAAGCACTGACACACAGCGAGGAAGTAAACAGACCATGAATGAGTTTTGGCGATGTTCTTTTTGACCATGCTTTTTCCTTTTATGTTCATATCAAAATATGATAATTTGAAGTTTTTAATAAAGAAAAAATAATCCTGTCACACTTTTGGTCTCCACTAGACATCGTGCTTATTATTGTGGTCATGTACACAAGGCTTATACTGTTTGTCTGGGCCATTGACTTTGGATTTCGAGAGGTTAAGATTTAGCCCCACAAGAATACATTGCTGTTTTCTAATCTAAATGACGCTTATTGGTTATAAATGTTATTGCTGTTAGGCCACCAGGGAAGCGTTCAGTACAATCACAATCAGTCGTTTCAGTAGCAAAGTTCACTGGCAGCTTCCATAACCTATAATCCCATAACATTTTCTTTCCTTAAAAAGTAAATATTTCCAAGAGCACAACAGTATTTACAACTCGTAAATGCTTCAGTCTAAGTAGGTTGTAGCAGAATCAATTATTAATAAAAGGTAAAAAAAAAAAAAAAAGTGGGGGAAAAGAAACACTTATCAGATATCCCAACAAGCCAAGGTCCTCAAGGACACACTGTGGCCATGTTACAGACAGAAAGTCAAACTTTTGTGGAATTGAGTCATACAGCAAACTTGCCACTTCATGAATCTGTGATTTAGTATAGATGGCAGTTCAGCAACGTCTGTTTATGATCCTTTGTGTAGTAAAATGGTGTTTAAAGTTCAGTTTGCTCAGGCAACTAGTGTATAAAAACAGGTCGCAGTCAATTAACGCTTTGTGGTGTAGCAGTATTTACGAGGTTCTACAGTATTTTTGTTAAATTATTGTTTTTATAAGATTATGCCTATCTCAAGGGAATTTATTATGCAAAATTTACTTTTATCATGTTTTGAGATTCAGATGATCCTCTAGTCCAGTGTGCATGTACAAAGTGGGGAAAAAAAAAAAATCTTGCTTTTTGTTCGGTTTTCTTTTAGCCAGTCTGATTTTCCTTTTAAAATGACCTCCTATAAGAAAAGCCCCTCCCCTAACTTGTTGCTGAGCCCTGTTGTTCTCACATGTACAGTAGCTCAAACACTGAAACATCACATTCTGACAAGGAGTGAAATAAAGGGAGTGTGAAGTATTAAAAAATCAATTATCTGAGGGATATTTCAACTGGGGGCATTAACAGGAAATAGAGATGGGGACTCGTACCTTCAGGGTCAAGGGTTCGATTCCCGCCTTGGGTCTGTGTGCAAAGAGTTTGTATGCTCTCCTCGTTCTTGCTGGGTTTTCTCCGTGTACTCCGGGAGGGAAGCACAGTTGAAGCACATATGATTCTTTCATGTGCTGAATTATGTATCGCCACACTGACTCCAAACCTTGTTTTTCTTTTAAAATTTATTTTATATTTATATTGGTTTGCATTTGAAGTGGTGAAATTTTGTCGTTCCTTCGTAATCCTGCAGGCGATGTGCGTCAGATCAATGGTCTCCAACCCCAAATCCCCAAAGTGTATTCCTCATGTCCAGTCTGCTCCTTCATTTCATTTTGGTCGGATTTCAGATGTGTTTTGATGTTTGATACGAGTTTAGCAGAGATAATTGTATTGTACACTGCGGTGGACTATTTTCTTTTAGCGGGAGTGGTACACATGAAATCTGGATGCCAATAGTATTATTTTAATTCACATCAAACAAGTTTTCATTTAGCATGTAGCTATGTTTCAATGTAAACATACCTTACTGTTGATGATGGCACCACGATCCTGTAACCCTAGTGTGTTGCACTCGTTGGAAGAGGTGCCAGAAGGGTTTTTAACTACATGGCACAGGTTTAACTTTCCCTAGAGAAGCTGGGGAGTTCTGATATGCCCAAAACCAGATCATGATATCATCTGTTCCTCCTAAGCTGGGTGCTGGTGTTCACAGATGAAGGACTATTTAGAATATGAGGATTCAGTACAAAATAATGAAGTTGAATGCAAATTGTGTCGCCGACATTAACATATAAAGGGAGTCCATGAACACCATGAGCGACAATCAGAGTGTTAAATCCATCCAAGATTTCCTGTGAAATTAAACAGATCCCTGTGTACGTCCATCATCTCGTCACCAGATTCATTATGCTGCTGCATGAATCCAAAGTATGTGAAGTTAAGAAGGTCCCCAGATATGATGATTTTCATACACTGCATACAATATATAATGGTCAGACATGAGGAACAGACATCACCCAGACTCGAATAATAACCTTCATATGTGATGAGAGGACAGAACACCATCATAGATGTTATATTGTTTTTCTTATTTTATACTATTGCACTCTATATTATTGTACACCCATGTCAGTGAACATTTCAAAACTGTGTCCAAATGTCAATATTTTGTGTGAGCACCATCGTTATCTAGCACTGCTTTAAACCTCCTGGGCCTTGAATTCACCAGAGCTGCGCATGTTGTTACTGGGATCCTCCTCCTCTCCTCTATAATGATATCACAGAGCCGCTGGATGTTAGACACATGGCGCTTCGCCACCTTCCGCTTTTGTGGACAGACACTTTTGTAAGTGAGCTATAGTACCTGTAAGCTGAATATATTAGTCATTGTGAGTTTCTAGAGTAAAAATTGAGTTTTACCTTTTAACTACACTGGCTGCCAACTCCACTGTTCCACTTTCTTTTACTAGGTGTGTGTGTGTGTGTCCCCGCCCACACACAACCCGTACATGCACATAGTTTGAGTCACTCTAACAGATACGGGGGAAAGAGTTTTGTTTGTATGGTTATACAGGGCCTTACAGAACACTGTGATTTGTTGCTTATTTGTTTTATATTAAAGAGGAAGTCATCTGAATGTGTGTGTGTCTGTGGAAAAGAGAGGAACAAGGGGAGGTGTGTCTCTAAATTGAACAGGTCATTGCTTCTTTTTATCACCACAGTGAACTTTGATAAGACCAGAGAGCTGTCTCTTTTCATTCTTTGGCATTTTCTTTAGATTTGTTCACTTTACTCTTTTTTTATTTTTATTTTTTTTAAATCATTATTACTATTATTATTGTTATCGTTATAATTTATTTAATCATTTTGTTCTTAACCACTGTGTTTATAATATTTAAATCAATAATAGTGTTTTCACAACGTTTTATGCCGTCCACGTTTCTTTTGGTTTTCCTAGGCACAAATCTTTTTTCTTTTTTTTTTTTCTTTCCTAAAACGTCATCGCTGCTGTTGTGCTGGAATGTGACCAGTCACACTATTGTAACCAGTTCACGAGCTGCCAAAGCATGTCAACTGCCGTATCCAGTCGCAATAAAGACACACACCCGCCCTGCAGTCTCGACAAAGTCATCGTGTTGATGGATTATAATGTGAGAGACTGACACACCCTTTGCACTTTAATCTCGCCACCTCCACTGAGACGTGCAAGTGACGTCTAGAACAGCTATATTTGTAATGTACTTAAGCAATATCACATGAGCGGGAGTAAGAGTGTACTAAGTATCAGTACGGCTGTTTATTTAACCAATCATTTTGCTCCGCCAACACGCATCCTTCGTCCTCCTGGAACTAACCAAACGTGACTGGCAGAACTGGTGACCAAGACATTAAAAAGGGTTTTAAATTCTTCCCCTATGTAGCCAAAAGGTGAACGTGGACGTTCTTGTAAATTGCTGAAGTTTGTCTTTATATGTCCACCGATTCCACTTTAGGATATCGGCTTCGGTTCCGGGGTTGAACGCATATGGTGTAAAATTTGGTATTTAGTCTTGTGTTAGAAGCTAGTTAGCTTTGTAGCTCGTGTTGGCCGTCAACAAAACGATGGTTCAGAGGCAATTTGGAACAACTTGGAAGCAATTAATAAGGAAGCAAATTGTCATTTAAGAGGACATATTATCAGATGTGTTTTCTTGATAAGTTCTTCTGTGACTAGTTTTGAATGTGGATTTTGGCAGCTGATCTTCTCTCTTTCCAGTAATGTAGATCGTGGTGCCAGTACCGACCTGCTTTCATCCATGTTGGAAACATGCGCATGCGGAAATGTTATTTTTTCCAAGCTGAAGAATATAACAAATATTTACAAAATAAATGCAAAGTAGCAAATAACTAGTTGTATTTTGCCGCTGTTATCCCAGGACATAGCGTTGGAAGTGGCTAGAAAGCGAACAAACAAGATCCAGACTGGCCACGAGATGCACTGTTAAGTTAGATAATCAAGAGAGACAGACAGTCTAGACATGGATGTACTGCAAGCTAGCACATTAAATTAACCTGACTGTTATTTAATAACATTAAACTTGAGAACTTAATCTAATCCGATTGCTGTTCCTGCAGTTTAGTCTCATGGCGTGTTCTTCTATTCTCATGTCCAGAAAGATAATTCCACTTTGACACGAGAGAGAATGAGGGGTCTTGCATCATTGGAATGAAGTGGTATCGGAACAAATTAATGTTGACTGGATGACTGCAGTATTGGACTGATGCTGCATTCTTACTTAACAGATAGATTTTAGTTGGTACAAAACCTGTAAAAGACAAATCACAATTGTTATTTACAACACTGCTTGCTCATTGGATTTCTTTTTGATATGACGATCATTTCAGGGTGGAGCTTAGCGGCAAGAAACACCATTGTTGTCCGTGATGTCTAATATATAATTTTGTAGTGTGTTTAAGCCCCTGCTGCTCACACAGCTGTTACATGGTCTGCTACATGAAGCCTAAATACAGGCTGTATACAAGTAATCTTTAAAGCCATTTTAAAGTTTAGTTCAGGTATAATGTGTAGGTTGTGTTTTAAGCCGTGCTTATGGTGAACTCTGGTTACTCTATAGCCGCTATAAGTTTGTCCCGTAGCTTGTATATACATACGATGTCTGATTTTTTTGGGTTGTTGTAAAAAAAATTTTATGAATAAAAAAAAAAAAAAATATTGAGTGCTCTGTGGCTAACCTACAGTATGTGTGCACTCTGGGAACACAGTCAATGTGCCAAACCACAATAATCCATGAAAACACATCAAAGCTCCAGTTACACAGAAGGTAGGATTATTTTTATCCTTTAGCAACAGGGTATAAATCTTACACAGAGTGCTATATTTGAATATTTAGCTGAATTATGTTTTGGAAAAGTTTGAAATAAGTGTGTTTGGACATGCAGTGATATTTAGGAAATGAGTTACAGAATTTAAGTCCATTTTCTGATGTCCTATATGTACACATCATTCATGGATGACTAATTTATAGGACTTTACAGTCTATGGCTTAGATAGACTTAATTACCACAGCTCGGAGCACTTCCTTGTTTCGATTTTTGACGAGAGACTGTCAATGAATGTCAGCTACTCAACCGATTTAGCAAGAACCACGAAACAATTATACAGACCATTTTGAGACTTGTGCATATCTTATTTATGAATTTTCATATCTCTCAGGCAAACTTTCTGGAGTAGGCCAGAAGTGGCATCCATGCAGGGATGTGAACCAGTTTAGAACCAGAAAAAAAAAGTCTCCCAGGTCAGTTGTACCAACAGTGTTTACTGCTTGTTCCAAGATACTGTATGACGTGGCAGAGGATTTAGGAGAAAGTACAGAAAATGTGAGCCAAGTGAGATGTTACAAACCCTATATACTGTACATATACACAGCAAGTTTATTAGGTACATCTATTCAACTGCTTGTTAAGGTAAATGTCTCATAAGCTGATCACATGGCAGCAACTCAATGCACTTAGGCATGTAGACATGGTCAAGATGATCTTCTGAAGTTCAAATCGAGCATCAGAAAGGGGAATGAAAGGTGATTTAAGTGACTTTGAACATGACATGGTTGGTTGGTGTCAGACGGACTGGACTGAGTATCTCCGAGTATTTTTAAAGTGCCCCAATTATGCCATTTTAAAGGTTGCTAATATTGCTTAATGAGTCTCTTAAAACAGGTTTACATGTAT
>JAQMYJ010000033.1:8903901-8916696 GCA_030014305.1 Clarias laeviceps
TTATGTTCACATACAGCTACATGACACACTGCATGAAAGATCATATTTGAAAAAGCATAATAGGACCTCTTTAAAAAATTTTTTTTTTTTTTTTTTAAACAACTGACCTGAACACTAAACACACTTTCTTTGTGAGCAGCCTCGTATGGATGCCACTTCTGGCCTACTCAAAAAAGAAAGGTCCTTGAAGAAAATTTGCCTGTGAGATATAAAAAGGTAAATTATAACAAATATGAGATTAAATCACATGAATTTCTGTTTAGCATGAGTCTCAAAAGGGCCTTTACACGTTCATGGTTTTGTGGTTCTTGCTAAATGGGGTGTAAGTAGCACGTTAACTGAAGCTTTAAGTCGTGAATGGGAGAATTTTTTTTTCAAAATAAAACAGACTCTGTAGACTCTGATGGTCAATAAAATGGAAATGAAATTTAAACAGTAATATTTTTAATTCCTTATACTGTATGTAGCCAAATCATTCACTGGCCAGTATGGTTGTTGGGAATAGACAATACCATGAAAGATTCACATCATGGATGCATATTGGGATATTCCCCCTTGCGATCATGTCAATGTGGACCAAAATCTATGCAATGGTTCCCTTGGGTTTTTATTTTAATTTTTTTAATATACATGAAGAAAGTGTGTTTTTCACACCGCCAACGCTGCGGAGTGTGAACTTGACACAGTTATTTCGGAGGGAATGAGGTAACGAGTGTTGGGCAGGCTTGCAAAAATGTGCGCAGGAGGAAAAATAAAGCACATGTGCAAATTTTTGCATTCGGCTATCGGTCCTCTTGAAGATTCAGATATTGCATTTTCTGATTTCTAGATATGTGGTTCAAATCAGTGAGAGATCATTTGGGTTTGTTTTTAATCTTAATCTGAGTTTTTCCATCCAAATGAGCTGTCAGAAATCAATAAAACTTATTTCTGTCCAACAAACTCACCACCATCTTGTTTTTGTTCAAGCTCTGACAAAAAAAAATCCTGGATCAAGTTCCTAAATTCCCTCACTGATGTCATGCAATATGGTGCCTGACTTGTCAAATCTGACAGCTCCAGTTGTGTATTTGTCAGTTTAGATTTGGATTGTAAGTTGGTACAATTAGGCAGCCTTGTACTAAATGCAAAAATACTACACAACTATCTCGTGCTTTAAAAAAATAGTTTTTTTTTTTTTTTTTATCATATCAAGTGTGGCAGTGGTTCTTTAACCTTGATGTGATGCATTCCGTGGAGAAGATACAAAAATAATACATTAGTGATAACAATATCTCAGCAGCGTCAGCTATTTGGGTAACAAGTTAATTCTCCAAGAATTCTGATTATATTCCAGTATGTTTTGATTATTTAGGTTGCAATGTGTCTTAGTTTCACCCTAACATAATTGAAAAAAATCTAATCAGATTACAGGTAAAGTTGCGGAGTCTTTGCTTTAGACTCCCCTGTTCAGTCTTGAGCTCAGATTGCTGCTATGTTGAGTTTCTCATCTGTGCTTTGTGATTTTTATTTATTTTTATTATGTTCTCTGGGTTCCTACCACAATGCCAGTTAATGAGTGAATTGTCTGATCGATGATCTCTTTCCCCTTGTCTGTTTCAGCATGTCTGCATCAGCATCGGGTAGAAAAACCCCAGTGGATTATGGGGTTCAGATCCGCTTTATAAATGACCTGCATGATCCCTCGGGTGGAGGGCGTCGAGACAGCACCGGGAAATCCTCATCCCGGTATGGTGTGGCCGTCAGAGTGCAGGGCATCGCGGGCCAACCATATGTAATGCTTAAAGATGGGAAGAAAGGTGATTCCTATGGAGTGCAACTCCGAACCCCAAGCTACAACAGCTTACCCAGGTAAAACTGGTTTACAGGATAGAACATACACATTCATGCTTCAGCCTACCTGCCTATTTGCATTTAACTAAAGAATGAGGAAAAGAGAAATGGTAATGAACACCACTTTAATGTTCATTAACAAACTGCAAAACATGAACTACTGTAACTTCACAACCTTAAACGTAACTATAAGCTGAATAAAACATCGTGGAATGTATTGTAATTTTCTTATTATTGGACGTAGCATATAGTGCTGTAATGTTTCTCGCCCCTTAGAAGCCGGGAAGATGGAATAGAAGATGGTCAGCATCTTTCCTCCGCGGATGCCAGCGTGTTGCGAAGGGCTCAGTCACACGGCTCTCTGCTGGACCGAGAGAGTGACTACAACAACTCCTTAAACGAGTTTAAGCACCCTAATGGAGACAGGCGCTCCGGTAGCTACGCCAACCTGGACAGCGGAATCGGCATGGGGATGGAAAGGAACCAATGGGGAGGCTCCTACCAAGCAGGGCTTAACGGCTCTTTAGACAAGGAAAATCTGAGAAGAATAAACAACTACTATGAATCTCCTCCAGATGCTGTTAAACCTCCGCAAGACAGACGTGCCAAAAATGGAGACAGGAATTTTACCGGACAAGCCAGTGTTGCCGGAGGCTCCTCCAGAGGGCGCACTCCTGGTGTCAATGTAGGAAACGGGCCTGCAACCACCGTCCTTTCTTCTGCTCAGCTGGTGCCTTCAAATGAATATGTTTCTCCTCCATCATCCTTACCTGTTTCAGGTTACAGCAGACCGAACCGGACCTCGGGATCCGTGGCTAAGATCGCAGCTGTGCATTCGTCTGGCTTAAATAATGATTGGTCCACCGTAGATGCGCATGTGAGTGGTGTATCTATCGGACACATTGTTTATAAATTTAAAAAATGGAAAAATACATTATGTAAAGCTGATTCGCAACAATGTCAATTGTTAAAAGCGCTATACAGATAATTTTTTGAATCAGGTTTATTATAGCTGTATCCAACAACCCTGGATTTATTATTATTTTTGGGTGGTGGAAGGTGTAATATTAGCTTGTATAATAGCTTGATCTACAACACAATTGTAGAACGTTAAAAGTAGTTGTCACTCATACTTAACAGTGTAACTTATGAATGGTACACCGGGCGCTGGTGCTAGTACTGTGATTCTTGGCAGATATTTGCCATTTCTACAAACGTAAACATGAAGAACGTAAAACTGCAATCTTTCACGTCGACATTTTGAGCAGGAGGTGGAAATACAAAGGACCCACTGTGCAGCTCCCTTCTCTGGCCTCCAGAGCTCTGAAGTTTCTCTCAGTCCCAGATAGCAGTGTTGACAGTGACCAACTGTTTATCAGACTTTAGTTAACAGGAAAGGAAACAGACTCGCATGTGAAAGAAAAACTTTCTCTTTATATACGACAAGCCAAGGAGATAAATTAGATTGAGACGTTACACATTGCGCAATATGTCTGCTATGACAGTTTCATTGTTTGTTCAGAATTAATAACAGTTACTCAGTTGTGAGTAAACCTGATGGTTGGAACATAAATAGATAAAAAAAAAAAATTGTAAGAATTGCAAATTGGATGTTTTCATATTTCTATTATTCCATTCAGTAAACTTTTCTCTTAAAGCCATTTAAGTAAAAAGTTAAGCGTTATTGCAATAACAAAAGCCTTATTTGTTCACCGAAGTAGTCCTCAAATGTGTAATCCATCACACGATATGTTAAATTGAACTACTTGCTACTGGGATCAGGATTTAAATCAGCTCAGGTACTGGTCCCAATCTGACTACAGTGCCTGGTTTATTTAAATGCATTCTTCATTGTTCACATTCAATAGAAATGGTCCCTTACATTTCACTCTCATTTGCAAGTAGCTGTAGCAGGTTACAGAAAGCTGATCTAGAAGACTGGCCCCATGCGCTCAAGTAAATGTGCCTTGGCTCATTGGAGTGGTGTCTGCTGACAGACCCTGTACTCAAATTGCAGGGTGAGAGTAATGGGGTTTAGATAAGCTCAGGGAGGATTTGCACTGCATGTTTTCGGAGAGAAATGTATGCATCCGTGTGTTTCAAAATGCTTTGTTTCTTTCAGTCATACCCTAGAGTGCATGAAGAAAAAGGTCCAACTTAACACTCAAAATGTGTATTTTTCTGGCATTAGATTAATTGTATTTAACAAATACTAATCAGTGATGAAAACTGAAGTCACAATACTATAGATGTCAGTTTAGTAGAAGATTATGCATGATGCATTTGCAATTGTTATTATTAATGTGCTTTTCTGTTCTGTGTTTTTTCTATGCTACTGAATCTCATGTAACATTCGTAGCCCCTTATTTCTGCTTTCAGGTGACTCCTGATCTTTTGAAGGATCAAAGTCAGAGCTCAGGGTCAGAGTTCAGCAGTGAGGAGGATCAGATCCAGCAGATAATCTATGGTGTTCTACGACAGGGGTAAACGTATATCATTTACAGAAATGTGTAATGAAAATGAATAAAATTGCATACATGTCAAAATGTCTGTCTTACCTAGAAATGCATGCCAAAATTAAAATGTACATTATTTATAAGAAAAATTATTTGAGGTTTAGCCTTCATCCGGTCGTTATATTGAAAAACAGCGATATGTTCATATGTTTTTTTTTTTTTTTTTTTTTTTAGAATGCATGAGTGCAACTTTAAAGTAAACTTTCCTTTCTGTTGCTCTTAGGAGCAGCGAGAGCGACGCCGCAATCAAGCGCAGAGTCCAAGTCATTTGCAATAAGATCCAGGGACTCAAGGTATGGCCCAGGTTTCACCTTACCCTCTGTAACTTTACACTTCGCTTTACTTGTTGCGGGGATTTACTTGGAGTACGCTTGGCTTCTGCACTTAATCGCCACACCTGGAAGTGCAAAATGGCGACTTCTGCTTATATTCTTTCCTCATTGTGTAACAAGAACTTTAAAATCTTATGAGCTCACTCAGACCATAGGGCAAAGCCTGAATTTAATTCTTTCTTTTTCATTATCGTTGCAGAGAAAGCAGACTCATTTATAATAATACCTGCCACACTTGTATACCTAGATCAACAGTTTATGGATCTTTATCATTTGGGTTGTGAATCTATGGGTGTTTTTTAGTAAGCCCTCTCTAACATTTAATGCCAACACACAATTTTATACTGAAAATTTCTTATGACATTTAAAATTATTTTACTTTCACATTTTTATATTCAAGTTTACAATGGATGTGGCAGCAGATACACGTAGAACATGTTTATTTACATGTGAAATACAAGCACACCATCACAGTGACTAATACCGCACATAGACTATGGAAATGGTACTAGACAGGAACACTACTCGTTAACACAGAATACTTCCCACAGACACAGGAAAAGCGAGACAAACAGGAACTTTTTTAGAGAGCATATAAAGACACACAGATGAACATGATGATAGACATGTGACTAATGGTGGCTGATGAGAACTGTAGTTTAGCACTTCCATGGAGAAACCCTGATAGGCATATTTTAAATAGAATTTTACGTGGAGTACAGTTTTTGTACTCCACTTTTAAAGGTAAATACTTTGAAATGAAATATTGGTGATAGAAGCCACAAACTACAGTATGTAGGGGTGTAAAAACATAAAAAAAAAAAAAGTTACATAGTACAGTCTGAAGTGCTTATAGGGTTATACAGTAGACACTTTTTATGTCTTCCAATTATAATATAGTCACAATTAAAATTTGTTAAGATTGTAAGATGAAAATTTAACACACTAGTTTTTGGTCAATATTTTGGTGGCGTCACAAGTGCATTTTAATTTGAATCAGTTTTTGACATGTACTTGAGTAATGTTAACCAAGTAAAACATGCAGTGAGAGATTTAATTTCACATTTGACAAAACATTTTAAGTGGGAAACTCTGAGAGGAACAGGATGAGAAGTTTCTTAGTGGTTAGAACTATTGCTACTGTACGCACCTCCAGGGTTGGGGGTTCGAGTCTTGCATTCGGTCTGTATGTGTAGTGGGTTTCCTCCAGATACTCTGGTTTCCCCTTACATTCCAAAGGCAAGTGGTATAGGGTGTTTGGTGTTTATGTATTGGCCATAATGTTTGCGCACATGTAGTGGGTGGATATGTGTCCATGTAATGGGCTGGTGTGCTCCATATGCCCCAAGTTTGGTTGGACAGGCCCCAGGCCCCATATGACCCTACTCACAGGACAGGCATTGGATGGATGGATGGACAAAAAATAATGTGATAATGAAATACTAATAGGTTAATAAACTCAATGCAAAGATTTGCACAGTAACATTACTAAATAAATGAAAGTCTCCATGTAAGAGCAGCACCCAATGCAAAAAGAAAAATGTAAAACAGAGTAAAACTGCCACTGCTGGAGAATAATTTGACTGCCAGTGCTTCAAACAGTTAAGTGGGTATTTGAATACCAGTGCACATCCTGAGTGACATGAGGGGTGAGAGCTGATTTATGACTTGGACTAAGTTCTCTCAAGCTTCTTTGTGGCCAAGTTGGCACAATACACAACTCCGAAAGGAACAGTGATGAAATGGGCATTACAATAATGTCTTTCTTAGATTTGTGTTAGAATTAATTGGCTGCAGATCAAACAGCGAAGTCCAGTTTAGTGCAGCTTGGAACATATCCACTTCAAAACACATACTTCTTTTGATATGATATATCTGTGTCTCTGTTGCGTTGGAATATGGATGGATTTTTATTTTTTTATTTTTTTGATCTGCAGTGTCTCTACCCTGGCATTTAAACAAATAGTTGAATAGAGAGGCCCTACAGTACATTCCTGACTACAGCACCACTGTAGTTAATGTTTTGCTCTGTACCTTTAGGTGATTTCCGGGGTATTCGTTTGTAAGTAAAGCGTGATCACCTACTGTATCAGGTTGCCCTCTGATAAGCTGATTAGAGCTTGACTGAATTCTCTAACCACTATGTTGATGGCGCACTGATTGTAGAGCACATGAGCACTGAGTGTATTTGATTACTAGGCTTATTAAATCCCTGTTTCCTGCCCATATACTGTTACAACACCTGCTTAAAAAGTATTAATGTCCTTCAAGTACAATATGTATTGGTTAAATATACAGTGTATATATGAGTAATAGTACTTCTAAGACTATGGTTCTATAGGACTTTGGCTGATGTGATTTCTGGCTGTGTTTGTAGACGAATAAATCAGACCTTGCACTTAAAGCAGACCTGGAACAGAGTCTGGATGAAAACATTAATCTGCAAGAACAGCTGAGCAGGAAGAAGACCGAGTTAGACCAAACACATTCTGAGTAAGATCCACCTCACACATTATTTCACAGTCTCTCTTTCACAGCATTTTTGGGTGTTATGCTGTGATTATACGGTCTGTGTCAGTAACAATGTGTTTGTGATGTCTGTGTGTCACAGGATGATTCAGTTGCGTATGGAAAGGGAGAATGCAGAGTCTCTCGTCAGACAGCTGGAGGACCAACTGACAGGGCTGCAGGAGGAGCTGAGGAGAGAGGCGGGCAACAGAGCAGAGACAGACGAGATGCATACGGTACACAAGCTTTTATTGTCTGTAATAACTGCACAGGAAAAAGGAGTTAGGAAGTAGGGCTAGACAATTAATTAAAACAACACTTTGAACCTCTAATAAACATAATGTTGCCCCTATTAATTATTATAATTTTTTATTCTGTTTGTACTTGCCCCATTGTGTTTGTTCATGTACTATCTCATTAAACACATACTACCATATGTGTGGTCACATGACTCCACCCTGTCCAGTCTGTGACATTGTAGCAATATGGAGGAGAGCACTTTCATTAGAAAAAAAAATTCCAGCTTTAGTAGTCGAGGATATTTACAGTACAAACCATGTCGGCGAAGTATGAGGGCAAAAAACAATCAAACCTAAAAACAAAATAATAATACTAGTACTACTACGAATAGCCCATACTATTTTATTATATATTAGTATATTATAATAATACTTAATCATGAACAAGGTAAAATGTTCAGTTAATTGTGATATTGTGACATATTCTGACTAATACTACTTTTTAACTTTTTTTGGCTTCATTTAGCAATTTTATTTTAATTAAAATTGAAGTGCATATATACAGAACATGTAATTCACATGCTTTAAACTACATTTACAATTAAAATTTAGAACGCAGATAAAACTTCAATTTTGATGAATGAATGAATCGTTTCTGTAAATGATATGTAGGAGTTGATGGCACTGCGCAATCAACTGGCTGGAATGGCAGTACAGCATCAGAGACAGGAAGACATTGTGAGACAGAAAGAGCGGGAGCTGACTGCCCTGAAAGGTGCCCTGAAGGAAGAGGTGTCCACCCATGACCGAGAGATGGAAACTCTTCGACAACAATACAGCCAAGACATGGAAAAGCTAAGAACCAGCATGGCACAGGTGTCGCAGGTTTGTACACTCATACATACTTGAGGGCAGCCAAATGCAGAAAACTGCTGAGACCTGAGGACCTTAAATCCACCATAACTCAAACAATAAATTAAAAGCATATTGTATCTCTGTTTGCCGGTCCAGTAAATACACACAGAGTCCCAAAATTCATACATAGACACTTTTTAGCCCGATGCAATTCTTTCCCCAAAAAACCTTCTCTACTTGCCATTTCTATGTAAATGCTCACACTGAGTTGTCTTTCCTGATGCTGATACAATCTTTAATGTATCATGGTATACCATGGTCTTCACATGTCCCCTTATGTAAAAGTCAAATAGGCTCTGGTGATCTCGGAAGCCATTTTACAGGCCTGCTGTAATAAAGCCAAGATTCCAGAACCTGTTCAGTATTTTGAGTAAATAAGGCAGCTGGCAGTCTTATAAGTCTCCTTAAAAAATAAACATCGGACATATGCTCTACAAGATGGCATTAGAGCAGCTTTAAAAGGCATTGTTTACTAAATTAATGTTTATGTGCACAATCGTATTTTTCCAGTCTCAGGTAAGCATAGAAGCAGAGCGCCAGCGTGTGAACTCTACAGTCCGTTCCTTACAGCAACAGCTAGAGGAAAACAAAGAGGAAGGTGTGCACTGGAGAGAGCAGTTCCAGAGCACCAGAGATGAGCTCCGCAACACGAAACAAGAGTAAGTGGCCAAAAGGTTATGAGATTAGGATGTGACAAATGTCAAAATCCACATGTCCTAAGCATCTGTGAGTTACCTAAAGGTCTACACTGGCTGGTACTGCACATTGTCCGCAACTACTTTGCAGCAGAATTTAGTAGTCTCCAAGTAATGAGAACTCCAAGCGGAAGTGGGGATTCAGGATGGATCATGCAGGTCTAGAGAGCAGAAGCGGTCAGATCACTGGTATCTCAGAAGTGATTTGTGTACCTAGGGAGAAAAATAAAAAAGAAAGCAAGAGAGGGGGGAAAGTAAATGACAAAGAAAGAGGTAGGGAGAGGGACTGCAGTTAGGTATGTTAACTGTCGTATTAATGCATGTTTGTGCAGAGTGCAATTAGTTAAAGCAGGACTAGCTATGATAGTATAGCTAAAAGTGAGAGCTAGAAAGAAACGTAGTCATCGGGTCTTCCTGGGAAATAAGGCAACCAGTCACTTTACAGTAAACAAGCCTGAGTGAGCTCATAAGAGTGGCGGAAGACAGCAGACAAAAACATCATTTCATCATAAAGCACTGTGTCCCTGAGCGCCCCCCTCCCATCAGCTCCTTTACCCAAAGAAAAACTATTTACAAATGGCCTGAGGTCTCTGCTTAAACCTAAACATTGATACTGTGTCTAATTCTCAAACCGTAATTGTAAGGCTATTCCATGACTGTGGGTTTTTGTAAAAAAATAATAATAATAAAAAAAAAAAAAACTCTGCCCTTGATGTAGTTTTCATTATACATGGTGCTAACAAACAGCCTGCACTTTTTGATTATAAAAGGAATGGATAAGTATGCATATTCTTTGCTTCGTGTTAATATTTTGTGCATGTATGATATGCCAGACTTCTTCAAGCACGCTTAGACAAAGAAGAGTTTGAAGAAGAGCTAAAAGAGTTGCAGGAGAGACTTACCACGATGAAAAATCAGATCCCTGATGTCAAACCGAGTGAAACGGTCAACCAGGTACTAACATTTATGCTTTATTTGGATTGAGAGAAGCAAAGTTTAATGACATTTTAAACTCTTATATTTAAAGAAGTTTGTGTTATGACATGTCAAAGGAATGAACAGTAAAAAACATTTACCTTTATCTCACATGCGCACACAATCTTGAATTTATTACAGGAGCTGGAGCGATGCCGTGCATCCCTAAAGCGAGCAGAAGCAGAGGTAGAGAAACTAAAGCAAGACCTTGACAAGAAGACTATGGAAATTATTTTATTGAAAAGGACCAACCAGGAACTAGATGCCGAGCAAAAATACGAGATCGACAGGCTAAAGGAACAATCCCGGAAAGATAAGGACGAACTGACTAAAGTTCATGAAAAAACCAAGCAGGTATATGGTTAAACCTGAAATAAGGGTGATCTATGGTTTATGTCTCTATGATGCCCTTACTGATGCCCTGTTCCTCTGGCAGCTTGCAGATCCTGCATTAGTGGAGTCTCTGCGTGGGGAAATGCGTGCGGTGCGTGGAGAGGCAGAGCGTCTGCGCAGTCAGTTGGTTTTGGCAGAGGAGGATCTACAGAAAGAAAAGGAGCGTATTGCCTCATCCCAAATTGAACTGAGCACCGTCTCAAGTGAACGAGAGGCACTGGAGGAGGCGCAAACACGCCTCAAAGATAAACTTGCACGTCTAGAGGTGAATGAAATAATCAAGCCTGCTAAGGAATAGTTTGGAGAGAAATGCAGTTGTTTGATAAAATCAGTGTGAGAATAAAAACGCACACTCTCCAAACTAGCAACAGCTTTGTCTTTTCATTTCCAGTCCACAATGCAGGAACATGCTTCGCAGAATCTGGAGGCAGAGCAGGAGCTGCAGGTGGAGAACAGGAAGCTGAGGCAACAGCTGGAAGAGACCAAACGCAGCAGCACCAAACTGAGCCAGGAAAAGAACGAGTTGTGCCGAGCGCTGGAGGAACGAGCCAGGCAGATCGATGCTCTCCGCAAAGACAACGCAGAACATGACGAACAAAAGAAACAGCTTGAAAAGACAAAGGACAAACTCAACAAAGAGGTACATATGAATGAGGAAGACGGAGGCCAAGCCAGATATATAGATACAAGTTTTCACAATATCTTTTGATTGACTCGCGTTTCTATTTTGTCACTCAATAGTGGTCAGATGTAAATATTTCACTATTTTTTTTGGTAAAAATTGTTACCTAGGAAAGGCAGTGTATGGTGGACACATGCGTATATGTAAACTATAGTACTGTCTCATGCTGTATTGCCATACCCCTGATATTGTATGTGTGTTTTGTATTTTATGTAAGAGATGTTAAGGCTTATTTCTCCTTCAGATTGAGCGGTTGGCTGCTGATTCGAGCGTGTCTGTGCGCCTGGTACAGTCTCAGCTTGATGATCAAAAAGAAAAATGGAAAAAGGAGCAGCAGGACCTGCAGAAGGTCAACAAGGAGAAAGTCGGCGAGCTGGAGAAAACCCAGATCACTCTGCGTTCTCTCCAGGAGGAGGTGAGGCGGGGCGAGCGGGTATTGTTTTTTATTTCTGAACTGTCAACCTTTCATGGAATCAGCTTTATTGACTACAGGTTCCCCCATGTACAATGTACAGTATATATTGTGTACATAGTACATACTGGTCCCAAAGATGCTCTTTATTAGCTCACCGCTTTGTAAATCTAAAGGCAGCAACAACATTAGGTGTCATATATGTAGCAAGATTTATTTTTAGGATGTAACTAATATACAAATATGGTTTAATTATTTAATTATTTTTTTACATATTTATATTACATAAATTGTATGACAAAGTAAAACAAAAAGGATTAAGGAAAGCTTGTCTGCAAACCCATCACTTGTTCAGAAAGGATTTCCATCACTGGGTTTTGTGTCCATTGCTAATAATAAACATAAGAAAATATTTTGGGTGTGTTCCTGTTATGTTGTTAACACAAACTCACAACAAATATAATCTGCTTGAATAAAAACTATTGAACAAAATATGAGGGTTAAAGATTCCATATTATACCAGTTTGAAACAATTTCCCTTAACCCTTAGTGGCCTACAAAATGATTTATCAAATTTGTAGTTGAAATGCCATTCAAATTGTGGCCTCTGGCATCCCACTTGTACACAAGTGCACCGTTTCACTGTCGGTAACTTTTTGCTCTGTAGCTTATTTGCACTTAATTTTGATTAATATGTGCTTTTTTTTTAACTGGTTGAATGTTATCCACTTCTAATACTTTCACAGCATTATTGGGACATAGCCATTTCCCTCCTTATTGTGTCACCTGACTGTAAAGCGTAAGCGATGCATTTTTTTTTTTTTTGCCATATTTAGGGATTCCTGTATTATTATTATTTTTTTAATTTTTTTTTTTTTTTTTCCCATTTGGGTTAAGAATGATCTAGTACAGTGGTTCTCAACAGGGGGGGGTCGTGACCAGGAAAGATCGGAAGGGGGTGCAAATTGTTTTCAAGAAAAAACAGACAATGCATTATTTGGGCACTGGGTGCATTTTATTGCATTTCACCTTTCAGGTAGAATACACATGGAAAAATGCAAAAACCCTGCTTGATTTGGAAGAAAACGTGGGATGAAAGAAAATTTCATCCCACAAAAAGAAAATTTGGGATGAAAAATGCGCTCCTCTCTCTCTGCATTTTTCTGTCGTTCTGGAGAGCCGGAGCTTATTAGCCCGCCTTTATCCAGCTGTCATTGCAGACACGTTCAGATTGTCAGTAGCAGCGGAACGAATTTTGGGAAGATAATGGATAAATTCATTACACGTACGAAAAG
>JAQMYJ010000033.1:8924524-8948680 GCA_030014305.1 Clarias laeviceps
GGCGGATAGTATGCGAATGCTTGTAGAATGCAACAAACGAATTAAATGCAGCATACTTCACACTTAAAATAATACTTGCACGTTATTTAGCGTTTACACGTTACAACTGATACTACTTTAAGTTCTCTTGGTCAAAATCGTTACAATACTATCAATTTTGATAACATGTTCCATAACTGTCTAGCCATCTGTCATTGTATATAGTTGTATAAAACTCATAAGTTATTTTAAAAATCATAAAAGTTAAGTATAAAAAAAACAAAATACAAAAAGTAACAAAAAACTATTTGTCTGTCTGTCTATTTATATAGTTTTCTAAAACTCGTAATAGTTATTCTGAAAATTATAAAAGCTAAGAGTAGTATAAGAAAAAAAAATACAAAAAAGAAAAAAAAATCTATCTATGAAAAAATCAAAGGATTTATAAGGTGTGTGTATGGCGGAGGGGCGGAGGCACATGATAGGGGAGGTTTGGGGGTCTTTAGTTCCAAAAGGTTGAGAACCTCTGATCTAGTAGATCCATAGACATAAAGCTTCACTTAAATCTTTCTGATCGATTTCTAGTTATCCCGTCAGAAGAAAGACCTGCAGTTGTTCTCTGAGGAAAAGGATGATGCTCTTCTGGACAGAGAAATGTTCGTCAACCGCATCAAACACCTAGAGGGAGAGCTGGAGAGTCAACGCAGCACTTTTAATGACCGTGCACGTGATATCCGCAGTGTGGAGGCAAGTGTTAAATTGAGTCTCAATTTGTTTCTATGTGTAATAGGGTGCAAAATCAGCCTTTGCACTCTGATTTATATGGGGCTAACAATTGTTTTTAAAATTTTGGAAGTTTGTATGAAATGTGAATGTAAAACAGTGTGGTGCTGTTCCTTTTTGTCCTGCTGAAACCAGTGACGATAGACATTTTACCACATGTCCGCAAACGCGCCTGAAGAGTGAAGGAGCAGATCCATCCTAAACAATTGTTCGATGTTATGGGCATTTGGATATTTTGTTCATGCATCATTTATTTGATTGTGTCTGTAGGATAAAGTGAAACGTTTAGAGCTGGAGCTGGATGAAGAAAAGAACAGCGTGGAGCTTCTGACAGACAGAGTAACCAGAAGCCGAGACCAGGTGAGCACTCCAGCTGACATCTGCCCACCCAAAGAGCAAATGCAATGATGGTGCCTTCCACAATTAATTAATAATTTTTTATGTGCGTGTGTTTAGATTGAGCAGCTGCGTTCAGAGCTGATGCAGGAAAGATCATCCAAACAAGACCTAGAGCTTGACAAAAATTCCTTGGAGAGACAGGTACACAAAATTCTCCATTTTGCACTTGTACATTCTGTGCACTGAACAGTCAGGTTTTGCCAGGCTTCATGAATGAAATGACAAAACGTCTTGATTTTTGTTGATATTGTTGATATCAGCTGTTCAATCAAGAATAAATATTCTTATCTTCAATTCTTTTTTTTTTTTTTTCTTCCTTCGTTTTCTTTGTGTTCCCATAGCTCAAGGAGTACAAATCCCGAATAAAAGAAATGGAGGGCCAGTCTCGTAGTTCCACTAATGTTTCTCAGCTAGAGCTTAAACTACAGGATTTGGAGGAGCGTCTACTTAGTGAAGAAAGGTACAGATATACTTGCAGTATAAGTGACAGGGTCACCGTCCGATCTGTAGGTGGGTAGGACAGCCTTACAGCTTATGACCCAGGAAGTGTCGTCCTGTGTTTTTCTAAATGTGGTGCAATATGGACAGCAGAAAGATGCACTGGTTGGCATCAAGTCTTGGAGAGAAAATGTGTTCCCTTCGCCTTCCCAGGGGAGAGCCAACTGGTGGCAAATGGGAAAATTAGGGGTGGGTGGGGGGTATTCATATCATGTACAGTTTTAAAATAAAAATAACATTTATAGAAAGACACCATACTGTACAATGTTCTTTTGATGCAAACAAAGACATGGGGAGAATACAGTTGTGCATAAACTAGCTTTATACACTTTTAATACACAGAAAGGTCTCATCTCATTAATAAAGACATGAGATGTTATGCTGTTGAGCTATTAAGCACGAAAACTCATCTTTTAAGTCTGAATTCTATCCTTTTTTGCATTTTGCAGAGATAAAAATGCAGCACTGTCCTCACAGCGCCGCCTGGAGAGGAAGCTGAAAGAGCTGAATTTGACTCTGGATGAGGATAGACAGCAGATCACTGAGCAGAGAGACCAGGTCTCTCTCTCTCACACACACACACACACACGCAAATGAGATGATGAATATTCTAAGTAGTACACATTTTCCATGGTCAAGTCATTTAGCCATTCTAATGAGAGTCTTCTCTGTAGTTGGCTCTGCGTGTGAAGGCGTTAAAGAGGCAGGTGGATGAAGGAGAGGAGGAGTTGGAGCGATTGGAGGGGTTGCGGAGGAAAGCAGTAAGAGACATGGAGGAGCAAACCGAACTAAAGGAGGCGCTACAGACCCGAGTCACAGCACTGGAGAGTGAACTCAAGTAAGTGTCATCTTACAAGTGGCATAACTTGATCTTTTGGGATTTATTTTATTAATAGTCAGGTCCTGAAAGGAAAAAAAATATACATTTTACATCAAAGTAAAAACAACTAAGAAGAAATTTGGTTCTAGTTAATTTTTTATTAACCATCTCAAGACCTTCTTTAAGGAAAGGCTGCTCCTAAAAATGAACTTTGAAAGATACTGCAAAGCACCCATAATACAAATTACGATTATCTATGGAAACAGGTTTGTAAAGGTCAGCAGTTACAATATGTATAATTTAAGAATCTGTAGATTACTTCATACATGAAGTTATACATTTTATATTGAGGCCTGTTTATTTGTTGGAACAGGTTTGAACACACAGCATATTTCTGAAGTGAGCCTACGTTTCCATCCCCTTTCCCTCCCACATTTCCACCAGACCACACTTCTTGTTTTTCAGGCCTGTTTGGTCCAGGTCCCTTTCATACTGAACATATGCAGTATCATACGGAACATAATTTTAAACAGCCACTATGAAGGGAAATGCCCTAACCAAATGTGTGGGCTGTCTTATATATGGCCTGATAACTCCGATTAAGGAATTCATTTACATCCTTTAAGTCAGAGTAAATTAAGTTTTGCTTGTGTCCTGTACGTCTAGTTTCTGCCCCTAGGGGACAAAATAGAGCAATAAGATTTTATTGTAATCCTTCAATACTATGTGTTTACCATGTCTTTTCCGTGAGTAACTAATTTAGAGGTTCCATCCCATTGGGGGTGAATACATTTGCAGTCATAACTTCTATATATATTTATTTATTTTTATTTTTTTAGTGAGCAATGATACAATGATACTACTCCATTTGCTAGTACATATTTAGCCCTGGAGAGGGCACTGTAGCCTTGAGGTTTGGTATGTTACTGTACATGCCGTATTCACTGACCCTATATGTCAGTGGTTTGCTCATGTTCTTCGCACTGAATTTATAATCCTATAACTTGGTCGTAGCATAGCATTAAGCAAACAACAATCATTATGCCATTTTCTGATATTTAAACAAAAATGTGTCTCTGAGCTGATGTGTTCTTGCTAAATCCTCAGGAGGAAGATCCAGCAAGCCCGGCTCTTATCAGTAGCCTCCCCAGGTCTCAGCTCAGACGATGACGACGATGGCTTGTTTGACTCGTCCACCATCGCCTCCATCCTCACAGAGACCAATCTACAGACCAGCTCCTGCTAGAGGGTGGTTGGAGGAGAATGGGATGATTTTGGTGAACTTTTTGGTTAATTTTGAGTAAGGAGGAGTGATATCAGAAATTTGAGAAACACTTCGCACAGTTGGTTTTAGGGTAGGGTTGATGCCTTTTGGTCTGTAGATTTTACAACTGCTGTAAATACTGGAAGTTATGCAAAACGAACAAGCCTTATGAAGACGTGGACACGCGCTGTACAAACGTTATACAAATACTGTACAAAGAGCTGATTATCAAATTGATTTAGTTCACAGTGTTGTGTAGTTGCACTTACCTGTTATTGATGTGATGTGACTAGCTGTGTTTAACTCTGGAAATTAATTACTGAGTTTTAGTTAAGTGTTAAAATTCACAGTGAATGCACAGCTGTCTTTTAAAGATACCTTACTACTTTGTTAACTTTACAGATTCTTGGGCATGCTAGTATTTTATTCATTTAACTATTTTTAAATCGCCTGGAAAGTTCACTCGTTCAGGATTAATTAATGTTTTTGGTTAAAATCAATATCAAACTATTGTATGCGCAAGATTAGATTTTATTATTATTATTTTTTACATTTTTTTTATTTATAGTCACCCGCTGAATTTCATGGTAGTATAAAATAATTCCGGTCACCCAAGCCAAGTTGTAGCTCTTGTACAGATCTGCCAGACCATCCATGATTCCTTGTGCAGCATTTATGAATATATACACTTAGTAGGGGTAAAATGTGCAAAGACAAAATCCAGCATTTTGAACCAGCTTAGGTAGAGCAGAGTAAGAGTTCATGACCCCAAAATATAAGAATAATACACAGTGCCTGAGTGGGCTGGACTTTTCCATAGCTTAAACACTGATTGATTATTAGTTTTAGATGAAGGAAATATTTTAAAACGCCACCATAGTCAGTGCAGAGCTCAAAGGATGGATAGAAGTGCAGCACACTATGAGCTAAAAGATGATGATGATGATGATGATGATGATGATTTTACAAAATCTATTCAATCAATCATCTATTAATGCTTAGATCACTCCAACTTACTAAAGGAGAAGAATAATCGGTTAATACCAAGGGTACTAAAGCACATGGTACTGGCATAATAATGTGTAAAAGAGAAAAACCCCACAAATAATACACAGTGTGTGTTGCTAACTAGAACACTATACACAGCTACTGTATGAATACTGACTTGAACACACAGCCACATCTTATCTGACTTGCTCATGAAACTATGCATGAACAACACAGCTATTTTTGATACATGTAGTGTCAAATAAGAAGTGGTTTATTATTGGCACCCTCTATTGTTTGAATGTATTTATGAACATCTTTGTGTGTAGTGGTACGAGTGTATTACACACATCACTACCCAAAACTTGACCTAAGCATTCCAGCATACACTATTGTTTTTATTTTTTTTTTAAACTAAATTACTTTATAATTTCTTTTATATTTTAGATCTATTTAGACCATTAAATAATGAAGCACCCCACTGATCAATGTCGCTGTATATTTTGGTTGAATGTATGTCCTATTGCACTTGATCAATCGCTGATGAAATCAAGTACCAATGTTTTATAATGAACAAGAAGCATGATCCTTCTCTGTACAGTCTTGTTGCTGAAACACATAATGGTACATCCTGATGCTTTTAAATGTCCATTAAATCTGTGACTTTGTATTTTTACATCTATTTTTATGAAAAATAAATAAAACATAAGCACATGTTTATTACATAGACTTTATTTATTTTATAAATATTTATGTAGAAAGGTATCATATCAACGGTGGCACGGTGGTGTACTGGTTAGCACTGTCGCCTTGCACCTCCAGGGTTCGGGTTAGATTCCCGTCAAGGCTCGATTCCCCTATCTGTGTGCATGGAGTTTGCATGTTTCCTCCGGGTACTCCGGTTTCCTCCCACAGTCCAAGGACATGTAGGTAAGGTTAATTGATGTTCCCAAATTGCCCATAGTGTGTGAATGAGTGTGTGTGTGAATGATTTGTGTGTGTGTGTGCCCTGCGATGGATTGGATTGGAACCCTGTCCAGGGTGTAACCCGCCTCATGCCCTAAGTCTCTTGGGATAGGCTCCAGGCCCTCCGTGACCCTGAAATACAGGATAAAGCAGTATAGAAGATGAGTGAGTGAGTATCATATGAACTGACACCTAGTCTTATTTTTATTGTATGAAAATATTTTATTACGTTCAGGCTACTTTTACGTTCAGGCTACTTTTTGATTTTTTTTTTTCTTTTTCTTTCCCCTCCTTCTTTTGGCTGCTCCGATTAGGGGTCATCACACCAACCAGACAGGTTTTATATTTGGTGCCCTTTCTGAAACAGTCTTCCCAATTTCTTTTTTTTAATGGACTGATGCTATTGACTAGGACACAAATCTCAGGCCAACATATAGCAGGCAACAAGCCGACCAATAGGGATGACAATCACCAGGGACCAGGAAATATGTCACAATACCTAGATACAGAGTCTGTGTAAACATCATGATTATAATAGCTTAGGATGCTGTGCTGCCTGCCAACCTTTGAATAATTTGGAGCATGCCCCTGTAGGATTATATGAACAAATATAACAAACTAATATAAATAAGAAAATATTATATTAAAAAAAAAAAAAAAATTCTAGAGGTCAATGCAGTGATACATAAAGGAAAACAAAAGAATTACAATACCAGTACTGAATCAATTTTCCCCATCTCTACTGACCACTGAGCTAATTATGCTCAAGTGCTCCATTAATTATTATTTTTTTCATTATTATTATTTTTTTCCCAAGTGTTGGATACATGCTCAGATGTGTCAGGATATCTGATATAATTTTGGCCAATAAAGAGCATAAGTGACAACACAGTGGTTATGTCATGATCATGAGCTTAAGTGCATGAGCATGTGTTTGGTCACATCAATGAGCTCAGACATTGTGATTAATGTGATTATTGTTTTAGTGATCCTAGAGCATTTGCTTAATACAGAATCTGGGGAATACAGAATATTGATCTTTTTTCTCTTTTTAAGCCTAGGTTCGATCCCCATCCAATGCCCAAATCTCAGTCACTTGATGCAGTGCTGGTCCCAAGTTTGGATAAAATGGGAGGGTTTGTGCAGTTTGGATGGTCAACAGCAGCTCGTTTGTAAAAACACTGAAACAGTGTGTTCGGAAGAGGAGTGAAACTGAGGGAGTTGGAGCTATAAAAACGTCTCGTCTGAGGTCTATTTCAATTGGGTTGAACGTTAGTTGACATTAGTTTATTCGTCATCTTCAATTGAAAAAGGTCGCTCAGTGCACCAGTGTGCTGGAATTACAGAAACCTGACACACAATCCACAGCTAAAGAGGGAGGAATTTAACACAACATGCAAGTCAATAATTAATAGTGAGAAGATGACCAGAGTAGGTAATGATTGTGGAATGACGGTGGTTTTGTTTTGCACTCTGGCCCTCGGGTATTATTTTTATCTAAACCATATGGTCAAAAGTATGTGGACATCTGGTTGTCACTCATATGCGGGTCAGATCTGTTGTCGAAGTTGGAAGCACACAATTGTATAAAATGTCTTTGTTTGCTGGAACATTACAATTTCCCTTCTGCTGCAAGTAACCAGCCCAAACCTGTTCCATCATGCCAACGCCTTGTGCTCAAAGTGGCACATAGTGTGGAGCTTTCTATACAGAACTTTCCAGGGTTCTCCAAAGACAAACATGAGCTCTGCTTAAACAAACATATCTATTGATTTTTATCTATACACTTTGTCATATAAAAAAAAAATGCAGATAAAGCATGCGTACAAAACTTGGTTTCACTTTCCTTGCTAAAATACTAACAAAACACCAACAATTCTGTTTTATGTTTTTGAACCATAGTTTCATCAGTGTATGGATGTGCTCATACTCTCGCTGCCCTTTGAAACTCCTCCTGGATTAATACGACTAATATCCCCATATTACCTGAAGCAGAGACGGGTGTTAAAGGTCTGAGACTCATGATCCGCTGGAGGAGTCATACAGTATTTGCATGTTCATACCTGCCTGCAGTGCTATCAGTTGTGTGTGTCTGCATAGTGGGATGTGTTATGGGTGTTTTCGGGAACCAAAACCACAACAGCTCTGGCGACCTGGGAAAGAAAAAAACAAAACGATAAAAATATGACCAGATCAGCGGAAATTCCTGCTGTTTGCGTACAGTGAGATAAAAAACTTGTTTCCGGGGAGAAATAAAAGAAAAACAGAGATGATGTGCTGAAATGTAATATTGTCAGAAATTTTATTATTGAGATATTAATTTATTTTAATGTTCTGAACATAAGGTAATGGTTTAATCAGAGTTGTATGAAATTTATGATATTATGGTATGTTGGTTTTCTTTCTCACCCACTCATAATAATAACTCATATTGCTAGTGCTCATACAGTAATAAAGAGTTCTTCAAACATTATTTGGATAGTCTTGGATTCTTTGTTTCTAAAGAAACCTTCTTAATATGAATCCAACATGAGTTGTGGTGACATTTTGGCTGTTGTGAGGTTCTTATGGTTTTTCAAGGGAGCTGAAATATAAGTGAGTATATACTGTAAAACAGCAGGTGTGACTTTAGCTTGGAAACTCGTGCCATATGTGTCAATACTGTCTGTATTGAGTGTAACGTGGAAAAGAAAATAAAGGGAGAAAGGAAATTACAAAAGTGCAAAAATATTTGCACTGATAAAGTAACACCCTTACAGGAATCGCCTGCACCTTGCATATGAATAATCACATGATTATTACGTGAAATGTGTTTCTTAATTATTTTTTGAATGTAGATCTGAAGGAGGGACACGAACAATTGATCCTAAATGCGAGGCCACGGTGCTAACCACTACACCACCATTCACCTGTTTTCAGACATTTGTTCATTTTTAGGTTTTAGATGTATTTTTTTAATTCTACTGCCATGTCAAAATAAGATGCAATACACCATTTAAAATACACAGGGTGGACAAAGAGTATGCATTCATAGACATTTCCTTTAACCTCAAATTCTTTCTGTTCTATTTCAGACCCAAGACATCCAAACTCTCAACAGAAGATAAAATAAAATCAGACCTAACACCACTTCCTTTTTTTCACTGGGATCATATGAAGTATTAGTGTACTGTATGAGAATTGTTCCACAACAGGAAATCATCTCTGCATAGCACAGTATGTCATGGTATGGTAGAAAATGTTTGCTGTTCTTGCTGTTCAGCTTACATACAAGTCCAACAATTTGAGCATTTAATCTCATTTATATGTGAGCCACCCTGTAAGTGTTTTTAATAAGCCAGATAAATAATAACTATATAGTGTATTGTTATGGCTGCATGCTTCTCCCTCTTAGTGGTTAGCACGGTCGCCTTGCACCTCCAGGGAACGTCAAGGATTCACTTCTCGCCTTGGATCTGTGTGTATGAAGTTTGTATGTCCTCCCGGTGCTTGGTGGATTTCCTCAGGGTGTTCCAGTTTCCTTCAACAGTCCAAAAACACGCAGATTAGACTAACTGGCATTTCAAATTGTCCTAAGTGTGTGGATGTGTGACCTGCAATAGAAGTCTTCTGGGATAGGCTCCAGGCCGTCCATGACCCTGTATACAGATGATGAGTCAGTAAGTCAGTGAGTGTATTGCTGTATTGTTACAATTGATTCATGTAGTGAGATTAAAGATTTTTGCAGGGGATTTTTATCCGTTTTTTTTTATCTTATTTTAAGATTAAAAAAATCTTTTCATGTTTTAAAGATTAAAGGTTTTAAGGAACGAACTGATTACAACCAATCCTAAAGAAAACACAACATTGCTTAAACAGATGTTCTCAGTCTTACTAATGTTTGCTAAAAATCTGCCTGTGGTTTCGAGCCTGTCTCTTACGGTTTTTAGTTAAACCTTACAACAGTTACAAAGACCGAATAAGGTATGAGTCAACATATAAGTGTATAGCTTATATGCTTTAGTGCAAAATCAGTGATATTTCATTGTGTATCATCAATGTTTTCATGTTGTTCCTTCTTAAAATACATGTTCAAGTCAAACCGGGACTTGTGAAACACTAATGCACTTAACCCAGCAATTCATTAGTGCTTGTATACCATAAGATGTTTTTTTTATTACCCCGGAGCCGAAAGAGCAGACTGCGTGGTAATGTCTGAAAATCTGGCCTGACAGGAACTGATTTAATGGACCAAACATGTGGAAATGGCTTGGTGCGAGGTCAGGACTGTACGGAGGATGCGGCAATAACTCGCAGCCAAGTTCCTGTACTGCACAAGTGGTGTTTGTGAATGATGTGTATACAGATTCCACATACAGATGTGTCTCTCCTGAAAGTCTGCAACAAATCTATCAATTTTCAAGGATCATGCATTCCCCATCACTAAATGCTCATGGGAACGACTGTTGTTGGCTCCGAACCACCCCGGCCGGGAGTTCAGGCACACCATTAGAATATTTTCCTGCGTCTCATCACAGCACTGTGCTTGAAGTCTTCTGTATATGTCTGACAGTTTTACATCTTCATTCACAAGACATTTCATCACAAATCCTGGTTTGACCTGAATGCCCCTTGTAAATTCCAGTGTACTCTGAACCATTTCCTGAGAAAAACTGTTATGGCCTGTCATGGACCATCACAAAGTAAGATTTTCTAGAGAACTGACAAACTTGTGGCTTGACAGCAAATGAAAAACAGAAAATGTTGATGATCAGGTATGACTTTGTTAATGGCTTTGAGTGAATGCCAAAGTAAAAATAACTTTCCTTCCAATGCGTTTTGATTAAACGATTGGTGAGTGTCATGTGTAATGATGTGAGGAGGTGTGTGAAGGAGTGGCATTGCATGCCAAAAAAAGCTGTTGTGTGTGTGAGAGCTTTTTGTTTTGTTAACATTTACTAGTGTCATTTTCACTCGATTTCAATTGTATTAGTCAGAAGACTGTGTTTACTGTCATCGATGTTGTTAGCAAGTGATTACGTGTCTTTCTTAAAAACAACAGAGCAAGTTACACACGTGGGACGGGTTTTCGAAATAGCATGTTACAGTTAAGCTTGTGTTAACCAGTGGAGAGAGTCTGTAATATAATGCAGCCTTAAGAGGTGAAAGATTCAGTGGTTCGAGAATTTATTCAGGGTTTGAACTTGCACTTGTCTATCAACCACTGATCATTTTACATCTTATTCTCTGAAAGACCAGCAAAGGTACATTCAGGTATTCTGAGCCGTTTGAGTTGTCGTGATCGAGTGATACCTAACACCTAGGAGATACTGGGGGAAAAGTCGGTATTACGTAGGGATGTCGGTATTTAAAGCAGGACCACATTCCCAAATGATGGCTGTACAATGTGGAGTTTCGAAAGGAGCGCACATATTTGAGGCGATGATTTCCACACCTGTATTTCCAGATCCAGTATGTAGGCTGCTGAGGCTTTCATTGTTTAGCTCAGGCGTGGCTTTCAGCTGAAACACAGGACAACATGTGGTTGTCCTGCAGATGCAATAACAAAACAATCTATAATAAAGAGAGTTTTCACGTTGGAGTGATTTCAGGGTTTCGAGAATAAATGACAGGAGAATGTAAGCATTGCATCACTACTGTAACAATCCCTATTGAGTAGTAATGTAGCATTAGGATAGGTAGGTAAGGAGTGGTAATTGTCCTGCAAATTATTACTGTCTGCATTCATTACAGGGTCTAATACTACAATATGTTCATTCTTTTTCCCGGACGCTTCTTCTATTTTATTTCCACTTCAATTCATTTTTTGCTCTATTTTTTCATCTGCAATGGAAGGTCAAATGATAACATCACGAACTGCAATGTTTTTAAGGCGAATTCTTTGGAAATGGTGTTATCAGATGGTATGAAATCTCATCAATGATTACACAGAACAGAAAAAAAAACAAAAACAAACAAAAAAAAGACTCATGGTTTGACTTGTTTTGGTAAAGAACTGATGGATGGATTCTTTAAAAAGAACTATCTGTGAAAACGCAGTAAAAACATAAGTAGGAATAATTTGATGAATCAATGTGTTGAGAGACTTACTGTAAACAGCAGCCTCGGTTTATCTATAAACAAAACCGGTTTCACACATATGCCTTATACACTTTTCTGCATCTCTGGTGCAAAATGCTCAATCATGTTAATTAACAGCTATTCTATATTAACACACATTTGTAAAAAAAAAAAAATCCTTTTGGTTACCTTAGGATAAGGTTGTATGTAGTTTATGTGTAGGCATAGCATTAACGAGCTGTATAGGAAAGACAAATTCTGTGTGTGTGTGTGTTCAGGCAGGCACTACTATTATTGCCTTACCACACAGAAGACGAGGATAAGTCTGAGTGAATATGTCATATTAAGTAGAACTTTATGTTAAAATCCTACTGCAATAGTACACTACTGAATAGTAGGCTATTTCAAACTGACATGCTGTTAAATATGTGTCATCTGAGATAAAGAAGGCATTCCACATGCACAATCCTATAATATAGCATACAAATAAGCTTCCATCCATGCATCCATCTAGGAACCTCTGTAGTCCAGCTAGGGACCGTGGAGGCCAATGGTTATTACCATTGTATTTATTCCCCTTTTTACGACAGTGGTAGAATCTCCGGTCAACATCCACACACTCATTCGTACCCTATGTGCAATTTGGGATTGCCAATTAGCCTAATCTGCATGTCTTTGGACTGTGTGAGGAAACCCACCAAACACTGGGACAGCATGCCAACACTATGCACATACAGACCCCCGGGCGGGAATTGAACCCGGACCCTGGAGGTGCAAGGTGACGGTGCTAACCACTAAGCAATGATGCAGCCATAAATAAGCTTAAAATGTTAAATCCCTCTAAAAGCAGGAATCTTCAGGCCTATCTACAAAAGGTCGATGTTGCTTAAGGTTTTCGGTCCTGCCACATTGGAAGACTATTTGATAGATGTTTAAACAAGTGAATTCAGGCTTCTGAGTTCTGCTTGGTTGGAATGGAAGACTGTATCCAGACCAGCCCTTTCTGGATAAAATCGAAGACACCTTGTCTAAAGGGTAGCAGTAACAGACCCAGTGTTGTTCTCTTTATCTTACTGTCAGAGTACTGTAGTTGGCTTGATTTCAGCCTCATTCTCTTTATTAGGTTTCACCATATAATAATTTCAGGGCTGCCAATATTTTGGAAAACATTGACTTCTATGGAAATGGCACTTTTGGAAATTGTTATGTTTTGCAATAAAACACTGTTTCATAATAAAACTAGACTGTACATGGTGTCACGATACACGCAGAAAAATAATAGCAAACTCCTTGTAGATACCATTTATCTTATGTACCTTTTGTATGTATATTTCTCCTGAAAATGTAAATATAACTTAATGCAGTAAATAAATAAACATACATAAATGATCTATATTTTTATTACAGTGGAGAAAAACATCTTTTGATCTTCTGCAGATTATGTAAGTTTGCACACTTACAAAGAAATTAAGGGTTATTTTCATCATGGGTTTATTTTAAAGGGTAGAGACCGAATATCAACCAGAAATCAGAAAAAGCACATAATACAAAGGTTATTAATTGAGTTGCATTCCAATGAGTAAGCAAAACATTACTTAGAAACCTTTGTTGGCAAGTACAGAGATGACATTTCTTGTAGTTGGCTACCAGTTTTGCACACATCTTAGGAGGGCTTTTGGTCCAATGTTCTTTACGGATCTTCTCTAAATCTTTAAGGTTTCTTGCCTGACGCTTGGCAATTTGAAGTTTCAGCTCCCTCTATAAATCTTCTATAGGCTAGGCCACTCCATGACCTTAATGTACTTCTTCTTGAGCCACCCCATTGTTGCTTGGTTGTATGTTTTGGTCATTGTCATGATGGAAGGTTCATCCACAACCCTTCAGGAGGTTCTCATCAAAGATTATACAATACATGGCCCCGTCTGTTGGCCCCTCAGTGCGGGAAAGTCATCATGTTACTGCAACAGAGAAACAGCTCCAAAGCATGATATTTCCACCTCCATGCTTGACTGTAGGGATGGTGATCTCAGAGTCACAGTCAGCATTTTACTTTCTCCAAACACAGCAAGTTGAGTTGATGCCAAAGTGCGCATTTGTGGTCTCATCTGAGACCCAATCCTTCTCTGTTTGTTAGCAAACCTCATAGGAGGGGGACCTTGCAGCACTGTAGGATTTCAATCCGTGGTGTATTGTGGTACCAATGGTTTGTTTTTTGATTGTGGTCCCAACTGCCTTGATCATTCCCAAGCTCCTCCAGTGTAGTTCTGAGCTGATCCCGCACTTTTCTCATGATTACCCTTACCCCAAGAGGCGAAATCTTGCCTGGAGCTCCAGACTGAGGGCGATCGATGGTTACTTTGTATTTCTTCCATTTGCGAATGTGTTGCTCCAACAGTTGTCTCCTTCTCATCAAGCTTCTTACTGATGGTCTTGTAGCCCATTCCAGCTTTGTGCAAGTCTACAATCCTGTCCTTTACGTCTTTGACGGCTTTTTGGTATTGCCCATGATGGTGAGGTTTGAACTGACACACGCACACACACAATCAGATAAACAATCACCTCAATACGACGGGACAGGACTGATAAACATACTGATCTACCATCTATAAATTGCACACACCGACCTGATTTTTTTTTTTTTGCACAATATTTATATTAGCTGCTATTTGCACAAGAACTCTTTCCTGTCTCTGCTACTACTATTACAAGAAATGTTTACTGTTTGTTATCCATCATGTCATTTACTTGCACTTCAACTTAGTATCACAGTACATCACAGTATATTGCATTGTGTCATGTTGTCGTGTCGATGCTCTTGTTTGCACATTTGCACGTGCACTTTCTGTTGTCTTTTGTATAGTACTTGGATAGTTATGTTAATTTATGGTGTCAATTTGGTTTGTCTTAGCTAGTCATCTAATCAGATGTCTTAATTAGCTAGTTAGGAACGCTGTTTAGTTTCACTGTGTAAAGAACTGTATATGGTTAAAATGGCAATAAAAGCCTACTTGATTCGACTGGCCTTGAATGGAAGATAGAGATTATGTGGACAGGTTTTATACACATAATGAGTTTTTGTTATGAGCACCTTCTGAAATTAATCTGAAGTACCACATGAGCACATAATCCGTCTGTAGGAGCCAGAATTATTGTTGGGGATCAAACACTTATTTTACTCACTGAAATGCAACTCAATTTATAAAATTTATATCATGTGATTTTTAGGGATTTTTTTTTTTTTTATTGATATTCTGTCTCTATCTTTTACAATAACCGTATGATAAAAATGATAGACCCTTCATTTCTTTGTAAGTGGGCAAACTTACACGAGGGTTAAATGTGCTACATAACGGTGCCAATACTTTTGCACGTTCCACACGTTGCAGATTTTGAATTGAGCTTATATACAGGGATCTGTGATGACGACGTGGGGAATGTGGGCGGAGTCTCAGTGCACAGGTGGATCCAAGTGATCTCAGTGATCGAAACCGTGTCGGGGAAAGAGGGCGTGGAATGGGCGTGGAAATGTGGAAAGGGGGCGTGGAAACGGTGTTTCGCTCCAGCTTTTATCCGGACGCCGCTACACGAGCTCATTAGTGTAAATACCAGCGTTTGTATTGTCCTGAACTGCGGTGGTCGGTTTGTTTGTTTATTTGTGTATTTATTTATTTATTTATCCTGGTTAAAAAGAAAACTTTCGGTGTAAAATGACCAGCACTCGGAGCATGTGTGTGTTCTCGGATATCAGAGCAGGACACAGAGAGGTGAGTTGCTCGGAATGAAGTTCACTAGGTCACATAGCGGAAGTGCAAACACTCAGTTATTTCTTTCAGTTATATTTCTACATTATAAGTCTTACATGTGTATTGCGGTGTATTACTATATGGAACTTCTATAAATACTGTGTATACATTGCTGATATGGGATTATTTGGAGGCGCTCATTCATTCAAACAAAACATTTGAACAATATTAGCTGTCTGATATATTTTTAATTGACTTGGTACTATTTATACATCTTTTTTTTTTTCTCTTTATATACACTCTTCATAAAATTAAATGCAGTCTATTTATTAAAATACACTCCCATGGAAAACAAATGTGCATTGGGAATCACTGTGCCATTGTGTGCAGAACTTTTCCCTCACTAGACATCCGAGTCATAAAATACAAAGGGTGTGAAATTTCAGGCGGTAAGTTAAGAAACAGGATGTACATCAGATGTACAGGGAAAGAGCTACTTACTGAACTATGTTCTTTGATGTTTCTAAACCTTTTGAAGCTCGTTTATCTGGTTCTCGAGACTTCAAATATCTTCATCAACTCTTTCCTCTTCTTTTTTGCTTTTTAATTTTTATTTCAAGGAAGATCTACTGGTTTCTTTCAAAGATTTACTGGTGTATTGGTTCTGTCAGGTTTAGAGTTTAGGATTTAGTTTGGTTTCTAATTTGATTGAATGTGATCACCATGTTGGTTGTTGGTTTCTTCCTTCTAAAACATCCAATATTTGTTTGCACAGCAAATACAACAAAAAAACGAAGATGCCTAAAGATATATGTGTGCGTCTCGGCGAATTTAAGTGGACAGGTACTTTGGTTTTAGTTCACCCTTTAGTTACTGTGTTATACGACTGTGCTTAATTCAACTGATTTACCAACTAATGTTAACTCAAAACTTAAAGTAGCGCAATACTATTTAAAATGATAATCATGATTATTCCGTATTGATATCATTTACAGTTATACATCACAATATTTAAATGAATAGAAAAATTAACTGGTTGGATTGTAACTCTAAACATTATATTTTGTCAGCCAATTATCTCATTTTATTAACCTCGAAAGTGATTCCATTGCACATTATTCTGCAGCACAAGGAGAACGATACTATCTGCACATCGTGGAAAAAAAGCCAAGGCGCAAAACTTTCGATTACAAGTCCAACATTTTTCTACATAACCATTAACCCATGACTTGAGTCAATTTTAGCTTGTCGCTCAGATCAGGAGAAAGTGCCTCATAGCTAATAAGTAACCTGTACATTTGTTTTGTTCTCACATTCCTGTGTCAAAAGGTGATATTGTGCCTTCCACATATTTATCACACCTTATAAAGAGAAGGACAACAAGAGGGAAGATTGATGTCAGGGGAGTTTTTAAAAGTTGCAGAAAGGGAGTGTTTGACCTGTGTACGCACGCAAACTAGGACAAAGAGCAATGTGTGACACATTTATTGCAGGTTTATTGCTTAGTAATGCTACAGATGTGTTGTTTTTTTTATTATTTGACGCTCAGACTACTCATTTATATTTTTTTATATGGTATGATTAAAGTATCAAAGGAAGATTTAGATCCTAACTCCAGGATAATTTCTTGACACCTTGTTTGGTTAAATGTTGTGATGAAACTGTTTAACAGATGTTATAACAGGACCTATGTGTTGTATTGGTGCTTACGGTCTGTTTTCCCCTTTAGAGACTTTTTTTGTTGTTGTTATTGTGGATGAACTTCACATGCCCGTATATGTCCAGGCGAAGCCATCTGGAATGAAGTCACAACAACATTAGCTTAGTCATGACTTATCCTAGATAAGCCTAAAATGGCTGATATTACAGAGCATGGTGCATCCATATGTTTTCCAGGCCATCATTATGGTGCTCCATCTAATGGGCTGGGACAGATACACACAGGATAATACAGGTGTGTACAATAATAAAAGCCTACGTTGCCATGAGTGACATCTGGAAAGATCTACGCTTAAATGCACTTCTAAATTGTAAGGTTTTGACCAGTACCTGTGATTTAACTTAACAGACTAATAAATGTACAGTAAGCTCATGAATATTAGTCATTATCAGCGCAGACTGATGCCTCTAAGTTTTTTATTCAGCAGACTAATGAGGTCCGAAATGTACGGTTTAGAAGATTAGATCACGAGGCAGTGAGTTAAAGAATTACTTTCTCGTGAAATCATGCTACAGGAATTCTTCAGGCCCCACACAGACCCGGCTCTCACTCCAGCTTATCACTATAATTTCAATGCCAAGATGGAGCAGGATAAAGAGTCTTTCTGGATCTACTACAGTATCCATTTGTGAAGAAAATCTGTTGAAAATGACCTGCAGGTCATTACAGTATGTACTTCCAGTTGTGTATAGCAGGTTTCTCACTGACTTGTTTGGTTATGTAAAATGGATGGCTACTGCTGCGTCATTACTGTTTACTCTCCTCTTTCGCCTATTTGTCCACTATCCCTCTCATTCCATCTCGCTTGTTTTTTTTTCGTTAGAAAGCTTCCTCTTTAATTACGGTGACTCAAGGTCAAGAAACGTTTAACAGAATTGTACGACTGATACACTTTCTATAAAACACATTATTGTTGCTTGTATTGATGAAATACAAAAACATTCCTTTATGTCATGTGGCTTGTAGCTTGTGGTTAAACGTAATACGATCGTAAACATGGAGTGTAAGGAATGTCGAGCAGTTTGCCTTGCCCCAGGTGGTGAAGATCAGATCAGTGATGAAGTTAGGAATTGAAGGAATACGTCAGTGCTTTTCCTCTGTTGTTTGACTTTTTCTCTATCCTTTCCTACTTAGTTTCTTTAACTTTGCTTTATCACAGGCAAAAATAAATACATTATTTGTTTATTATTATCATCATTACTCTTACTGTCTTTTAATAGTTATAAAACAATACACACGAGTTTTGTCAGGTAGATGTTGGGTCTCTTTAGGGTTAATGCAATTAGGACATTTTGTTCCTGACATCCACCCCGAGTGTTTGTGTGTGCTGATCTGAAACACACTGAATGCTTTATGCACCTCTAAATCTCCGGTTACACCTAGGCTTCTCTTCTGACCTCCAACTGAGAAGAATCAATGAATCTCCGGTGTGTGTGTGTGTGTGTGTGTGTCCTGAGCCTTTTTGTCTGATCTAGTATGTGGTTACACGTTCCATTCTCAGGACTTCTCTCTTTCTCGCCTCTCATTATTTGTCCCCATGTTGTTTTCTCGTCTCTCCTTCCTGCCCACTTGTTCGTCTTCATTCCTTCCACACTCTCATTTACTCTGGCCTTTTCCTGCAAATTATCTCCTGGTTACAGATATCGTCGTATAACATGACGATGTGAGAAGATGCAAGAAACTGGATGCATGAAAAAAGGAGCAGGAAGTGCAAAGAATGAAACCCACGAGGAAGGAAAATATGGCTTTTGTTTCGTACCTGATTTGATTACGTATCTGATTATGGAAAGCAGACATGACACGTGATCATAGTCCTCTTTTTTTTAATCATATTTTTCATGTCTGTCTGATTTTATGCCTTCCTGTTCTGGTCTTCATCCTCAGAATGGTATAAATGAATGATCTCATAGAATTAACTCTGTGTATAGCTTGATCAATATAGCGTTAAGACATGAGCAGTTTTCATACCCTGGCCTAACATAAAGGTCAACATGAACACATCAGTGTTTGAATAAGGCTCTTGGGTGTTTATTAAATGCCAAGCCATCTTTGAAATGATGTATCATCGGTGACCTCTGAATGGTCTTCTTAATCCCTGCAAGATAACGTATGTGTGCGCACGTGCACACTGTGCTTGATATCGTGCCTGGGATAAGGTGTGGTATTGAATTTGGCAGAGCCCTCGTTTAAATGCTACTTTGCCTTCTATGGAAGGCAAACGTACAGCACGCAGGCTATCAGGAGGCAAGTGTCCCACTTGTAACAGAACGGAGAGCTGGCCGGACGCAGTCAAGTTGCTCAGGTAAAAATAAACATTTTGGCTCTAAGATATTTGACCTTCTGGTCTTTTAAGTCTCAGGACATAACTCCAAAGGCGTCGCCCATGAGTTATGCCCTGTCTGAGTTCTTGTTTTGACTTGGTCGAGGATGGAAATAATCTTATTGTTTTGACTGGGTAGGTAGAGATTCTGGTTTCATGTTATCTTACAGATTTGCCGGGGTGTTACGGGTATTAGTAAGATGATGAAGCAGGGCTTATTTCAACAGCAATCCCATTTAAAACAGAGATGTTTTAATACGCCTTGTACATACTTAGACTTGGACGTATTTAAAGTGTGGTTTTTGTAGCGTCCCTGTGTTTGGTGTCAGAACAGTATTATTAGTGTGTCCATATAATGTACCTTGTTAGAGAGAATTTTCCTTTCTCAAATCTGTGTTTACCAAGCAAGCCTTTGTGACATCGAGCCCAGTGGCACATCAATCACTGATAAGTTTGTTTGAGTGTGACGCAGGAACAAAATGCACTGATGCAGAGAGTGTGTAAAAGAGTCACACAACAGCCCAATAAAAGAGAGATGAGCATTTAAGAATCTAGACGTAATGATGGAGCATCACTGGAAGACCCATTAGAGAATGCATATGGTATTTCTGAAATTGTACACAGAGAAACTGTTTCTATTGCAAAATATTTCTATATCTTTTACCATATAGGACCTCTGTTTGTGTGTGTGCGGGGATGTGATTATTTTTTCCTGTCTTGTACATGTTCCGGTGGAATCCCCTATTCGTCACCACAGTATTTTGTTTTCTGTAGACTATTCTTCCTTCAGTAACATGCCAACTCAGCACGTGTGTGTGTGTGTGTGTGTTTATTCATAGAAATATGATTCCATACCCTTAGTATTTGCAGCTGTGTTTAGTTGATAGACGTTAATGTTCCTGCTGAACGTTAGATCGCATCGTTGTATTGTTTTATCATTTGGACATCAGTCCTGGATCGCTGTTGAAATGTCTTTACGTTAATGCAATAATACACTGTTTGTATGGTTTGATTATCCACAGTTTATGATAGTTCAATGCTGTGGAATGTACAGAATGTATTCGTGTGGCCTCTGTGTTCCCTCTTCCTGTATTTGTTATTTCACTGTGACCCTGTCGTCATGGGGATATTCCACATCCCTGTAGAGCGCATTGCCCTGTTTGGAGTCTCCGCCGCAATTCAAATGCACATTCAAAACGAGAGCAAAGGCATGCCGCGGGAGTTCTGGCATTTTCCAGTAGCTGAGTCCAGAAGTCAAACAGAACGCTCTGTATCTGACAGAAAGATGTATTTCATTTTCTCTCTTTCCATTGCCAAAACGTAAGCACTGGCATTCTTGCTCGACATTTATAGACCACTATCCTCTCTCTCTCTCTCTCTCTCTCGCTCTCACTCTCACACTCACGCACACACTCACTCATGGGACTATTACTCAGTTTCTCCTCCCCACATTTTCCCTCAGTTCCACTATTTCTTCAGTCTCTTCCCTTATTTCTAACAGTCCTTTTGTTGGGGGCTTTCCCAACTCACACTTTGTCTCTTCTCGTCCTTCAGGATGGTCGTCAGAGACTCCGACTGACCCTGCACGACCAAATCCAGCACCAGTCCACCTTAGGAAAGGTAAGACACTGAGACCGCCAGCCTACACACTTACAACCACAAACTCATGAGCTTGTAACAACACTGGAGAAAAAGAATTCCTTAATTTAGATTGTAAGAACATTGTACATTGATAATGGAAGTAAAATGAATGAGTGACCATCTGGATGTACATTCTAGTACGAGTTCTAGTATGAATGCAGGATTTATTAAGATTCTGCAAACTTCTAGCATGGATTTAGAGTTTATACTGCCTTATTTATGTAGTCATGACTACACAGCAAAATGCTAATTTTGAGTTAACATTTTAAATTAGGTGTTGTATTAAGTCCAGTCCAGTTGGACTCTAATGAAGACTGAAAGTCTTAAATCAACAGTGGGGTTTTTTACTGTGTACTTTGGGTAAAAGGGGAAATTCTGTATAACTTCTTGCGAAAGCTGAAAGTCCTCCGTCTAAACTAGCTAGAATTTTAAGCACTCTTCAGTTCTCTGTCTTTCCTGGAAAAGCTCAAACTGCAGTAAAAATGAAAATGAAAACACTAACATTGCTGCGTGGCTGTAGTCCAGGACATGGGGTCTTTTATGCAACGCTCCCTCTGAAGCCCACAGGCTTATTGTTTCACGTAGCCAAAATTACATAACCACCCCTCCCCCCCCTTAGCCTTTTCTCCATCTGTCTGGCTTTTTCCTCCTCCTCCTTCTGCTCCTCTGTTAGTGTTTACAGATTTTTATGTTCCTCACTAGGGACAGAGTTTTCTTTTAAACTAAATACATGCACATGTCTGGATTTAAAAATACTTTACCTAAAGATTATTTAATTTTTTTAATTTTATTATTATATATAAGGATGTTTAAGTCAAACCAGGACTTTTGATGTGCAGAATACCAGAACACAGATATGAGAGTAAAAACTCCCTTTTACTTCTCTATATAATCCCCTGCTACACTGATGCACTTATCTCAGTGTTTCACTAGTGCTTGGATACCATCAATGTGGAAAGCTGGAGCCATGATGGAACTGCCTGCTTCTTGTCTGAAATGCTAGCTTCCCAGGAACTCCTTTAATGGACCAAATGTGTATAAATGGCCTGGAGCGAGGTTAGGACTTACAGGACGTAGGATGGACATTCAGCCTTTAAAGCGTTTGCAGCATTCAGATGTTTTACTGCAGCAAAGAGTCTCATCACTGTACTGTGCTCGAACTCTTCTGTAAATGTTAATCGGTTTTATGCCTTCATCACGGTGCTCAGTTTAACTTGAACATCCCTCGTATAATAGTACAACACTAGACAGTTTTCACAAGCTCTCACAAGTCAAATTTTGATGACGCATCAATAAAGCACAGTATTAACAGCAGAAAAAACATTCACCCTGAGGGGTATCAAACCTTCAAGTACGGAACATGACGTGTTGCCTGATGTCAGTTGAATGTTATGTGATTGCCTTTGGGGAATTTCTTAATCACTTCCGAAAAAAATCTGGAACAGATTATTATTATTATTATATATATTATTATATATATATTTTTAATAGAACATGTTCACGTGATATCAGCCTAATCGATCAACCTGTCCTCTTTAACATTCCAGCCGATCGGCAGAGCATTCGCTTTGGTGCAGCCGACTAGCGAGAACGAGCCCATCAAAGTCGAAGAGAAGATCGAAGTCATAAAGGTGAGGCGGATGGACCAGGATGTTGCATGTAGAAACAACGGTCGTGATGCAAAAGAGGGCGAGTCCGCTTAAATTCCGGCAGTCTCGCCACGCCAGTGCTTTCACAACAAACTCTTCTGCATAAATGCATTGCTCAAGCGTGTGTGCCAAGGCGTGGTGATGGTAAGCGTGTGTTTGTGTTTCAGGTGTATCTGCAAGCGCAGAAAAAGGAAGAGAACAGCAATCAGCAGAACCTGAAGATGCTCTCGGATGAGGTTTCACAAATACAAGAGGTCCGTCAGTCCGCCTTGTGTAATCATAAGCTCTGCAGCGCATTCACATGTACTGTATGTAGTGTGTATACAAGTGTGAGTCACAATTACTGTCTTTACCAGGTGCGATATTGTTTGAAGAGCCTGAGAGAGCAGATGGCAGCCAAAAACCACCACAGAACAGAGCACAAGGCAAGAGAAGTTTGTGTGTATATACTGTATAAATAATAGTGGGATGAGTATGGACAACAGGACAAGACATGAACTAGGTTCTGTCTCTCGCTCTTTCAGGTGCAGTTAGCTCAAACTGGTATGAACAGAGGGAATTCTGCTCTGACATCACTATCAAAACAGGACCGTGAAGAAAAACAAGTAAGTGGTTTTTCATTTGGCCCTTTGGTATCGCGTAAGTTTGAGTTTCTCAGTTTTTTTAATAAGAGTTGTAGGTATGTTGGGTCAACAGTTTTAGTTTTTTTCCATAAAATATGTAATAAGTGTGACATTATTAAAAAAAACTGTTGACCCAACATACCTACAACTTATATTTAAACAGTAACACCTTTAAACAAAGCATTTTTTATAGTCTAAAACTCCAACAGATCGGAGCTATAAAATATATATTTACATTATTTTAACATTTTGTTCACCTCTTCTCTCTTTAAAACAACGAAAACACTCGTTCCAAACTCTAAACCAGGAAGGAGTTTTACTGTAATCCTTGTACACACACCCTGCCGTACACAGCCTGGCACCTGAATATACACACAGTTAGGATCTATTCAAAGCTACACACAAGCGCAGAAAAAAAAAATGGCACATTCATTCCATCCTGCAGCTCTTTCTTTAATGGCAGTGCTCTTTAGAAGAACAGTTCCCAGTGCATTCCACATTTCTCAGTGTCTCTAATTGTCCAAAAACCATTTGCAGTGAGAGCACATCCAGCACACATTGTGCTTCACAAAGCCGCTTTTAAATTTAGGGAAATTTTTGAATAGGCAGGATTAGGTTCCTCCACAGTGCCCTTTGTGTGTGTGTGTGTGTGTGTGTGTGTGTGTGTGTGTGTGTGTGTGTGTGTGTGTGTGTGTGTGTGTGTG
>JAQMYJ010000033.1:8961737-8976013 GCA_030014305.1 Clarias laeviceps
AGTTGAAAGTCAGAGGACGTTTCTTTTTTTGCTGAGTATATATATATATATATATATATATATATATATATATATATTTTTTTAAATCTATATACTGTATATGTACAGTACATGTATGTATGCATGTATGTATGACCACTTGCCAAATATTGAGTAGCCCCTTGCCACCAAAACAATATTGAACTGTGTGTTCTGACACCTTTATACTGGAACCAGCATTAACCTTTTCCTTAATTTGATCTACAGTAGTGCTTCTATTGGATCAGACTACATGGGCCAGCGTTCATGTGCATCAGTGAGTCTTGGCCACCCATGACCCCCTTGCCAGTTCACAGGTTTTCCTTCTTTGAATCACTTTTGGGATGTCCTGACCATTGGAGCCTGGGAACATCCCACAAGAGATGCATTTTTTAGATTTGCACTCGTCTCGTCTAATGTCTAGCCATTACAATTTGACCCTTGTCACAGTACTGTAGCTACTATATCTTGTTACAGTGGCGGCTGGAAGTGAGTGGAATATATTAAGCAGTAAGTGAACCTTTTTCCCCTGTAGTTGATGTGTTGGAAGCAGAAAAAAATAGCAAACATAAGGATTTAAGTAACTTTGACAAGGGCCAAACTGCAGATAGGGTTAAGAACCTTGCTCAAAGGCACAACTCTGGCAGCATAGAGGTATGGGGCTTGAACGCGTGACTTTCAGATCAGTAAATCAAGCCCATCATCATGCTCACCGTTCTGCCCGCGATGCTTCAGCCTGTCGTCGTCCTCCGACAGCAGTCGTGGCTCATAGCGGATGTTATTCACTTTAGAGAGCCGAGACTCGATCTCTTCTTTGAGATCCTGGATAATAAATGCAGGTCTTTAGTTACTATCGCTATTAACACTGATACTCCAAACAGGAAGGTAATATATAAGAGCGTTACCCTTGGGGCGTTGTGTCCCACCGGCGCGTGCGGGCCTCTGCGGGACTTCACAGCGAACCGCATGATCTGCCTCTTCACGAAGATAAACAACAACACAAACACCTGAAAGACACACAACACACACAGGACAGGATATCACATGAGTGCTAGATTATCTTAGCCGCGATGTTCTTCACAGAATCCTCAAACTTTAATACTCTTAATCTATATTTTCTCAAGTGCTCTGTAACGGAAAAATCGCGCGCATTAACCCGTGACCTGTTAGCCACTTAGCTAGCTCCTTACCAGGCTTCCGTAGGCCATAACAAGCACTACGTTCACTCCCGACAGGGTCGAGTCATTGTTCATTTTCGCATATATTTACCCCCCGACCCCAATCCTAACAAACTAAGCCGTTTAAACCTATCTATTCTAGCTTAACATGGTGAGAGTTCAGAAACCTCACAACGACTGACTGCGCTCACTTTTCCCGAGCGGACGCTACTACACTGTTGACAAACAACCGAAGGCCCAGTCACGTGACTTTCCTCTTACGCGCCCCCCTTCTTCTTCGGCGCAGACGCTCCACTAACTAAATGTGTTCATAGCACCCCCTATTGTGCTGGAGAGTTGAAAATCAAAATCAAATCTAAGCTTAAATTTTATTTGGCACGTACTGTACACAACCACACACAGTACGATATGGAGTGAAATGCTTTTAGGACTGTTGGTGACCTAAAATAGAAAGATAGAATATAATAGAAGGATTTCATTACAATAAAACGAACATCGCACTATATGGATACAATTAAACACATTTTAATTGAATAAAAATAAATTAAATAGAAATTTGGGGTGGAATATACAAATTTACAAAAGTTACGAATAAAATAGAATATATCGACCATAACATTACAACCACCCGCCTAATACTGAGATGCCCCCCTCCTCCCCAATCTTATGTGCCACCAAAACAGTGATGCATTGTGTGATACCTTTACTGTACTTTTCTATAACAACCAGCATTAAGTTGTTCATCAATTTGAGCTCCGCATGTGCATCAGTAAGCCCTGGCCACCCATGACCCTGTCGCCAGTTCACTGATTTTCCTTCCTTGGATTGCTTTTGGTAATACTGCAGACCAGGTACGCAGGTGTGAAAATTCTTAAGCACCTTGGAAGGGAGTCTAAAATCTTTCATGAGTCTAAGGTGGTAAAGATGCTGCCGGTCCTTCTTCACCACGGTGACGATGTGACAGGACCATGACAGGTCCCCTAAAAAGTCCACTATAAACTTCTTGATCTCATCATCAATTATATAAGGGCCTATGTGGGTGCCGTCTTCCATTCCAACCAAATAGAAGCCACACCTTATTCAACCTGTTTAATTAGTTATTCTTGGCTTTCATTAGACTATCAGGTGAGGCATCTACTTGGCTGAAATGAAAGCCTTCAACCACCCACACTGGCACTTTCTGGATAAGATTGGACCTAATAAAGTGCTGCTGGTAGGGTTGGGGGAGCCAATCATATAATACATACTGATAGTCAATTAAAATTGCATCTGCCACTGATTTTACTACTAAATACCAAAAGCCATAATTTAGTAAAACTGGAAACAAGTTATGACTGCTGTGTTGTTTCTATTCAGGTATACTGGTAGTTTGCAATTAAATTGTGCTGATTTTACTGGTCTTGAATTTTGTTTAACAAAGGTCAATGCAAATATCTGCATCTCGTTGCATCTTGACATGCCACTTTATACTCTTTCTTATTTGAAGACATGAAGGTCAGATGTTCTAGAATAGGTCCTACAGGAACTGTAGTGTCAAGTGCATTTGCAAAACCCGTCAACCATCATGATGAAATTGTCTCTCATGAAGGCCATCCCAGAACAGCAAGACCAAAACCTACCTCTGCTGTAGAGGAGAATGTCATTTATAGTTACCAACCTCAGAAATCACCAATTAACACACAGCACCTCAGATTAAGGCATTACAAAGCATAAGATAGCAAACACATCTCAATATCAACAGTTTAAAGATTACTGCATATTTTGGGTGCCTTCAGCATAGTTTTAAAATCTAGAAAGAAATAAAAATCTGGAAAGACCATGGAGTTAGAAGGTGGGTCCAAACTTTTGATTGGTACTATATTTTGAGTTGTCTTACAATATATACATACATACATACATACTGTATATAAAATCTTATAGTCATATTTTTTGTGACGTTCTACAAGTATCTCTTCACCATAAGCTGCTCAGAGTCTTTCTGTGCGAGAGCTTTCATTTTCTCTAAAACCACAACAGGCTTCCGTTGCTTCTGATGGTCTTGAACAAAATGCAGTATGATGCAAGCACAAAGCCAGGTACCAGGTAACTCTGCTGGCCCTCCATGGGTTAATTGCATAAAAATAGCTAAAAAGTGAATAATTAAATGCCATTTATTCTTAGTTTGCATAATTGTATACTATATGTACAGAAAAATTTCTCTTCTTCATTGTTCTTTTTCACGTTTCTTAATTTGCTTAGGTTTGTGGTAGCACGCTTTGCAGCCTTTACAGGAAGCTCCAGAATGACTGTTACTCACCAAGACGAAAACAACCATGAAGGTATTCTTTCCTTTTTAATTATACAATGAGTTAATATGCTCATTTTTTATTATTTGTCAATAGAATGGTCTTTGTTTAAATGAATTACTGTATAAGGCCAATGAGAGCATTGTAAACAGGTTAATTGAGTAATAGTTTTAAGGATATTTTATTGCAGGTCTGTTGCTCCTCTTGTTTTATCACCATGGTCAAAATTTGAGAGGTGGGAAACAAAATGTTCCTCGCTTTTTAAATTGTTATTTTTCTATCATCTATCTGATGGTAGATTGCTATTCAAGTTAGCTACCTATTTAGCTAAAGTGTCAGTGAGTTAGAAAACGTAGATTGCTTGGACTACTGTAGCTCACGTCTGTATGATAGCTTGTTCTGGATTGTTTGGTGAAAAGCTGCGGTTTATTGAGCACATGGGCAAGGGTCAGAATCCTTGTCAGATACTATATTTAAGGTGCAGTCTATCTTCTAATGATTCAGAGGCCAGATCAGTAGAAAGATTTACCCTAGATTTTGGAGCATGGTTATGGTTAACAGGGGAAAACAAAAACAAAATAAAACACAAAAAAGTATATAATAATGAAAATAATAAAAAACAATACAAAAAAAATCGAGAAATAGCTTTATTAAGGTGCATGATTAACTTTGTGTTTAATGATCGAAATTATTGAAACATTTTCATTATTTCTTAATTTAAGTATTTGCAACAACTTTATTTTTATTTTGATATTTTTGCCCAATTTTGCTGTTGCATACATTTGGAACACCTTGAAAGTGCTGTGTTTTGCATCTGCGCAAATATGAGTAATAAAACATAATCAAGGGCTAATGATTATTTGATCTTGGTCTGGCCTGACTGGGATTAGATATAATTTTATGTCCAGTCTATAATGAGTGGGAATATTTTAAACCCAAATTACTGACTAACAATTTAGCAATCCTGGGCACCATGTACAAATTGTTTTAAACGTTGGGTGATGTATTAAAAGAATGCATAATCTTCACTCAGATGCACTGCCAAATGTGCCAAAGACTCGTCATGAACTTGTGATGGGCTTCATGAATACAAATAACACCTAATACCTGAATGGCAGAATGAAAACTGCAGTAGGCAGTAGTCCATGTGTCTATGTTTGGGTGTGTTCTACTCTTGCTGCCTTTTGTCCTGATCTAAGTTATACTAAACTATGACTTTATTAGGTTCACCCATCTTCTTGCCATATTTATTTCTAAATACACATGCTGTACTTTATGGGGACACAAATACTGACTGTAGGTCATATGCCTATATGCATAGATCATCAGCTTCCCTCTACCCCATTGTTCAGCGGAAAGCGGCAACTGAGATGATAACACTGACCCAGAGGTGCTCCTCTTTTCCCAACACAGCAGTGACTGTTACAACTTTGGACACTAGATAGAAACATTCTGCTTTTGTGTTTTTTTCCCACTTCTCTTTTTAAGTTTTGTTGTTGTTTTCATGTGTACCTGATTTACCAGGCTATTTATATCTTCCCTTTTCTTTGTTCCTTGCTTAATCCTCTTGTTTAACATTGGAGTACATAGAAACCGGCTTTGCCTTTTGCTCTGACGTGTCTTGCCTTTTGCAGCCCGCCTTTTGGAATCCTTTGTTATTAATTAATTAATTAATTAATTTTATTATTATACACATCATTTCTAACCGTTTAAAAAAAAAAAATTAAACCAAGTGACCCCTCAGGGACCTCTGTATTTTTAATTTTTCTTTTTTTATGTGTGCTTTACTTCAACTTCCCTTTTTGTACCAAGTATTCTTCTGTTTTTGGTTGGATGATTTTTGCATCTCTGTTTGCTTTTTTGTTGGTTGAAACTCTCTGAAACAAAGTATTCCCTATCTCTGCTCAAGTGATGTCTTTTTGACCAATTGAGTCTCCATCACTAACCTGTGGACCTGGACTTAAGTACACAGGTGCCCGTACCTGTCCTTGGAGGACTCCTTGCCCTGGACATTTCAGTGTTTTCCAAGCTCCCAACACACCTGATTTAACTAATCAACTATCTTTCAGCCTCTTCTGAGTTGAAGTGGGAAGTGTGTGTGATGGAGCAGGATTTTTAAAAACATTAAAATGTGCAGTACAATGGGGTCATCCAGGACAAAGGTTGAGAAAGTGTGCTTCAGTTGTGGGGGAAATCACCACCATGCCCCGTGTTTTACTCCCATCCTCATTCACCAACCCTTAGTTTTGACACAGAAAGGGTGCTGGTACAAATGTAACAGGCCAAGCATTTTTGCTAAACTTTTAAACACAATAGTGATGTTACTTAATAAGAAAATTTACGTTATTTGGGATCAACAAATAATAGATTCTAAATATATGTACACAATATAATCAAAAGTAAATGGACACTGGATTATCAGACCCATAAGGGCTTAAACATGTTCTGGACAATGACCCTGTGCACAAAGCATGATCCATGGTTTACCAAAATGTGTGTGAAAGAACTTGGCTGGTCTCCACAGATCCCTGACCTCAAACCCACAGAACGCCTTTGAGATTAACTAGAACGCCGGTTGCACCCCAGGCCTGCTCCCCTACCCTCACTGGTCACCCACACCCTCATGATCTTGCAGCTGAATGAGTATTAATTCACAAATCAAGTGGAAAACATTCCTAGAAAGGTAAGGAATTTTTTCTCATAATTAATGAATTAAACTAAAGTGGTTTTGTTATAAAATATCAGGCATAGTGACAAACAAAGATGTGGGATTAAAACACCTCCCAAGCACATCTCCCAGTCTATCTATATAATGATTTATTTTATACATTCTAGATCAGTGAATGTATAAAATTCACTGATAGATTTTTTTTGTGCATTCACAAAAAAAAAAAAAAAAAGATTAAAACTGGTTCTCGTGAAGACCATCACAGGAAAGCAAGACCAAACCCTACCTCTGCTGCAGAGGAGAAGTTCAGTTAGAGTTCCCAGCCTCGAACATCACCAATTAACAAACAGCACCTCAGATTAGAGCCTTTATGAAGGCTTTACAGAGCATAAGTAGCATCTCAATCTCAATATCAACTGTTCAAAGAAGATGCATATTTTGTTGAACAATGTAGAAATAAATAAAAATCAGGAAACACCATGGAATCACTAAGTCTCTCATTTATGATTGGTATCTGTGCAAAAAAAAAAAAAAAAAAAAAAAGAGTTTGTCAGGTTTGAACAGCTGTTTAACACAATCTTTTCTGTGTAATCTTTAAGGATTTCATGACTGATTGCTTTGTTTGTGACTGCCATGCGTAACGGTTCTCGGCACTAGCACTTCCTTCCACATTCTTAAATGTTAATGCAAATGTATTTTCATTTCCTGATTACACCGATCCAGTCTCTGGATGTTTGTTATACAGACCTGTTATAGTCCTGATAGTTTCATTATATCAAAAGCCTGTAATGAATCCCATGGAGCAATAATCATAGAAACCTTCTCAACACTCATAAACTGAAATTTAATGCTATACACTCTCACTCACACATCATCTATACCACTTTATCCTGTATACAGGGTCACAGAGAGCCAGGAGCCTATCCTAGGAGACTTAGGGCACGAGGCGGGGTATACAGTGCCTGGATGGGGTTTCATTAAAATACAGACAGGATGCAAATATAAAAACTCAGTCCCATGGGAGTATGTCTATTCTGATGTAAGTGGCCTTTACCAGAATGACATCCTTAGGGAACAAGAGCTCACTGCATGCATTGATTATTGCTGTGAGTCTGTGCCAGGGTGCATCTATTATTTGGTTTGGTGGCCTGCACTGACCCAGCACCTTGCTAAGGCATTTTGTGTTGTTTTCATTGGTCTTTAATGTATCATTCATTAATACGCTTTGTATTCGACTGCCTGTAAAGGTGTTCACGTGCTTGAGATTTTTGTTCGTTACTACAAGATGTGACTACAGTGATAAGTCATTAAGAAAACAAATCAAGAATGCTGCTATGATACGATATGTGGGTTAAAAAAAAAGGGCAACAGATGACTACACAGGCAATTTCATGCCAAGGAAAACATCTAAGATACTATTTTCTTTTAAACCTTTTTTTTTGTGGGTGTGCGTGCTAGTGGTTACTTTTCTTATACTGTATGAAAATAAACTGAAGGAGGGAGGAAAGTGGCAGAGAAAGGGTGGAGACACAGAGAGTGACAGAGTGAGAGACAGGCATACACAGAGAGAGGCGGCAGAGGATATGAGAGAGATAAATAGACAAAGACAAGCAAAGTCATGAAGACAGATTCAGACAGACGGAGAGAAAGAAAGACAAAAAGAGAATTTGAGAGCTAGACAGGTGAGAGTGTGAGATAGACAGAGAGAAACTGGCAGAGAGAGAGAGAGAGAATGAGGTAAGGAAGAGAAGGTGTAACAATGAGAGGGGGTGGGTGAGGGTGAAAAGGAAAAACCTGTCAGGCGGGTTGACATTGCAGATGAATAATAATAAAATAGAAAAAGAATGAGTGCAAGACAGTGGGAAAGGAAGTGTACGGAACACCTGCTGTGATTGCCCTTAAAGGTATGTCTGCTTTCAACTTAATTTTAGGTTTAACTAAAGTCCTTGGGTGCTTGGTGTATCATTCATGTGTCCATGTACGGTATGTGTGTGTGTGTATGTATGTGTGCTTCCATGCCCCAGTTGATCCTGTAATCCACCCCGTGCCTGTTCACTCATTGCTTAAAGTCACACAGGTAATCTCACCACTCTTTTTCTTCACCCTACACATCGACCCCTTTCCTAATCAGCACCTGCTTTTTTTTGTTTTTTTTCACAGCATGCTTGATTTTTCAGCCAATCATGTTTATGTCATCTTTACCTGTCGGGGTGTTGGCTCTTTTGAATGGTTGCACTAAAACACACCTTGCTTTATATTCTTGCTTTCCTTCCTGTCTGTGCCTTCTGAGTCTCTGTTTCAACAATACGTACTTCTCTGGACCTGTGTTTTCTCAGCTGTTTGTAGGTATTTACTTTGAGACCACATTATAGTGTTACTGAAAGGATGAAATTAGGATTTGTGATGTACGTTGTGTTTATCGGGCGAGTTCTTTATCTGGCTCACTTAGGGATGGATTGGCTTCCGGCAGTATGTATGTAAATTAGCTGGCGTGTTTTGCAAGGCTGTCTAATTTTGTCACATTCAAAGGTTTTATCTGCATTGAACAATTAAAGGTGTGACATCGTTGTTTGGTACGTTTCTTGGTTTATTATAATTATAATTTTTTGTACAACAAATCTGCTGTTTCAATAGACAGACAAAGAGCTTCATTTTTAATTTGATATCTACGTCAACTGCATTTGTCCTATAGTGTATTTTTGAACCTGCTACAGTATCTGTCCGGATTGCGGTCTGGTGTGTTTGACCTGTTATCTGCTTGCTGATCAGGTTTGGTTTAAGTTCAAGAGAGTGACGAAGAGCTAATAGCATGCTGGTTGTGTAAACATAAACTGATACAGTCATGTGATTGACTTCAGGGTACCATGGAGATTTAGTTTGGCTCTAGGAGATGAGGTTTTGTGATTTGTTATGGCACTTTCACAAATTGCCCAATTTGTTCGCTGACGTTAAGAACATTTTGCCTTTTCTTGTGTCCTTTACCTCCACTTACGACAGATTCTAGATAACATTTGCTTTAAAACTGCCATTCTTTATCAAATCTTAAAATTGCGTTTATCATAAATAATTGTTTACTTAATCATTTATGTAAGATAATTATATCATTTTTTTTCTCTTTTTTTGTAGGGCTTTGAAGAACGTAGGACTATCTGACAAAGCCAGGTGCAGAAAGAGACGTAGAGACACAGGATCAGACAAGGAAACCTGCCAAACACAGCAGAACATTTTGTTGAAGGGAAAGAAGCTAAGGCTAAAGCTAACCAAGTTTCCTGGGAAAATAGAAACATAAGCAAGAACAAATGTTCTGAGAAAAGAACAACTTCCAACACATGCAGATATAAACAATTCTGGATACTAAGGACATAAAGAGAGCAGATTTTTTTGGTGGCCTGTATTAATTGTGTATTCTTTCTACTTGCTGGACATTTTACTAGCTTTACCTTAACATTTTGGCACTGCTAAAAAGCAACACCTGCACTGTGACAACTCTTTTAACATTTTTTTCCATTATTTATTTAACGGATTACGTAGAAAGAATGCCACGTCGACACTTGAACACCCTTGACCACATTGTGCAGATTGAATTACATAGCTGACAAACTACCCACATTCCGTATGGACATCCAAAACTATTTATGTGAAAAAACTCTGGAATATGAGCATGTGAAGAAGTACTGAAAAGAACTTGCATTGTTTCCTCACAATCATGCTGTAATGCCCACACTGTTCCACGCCATTGAAAATGAATATCTCTGGTGGATCTGCACATGTGCCTGAACACTCTGTCTGTCGAACAGCATCAGTATTGAGAGCTGGAAATGGAGAATCTTCACAATATCCTGAAGATCAAAACCAACGGCAGCCACAGCCAGCTGTTAGGTTCAAAGTCCGTTCTGCTAAAGAAAGAGAGCAGGCGCTCACTAAAGCCAGTAGTTTCAAGTCTGAGACGTTTGAAAAAAACACCAGAGGCATCAAAGAGAATAATAAAGAGATTCCCAGAGACCACATGATTTCATCTCCATCTCCAGATACTGATGTTATCGACAAACCAAAACCAAGAGCTCTGAATCAGCTCAGCATGACAAAGAAGTCAGGATTATCCATCAGCTTTGAGGCGAGCAGTAGCACTCAAAAGAAGCCAGATTGTGTAGAGAGTCCCACTACAAATGCGAGAGGAAGAACAGAGTGGAAACAAGCATATCTGTCCAACAGAAGTAAGAGCTTGGACTGGAGAGGATCTAAGGTTCAGATGGATGTTTTTAGAAATACTAAGGAACCCGAGGAGAGATCAACACGCCGTTCTGAGAGTTTGGAGAGAAAGGATACAGCCAATATACCTAACTCCAACGAACTGATCCGCCCATTAAAAAAAGTATCATTACAAATTCAACCATTTAAAGGATTTGGTCAAAGAAAGCAGGACAGCAATGGACCAATCTCCACAGCATTATCTGTATCTTCACCTGTGAGAACAGTAGCTCCTGCCCAGTTTGTCCAATCCAGAATAAAATCATATAACACCCAGGACAAGACAGGGGAAATAAAAAATCCCTGGCATTCTGGAAATAGTTGTACTAAGCCAGATCAGGCAGAGCACCATTCCAGTTCACAAACTGCTGCATCAAAGGGCAGTGAGATCACTGGTAACAACACTGTAATGAGCAGTAGTAGTCATAACGTGTTAAAAAATAACACTGAATCAAGTTCTGGAGCCTCGCTTGGAATCATCAGTCCTGCTCCTTTAATCAGTTCCCATGACACTGATTTAAATTCCAACCGCCATAAGCCCACAAACAGCTTATTGGAGGGAGGCTCATCTTTTTCGTCTTTAAGCAAAGTAAAGCCAGTTTCATATAAACCAGAAAAGTTCAGTACTCTCCCAAAAGCACAATTTAAAAAGGAAGAAATTAATTTTACTGCCTTGGAAGAGACTTCCTCTGTTTTACCTGATGGAAATGATAACTGGACCACAATCTCTAAAAGATCTAATGAGAAGACTATTAGCCAAGATTCAACATCTGTGGTGACTAACAGTAGTACACACGATGGAAAAAGACTGAATGGGAACTTTATAGGACTAGGAACTCAATCTCTAGGTAGAGCAAGAAACAGACATTTTACAGCTCCGGTTTCATATTCAGCCCATGGTCTGAGCAACAGTAATAGTTTACAAAAAATCTGTAAAAAAGAAATAGAGGGGGAAGTGGAAATAACAACTAGCAATTCAAACCAGACGAAGGACATGGAGAATATTCCAGGAAAACAACCACATAGCTTACAGGAAGTGGTAATTCCTCAGAACAAACCCCAATCACCCCAAAGTATGGCAACAGATGGTGTAAAACATCTTCAAGAACATGGATCTGGTTTGGAATTTGGCTCTTTAGGAAATCTAAACAAGAAGGCCGAGGTCTTGTTAGAGAAAGCCCCAAAACCATCCGTGAATTCAGTGCGAAACACAATTCACAAATTTGAGGCTCTTGCTCTTAAAGGCCAAAGTCCATCATGGATTCAGTATCCCAGAAGAGCTATGTCAGTTCCAGACAAACAGACAAAAGCGATGGCTAGTGTGAATAAAACATATTCAGACAGGTCGTTGGGTGTAAGGTTGGGTGAGTGGAATAGAGAGAATCCTTTTAGTAAGAGTGAAGTCAGCAATGAGGCAGGGAGTGGATATGATCAAAGTGGACCTGACAAGATCACAAAACAAGATAAAGAAGGATCACCAGTGCAAAGCCAAATTAGACGAAGTAAAAGTCTAAAAGTTGAGCAGACTTGGAAACGACTGGATGTAGTTCCAACTGATCAGAAGACTGAGGGTAAATTTACTAAGATGAATAAGCACACAGATGAGCCAGATTTCTCCAAAGGTAGTAATCCCAAATCTTACCAAAAGCTTAAAAATGTAGAATTAACCGAAGAAAAAGTTAAGAATTATCTCAGTCCGACAATGTTTGATAACTCTCAAAAATCCAGTGGGATCGTTAATGTGTCTCAGTCAGACCTCTCTCTTAAATCAGAGGCAAAATTTGCAACATCTACAAAAGATAAACCGTTTTTAAAAGAAAGCACTCGTGGGTTACCACATTTAGATTCATCCACCACAATAAAATCAAAACTGTTAACAGGCAACAGCACTCAATCTAAATCACCATCCAATCTCCTTACTGACTCAGAGGTAATCCCTTCCATCCAAGGTTTTTCTTCAACTTCAGGTGATTTCATCAGTAACTACAACACAATAAAAGATGAAAAAGTAGCTGAAAAAGTTCTTAGGTGGATTATGGACAAAGGGGTTGATGATGAGAATGACTATGATGATGATGACGATGAGGGAACAGAGCAAGGATATGACTCTGATTCAGGGGAGTCATCAGTAACCATCACAAGCAACATGAGCAGTCGGAGTTTTTCTATGAGGTATGGCAATTAAAATTCGAGGACAAATTGTTATTTTTAATTAATTACTACATTTTGTGTGAAATTGTGGTTATAATGAATTTCAACTGCTTTTCTCTACTCTACTGTTTTCTCACTTAAACAGTCTTGTAGAACTATGCAGTCTTGGTGGGCTGGATATACCACCCTCGGATGGAAGTGGGTCAATAGATGATGAGAACTGGATGTCCAAGCGTACAGTATCCATGAGCTCAGACGTTTCTGCTTTGTCCTCTGTGACGCTGCTGGGCATGGACGAGCTGGAATGCTTATTAAATGATGTCAGGGGTTTGGAAGATGATACCTTAGAGGTACTTGGAATCCTTTAAAGGTTCAAAAGACCAATATGGTAAATGGGGATTGGGTTTAGCAGAAGTATGCCGTGGGAGTATGTAGGAAAGTAACATCATAATCCTGCTGCAGAATCCTGATTAAACCTACTCCCACCTGACAAAACATATAGCTAGGGGACAAGATATGAAATAGATAAAATAGCATGGTGTGGCTTTCCAGAACATATTGAAAAAGACTTTGGAAAGGATTCTACAACTTTAATGTACGAATGAACACCATGTGTCTTTCCAAAAGACATGCATTCACTTGCAGTTTTATGGTGGTGGATAAGCTGTCTAATACATTACTCCACAGTTGTTTAATTGTGCTGTGTTCTGGTGATCATTGAAAATTATGATTGATGTTATTTATTTTTTCATATGATTTACAATATTTTCTTATTTATGATACCATTGAGTGGATCCTCATGCCCAGTGTATAAGGACATGAATATCCTGGAAGCAACCACTCTAATAAATATAGAAATGTTTCATTGTAGAGACAGCAATCAGTTGAAACATAAGAGACATTGGATTTTTTTAATTTTATTTGTCATGTATTTGTATTTGCTATGTATAACTTTGATAAGAATATGTTCTGTATACTTGCTGTATAATTGGGAGTGATATGTTCAGAGTTGTTTAAGCTAATGCAAAAGACATAAAGCTTTTCTTATATGTAAAATGGCTGCAGGAAATAGTATAGTAATGTCTTGAGCCACCAATAATTTCTTCTTAGATTCTTTATAGTTGATTCCAAAGAACCTACCCGTCTTGCATTTTTAAAGTGGTTTAATTTAAGGAATAGTTCTCCAGGCTCACTGAAGGATTTTTTGATGCTCATTTACGGCCAGTTTAGGCTCTTTTTCTGTCTAGTCCCTGTACCTGACCAGTTTCAGAGGGATATTTCTCTTTGTTAAAATACACAGGAAACCTATGGATCATTAAAACATGAAAATAAATCTTAGGCACTTAAGGCATGAACCAGTGAGAAACAGCTGCAGATGATCAGGCTGGTGATTAGTACAGTATATTGGTGATGCTGAATGCTGTGTGCTAGATTTAGATACATTTTAAATACTATTCAGATTGTTTTAGTAAGACTTTTGTTCCCAGTTTTTTTATCGAATCTACATCATTTCATTGCATTGAACAGAGTTTGCATGTTTTCTCTGTACTTGGTGGGTTTCGTACGGGTACTCCCACAGTCCAAAGACATGCAGATTAGGCCAACTGGCATTCCCAAATTGATTGTATATGTGTGTATGTGTGCCCTGTGATGGATAGGCACCCCATCCAGGGTGTACCCTGCCTCATACCCTAAATCTCCTGAGATTGTCTATATTCAGTATATATA
>JAQMYJ010000033.1:8983332-8994259 GCA_030014305.1 Clarias laeviceps
CTGCCTCTCACAGACTGGTTATGTGCTCTTGTGGTACACATATTAATTTAAGAAGGTGCTCCTAACAACAATGTGATTTGTGTATAAAAGCTACCTGTCCACAAAATGTCTATCTTCCATTCAAATCTCACCACCATATGCAAGACCAAAGAGCTGTCAAAGCAAGTCAGGAACAAAATTTTACACCTGCACAAGGCTGCACAAGGCCTCCACCTGCACAAGGCCTCTACTGTAAGAATACACAGGCCAGACCAATAAATTCAAAGTACAATAAATGCACATAATATGGGCTGTAGTGGTTAGCACTGTCGCCTTGCACCTTCAGGGTCCGGGTTCGATTCCCGGCCAGACTTGATTCCCGTCTCTGAGTGCATGAAGTTTGCATGTTCTCCCTGTGCTTGGTGGGTTTCCTCCGGTTTCCTCCCACAGTCCAAAGGCCTGCACATTAGGCTAATTGGTGTTCCCAAATTGCCCGTAGTGTGTGAATAAGCATGTGAGTGTGTGTATGTGTGTGCCCTGCAATGGATTGGCACCCTGGCCAGGGTGTACCCCGCCTCGTGCCCTAAGTCTCCTGAATACAGGATAAAGCAGTATAGATGGTGAGTGAGTGAGTTAATATACAGTTAGTTCTGGTAGAGTAGTCAGATTGGAAAAGAGGCATCCCATGAGTGGTGATAATAGAGCATAACAGCACTGGGACATTTAACTATATGTATCACTCAATATAACAATCGTTAATTAAATGTTGGTTGCCAGCATGTGTGAACTGCAGCTGCCTGAAAAATCCCATATTTAAAATGAAAAAAAGCCTTCAGTTAATGTGACGTACAACGTGAACTAGCTTCTAACACAAAGCTGAATTCCAAATCCCTCAGTAAATACTTACTACTACTCACACTACTTAGTGTGTGGAACAAGATATTCTAACTTACACCCTACACAGCACACTAGCTTTCCATTTCACACTATTTGGGATTTAACCATGAAATTAGCTGATATTCTGATACAAGTGGAATAAATGAAAATTTAGTCTTGAAAAGTAATTTTCTTGTAATTTTTTCCTTAAAATTTGGTCACATTGTGCTAGTAAGAATTTAAAACTATTTTCACCCCTGTTAATTACACTACCTGTCAGTTTCTTACTGTCGGCTCCAGATCTGCCAGTCGTGCTGTTATACTGAACAGCTGTGCTGATAATCAGTACAACAGCACTCCCTCTTGTGCAATATTGTTAAAATATACTGTATACTGTAGTATACAGTATTACTGTATACTGTATATGTTATACTGTATATATTCTGTTTAACATTTCAATGTAGTCTATGAGACTGGGTTTGTTTATTTCACTGATAAGTTGTCTTAGTTAACCTTTGCTGCATGTGCATACACATCCACATTGTTGAGCAGCTCAGAAAAACTTCAGCAACCTTTATTCCTGTTGCCAGGCACTGTGTCCCACCACCCCCCTCCTCCCGCTCACTTATGCAAAAGCTGTTATCCACAATGTTGTAATCTCATGAAGTTCAACCATAGCATGTCACTTGTGCACTCTTTGGCAGTGATTGCATAATGGTGAAAGATAAAGATCTGCATTCATATCATTTTGCCAGCTCAACTACGCCATTAGACCATTCTCATCTTCTCATAGAGTTACAAGCAAGTTATTATTAAGGTTCCTGGATTTAGGTATTTTTTCCCCTAAATGTATAATGAAAGTTATTGGGAGTCAGGCTTTGACACTTGGTTAGTTTAAGGTTAGGCCGAGCTGTGTTTAAATAGAAAGTAAATGCCTCTTTAGTTAAAAGCCAATTGAAAGTCTAACTGCATGGCTTGTATCCCTATGTGAATCAATGTACTGTACTGTTAATTTGCATATTTTATTTGTGGGGGTAAGTAGTAAGTAAATAAATTGTGTGTAGTTTGAACTAAAAAGCTGCACAACAACAGCTGCACTTACAGCTCCATTTCTGTTGGGATTTATATTTTATAGTTTGGTACTGGATGTAAAATATTTTTGAGAGGCCATTTCCACCTGAAATTATTTCTCTTATTCTACAGCAGTTTGTCAACATTCATAAATTTTTATTTACTGAAAACAACTGTATAGTTACTTTAAATGTTTTGGAACAATTCTTGGAACAATTATTATCAATTAACTTTTACAATAGTTATTAACGCTAGTGATATTTTCTCACAAAGTTAATAAGAAAAGAAAATATGGCTTGCTCTTAAATCTTAAATACTGCAGCTTCAATTCTTACTGATACAAAATGTTGATTCTATATATTGTATACTATCATTTTGCAAAGACAATCTGATCATTTTGATTTATACATTTTCGCAAACATTTTATATGAATTTTCCTAATTTTCTTTTGATTCTGTAAAGCTGCATTGTGACAATGATTATTTTAATTGTGCTATATAAATAAAATTGAATTGAATTGAAATAAATTGAAACAATTCTGACCTATTATTCCAATATCATTCTGACCAATTCGATTTGAAAATTCAACAGTACTGTGGTATAAAACAAAATAGAACCTGTTACGGAAAACTATGAAAATAATAAAAAAATAAATAAAAAACCCTAAAGAAATCTCACAAGTTACATTAATTAAAGACAAAGACATCAGTGGCCCTTGTAGATTAAATAAATAAATAAATAAATACATTTTCAGAATACTGTTTTTACCGTTTCATTTCAACAATATATGTGCATCTCCAAAACAACATATTTATAACATTTACATGTTTATTTACGTTTGTTTCTGTTAACTCTTACAAGCTCATTATTTGAGGCCTGTGTCACACAGACAAGCACAGTAGTGTGTCTTTACAGTTTGCCAAGCAAATATGCCAAGAGTTTAAATGATCAATATGACATAAGGTTTTGTTCTTCTTACTTTTTAAAACAAATATGCATTTATTATAAGTTTTACGAGCATATTTATGTTGCTGTTTAATCACAATACACTCGTGACCCCTCAGTGGTTTAAATGGGGTACCTTTATTCTTCAATATTTTGATAATCTCTCCCCTCCTGTTTTGTGCTCAAGCTGTTCGGCTGTTCTGGAGCAGCTCAGGTGAAGACCGGCAATGAGATGAAGGGGCAGTATCTGTCAGCTAACCTGAGCTTTGCTGTGGGGGTAATGTCTGCCATGTACCTCTCCATGGGGGTGTCAGGTGAGACATTATTATTATTATTATTATTATTACCTGGTTATGAAACTTCTAAAAGTTCTAGAATACTGGTTATCACCTCATCTTTATACCCTTTACTCTTTCCCCATCCTTCCTCATGTAGGTGCTCACCTGAACCCTGCAGTGTCTCTGAGCTTTTGTGTGTTGGGTGATCTTCCCTGGCACTGCCTTCTGCCCTACTCCCTCTGTCAGGTGTTTGGTGCCTACCTTGCCTCTGCAGTTGTTTATATGATGTACTATGGTGAGGTCACATTCACCTCGAAAGCAACCATGACTTTTTAAATCAAATTGTCATTAAAAAATTTCTCTCAAAATTTTTGATTGTCAAATACGATATAGATTACACTTTGTTTCTTTATAAAAATGGCAGAGTTAGTAATATATATATATATATATATATATATATATATATATATATATTGTGTCCTTGCTCTAGATGCTATAATGAAATACAGCGGTGGGGTTCTGACTGCTTACGGTCCTAATGAAACTGCATCCATCTTTGCCACCTACCCCACACCGGGGACTTCCCTGACGACCAACATCTTTGACCAGGTCAGTGCAAAAGCCTGAATTATGCTATTTAAAAATGAAAATTTTATAAAAATGATGATTTCTGGGAGGCAATCAAATACTTACAGGTGAATGGAATATTATGGAACAAAATAGCAGAATTGTTTACATATAAAGTCAACAATATAGTCACATACTGTATGATGAAAGTGATTACATCACATAAGTGAATAATGGAAATAATTTTGGGAGGCAATTTTGGCAATTTAGTGAATAACGTGCAGCGAGACCCATCTTCCTGTGGGTCTTTAATCCTTCACTAAAATATCGCTTGCACATTACAAGAACCTCGTCTTGTAAGAGTTAATGCCACATTCCCATACACTCCTAACCTCAGCCCACACCATTTTCAAATGTTTGGGCTGTTAAAGGGGTCCGTTTTTCAGATGTGAAACAGGCAGTCTGATGGCTCAAGCATACTGATAAAATTTTCTATGTTAATAATCCAAGCACTAGTGAAATACTGGGGTAAGTGCATTAGTGCAGCAGGGGATTATACTATAGATTTACTCTCAAAACTCTGTACTGTTATTCTGCGCAATCAAAAGTCGTGGTTTAATGCCTCTTGTATTTTTGCCTTGTTAAGCATGTTTTATTGTATATCTCAGAAACACATTCTTTTACTCTTTTCATGAACTGCTAGACAATTACAGTAGGTGAATCACCTGCATTATTTTTTTACCCTGCTTGACATTTACATCATCTTTTGTTTTTGATTTAAACATCACTATCTTGTTGATCAGTTGCCTAAATGCTTAATGCTAAAGGCTAAAGGCTGCAGTACTTTGGCTGCAGGATATGACAAAAGCCTTGATGTTGTTTGAAAATAATTTTCTTCTGTCTTCATGATGTTATTGGCAGGTGGTTGGTACTGCTACACTTCTGTTGTGTATCCTGCCTCTAAGTGATAAAAGGAACAGACCTGCACCTGATGCTTTGCTCCCACCCATTGTAGCAGCTGTTGTTTTGGGAATAGCCATGTCCATGTCGTCTAACTGTGGTGGAGCCATAAATCCTGCAAGGGATCTTGGGCCACGGCTCTTCACTCTCACGGCAGGCTGGGGCACTGAAGTCTTCACGTAAGTCTGAGATTGTTGTAGCTCACATTCTGATCTCGATTTGATAGTACCCATTAATGATAAACATTTTTGTCTCTGTAACTCACTTAGGTGCTATGATTACTTCTTCTGGGTGCCGCTGCTGGCTCCTCTGTTGGGGGCTTTGCTGGGCTGCTTTTTCTACCAAATCTTCATTCAGTGGCACCTCCCTGCCCCCGATACAGAAACAGTTGAACGCCAATCTCAGAACATGGAAATTAATTTAAAAGCGGTTGCCCTGTAATAAAAAAAAAAAAAAAAAAAAACATAACCAGCGGCAAAATTATTATTTTTTCATTTAGCTTCCAGTTTCTTGTTATCTCTCAGGATTATGAAGCAGATGTTTATGGAGTGGTCCATTGCAAGGCATCTGACATGCACAAACACCCACATTTATTCACAAGCATGGCCAATTAGTGCTATATGTAACTTCTTTTGATAAATAAATTATGACATTGATTAGGTGATAAATTACAGGACATGTAATGAGTGAAGCTATTTCAAGCTGCAATGAATCAGATGTTGTATGATATTTTATATGTAATACCTGGAACTGTTTGGCCATAATACAACTTTAGCTGCGGTTAGTATACTGGAAGCAACTTAAGTTACTGAAGTTCCACAATTTTATCAAAACCCCCTTTGTCCCTTTTTAGTCTCAACTTTGCTTTTCTACACAACCTACTGTAAATTATACCTTTATTTATCTTTTTGAAATATATTTTATCATGTCTTCTAATAAATTTGCTAATAAATGCAGCACTTCATAGAAGCAGAATAAGAAACTAACTTGTCCTTCAACCTATGCTTCATTAAAGAGATTCACTACAGAGCCAACTAAACTTTGCATTTTTATTACTGAAGATGTATACCTCATTCATTTTTATGAAATTTCAATAACTGATTTAAGGAAAAATCCTGCTAATGCTGGACATGAGGTGGCGGACAAGCATGCATAAAAACATTAATATGCACACTTAGGGGCACACAACACACATAATATACCTATACATAATAATAATAATACAACTACCAGTATGTCATTGGGAGATAGGAGGAAGCTAGAAATGCAACCTGCTATGCTACTGCACCTATGCTACTCTGTGTCACTCTCTTTTTGCTCATTACAGTTAGAGATATTTTTGTACAGTATTTGTGCTGCTTGTTATAATTGCATTTATATATATAAATTTGGTAAAATAGCTGATTGGGATACAATTGTTTATGATGGCTGCCAGAGATGTTTTCAATTTAACACAAACTGAAAAACCTATGCTTAAAACATGAGGGATGGAATAAGAGCTAGAGTTGTTCTATGAATAAATGAATGAATATTAAAGAAGTAGTTTCATGATAAGATGTATGCACCAATGTTTGTTGCCATTATTTATTATGACTACTATTTGTTTACTTCTTTCCGTATTTAAGCATGGCTACATGTGAATATAAAAAAAAAAATCAGAATTTCAAAGATGCGGGCTTTTGTTCATTCTGAGTTTTTTGTTCATAAGTTTATGCTCTTTTCTACACTCCTCTCCAACACCTATACATGCAGGTGTCTTTGAGAAGACACACATGTACATACACGCGCGCACACACACACACACACACCCTTCTTATGGCCCTTTTGGCTTTCATGGCAACCTGCATGGGAACCTATTGACAACATAGTTTTTATCACACCTGTTGAAAAACCAAACTGCCACATTGTTTCAATCATACAACTTTTTTTTTGCAGCTCTGCTATATACAGCTTTTTAAGGCCTTACTCACAGTTCAGTCTTTAGAAGCATGATGGCCAAGAGATATACTGCACATGAGGATGTGAAATTATATTTGACAATGACAGTGATCAGGAGGAGAGAAGCCAGGTTGACAGGATGTTAGAGGTTGAGGATAACACAAAGTATAACGCGAGGTGGAAAACTCTGACACTGATGAGGAAGCGTTCGGTCCAAAAATGGAAACAAACCCAAACCCTAACCAGATATGCCATATCCCGAGTGGATGATATCAAGTCCTGTCTTTACCTTTTTCTCACGGACTCCATTGTAACCGTTGTCATAAACATGACACACCTGGAGGGGAGAAGGGTTTATGGAAACACCTGGAAAGAGGTGGAACTGGTGAATATTGAAGCCCATTCGGGTGTGAGGTTTTTGTGTGGTGTCTACAGATCCTGCAACAAATGAGTGTCCAGCTTATGGGATCCGGACACTGGTCAGGCAATTTTTCACACTACAATGTCTTTGCAGACCTTACATATCCTCTCACGTGTGATTCGCTTTGATGATAAGAGCAGCCCAAAATCAACAAGACAAGCTGGGAAGTTTGGCAGAAGTAGGTGGAGCACCTGCCAAAAATTTATTATTAATTTGACCAAATCCTAGAAATGACAGTAGGGTCACTTTAAAATCGTAAATATGGTCATACGGTGTGTTGGTCAAACATTATATTTGTAATATAGTTTTCCCTGTGTACATTTGGGCTTTTGTTTTAAATATATCATACTGGTCGGTTTTGACCCGGAACACAAAAGTTGTTATTTTGTGCCACAGTTTAAAATTTTTTACTTGTTTCAAAAAAGTGTCGCATTTCAGTGGAGTACTCTGTGATAAATAGTACAATACTGTATGTTTCATCTTTCTATTTGTTATAGTCAAAATAATATCTATATAATGTTAATTTCCCTAAAAAATGAGTGGCATGAGCTCAGGTAAATAAGACCTGCAGGACATGCACAGCAAATACAAGTTTAAAACTTGTAATGTTTACAAGAGCTGAAGTTGATAAAAAGATCTAATACAACATTAGGTGATGATATATGTATTATTGTGGATTGATAATGAAATAAAATGATTCGGTCAAAACTGACCGGGAACATTATGAGTGTGAGCCACAAACGAACACAACATAGGCATGCACAAAAGTAGGCTTAGTTGGTGTATACTGTACATATAATGTAATTCAGATTTTGGCCAATAGAGGGCGAACATAAACTAGTCACCAAATAATACAGTATTTACTTAATCACTAACTCATCTTCTATTCCACTTTATCCTGTACAACATTAGGTGATGATATATGTATTATTGTGGATTGATAATGAAATAAAATGATTATAGTCACGAAGGCCTGGAGCCTATTGGGCACACCCTAGGTGGGGTCCAATCCATTGCAGATCACACGAACATACACTCATTCATGCACTATGGGCAATTTGAGGATGCCAATTAGCCTAATCTGCATGTCATTGTGAGGAAGACATGAGGAAACCCACCAAGCACAGGGAGAACATGCAAACTAGATGCACACAGAGACGCCTGCCATGTGGAAAGCCCGGGTTCGATTCCCAGCCAGTGCCCAAACCCGCCAGACACATTAATTGCGAGTACCGGATAGCGGACCGGATAGTCCGGGCAACAAATTTTTGATTATAGATTATATGTTCACTGCTGGAAAGTTTCTATATTTTAAAGAAAATGTATAAACAGTTACTGTAATCAGGATGCAAACCTTTAGGATAACCAGTTTCATGTAACTCACCGCAGAAAGTTTCAATATTTGCCGTTTTTTTTTTTTTTTAAGATATCGACATTATGGCGCGTGTGCCACTTGGGAGGCGGGGCCTTAGATGCCGAAGCCACGCCCTTCGTCGCAGCCTCCATTCACTGTGCGCGTGTCTGCTTCAGGATGAACGTCACCGTGGACTGTCTCTCACCTGCGGCACGCGCGATGCAGCGCGGCTCAAAACACCGGAAAAGCCGTTAAAAATAACGGATAAAGCTCTGACAGGAGGGACTATAAAACGAAAACAGAGAGAGTGAAGGAGAGAGAGAAAGAGAGAGAGGGGACCTGACCAGGTAAATAATTCGTCCATTACTTTTCCAAACAATAAATAATAGTGTAAAACATTGGAGAAGCTGAGCATCCTGCGGTGTTGTGCCAAGAATGGTTCAAAACTCAGATAGTTACTGAATATCTGCGGTAATATGAGTTAGTATTTATTCATTAAAATGAAGTCATTATAGTTGGTTTGTTTACTCCTTCAGGCTGCTTTACTAATCTTATTAAGTGGCTCTAATGCTTATTCAACTTGCTATGGTTAGGGTTAGGGTTAAGACTCCTGACCAGCAGGAGAAATGTGGGAGTCAATATTTTTCCCCAGCACACCATGAAGGTTTTGGTGTTTAACTCAAGTGAGTGATGAATCTGCTCAAAGTGCAGGATTATAGTTTTACACCCCTGCTGAAACCCTTGTAAGACCACTTTAAGAGGAACACCTGCACCCATGCTCAGTCATCCAAACAGCCTCATCCGCTCAGTGTATTATAGCATCCTGAAGACATTAAACATCTTTGTATTAAAAATCAGGTGCTGATATCTGCCTAAACCAGTTATCTCAGACTGTTCTCATTAAAAAAAAAAAGCATAAAAAAAAAAAAAAAAAGAGATCAGGCCTTCATGAAACACTCAAATCATCACTCATATCAGGCACCAGCAACCACGCAACAGTCAAAATCTCTGACTGCATGAACAAATGGATGCACGTGTTCCTATTAAAGTGGCCAGTTTTTGCAGCTGTCCTTGAAACTGCAACAGTTTTTAAGTATTTAAAAGTCGTTTGTCAAGGTAATTGAACGTTTGACTTATGCTGGACTTTGATTTTCAGCCGAGAAAATGTGCTTTGTTAAGCGTTGCTTAGAGAACAAGCGAGTCTGTAATGCAGGAAACAATTGGCCGTATGAAACGATAAGCAGGAAAAAAGGACAAGGGGAGAGAAGAGCTTTGGTTAATTTAGCAAATGTCATTATAAGGCTTCTGGTCTGATGCTGGCAGCTGGTTTTGACCTTTTTTAAGAGAGAGAGAGATTAACCAGCTAGAATGATAGATAGATAGACAGATAAGCAACAAGTGATGCAAGTAACTACCTACAGCATTGTTTAAACAAAAATATTTCCCAAATATTTATGTTGATCACATTGACTATGATGTCAATGTCCATCATTGAGAAAGAGAAACATACATACAGTCTATGACATTTATCACTGTTCACAACTAAACCACGGTTACTGTCTAAAATAAAATACTGCAAGTAGCGTGGGACTAAACACCTCAAATTTACCACTAATCTATATTTAGCTTTATACATCATAGCCTACTTTTTTTATTCAGTTATTGTTCATCTCCTGTTAGGTCTCATGTAATCTCTCTGACTTTTATGATGTGCTGCAACTGTGAGATGTTTGCTAGTCAGTGATTTCCTGACCATCATGTTGATTTCAGTAAAGTCAGTAAAGCCTCTGTTAGAAATTAGCTTTTTGAAATGCTGATCACATAGCCATTTGCGCATTGCTTTAAAAATCATGAGTTTGTCCTTGTCTGTGATGTGATCACATTTCAGATTTCCTTGCACCCTTGTACTGATGCAAGCGGTTGGAAAAATACAGTTAAAAGCTGAATACAATTTCTTTTATAGTGTATGGGAACTTTTTTTTACTGTGATAGACTACAAAGTTGATGCCGTTTATTGCTTTTTTAAACGGTATATAAACTTTCCTTTTGCTTTCTGGTCCATGCAGACCAGATGTCGATCATGTTATTACTGCAGATTTTTCAGCTTCAATTTCAGGCAGCGTCTCTCCCATTCCTGTTTTACCATAACTCCAGGATGTTCCACTGGATCTGTTCTATTAGGCCTACCCTCTATTAGGGTATTCCAAAACATTGACCTTGTTTTTTTTGGGGTAATAAGTTGTCTCGTATTTGAATTAACTCACTCATCAACTATACCGCTGGGGGGCCTGGAGCCTGGACAGGGTGACAATCCATCGCAGCGCACACATACATATACACACTTTGGGAATTACAGGTAGCCTAAACTGCAGGTTTTTGGACTGTAGGAGGAAACCTGAATACCCGGTGGAATCCCACCAAGCACGGGGAGAACATGCAAGTTTTTGCAGGGTACCCCGCCTCATGCCCCAAGACTTCTGGGATAGGCTGCAGGCCCCCCAGCGGTATAGATGATGAGTGAGTTAATTCAAATAAGAG
>JAQMYJ010000033.1:8995718-9014038 GCA_030014305.1 Clarias laeviceps
TTCTTGCAAGAACTATTACAGAAAGGCTGACCTCTGTGTCTTAAAATAACAACTAACTGTTGTTTTTCTTGTTGTTAATCCCATATGTGTTATTTTATAGTTTTGAAATCCCCAGTATTGTTGCAGAATGTAGAAAATATATCACTAAGCAAAAAAAAAGAAATTTGCAACGGTAATTTTGAACTTTTTGAACGGTAGTGTAGATTTAGTGTTTTTGTTTTTTTCCAGAACAGGTAAGGTATATATATATTATTTTTTTTACAGTATTTTTTTATTTTATATTACAGTATGTTCTCTTGCTGTAGTGTGGGCTGAAAGCAGTTCAGCACCTTTTGCAAATCTTTTGATAAAAATGGAGACAGGTTCTCAGGGTCATCTTCAGAGGACAACCAACAGACAAGTAGAAACACGATGCTCAAATGACCTAAAAGACAGCAGTGATGTATTATTTACTTTTTGTATTTTAAGTGTTTGCTTTAAAAAACAGTAGTGTCTGCTGTAAAATTGTGAACATGGCCCAATGTACTTTATTCACATTATTTTTATTAATCTGATCACAAGACATTTTTGAAGTATGTTTTTAAAAGCACAAGAAAAGCTTTAATTGATGATTAAACGGTAACCACAATGAACGCAATTTGAGACAAACAAGTCAAGTTACACTTTTTAAAAACTAATTTCTATTTTTTACTGCATACAGTATACACCCATACGTTTTCTCATATACCGTCAGGGTGTGAAGAAATGGCAGTCAGCCCATAAGCAGTGGCTGAGACTGAGACTTCGCTGACCGAACTGTGCTGTAGTTCTGGGGATTAGATATCACTATATTCCCTTAGTGAGCAGCCATTTGTCCGCTGTTTTATCCTTGAGATCCTGTTGACAGTGTATTTTGTTTTCTTTGTGTGTGTGTGTGTGTGTGTGTGTGTGTGTGTGTGTGTGTGTGTGTGTGTTTAGATTTTCCCATGGGACGGAGCGGCGGAACATCAGAGGCATGGCAGTGTTCAGAAAGAGGCCTCCCCCAGGTAATTATATCTATAATAGCATCCTTTAATGCAATATATTCATGTCTCACTGCAGTGTGTGATTGATATAGGGGGGAAGGGTACAAGTATAAAAAGCAGATTGTACAAATATATAAACAAAAAAAGGGAAAATCCTTTGTGGTTCACTTGGTTAAATATTGGCTACAATAACATTATTTACTTAAAATCATTTGGGACAAAAAGAAAACGGTGATACATTTTGTCTTGCATATATACATTTATATGATAAAAAATTCCTCTTTCAGAATTTACATTACTATTTATGCCTCTGCAATTGAATAGCGGAGGCATTGTGTTATCAGACTCAAGATTTCCTTATTTTTCCTTTTTTCATCTTAAGAAAAAAATGTTGAATAATTGTGGGAATTTATGTTGTGCAGAAATATCATTCTAACCAGCAGATTAACTTATTTGATTTTTAAACAAAAAGTTTAAAATAGTTTCCCTTTCAATACCTTTCTTTCTATTTGTCTTGCAAAGATATTACGATGACTTTCAACATCATGAACCCAAGACTGATATTCATCACTTTTGCCATTGTTCCATCTGTCTTTCCATCCATTGTGTGCTTGTGTCTCTTTCCAAGATTTCCATTTGTACTATATCAAGAACGAGGAATTGAAGTATTTTAAGTTATATAGAATTCTCCTTGTAACTAGTAGATGAAGTATTTATATATTTTTTAAATAAAGGGCTAATTGTCGCATGTCTAAAATAATTTTCCTTTATGATTGAAGTGTATTTTCATAATAGTCTTAGTAACAAGATGGCATAGCCTTGCTGGTGGTGGAGGTATTCCCATTGTTGCTGCAGCATTGAGTTCTTGACTTGTTTGTTATGTTGCACACAGGTAGTGTAAGTGATAATAACTGTACCCCTCTTCTGCCAACTGCTTCTCGAATGGCTCTGTTTTGCTTTGCTCTGGTTCTGTTTTGGGTCGATTAACGTTGTCTCAACCCAAACACTAGTAGATACACTTCCCTGTTCAGCCGCTCACCTTATAGTTGAGACACAGCAAGGTTATACCTCAGGTTAAGTCTATTTTGTACCAGAAGTAACACTGCATCTGAGCATATCTCAAATGGAGAATAATCTACTTATAGGTACAACCTGCACTTTTTGCAGTTGACTGTGTAATATTGAAACTTTAAATGCTAAACTGTTTGAACTTACACATTAATGAAAATTGCGTTGCACTACAAAGAAATAACACATTTTAAATGGTGATGCAGGAACAGTTACAGTATAGGAGGCTACCAAAACAAAAGAGTTTCTCTTTCGAGATACAATGGTGAGGTTTCTAAGCCAGACAACACAACCATAGACAGATTTAGGTATGGGCAACATGGGCAGCCACCCAGGGCGGAAAATAAATTCCTGATAAATAGAATGATAACATTTGAGCAATCGGTTTGCACTAGTTCACACGTCACCATGTGAGTCAGTTAACATTGTTGGTGCCCTGATTTTAATTTGTGAGCAAGACAGCCTAATGCTTTGGAAGATTTCCCATTTAAAATGAGACGAGTATGAGATGAGGAGTGGTGTAGTCATGTGGACATCACCCCAGATCTCCCCACTGGAAGTCTGACTGTGCGGTTAAGCAAGGAAAAAGTGCACCTCCAACTTTAAATAGCATTGCAATAAGTAAAATCCACAGTTCATTCATAATACTGTAACTATATAATGCATAATGTCACAGACATGTTTCTTTTTTTTTCATTTTGTGTGAAATCATTAAGAATAATATAAATGCAATCTACAAACCCACAAGGTGAAATGGTTTAGTCTTGAATCCTAAGCCACTGAGGTGCCTAGATTAGAAAAAAAAAAGAGGAAAGAAGAAGAGTAGAAAAGGGCAAAATATAGACGTTTTATATGCAGTTTTGTATAATACTGTATTATCAACTTAAACATTAAAGAAAAGTTGGAGCAGAAGTATCTTTTCCTTCTTCCTTTTTTAGGCAGTGTGCTGAAGGGGGGTTTTCCGACTATGCCATACTGTACGTACACACTAGAGCTGCCACTGAACACAACAATATTTATATTAACAGATGACTAAATCATTTAAACCTACTTGAGCATACACACCAAAGTAAGTCTAATCACTTTTAATAACAACCACACACAGTGACTTATGAAGCAAAAGAGTGGGTGATTATAAAGCTAAGATACTTGAAAGTTTGATTCAACTCCATATTAGCAGAGTGGACAGTGTCTCTATTCTGGCACAGTTCTGGTCCCATTTTGATTAACTTGACTCTCCTTCCTTCTCTTTTACAGCCTTATATTCTGAAAGTTAGGAATCTTTTTTTAATAATACTTTATCCTGAAGTTCAATTTTCTACAATTTTCTGTTAGGAGCAAGACATCTTAGCCATTAGTTAGCCTCATGCTTCACATTTGTGCTACTATTAACTAAAAAAAGTAATATATCATTATTACTGAGTTACTATATTGACAATTTACAAGTTATATTACTAGTTGCTAAAAAAGTAATATTTTACAGTAACGCATTACTTTTGTAATGCGTTACTTCTATCACTGGTTGTACCATATCTAGCAAAACAAGTTTCTTTTAAGAACCAAAAACTGAACTGTCATTTCAAATTGACCAGAGCCCGGTGAAAGTCAATCATAAGGTAATAATAACATTAATTTATCTACAGTAGCAGAGTCATAAATATGTATACACAAAACACTGTTTAAATGTTCAGTGAACTTAGTCTAAGCTTTGAAAATTACAATTTAAACTACCTAAAAACTTTTGAGCGTACAACCTACCAAACCTAAAAGCTTGAGTACTATGTGGTTATACCAGTCATTATTCAAATAATGTCATCATCATTTGATCAATTGTGATTACATTTTTTCTCTTTTAATTTTTTAATCACTGCAGCTTTAATCACTTTAAATTTTGCCCAAGGCTGCAGCCAGGTAATGAAACCAGTGTCAGTACATGAATGAATATCGCCCTGGATTCTTCCTTCCTCTTTTTTGTGGCCTGGTTTACAATGGTGCCTAAATTTGACACATGTCCTGCTTGTAAAGAGTCATGAATGGCTAATCATTTTATAGTGCTTGCAATTCTATTACAGAAGCTTTCACTCTAGCTGTTTTCACTCGGCTACAGCTGAAGGAATGTAAATTTGATGAGCTACATTTATCAAGCGTTTGAAGGTCTTATATTGGCTTGCTGCACTCTTAAAGAAGTTTTACATTTGGTAATAAAACATTGAATCCTTTTATGATAACTTCAGCAAACATTAAATACGACAGCAAGATTTGCCAGTTCATCACTTAGAGTGCGAAAAACCTTTGAAATTTCTTTCAGATATGTGGCTTGAGCTTGGGAATACTTTTGCTGATATCACTTGATTACTTGTGAAGTAATCATATCTCTTTCGACTGTGAATACTGCAACTTTGGGTCCAAGGCTTAATAACTTCATATTTTTTTCACTGCATTTATTGTCTGATATTTTAGCTTTTAAGCTGCTTTGAAAGTTCTTTCAGATATGTGGCTTGAGCTTGGGAATACTTTTGCTGATACTTTTGCTGATATCACTTGATTACTTGTCAAGTAATCATATCTCTTTCGACTGTGAATACTGCAACTTTTGGTCCAAGGCTTAATAACTTCATATTTTTTTCACTGCATTTATTGTCTGATATTTTAGCTTTTAAGCTGCTTGTTAAATGATCAACATCATCATAAATGTGGCAAGTGGCAGCAGACTCTGCAGAGTCTTCCTTTAAAACCTCTAACACGTTTACAACTTTTTACTAGAGGTGGCAGAAGTACAAAACTAAGTACTCAAGTAAAAGTACAAGTACTTAAAATGTACTCTACTACAAAGTAGAAGTATTATAATGCACTTTTTTTGTGATCGTTATCTGAAAAGTAACATGCCTTTATTTAAAATGTAGGAAGTAAAGGCTAACTATATGATTTATCTGTTCCTTTTAACCTATTAACTGTACTTTGTACACCATCATTTGGCAAAAGGTACAAAAAACATTTGTTGATTTATATATTATATTGATTTATATAAACATATACATTTTGCAGTAGCTCTTGTTATTGAACGCAGCCCTTCTGTACTCTTACATGCGTACAATAACATTGCTGTACACTCATGCTCTGGCTACAGTGAATGTAGTTAGATGCATGCGCTGACAAGCAGTTGGTGAAGTGAATTACAAAACAGTAGAAGGGGCATGACATTGCTTAGCTGATCAAACCTTTTTCTCACTCCCTGTCTGTCCTAACCCTGCATCCTCTACTTCAGATGTAATCAATAAAAAGTCGACCAGTGAAATTTCTTAGGTATAGTCATCTCCCAGTCATTACAGCCAGACCCAGTCAGTATTCTGTAATCATTATCAGATAATGCTAGCAAACACAGCTAACTAAGTTTTGTGTACTCATAGCTACAGTTTAAATCAGCATGGCTACATGAGTTCACCTGGTTATGTTGTGAAAAGGGTTACATTTTGGCTCTTTAATATGCATCTTTGTCTGAATCCCTGCTACACCACGCCTTTGGACTGTGGGTGTAAAACCTGGAGAAAACACACCAAACTCCATGCACACAGATTGGAGTCGGGATTCGAACCCCCACCCCTGCAAGTGCAAGGTGGCAGTGTCTAATAATAGATTTTTTTAGTTGATTTTTTAAAAATTATTTATTATTATTATTATTATTATTATTATTATAGTTTTGGCTATTTTCTTGTGATGGGTCATTGCACATGCCCAGTTTTCACTTATGTGTGAATTTAAGCTAATGTCATAAACTTTTAGCTGAATACAGGTGTACAAAAGTAGAGGTCTAAGCAAGTTTAGGCTTTATTAAAACTGAAATTAAAATTGAAATTAATACATGTGTGTATGTCTGCTTTCATTGCCAAGTCAAAAATTCTAGCCTAAATATATGTTTATTCATAAGTTTTAACTTTATACCATGTATACTTTGTGCGCTGTGGAATAAGTGGTTCCAAGAAGGGCGATAATAGGAAAAAAAGCAAAGTCTGAGACAGAGTAGTGGAAAAAAAAAACTCTGCCACTGTTTGAATTGACATGCAGTCACTCTATTTATTGTTCTCTTTACTTTTGCACAATCCTACCTCAAATGCATGTGCATGAGGGGAAACTTGACCTTAAGTTGCTTCTTGTATATGTGAAAGATGAAAGACATGCCTACCATGTTCGTCTGTGTGAGGGAGTTGAATCAGTTAATTGTATTTAGCAGGCATACACACAAACACACACAAGCGCGTTTTGCTACACAACAGGGTAAATATCCTGCATCCTCTATCATAGCTGTGAATCCAAAAGCCTTGTGTGCATACTGCACTGCCTCTGGAGCAAGTAAAGCCTTCCCACGTTTACACTGCTAGTTGCCCTGGCAACCTCATCAGCCATTTCCTATTGGTTAGTCCCACAGCGAATCAGAACGTGAACTGATTATGTCATATATAAACAGTATGGTGCATTAAAAACAGTCCGGGGGTGCTGTTCTGTGACTTGAGAAAGGCAAGCGTGAGTGTCATTTGAGCTGCCAGTCGACTTAAAATCAGGTTGTTTTTCTTCTGTATAAATCAATAAGTGCTTTGTAAAGGGAGAGTTAGTACCTTCTTAATATGGGAGATCAAATGGTACCTTAGACAGATCATTTGATTTGGGAAAGTCACAGTTAATGTTAAATAGACTGCATTAACCTTATTTGCTGTTAATCGAGACAGTATCGTCAAGCCGAGTGACCTTCGCTAATGCGGCAAAAACAGTGAAGACCTTGATACTGTCACTCAGACAGGGTTGCTGTTCCTGCTCTGCTTTTGAGTGCTTACTCTGGTTTATTCTGTAAATACCAACCTCTCAACATCATCTCATCAGGTGACTGATTTATGACAATAATGTAATAAAACCGTGAAGGAATCTTTGAAGGAAGCTCAAAATGACTATTCCTAAAGACTTCCCAGGAAAGTTGTTTCCGAACATTTCTCCACTGACATGGACATCAGCAAAGATAAGACAGACAGGTAAAATAAACTTATTGAAGTAGTTGTTTGTATTCTTTATGCATTTTTATATTATTTTGTCAGATTTTTATTTCTGTCTCAATACAATGTGTGTAAAATGATTGCAAAATTAGACGTTGTGCTTTATATATATATTTTTTTTTTATCTTCATTTTCATTAGAGGAAAAAAATCACGCTCTTCCTCTCTCGCTCTCTCGCTCTGTCTCTCTCGCACTCACTTTTCATCACTCTCGCCATCTCACTTTTGCGTTTTGCGTTACCCCTGACCTTGTACATGATGCCTATTACAGTATGTGATTCGCTTCTTCCAGCATTACATCATCAATCCATTGATTTTTGTCTCTTGAACTGTGGAGTCATAATGTCACACCACCAACACTCTGATTACTTCACTTTTTCTTACAAATTATCCATGCGTTCACTGACCGCTTGTGTCTCTCTGATAAATTAACATTGCTGACTCAATAAGATACAAATACCAGTATGTCTGATTCATATTAACTGAGACTAGTAAAAGTAACTGAGTTAGTAAAAGTGACCACGTCATGTGCAGCACTTTGTCATCAAGACAACCAATTTGCAGAAGTCACATATTCCTTTGGCATGACTAACAAGTGATTCAGTGTGGATTGCAGGGCTACGTAAACTGTATGCTATAGTTTAAGCATTTTTTTTATTTAGATATACAGTACTGTAGAGATAGAGATAGGATGTGTTAAAAAAGGTTTCTACATAAAAAAAAATACTATAAAAAGCAGTAAACAGTAATTAATGATACAAAGTCAATAATTGATGACAACTCTTTGCTTGAAATATAGCTTCAGGGACAATTTGTACAGTTTTATAAGGAAAAGAGCTACTTACTTTTACTGAACATCCTGCACATCCTGCACATCCCTTATGAGGACTTGCACCTACTTCTTTTTTCATGCAGCCAAACCCAGATTTCTTTCTGTTTTTTTTTTTTTTTCTTAAAAGTGGTCTTTTACATAATACAGTATGCTGCTTTCTTTCTGGCTTACAGATATGTTAACGTAAGATATATATTTTCCTCGCTTCAGTACTAATGTGTGGAAATCAGAAATGTATTTGAACTGACTTAATATAATGAAGTCATAAAAAAAAGTTTGTACAAATTACCATTACCACAAATATAGAGTATTTGTGTCATGTGAGTTCTTTTTGATAGGGTTCATGCATCAGAAATTCTTTTTTATTTTAAATGACAGATTAGGGCATACATGTACATACTGTTCACCTCAAATCTGCCTCTCTTCGTAAGTTTACATAAGCTAGGCTCTAGTGCTAGCTAGTCAAATTGACAGTTTCACCGTACTGAAAAAAAGCCCCAAGGCTTACTAATGTAGTTACTTTCATATTGAATAACATGACTACTTCTGTTATCTGTTATTGCACTGAATAAGACCCATGATGCAGTCCTGAGTAAAAATTCAACTTTTGTGATTTGTACAAGTCATTGCAACTGATAGTAAAATATCGGAGATGGAGAGAAGGATGCTTAGGGGAGAGGACACCAAATCCGGCAACGTTTGCAAGTGGATGAACAGGAAGAGATGAGTCAGGACAATGACCCACGCACACATAACCAGCAGAACGAGATGCAAAATGTGATAAAAGCAAGCACTTATACCAGAACTGTGTCTGTCTGAATTCCAACAACGTTTATTATAATATACTGTACATGGCTGTATGTTATTTTATTTTTCTACATAGATAGACCAACTTTCTAGTCTTGACTGATTTTCAGTTAATTAAGCAATGGTGTCATATTTGTGTATGCCGTGAATGGATTGGAAAATTAGCCGTGAATGGATTGAAAAATGTACACCCCAAAACATACATTTTAGCATGACATACCATAATTACATCAAAGTCTGAAACAATGAAATTGGATATAATGCTGCTTTTTACTCAAGCTAATATCATGCAAGGTCAAGGTTTTCAGCAACCACTTTCCAATACGCAATATAGCATGGTAAATCTATAGTCTGAATGCCAATGTACATAATTTTGGTTTGAATCTTGCCATTTGTCATCTACAGCCAATAGATACCTGGTAAACTCTTTCTCTTCTGTTTTGTGAGAATTAATTTATAGTTCTTTTTAGTCACTATTTTGTGCCAAACAAATGTTGCATGCAAAGAAAATTAAAAAGAGCGCTGACGGACTGTAGCACTATGTGAGTGTTTTGTCAGCGTAACAGAGATCACAGCACAGAATGGCCTTTTAACAGGAAACCACAGAGGGTGTGAGTAATGTAGAGAGTGCAGGACCAGTCGATGTGTGAGGAAAGCGGAGGCAGCTAAAGTTTGTGCATGCATGCACTTGGTCTTTTTTGATGCATTCATCTGGTGTAACATTTGGTCAGTTGTTTAAATACACCTTCACACAATAACATGTTTATTTTTGGAGGTGAACTTGTTGGCTTTAAGCCATGGTTTAAGTTTAATCTGGTTTGTTTGCTGACCTGTTGATCCTGGTATACTGAAATTCATTCTTTTAATTATTATAATGCATATCCTTTGTAGGGTAAAAGGGTGTCTGGAGCCAATCCTAGGGACCGTAGGGCACAAGGCCGGGTAGACCCTGGATGGGTTGCCAACTCATCACAGAGCACAAGCACACACACACACTCACCTCATCACACACACTACTGTATATGCTACTTGGAAATGTAAATCAACCTGATAGTGTCACCGTTAAAACTAATGAAATTTGAAACTAGAATCATAAAATGGATATGTTAGGACTAGATATTGCACGAGTAGGTTTGTATGAGTGTGGATTGTATGACAGTGAGGTAGTTTTTTTTTTTTTTTTTTTTTAAGCCAAAAAAAAAAAAAAAAACAGGAAAGAGAATCTGAAAGTTCTCACATTAAAAGAAGTGAAATTAACAGGTGGTGTGTATCTGCTAGATTCTGTTCTCTATACAACAGTCACTTTACCATACTACTGTTAAATGGTATCCATCCTCTATAAACCACTCTGAGCAATTTCCCGTTCAATGGTGCATGAAGTAGTTACGTATAACCAACCACATGTAAAACTGACCACATGGTGCACCTGGTCCTTTGAGGAAAGCTGGAGTTTCTATTTCAGCAGAATCAGTAGCTGTAACTGTAAATGTGTCCTGTATATGCGTAGCCACAAGACATCTGTTAGTAGTGATTTAAGTCTAGTAGTTGATTCAGTTCAAGGCATGACATACTACACGCCCACTCACTGGTGCATGCACCAAACACGTTGAGGTTTTTTTTTTTTTTTTTTTTTTTTGGGCCACCCGTGCCTGATTTCTGTTATGTTTAAAAGAAAAATAATCACCAAGTCAGTTTACACATAATTTCTAGTTGTTTCATACATGGGTATATTTTTAATACAAACAGAATATCAAAGGTAATTAAAACAGTAATTAAACAATGTGTGTCAGAGATTCAGGTCCAGGGACAACCAGCAATTACTAAGCCTGTGTTGAGCTCGCTGGAAAACTATTGTGACTAAGTCCAAATAAGCCCATTGATTATGAAACGTCATAATGACATGTCAAGAAGCATTAACTGTGAAATAAGACGATTGTTCATTGTTGTTAAATGAATTATTGTGTTGAACTATTGTGTGTTTAAACCCTTTGGCAACACTATTTCAGATGATTTGTTATTAAATAAGAGTTTACCAGTGGGAGATTTAAGAAATATATAGTACTGTGAAAATGTCTTATTAAACATGCAAATAACTGCTGTTGAGCACAGATGTCTCAGGTACAATTTGTGCAGTTTTATAAGGAAATGAGCTGCTTAATTTTACTGAACATCCTGCAGAACCAGTCACAGTCATTGTGTGGACTTAGTCGTCCTTGTTTCTTTTTTCATGCATGCAAAACCCAGAATCTTTTTTTTTTTCATTTGAAAAGTAGCCTTCTACATAATATTACACTTTTTTTTTCTGACTTACAGATATGATAATATATATTTTATTTTTGCTTGAATAATAATAATTATGTTTGGAAATCCAAAATGTTTTTATTCTACTGACTTAATAACTTAATGACTTAAGTCATAAAATGAACATGTACTGTATAACAAAGTTTGTGCAAAAAAAAACAAAAAAAACACAGGGTGCCTAAGACTTTTGCACAGTATTATTTGTATAATCACTAAGTATAGTTTACATAATTCTAAGTAAAGCTAGATAACGTTTCTTCTATATAATGAGAACTGTGTGGGTTTGTTAGATCATAAGGGTTTGATAACAGCATGACAATAACCTTTAGTGCAACACAACCACTCGTGAAGCGCTCCAGACGGCTTGCACTAAAGAAGTGTGTCACAGCAGTTGCCAGATACTGTATGTATGTGACCATCATAAACATATTTCTAGCAGTCACACGCAGTGGCAAAACCAGGTAATATTCTGGTTTACATGTAGCATACTGTATGCAATACGCTGCTGCCAGTTTAAAAATCTAAAAAAACAAAAAAAACTGACAGGGCATGGCATTTCATTTATAGATTGAAATAAACTTTATGGTTCACTTAGTGGCATGTGGCTTTTAACACCTTAGGATTGTGACTGTAGCTGGTGAAGTTTGTCAAGGTCAGGTCATCTTTATCATTTTCATTTTCATTTATGGCACTTGAAGACATTGTTATGCAAACAGACAAAAAAACATGTTTGGACACTTTAGCCCATATGTAAGTAATATCTATTATACAATGTGTTCATTGGATAAAACTACAGCTTGTCTAATTTTCAAACTAAATCTGAAGGACAAATACATTCAGTTTACATTGTTTTACAATGTACAAAAAAATAAAACTCAGGAAAGACCACTGAATTAGAAGGTTTGTCCAAACATTTGACTGGTAGTGTATATATAAAAAAGTTAGTGTCCAAACATTTGACTGGTAGTGTATATATAAAAAAGTTAGTGTTTCCAGACCAATGATAATCATATACTTGAGAAGATCACTTTGTAAAATTAGGATAATGCAATATTAGCATTTTGCATTTAGCAGCCAGAATAGCAGCAAATATTGCTCTATATTTTTTTCTCTTCAGGCTTCTGATAATCTAAATATAAATAATGATTCTTTAAATGTTCTAATGTTTAAATGTTTCAAGCACATATGTTTTCTCTTATAGAAGAGGAAAGAAGAGTTCGAGCCAATGACAGGGAGTACAACGAGAAGTTTCAGTATGCGGTAAGAAAGTCCAACATCTGCACACCTGCCTTTATTCACCGCCTTCATCATCAGTGTTTCTAAATATAATGCTTTCTCTGTGTGATTGGCCAAAGTTTTTAATTTGATAATGTGACCCATTAAATCTCACGCTCATTGTCTACCCAGAATAACTGCATCACAACCTCAAAGTACAACATCATTACTTTCCTGCCAGTCAACCTCTTTGAGCAGTTCCAGGAAGTTGCCAATACCTACTTCCTGTTTCTTCTTATTCTCCAGGTAACATCAGGTTTATTGTTTTACGTAAGGTATGATGTGACCTGTCAGGAAGCACTATTGTTTTCATATACCAGAATGAACAGTGTGTTATTCTGATTATTCCACAATAATTTGCCAAAGATTAATGCATGACACGGCAACACTGTTAATTTTGTGGAACATCCGTGACACAAGTTATTTCCTGTTATATGTTATAAACTGTTTTGTGTTCTGTCTCTGTTTCTTTCAGTTGATTCCTCAGATCTCCTCTTTGTCCTGGTTCACCACCATAGTGCCTTTAGTACTGGTGCTGAGCATCACTGCAGTAAAAGATGCCACTGATGATTATGTGAGTGTCTTGCCATTTACACAATATGTAGTAAGGAGTTTTGAAGTTGGTACTCCTGTGGCTTTCTCTTTCTGCCATATCAAACATACACTGCCTGGCTAAAAAAGTCACATTTCAGAAAGGTCAAATTATTGGCCTGCGTCAAGCAAGCAGAACAAGGGAGGAGATTGATTAAAATTACTAGAATGAGTTAAGAACTGTCCAACACATTATTAAACACTGGAGGATTTTGCTGAACCAGCAATTTCACGGAACAAATGATGAGATTGGAAAAATATGTGATCAGTATTACATCCATGTTTAAAAGTGGAAGTAGGAGCATTTCCACATGCACAAAGCAACAAGAACGCACAGAAACTAAGCAGCTGTGTGGCTCCAAGAAAACCAATGATTAGTGAGACTAAATATTCAATTTACTATAATTCTCCCATGACAATTTTTCAGACATGGAAAAAAGATATGAAGTCTTTTTTTTTTCTGCAGAGGAGGTCAGATTGATGCTATTTCTGAGTGTTGGGTGCCTATATTGCCCACTGTACAAGCCTTTGGAGGCAGTGTTATGACCTGGGGTTGCTTCAATAGACCAGGTTATCACATCAATGGTTTTTTTTGTCTCTGATGGCACGAATATGTTCCGGGACTCAAATTGCCAGAGTGGTTCTGTGAGCATGAGGAATCATTTACACACATGAACTGGCCACCACAATATAATCAAAGCTAAAGGTGGTCATACAGATAATGTATATTAATACCAGCCAAAAGTTTGGACACACCTTCTAAATAAATGTGTTTTTGTTAAGTGATAAGACAAGAAGATCAGCTGCTCTGGAATAGTTCTTGAAGGAAAAGTATTGCCAGGTGCATAAGAAAAACCCATCAAGAGCCATGATGAAAGTGTCTCTTTCACTGAGGAAAGCAAGACCAAAATTTATCTCTGCTGCAGAGAAGTTCATTTAGGGTCACCAGCATCAAAAATCACCAGGCTTTACAGAGCATATGTCGCAGACACATTTCAATATCAACTGTTTAAAAGAGATTATTGCATATTTTGAAAGCCTTCAGTGTTGTTTTATAATGTAGAAAGAAATAAAATTCAGGAAAGACCATTGGATTAGAAGGTGTGTCCAAACCTTTCTGTACATCTTTACAGAATTATGAATCAGCCTTCAGTCCCTTTTATCAGATAAAATGCATGTTATTTTGGATCCTATGGCAACCCCCTGCTCTACAGATAAAGCCTTATAAAAACCCATTAACACTGACCACGATGAAACACTAAGACCCGTTTTTCCTCTTCTGTAGTTTCGCCACAAGAGCGACAACCAGGTGAATAACCGCCAGTCTAAGGTTCTCATCAATGGCATGTGAGTCTTGACATCAACGGAGAAATAAACATAATAGTTTACACATTTCTAAATATTCATTATTATATGATTACAAGTAGTATGGTCTCTTCTTATATCAAATACTTTGCTGTCTTTTTACAGTCTTCAGAAGGAGAGGTGGATGAATGTGAGAGTAGGGGACATCATCAAACTGGACAACAACCAGTTTGTGGCTGTAAGACATCCTTCCTGACTCTGTCTAATGACATGACCATGCTCTCAACTTGATAAAAGTATAACATTTAATTAAACAATAATGTGTGCATGGTACTGTAATTGGTGCTATCAGTAACTGACTTTTTGATAAAGTGTCATCCTTGACAGGTTGTCAAAATGAACAGATCTGATATATGTCAAGGTGCACCGTTGATTGTGAGGATTTTTAGAGTTGACGGAGTTATTCTAGTTCACTTCCTGTGCTGTAACTTGCTTACTGTTTTGTATGTTTTAATTGTGTGGCTGTGTTGTATGTCTGAGTAGTGATGATGAAATGTGCATATGTGTTACAGGCAGACTTGCTCCTGTTGTCTAGCACTGAGCCGCATAGTTTGTGTTACATCGAGACTGCAGAACTTGATGGGTAAGACTTTGTCCTTTGTTTCATAAAAGCATTACTGTGTTCGTTCACATATGGACATTTTTAGTACATCGCATCACGTTGTCAAAAAAAACCACAGCAGCTTATGTTATTTACACTTCTTTAGAACGACTTGCAGATGTGCATTGTTGTCGTTATAAAAAAAAAAAAAACCACATCCTCCTTCTAGTTCAGTAGGTCAGAGACTAAAAATAGTGAGTAGCTAAAACTCTATTGAGGGTTATCACTTTAAAGTAGGGATAAAAAAAATTATAAACCAGTATTGGGTACAACATGTAAAGAAAACACACAAGACAAGTGTTTAATAGATTATCCAGATAGTTGCTTGGCTAATGATGTAACAATATCATCAACAATTTATCACATCTTAGTCATATTCTTATGAATTGTGACAGTCTTGGTTATAATGTATTTGTGTGTGTTACAGTGAGACGAACATGAAAGTGCGTCAGTCTCTGTCTGTTACTTCAGAACTAGCAGACCCTACCAAGCTGGCTCAATTTGATGGTATGAAACTGTTTAAATGTAATGTTTGTGTATATCAGTACTTGGTTACCCTTGTAGTTTAAAAGATGTAAGATTTTATATATTATAGAAAATGTGCACAGGATGAAACAACTAATGTATATAGAACTTTATTATGTTTATGATTTATATGCAACTTGACATGTGTAAGATTGTTGTATTTTTGTGCGATCACATTTGGTTTGTGTTATGAGCAGGTTTTATCTATAGGTTTATAATAGTCTTTCTGATTGTGAAAATATGAATATTTATGGGTGTTGTTGAGGTATTGTATAAAGACACAAAACCAGCAACATTCTTGCCAGGGGACATGAGGTAGTGATGGGTCATTCATGAACGATTCGTTCTTTTTGGAACGAATCTTTAACGTGACTCAGAAGAACGAGTCGTCTCGGAGAATGATTTGTTCATTTTCTACTGGGCTGGCATGCGCAAATCATCACAAAACCTCCGTAGGTTATGTACAGGAAACAAAATTGAGCGATTTTCTTAATGACTCATACCCCCCGAGTCGTTCGTTCTTTTGTCACGTGACTTCCATAGACGCTATGCAGTGCAGTACACAGGAAACAGAATTGAACGATTCTCCTCAATGAGTCTTCAAGTTCTGAGTTGTTTGTTCCTTTGTCACGTGACTCCCATAGACGCTATGCGGTGTGATAGATTCAAAAGAATGAACGACTCAGACTGGAAGATATAAGAGGTGAGCTGCTCATTGTGTTTATTATAATATGTCCTTAGCTGCATTGTAATATTTTGATTACTGGAACTATAGCCAAAATTTGTGTATGTAGACATATTTGGGGGTCTTTTTATTGAAAATGCAACATTTTATTTTATTTCTGATCAAAAGAACGAAATGAACTAAATGACTCAAAAAAAAGATTTGTTCATTTTGATGAACGAGATTCAAAGAACCGAGTCACTAAAATGATTCAAACTTCCCTTCAGTAACATGAGGATGCCTGTTCACATACAGTACGCAGCTTTGTGTCTCCGTGGCATAGTTTTCAGGGCAGTAGTGCTTGGTTCTGTTATAGCCATGTCAACTATGTATCCTGTGGTAGTTTTTTTGGCTGTGTTTTGTTTAGTGGTAAAAGAAAGGTGTTAAATGTTTGTTTGTTGACCTATTCCTGCTCCTAACATTGTGATATCTTGCCTCTTGGCAGGAGAGGTGGTGTGTGAGCCTCCCAATAATAAGTTGGATCGGTTCTGTGGGACTCTTTACTGGAAGGAGTGTAAGTATACTCTGACCAATCAGAACATGCTGCTAAGGGGCTGCGTCCTACGCAACACTGAGAGCTGCTACGGTCTTGTCATATTCGCAGGTATGTGTGTGTTTGTGAGTGACCCTCTTTTAAAAAGTGATACTGTAACCCTTGATCATCAATGAGTCCACTCCCATAGGCCCTGACACGAAGCTGATGCAGAACAGTGGACGCACGAAGTTCAAAAGGACAAGCATAGACCGCCTTATGAACACACTGGTTCTGTGGGTATGAAAGAATTTATCTACTTGTGCACATGACATATACAGGTCTTGATTATACAATATCTGCTATATGCTGTCTTCAACTTGTCTCTCTCTCTTTCTTTCTCTCTCTCTCTCTCTCTCTCTCTCAATCTCTTTCCCTTTATTGCTCTGTCCTCCCAATCAGATTTTTGGTTTCCTGGTGTGTATGGGGGTAATACTGGCTATTGGAAATGCCGTGTGGGAGCGAGAAGTGGGGTCTCTTTTTCAGATCTATCTTCCATGGGACCCTCCCGTTGACAACTTCCTCTTCTCTGCCTTCCTCTCTTTCTGGTCCTATGTCATCATTCTTAACACTGTGGTGCCAATCTCCCTGTATGTAAGGTAAACCAATATAATAAGGCATGGAGGGTTGGAGAAACCAGTGTTGTAAGCTCTTTTGAAATGTTAGAATTAGATTTTTTTAAACCCTATTTAGACAGGATTTGGTTAACATGGAAAACTGGGGATGATTTCTTCTTTTTCAGGTGCTAAACTATGACTATACTGTAGTTGGCAGTAACGGTTTTCATTTAGGAATGAAATAAATGTTTCTAGTAATAGCGAAATGATGAATGCGTTGGAAGGAAAAAAAACTTGCTGATATTGTATGGATAGAAGTAATTTTTATTTGAAGTAATCAAAAAAAAGAAAAACAATTAAATTATCTGATCATTTGTCAGCTACTACTAGTAATTTTTTGTTTTCTTGATATTCATATACTTCTTTAAACACCAATGCTCCATTATGCAATCATTCTCACAAAGTAGTTTTTCTTTTTCAAAGTAGTATTTTTTTTTTCTATCAAGCGTTTTTTTGTTGTTGTTGTTCTATAGTGAATGGATCACAAAACTCACCGTTCAGATCGTATCACGGTTTTTGGTCATGTATTGTGTATTAGATCACCGAAAAAGGGAGGCTATATAATTTTGCAATCCCTTTTATTACATGTTTTTATACAATTTTATTTAAACAGTGCATACATAACTGGGATGCAGGATGAGTTTTGAGAATTTATGAGGATTTTGTTAGTGTGATTAGGTAACCCTGGCCACACAAAGTGTGTGTGTGTGTGTGTGTGTGTGTGTGTGTGTGAGAGATAGAGTTGGAGCGAGTAAAAATGTAATTTATGCATGTGCAAAAAACTGAGTTTTTCAGTTACAGGTTTGGGACAAAATATTGTCATACACAGACAGTTAAATTTTATTTCTTAGTTAAACATTGCATTTAATATGTGGTTTACAAGTGTGCTGAAATATGGGGAGCTAAACTAGTTTTGACAGGCCCCATGTTACTAGTAACATAACATTTAATTCTGATATACAGTACACTACCGTTCAAATGTTTTAGAACACTTTCTAACTCCATGATGGTTCCTGATTTTTATTTCTTTCTACATTGTA
>JAQMYJ010000033.1:9037701-9065560 GCA_030014305.1 Clarias laeviceps
AATATGTGTACCACAAGAGCACATAACCAGTCTGTGAGAGGCAGAATTATTGTTGGTTGGTAGGGGATCAAATACTTGTTTCCCTCATTGAAATGCAACTTAATTCATAACATTTGTATCATGTGCTTTTTCTGGATTGATATTCTGTCTCAATCCTTTACCATAAACCTATGATAAAAATTATAGATCATTCATTTCTTTGTAAGTGGGCAAACTTAGAAAATCTGTAGGGGCTCAAATACTTATTTCCCCCACTGTATGTACAGTACAGTATATACTGTATTTGAGTTCTGACTTTATTTCTCTGAACCCTGACTTTTTTCCTCAGTATTTTGACTTTGATCTCAAAAGTTTTTATCTTAAAGTCAAAATTCTGACATTAAAGCAAGAATATTTAGAAAAAAGTCTGAATTTTGAGATTAAAGCAAGAATTTTCAAAAAAAAAATTTTTTATTCTGAGCTTAAAGTCAGAACTCAAGGAATTTTAAAGGTGACCTATTCTATTCATAGAGCACAGATAACATGATTTTATTTTATTTTTTAAAACTTTTGAAAAGAAAACAGATAACTGGGTTGGTAATAGATCTAACTGGGAAGGGAATTTTTACTTAAGGTAAACATGTATGTAAGATTTAATGGTGCAATATGTATTTGTTTCTCCATAGGAAGTGCGCAGAACACATTAGCACAGCCAGTGGTGTGGCTGACTATTGCTTTAGCTACAGTCATTTGCATTGTCCCTGTGGTCACCTTTCGCTTCCTCAAACTAAACCTTAAACCTCAGCTTTCAGATACTGTGAGTCATAACATGTTTACAATAATTATGGACCAAATAATGTGTTGAACTGTGTGTTGGTTTGTGCTGTGATTTTGTGTACCAAATCTCTCCACAAGGGACGGAATATCTGAATATTTGACCCAGTAGGCACATTTTTCTTCTGCCCCATAAGGAAACACAAAATCTCAACTTTTGTTTAAAAACCTAAAAGAACCTGAATATATTATTTTAAGAGTAAATTTACAGTTTGATTTTTACGTTAATGGAAAATTTTCTCAAGTACAGTAAAAAAAAAAAAAATTAAGTGTGTTTGTGTGTTCCTCTGTTTGGCTTGGTTTATTTGCTGAAAGCTGACACTTTAATTGATTTCACCTACTTTCACATTTACTTTAAGGTGCGCTACACTCAGCTCGTGCGTCAGAAGAAGTGGAGGCCTGGTGGGCGTGCTGGGTCTGGTGGAGGTGGAATGGGTGCCTCAGGGAGTGGAGCTCTTGGGCGTTCTTGTCATGGCGGCTCCCGTCGCTCAGGTTATGCGTTTGCACATCAGGAGGGCTTTGGAGAACTGATCACATCAGGCAAAAATATGCGCCTGAGTTCTCTTGCGCTTGCGACGTTTGCCTCTCGTCACAGCACCAACTGGATTGATACACTTCGAAAGAAAAAACAGACAGCGGCCTCCGCAGCTGAGGACAGATTGTCCGACTCACAGGCCCCACCCCTCTCCACATCTTCCTCTCTGATTGGCCGCCAAGAAACATCCCCAAAGAGCATAGGACAAACAAATGTGAACACTGTCCCTGGCAACACTCTTGGTGATGTCCAGTTAAGCATGACAAATATTACACAAGTGGAGATAGAAGCTACAGTCTTGTAGTACAGGTAATCAAAAGAATGTACTTTGCTTTAAAAAGTCATATAGCCATCTACAGTGCCTGGCCAAAAAGGTCACCATTTCAAAGGCCAGCTTATTGGAATGCATCAAGCAAAAAAAAACTTTAAAGTTACTGGAATTGGCTTAAGAGCTCTCCAATCCATTATTAAAACCTGGAAGCATAGTGCTGAACTTCTGAGGAGCGATGTACTGTAGACAGAAAAAAATCATTAATGACTATGATAAAGAGATCATTTAAGCACTAAGTGAAGTTGCATTAAAAATCTATAGAAGAAATCACAGCTATTGTTTAATAGTGTAAGTAACAGCAAGAAAACCATCTATTAGTGAGACTAATCAGAAAAATATGTCTCTTTTTTTTTTTTACTGGGGCCCATAATGATTGGAGCAATGGGAAAATGTCATGTTGTCTGATAAGTGCAAATTGACCCAATTCCAAAACTGAGCAGGCATCAGGGTCAGAAGGGACGTACATGAAACTACAGTATGCATCCATCATGCATAGTGCCCACTTTACAGGCCTCTGAAAGCAGTGTTATGATGCTGGGGTTGCTTTAGTTGGATAGGCCTAGGTTCAGCAATGTTATGTGGCAATGAAATGAAGTCAACTGACTTCTTGAATGTACAGAATGACCAAGTTATCCCATCAGTGGTGTTTTTCCATTGAGATTTTAACCAAAAAATATAGTATCGTAACCAAAGCTGAAAAAGATCAAACAAAATATTTAATTTTCAGCCAGGCAGTGTGCAAATGGACTATACTGTACAGTATATACATTTACGATATAGAACATGTTGTGCATACTGTATGTATGCGATATATTATAGTTTACTTTTTATAGTTCATGTGTAATCGCCCACAACATAAACCTGCATAAACACTTTTTTTTAATCCAATGAACATGATTCAGTTTTTAAATCAATGCTCACACAGGTTCTGAGAGGATTCGGAGTCTTCTTGAACAGAGTTGAAACACTATATAAACAACCACACACTCATTTATCAGGGTTAGTCAGGGTTTTATAACCAACAGTAAAACTAGGAAATAATTAAAGAGATTTTGCTGGATTTAAAAGATATATGTAATTAGAGAAAATTTTCCCCTATAAAATTCCCCAATATCCTTAATTCTCAAGAGAAACAAATAGCAGGATGCATCTGCCTAAGGGCCATTTCTGCCTTTTATTTAATGTTTAATGTTTCATCAGCATTACCTGCCTTCTCTTTTATAGGAAACACTGGTGGGGGACAGGAGCCCAGCACAGTGGAGCCAGCAGTCTTTCTCCTCTGTATTCTACAGGGAAAGCGTCAACTGGCAAGTGAGCAATGTAGACGTCCTGACCGTGAACTCCGTTGTATGACCCCGAATGCCTCTCTTATCTTAAATCTGACTGAGTACAAAGCCTTTGATGCCAAAAACTCATCTGTAATTTGGACTGACATACGCACCTAAGCAAATGATTTATAATTAAGGATACAGCAAAAGCAATAACAGGCTATACAAACACATATACTGTAGTATTTAAAATAAAGAGACACATAATATTTCCATACAATACCATACATTGTGTTTGTTGTGCTGTGTCTACGTTTTACTTCACAACCTTTAAATTCAAGCAACAAACATTATCAATACTAAAAAAGTGAAAAATAAAAATTAAATGTCATGACATCAAGTTTTTTTCTGGATCAAAATCCTACATGACTACTGTATTCTCAGCCGTTAATCTTACAGGATGACTATATTACGTCTCTAGCCAGCACCTAGCAGTAAAATCGTAATGTGGGCAGTCACTTTAAAAAGATATTTAGAGTTGCAGTGTATTCCTGTTATACGCTTCAAGTTCAGTTGCCTTGACTTAGTATTAGACAAAGCTACGAGACAATGCAATTACCTGTAAACCTCTATATACTGTAAAAGTAGTCTTTAGATGCACTAAACTATCTTAGATATCCAAGTCATTATTATTTCCATTATTATTTGTTGTATACTTTGTCTTATATCTTTATCTCTCTTTATTTTAATTGCAAAGAGGTTATGTATAATAACACAGATAAACATAATCCAGAATAATATATTATTTATTTTTTGTTTCATACTTCTTTGTTAGGATATTCCTCGTTGTTTCTAAAAGGATTTGTGGTTTCACTGAATCAGTTATTTTAGTGTCTGGCAATATTTTTCCTTCTGAGATGTATGTTGTTGAGATGTTATGTCAGAGAACTGCCACCTACAGTATCTGAGTATGGTGTGGTAGTAGTGCAATGAATAAAATTATGCAGGTACATGTGAGATCATTTAGAGCTTTATGTTCACATTAAACCCCAGAAAAGGGTTTACTGTGATTTCAGTTACTTTCACTAAGGCATGGTTGTAATTCGTAGTCTACAGTCACTCAAATAACCACTCTTCATAATCATGGTGAACAAAAAGCATCCCCGCAGACAAAAGACTTTTAAGATGAATGGGCTACAGTGCTATGTGTGAACATTAATTGAAGCCCTTGAACCTGTATCTGTGTAATTATTTGCATTGCCCTGCTGCCACATACTGTAATTGACTGATTGGATAACTGCATGAATGAGCAGGTATACAGGTGTTGCTTATAATGTGACCAGTGAGAGTATATTGTGGAATTAAGGTTTGCTAACAGAGTGAATCATTTGGCGGCATAATAACTTACAGTATTTGATGTTGTTGCAATGACACAGATGGATATTGTTATATACCTGCTTTATTTTGAAATAGTCTACTATCATATGCATAGACACTTATACAAGATACATTAGATGATGTCAGCGATTCTGAGGATAAAACCTCAAAATCCCAAGAGTTGCAGCTCAAGTAAAGACAATGGACTACGATGTGAAGGAATTTTTGTGTTTGAATGAATGTTCTCCATGAGAACGTAATATGAACTCATATGGAGAAAAAAAACTCCTGCTCGGCCTCCCCTTTCGCCATTTATCACACCATATTGGTGTTCCCAGATGGAGCTGGACATCTGGGGTCATTTACTTACAGCCATAAATCTACTCTTTTGGATTCTACAGGAATGAACTGGGAATGAATATTACACATAAAAATATAACCAAATGAATCTCACCTCATCCACCTCTACTGGACCAGTAATGGTCTCTATCTCAAAGTGGCCTTAGATACATGTATTAACTTGAGTTGTATGCACAGGTGAATACAAGAATGTATGTATTGTATGCCATAATCACACAACATTACATATTTTGCCGTATTTGGAATAAACCTAAGACTCATTCCTCCTACAGGCGAACCATTATAATAGAAATTTGCATTGAAAATTGAAATGTACTGATGTGGAAAACCTGTTAAATTATTTGTTCATTGCAATAAGAGACAAGCCCTTGTGGTGTTATGTGAACCGGCATCTGCTGTTTTATTCTGTAATAAACCTTTACCTCATTATATTGTGAAGTCTGCGATAATGCTAAAAATGAAGGAATATTATTAAAATATTTTTTTTTATCAATTTTAAAAATTGACTGTTTTTTTCTGTTCAACACTTTACACTGACAGTAATATGTGAAAATATTACCCATCTAAAATGTCTTTGAAGTTTTATATTATCAAGTGTGTAATTTTAAAACATATATTTTTAAAACTTTTTTTAAGTAGAGTTTTTATTATTCATCATATTCTGTGAAGGCTGAAAACATTCTATAGGTCTGTAACATACAGAACTTGTACTTTATTCCAATGCCACATCAGCCTTCCCATCCTGTTTCCTGCCACTGCACAGCTTATTTGTTTCACTTGTGTACTTAAGAGGGGTGACCCTGTTTTGTTGTTACTCAGTTAGCCAGATACACAGAGAGAGAGAGAGAGAGCGAGTGAGAGAGACAGGAACTTTGGAAATACAACCGCCCAACAGCCAAACAGTATTTTTAAGAACTGTGTTGAACTTGACACCGACTGAGCTGGATGTTAAACGTTAGTTTGGACCAAAAGCAAAAACCAGAAGGATGAAATGAGGTGACATTTAATGATCTATACTTGTGTTTCTCATGATGTTTGTCTCGTTCCTGTTTGTGATCTTCCCCATACTCCTCATCGATTGCAATTATTTGGTGAACTACTGAGCCATGAGCGTCCCGATCGTTCTTACTCTTCTCGTGCTGTGTACGGCCAAAGTCCAGTGTGCTCAGGAAAATTCTGCATGTCCTCGAAAAGGTAAGTGAACTATAGCCTACAGCCTACATATGTTAAACTAAAATAAAGAAGACGATCAGACTGTTTGGTTAACAAGTTTTGTGCTCAATCAGTAATTGTAAATATAACTTAAAGTAGTCACATGTACTCCCAAAGTGGATTGGATAATGTGTGTTTATTTACTGTATGATGAAATTACTCAAGTTACAATCAAAATCAAGATAATTACATTCTTTTTCAGAATTCCTCATAGTGTCTGTTTATGTCACATGTCCCACCAATTGTAGCAATAATATCTTAATAAGTAAATGTTTTAAACAATACATTGTGGTTGGTATTATGACTTTGGTTACTATATCACTCATCTGATTTACATTGCTGGGAGGTATGTTTCATGTTGCTTTCAGTGTTACTTTCATGTTCTCAGAAATCCTGATTTCACTTATTTTGCATCTTGGATTTTCACCAATGCTGGTACTCTTGATTCTATCTAAAAGTCAGTGGAACTATGCCAGTTTCTGTGTTATTCACAAATATCTGTTAAACCAGAAGATCAGTACAAAACGAAGTAACCAAGTAGTAGTAGTAGTAATAGTTTTTTTTTAGTTTTTTTTTATAAATTGTGATTGAGCTATGCTGTGTTGCCGGCATGAATCAGTGCCATACTGGACTTCAGGACTCTGTGTTTTAAAATCACTTTTTTTTATTTAATCACCAAGAAATCCAAGAAGAGAAGGAAAGAGTGTGTGAATGACAAATAAAAGGAGCAAATAGGGAAGACAAGTCAGTCTTACATTCAGAGAAGGAACTGAGACTGAGATGTTGTGCAATTTCCCAGTTTATCTGTACAAATCAGACAACCGCTCTACATACAAACTCAGGAAACTGGGGGACAAGCACGCGAGTTATTGCAATACCCCTCCATATAACGGCTCATTTTGATTCCTGCTTAAAAGCTGTTTTTTTTTAATCATAGGAAAGCTGTGTGATGGACTATTTCTGCCTTTTCTTGGGTCTATACCTCCCCTCAGAATTATACTTATTGAATAAATTAATTATTAAATAAATCATCATCAAAACAGTGGACAGAGCATGCATGAAATTAACATTCTATCACATATCAACCGTAGCAGCAATGTGAAAAAGACATGAAAACTGATTTAATAAACATGAATGTAACAACCTTTTTGTGAATGTAAATAGAAAAAAGAAGCAATAAGAATTATCAATATGCCTAATGGTCTTGACACAAATGGTTTAATATTGCAAGATTGCAAAATATGTTTTTCTTAAATGATACACATAGCGACATTAAACTTAAATATTTATTTTTATTTAGAATCCAGTCCTGGTGTGCTGGTCTTGAACATCGGGTCAGAGGTCATCCTGGGCTGCAGAGGCGATATCACTGTGGATAGCGTTCCATTGGTAATAAGTAAAAAGCACACATTGAAATTTGAGAGAAGAGGAGACGTAACTAGTCTCTGGAAACCTGGTACTAGTCCTGGTACTATTGGAATGAGCCGTCCAGGAAATGACAACTTTGCTACCCCTGGAAAATACAACATTCAAACTTCAACTGGAATAAATCCTAAAGTGAGTGAATCAGTAACCACTGCTAACCTGCCTATGAGCTCAGTAAATGAGCAAGTGGGAAATGGGGAAGTCTTTCAGACTGTCAATCAATCCACTAAATCCAACAGTGTGGACAGAGTTTCAGAAGAAGGAGGTGCTTTTGGCGTGACCATGGAAATGGGTTTGAGCACTGAGAGGAGCTCAAGCACACAAAATGAAGAAGATGAGGACTATGAAGAGAAGGTGGAGGGGCTGAGAGTGACCAGGTCTGTTAAGAGACAGGCACAGTGGATGTGGAATGGTCAGCGCATGACGGATGGGGCGGAAAATGGCGGAGCTTTAAGACTTCCTGCGCTTCGTCTGACTGACTCTGGAAACTACAGCTGCTATAGGAGAGGCAAACTAGTTTCATCAATAAAAATCAGTGTTGGCAGTAAGGAGACACACCCACACACACACACACACACACACACACACACACACACACACACACACATATATATTGTTAACAGCTGATACTTGTATCCTATGGTGTCTAAACCATTTTGGTGTTTAAAATACTTATTCTACCCAAACACTTTTATTATCTCTCATAGTCCCTCCAGAGATCCCTACATTGTCATGCTACAAGAAATCCCACATCAGCAAAATCCGGTGTGAGTGGATATCTAGACAGCCCATCATCCCACAGCCTCAGTGCTACATGCTCCTCTGGAAAGGGTGAGGTTTTGTGTGTGTGTGTGTGTGTGTGTGTGTGTGTTTGTGTGTGTGTGTGTGTGTGTGTGTGTGTGTGTGTGTGTGTGTGTGTGTGTGTGTGTGTGTGTGTGTAAAAGAAAGTGAGAGTGTGTTATTTTAAGTTATTGATTAGATTGTCATACAACCACACATAATGTTCAGGAATATTTTTATTAAGAGGGACATACCACTAAAATCTTGTCAGTGATTATGCCTTGTTGTAGAGCTTTGCGGCCATGGGAAAAACAAGGACACATTGCTTTCCAAAACACTGTTTAGCACCATGGTGACAGTCACGTAAGGAGCATGTTTTTTCCTTGTGCACTTAGAATACAGGCTCAGCATCACAGCAACCCCAGGGCTGGAGAGGCCATCAGTGTTGCCAGGCTGTCCCCCTGCTTGGTGTTGGACTTGAAAGAGAAGTCCTGCAATAAAATAAACCAGCATTTTTATATTGCTTAATAAAAATTGATGATCTGAGGGTGACTGACAGATGCCATATCTGTTTTACCTATAAACCTACAACAGCTGAAAAAGATGCAAAATTAGCTTCAATGTAAAGGGTGTACCTTGATCAATCACAGGTTCTTTGGTATCATGGTGAGGCTGAACAGAAGGACTGGTTCTCAGGTGATGTTCTGCAACATGGCCTTTTTTGAGCAGGATTGTGTCTGGTACATAAACTTACATATTGCACTAGGAGAATATATAATGCATAGTATATACTCAGGGTCTTGGGTTTAAAAAAAAAAAACATTCATGATGGGGTTGGGGTCAGAAGGGCAGTTGCATGCTTTCTGGGTACAGTTCCCTGACATTGACAGAAAATTTTAACCTTTCAGCTTAGACCAATGGCTGTGGTTATGGATCATCTCTACCATGTACCACACTCTCTGATGGTCGGACAGATGATGGGAGTGGGCAACATGAATTAACTTGTCAATTTTAATGTCAACTTGTATATACCCCCAAGTTTCTCTGTGACAGAGAGAACGATGGAGAAGATTTCATGACTAATGGTCCAATGCACATAAAGAATTTTTTAAGATGTTGCAAGGAACCTGTCATCAAATATAGAAGAAAATTTTTCCCTAATCATAAATGTGCTTCAATTACTGTAATACAGATCAGAGTAAAATTAACTATACCTGCCTAGTCAAAACCAAATCTCTGCCAAAAAGCTCTCAATAAAGCATGCTTGATTAGTATTATTAGTACCAAATCTTTGTTGGTCTTTGGGCAATTGTGTTGAATTTTAATTTGAATGATTAAGTAATTGTCACTGCATTCATATGTTGAAATTGTACATTGCACCTCTATAAATCTACTGTACATTTTGTAGGTTGTCTTAAAAAAATAATTTATGATTCTTTGTCTTTGTTTTTAGGTTGGAAAGGGCCATCCCTGTGAATTGTTCATATTCTGCTAAGCGCTCTCGTTGCTGGTGTGTGCTACCCAGTGAAGGGGGTGATAGAAAATCATATACAGCTAAACTGTGTGTGACCAACACAGCAGGCAGTGCCACCAGTTCTCCATACAAATATATTTCGCAAAACATCAGTAAGTGTACATTCATGTAACTATTTTTTACACATACTCTAAATCTGATTATAATATTATAGTAAGTCCCCAACTTACGAACGAGTTCGACATTTTATACATTGACTTACACACTGCAAATATTATATATAATTGTAAATATTTGCACTGCGTTGTCTATTGTTTGTACAGTAGTGAGCTGCCTCCGCAATTTGTTCGCATTTACGAATGTTTGTAGATCCATAGTCTGTGGAAACTGGGGAACACTTGAATGTTTATAAGTTGGAACTTAGTGTATTGTATTTTATATTATTGCTGTTGGGCAGAAACCTTGTTTAAGTTTTAGTAAGGTGTACTGCCTCATGTCTGTGTGCATGTTATCCCTGTGCTTGATGGATTTCCTTTAAGTACTTTGGTTTCCTCCCATAGTCCAAAGACATGCAGGTTAGGCTAATTGGCATTTTAATATCGTCCATAATGTGTGAGTCAGTGTATGCGTACTTATACCCTGAAATGGACCCTGGCACCCCATCACGATGTACCCTGCCTTGTGCCCCAAGTCCCATGGGATTCGCTTTAGGCCTTCTTTGACTCTGTACAGTATAAGGGGAATGAGCAACGGTATTGGTCCCCCTTTTATGACTGTCTGTCTGCGTTTTTTATAAATATTTAATCAAGGAAAACAAAAGATCTTGTGACTAACTATTTTAACTCCACTGGATCCTCAATTCCTCATGTTTTTTTTTTCTTTTTTTTTCTGAAAAGTAATGGTTTTGGACTTTTCAGTGACAGTGACAATATTGTATTCTGGATCATTCTCTCTCATTCTTTTAGTTAAGCCAGATCCTCCAGCTCGAGTTGTAATAAGGCCAGTCACGGGTGAGCCACACACACTGAAGGTGTCCTGGTCTTTACCTGCCACATGGAAGCGGAGCTATTACTACATTCTTCACTTCCAACTAAGATATCGTCCTCTACATGCCAAAGAGGTATAGAGGGGACATGTGTGTGCTCATGTAAATATGTGGCTGTGTACGTCTTTGTGTGTGTGTGTGTGTGTGTGTGTGTGTGTGTGTGTGTGTGTGTGTGTGTGTGTGTTTTCTTATATTCTGCTTCGCCGTACATTTACCTGACACTAGGTACCTTCATTAGGTAACTTGTTAGTAATGAGTTTAATCCTTTTTGCCTTCAGAACTGCTTTAATTCTTTGTGACATAGATTCAACAAGGTGCTGGAAAAATACTCGGTGGTAAAGGTGGCAGGCTGTGGCATTTAAACAATGCTCATTTGGTACTAAGAGGCCAAGAAAATCTCCCTCACACCATGACACCACCACCACAATCAATCCTAAACTGTTGAGACAAGGCAGAATGGATCCATGCTTTCATGTTGTTTTACGCTAATTTCTAATGCTACCACCCGAATATTGCAGCAGAAATCAAGACCAGACTCATTCATCAGACCAGACATTGTTTCTCTACTCATCTATTGTCCAATTCTGTTGAGCCCATGCATAATGTAGCCATAATTTCCTGTTCTTAGCTGAGGAGAGTGATACCTGGTGTGGTTTTCTGCTGCTGGAGTCCATCTGCTTCAAGGGTTATAGTGTTGTGCTTTCAGAGATGCTCTTCAGGCTATGTCATTTGTAACAAGATGTTATTTGAGTTACTGTTGCCTTTCTGTCAGCATGAACTTGTTTGGGCATTCTTCTCTAACCTCTGGCATCAAGGGGTTTTCACCTAGAGAACTGCTGCCCACAAGATGCTTTCTGTTTTTCACTTCACTCTCTGTAAACCCTAAAGATGGTTGTGCATGAATATTCCATTAGTATCAGCAGTTTCAAAAATACTCAGCCTATCTGGCACCAATAACCTTATCTAACATTATCCAAGGCATTATCAACCAATCATTGTCACGTAAATCACTTTTCTTCCCCATTCTGATGCTCGGTTTAAACTTCAGCAGATCGCCTTGACTATGTCTACATATGTTGTGGGCAAACAATATTTTGACATCATAAAACTTTTAAACACGATATTGATGTTTCTGTATGTATATTAAATTACCTTAAATCACAAACTGTAGAAATTGTCCATTAACATTACAGTCTGAAAGAACCAGTTTGTGTGTGTGTGTGTGTGTGTGTGTGTGTGTGTGTATTCACGTATGTTTGTTTACATGTGTAGTTTCAGCAGGTGGACATAGAAGATACAGACCTATTATGGTTGATTTCAGACGCTTTGTCACACACTCAGTACGAGATACAGATTCGAGCAAAAGATGAGTTTGACGGCGAGTGGAGTGACTGGACCAGTCCTGTCTATGCATACACGTGGTCAGGTAATTACAGTACACAGACATATGTGCACCACACACAACTATGACACTTTTAAAGAAGTTTAAAATTATATATATTTGCAGGCATCCAAAATATGCAATGCAGTGAAATCTTGTATTGTGAGTAACTTGGTCTGTGAATGTTTTGCAAGACGAGCAAATTTTTAATATAAATTTAAACGTGTTAAGCGAGTGAGGTCTTGATATATGAGTGCTGTAGTATGTATACACTTTGTCAGCCGAGTGTCACATGATCACAACTGAGCCGATGGTTCTTCTCTCACTCGCGCTGTGGGTGATCATCTCGCATGCTCAGTCTCAGTGCGCGTGCGTCACTCGTATAGTCAACATCCGTGCGTGCATGTACTATGTTATTGCATGTACTATGTTAAAGTTTACTATAACATTGTGACCACTTGTGTAAAGCATTTTTGTGTGTCCATGTGTAGTGACTGTTCTTTAGTAACTATACTGCAACAACGGCAGTGCAGATCTGTTTAACGACATAAAATTTATGTGAAATCCTTAAAAGGAGGCAAAAGCAAGTGTCATTGGAATCCTTGTTAAAGACACACAAAAAGTAGAAGATTCCAGTAACCAAACAGAGACCCTGTAAAAGAGCAGTGATTCCGTTAATGCGTGTGTGAAAGTTGTCCTACACAGTAGCCCCCCTCCTCCTTCTTCTCTCATCTAACACCAGTCTTGGTGTTAGATGGTGTTTGACTTATGTTTACTTTATATTTTGTATCAATTATTTTTATATTAATATTTTTGGGTTGTGGAACAAATTAACTGAGTTTTCATTATTTCTGAAGGGGAAATTCACTTTGATATACAAGTGCTTTGATATACTATACAACCACACTTCCAGAACGAATTATGCTTGCAATCCAAGGTTTAACTGCAGTCTTATTTGAAGAATGTATATACTTATGTTCTGTAAAGCCTTCATAATGGTTCCAATCTGAGATTCTATTGATTGGTGATGTCTGGGGCTTGTAACTCTAAATGAACTTTGAACTGAAAGAGCTGAATTTGGTATGGCTTTCCTGGGATAGTCTATATGACAGCAAAAAAGCTACAGTAAGTGCATAACACACAATAATTCATATTATGTTCATATTACTCATTAATACAGAGTATAATTCAATGAACCAAACATTCCCAGACAAATTATTATTATGTAATTTTTTTTTCTTTTAGTGTGCGCATTCTTATCAAACCTAAACAGATGAAGAAAAGATCACCAAATGAATACATATACTAATTAAAAATTAACATATGAACATTATTCATAAAAGTGTGTGTTTGTATGTGTTTTTAGCTCCGGAAACCACTGTTGCCCCTGACGTTTACACCAGTCTGGTAAGTCCCTACCTCTTTAAACATATACACACCCACACGTGCACACACACAGACACACACACATATATATGCTGATGTCTTCTGAATATGCATATCAAAGCACCAATTTTAGCACTTCCTTAAAACTTTATCATGCACAGATGTTCGACACAAACCTCGAGCTACTGATGGATATTTCAGATGAAGAAACTGACAAATTCTTACACTTCATTAGTCATTCAAGTTATCTAGCTGAAGTACCCATCGCTGACCTGTCTTTCTGTATGATAGGACTCTGTTCCTAATTTATTAATATTTTTTTAAATAATAATAAATATATCTTACACCTTGGTGTTTGTTTACACTGGGACAAAATTGTTGTTTACTGTAAGTAGCTTTTTAGTAGCTTATTATAAGTAGATTATTAAATCCAGCACATAACTGCTCATAACATTGCTTCAATTAACATTTTGATTTCACTTATGACGCAGGTTAAACTTTAGGCAGATATCTAAGTACTGCAAAAGTTTCTTTAAGTTCTGTCCAGTGGTTGATTTAAGACTCGTGAGCAGTATGCTGTCAAAACTCGCAGTTTATAATCCAGCAAATAACTGCTCATAACTTTTCTTCAACTCAACATTTTTATTTCATTTATGGCACATTTCAAATACCTAAGGACTGTCAAAGTTTCATTAAATTCTGTCCTGCCAGTTTTGTGTGAATGCGTGACAAAAATCTGGTTGGACAAACATACAGACATACAGGCTGAGGCTGGTTTTGGGTTCCCCAATGTATAAAACAAAGATATCATTGAAAGAACGAGTTCTGACCAATGTACTTTCTTACAAAACTTTTCTTTTATTTATATAGAAGAGTCTATGTGTGTGGTAAAAGTGTACTTGTATTCTTTATTTAAAAAAAAATAGTTAATTAAATTAAGAAATATCTGTTCAGATTCATCACTGAGGACAGTAAATACACGACCAATGACTTTTATTTCCTACTGTATCAGGAGCCAGTCTGGACATTTCCCGAAGGTTCTGGGGAATGGGAAGATGAAGTGGGTGAGTATGTGCTTGTAAAAGGGCACATGTTTGCTCAGCACCAGTAGTGGTATGTGGAAATAGATTTTTTTGGGGGTCAGCATATTTTTCAGGACAATGTTTTTTTTCTCATGTGATAAGTACTTAAGTACTGCATTAAGGGAAAAATAAATCACAGAATCATTAGTAATGTATATATTTTCATAAGCTTATATCTTTCCTTGATCTCTCACAATCACTTTCTCTCCCCATCTCTCTCCCTCCCCCTTTTCCCCTCTCTCTCTCTGGTGTGACAGAGATAAGGCCTGCTGCTGATGGTGATAAAGTAATGTGGGTGTATGTGCTGTGGGTGGTGGGACTCTGTCTCCTTATCACCATTGTTACACTCATAATCTACTTTCTCAGGTACTTCTGCCCTTTTCAGTTTCAGTTTAGTTTCTGTTTTATAAAAGTATTCAAGTTTGATCACAAGTCTTTGATAGAGCTGAGCGATTGTGGCCCCTAAATATTCCACTAGTAAGTCTGAGATTTGAACTTTCAGTCTTCTAGTTACATGCGAACATGTGTTTTCTCCCAGTACATGTACACTGTATATATCAAAGATATAACCTTGTTTTCCTAATGCATTTATGTCTACCCTTTTTTCTTAGACACAAAATGCCGTTGTTCTGGCCTAAAAAGAGCAAGGAACGTGCCTGTTCGTCCTCATCTTGTTCGTCTCCTTCCCCTCTCCTTCAGCAGCCCCTGATGAATCAGAAGAGCAATCATCAGGAAGGGGAAGCGAACGGCATCCACTTACACAACGTGGACTACTTTTTTCCTGCCTGTGAATCTTAAAGGTCTTGAGCAAGCAAGCTGTTTTATCGGAAGCAAAACACACACACACACACACACACACACACACACTAGCTAAATAAGCTAATTAATGCTATGTCTACTCCTGCACAAAACCCTAATCTTAATCTCCTAAAACAGGAGTCTATTTTGGGTCTATTTCTCTCTCTCTCTCTCTCTCTCTCTCTCTCTCTTTCCCGCTCTCTCTTTCTGTTTTTGTTGAATGTTTTTAGCTGCTATAATATGCTGAGATTCAGACTTGTTACTTTGTTAAAATTCTCCTCTTGCCCTATGTACATATATTGTTTTTTTTTTATGCATCCTTCTTTCCCACAATAAGCTTATTAAGGTGTTGTTCATAATCTGTACATTTAGATTTGATCTGTTTAGCTTAATAAAGAGTGCAGTATTTTTGTGACATTCTAGTGAATTACTTTATCACATGTTTATTTTTTACATTTTTAAGTTTAAGGTGTTAAACTTTTAAGTGTAATGTTCTCTGAATTAGTGTACGGTTACCTTGGTCAGTAGGTGGACGAACAAACTGTGAATCAGTACCATTGACCTGAACTTCCAATTCCTGAATCACTGGTGCCTTTAAATGTTCACATTCAGTTCCTTTTTATTTTTAGCAATAGTGGCAAGAAGAAAAAAACTCCCTGAGGGAACAAGAGGAAGGAATCTTGAGAGGAGCCAGACTCAGCGGGGAACCCATTCTCATCTGGGAAGCACTGATATGTGCTTTTAAAATCTCTAACAGTAAACTACCAAAGCAAACAATGTTGTGTTAAATGGAACTAGAGAATGGACATCATTAATTTTTTTGGTTTAATACATATTGTGTCAAACTGAATTTATTAACTCTTCAGTTATATGTGCACACAATGTACGACCAAAAGTTACTGTGCATCTGCAGTCCCATTGCAGTCTTCCCCTAACTGTTGCCGCAAAGTTGGAAGCAGATCATTTTCTAAACTGTCTTTGCACTGTATGCTATAGCATTACAGTTAGTGGAAATAGAGGTATAGAGGCCAGACATGTTCAGTAGATCTAGTATGACAATACCTCTGTGCACAACTAAAGCTCCAAAATGATATTTGCCAAGTTTGTCAAATGATATCATGCAGGAAACCCTGCCTTCAACTCTCTTCAACCTTCAGTGTTCCAACATCAATGCCCAACTTTACTAATGCTCTTGGGTCTGAATAGGAAATTTCCAAAGCCATGATCCACAATCTATTGGTAACCCTTCCCAGAAGAATGCCATCCTGGTATACCTGCAATAACAATGTTACAGGGAGCTCTAAGAGACTTAGAAATGTAAACAAACATCAACAAAAACATATAAAGGGTGTATGCAGACAGTTTCTCTGGCTAAATGTCTTATGTAATGCCAATTACATAATAGAAAATAACTATATTTAAATAACTAGTATATTTGGTTTTACCCAAATGAGGATTGGTTCTTTTTTTAATCTGTTTTAAAAAAAAATTCTCTTCTCATATTATCTCAGGGAGTTATTCACTTGCCACTGTTGTCTCTGGGTTGTTCACAAGGGATAAAGATATAAATGCATAAATTTGGAATTTATACATTTCTATAAAGCTGCTTTGTGAGAATTTTAAAAGTATTGAAATTAATTAACATTTAATTATTTGCCACATGTTTTTTTTACATCACAGTGAATTTTTTTTTTTTTTTTTTTTTTTACATATCCCAGTTACGAAGTTTGGGTCAGAGTGCAGTGCATCTTTTGTAGTTTTCAACAACAAAAGATAAAATAATTATTTGAAAAGCATGTTAAACAAACAAAGACATTTAGCAGTCATTTATATATTGTGAGTAAATTCTTTGTCCTGGTCAAGATTCTGGTAATTTCCAGGCCTACTGTGGGCTGCAGGCTGGATGTTGTGGCAATCCACTGGAGGCCACCATACACACATTCACAACTAATGGACATTCTGTGTAACTGATATGTAGCATATTAAAAACAATTATAAAAAAGAAATTGAAAAAAAAGGTTGGGAATATTTAGCATTTCTTGCTGTTATACAGTACATCATCAGATGAATGAATAGGTTGTCTAAAGTCAGCAGTCACTATAATACCTTGCTGCCCCATTATAAAAAGTAATTTAATCACAAAAATAACATATTTATTATTACTACTAAACACTGACAGGTAAAAATTTAAGATTTCCAGATTTCTATAAAAGATATTTGGCAGTTTCAGAGCACTGATAATGGTGATAACATGCTCTTTTTTTTTTTACTACTTTGTATTTAAATAAAAATCTACTTTTGTAGTAAATGAAGAAATCACTGAATTAAGAATCGTTGAAAAAACTCTTTACCATTATGATCAAGAATATTAAAGACGCAACTGTAGCTTTATTATGTTATACATTTTTATAAACGTACATTGATTAGTTTAGTGGTTAATCAGACACTAAAGTTACATATGGAAAAAGTACATTTTAGTACCCTTTTTTAATTAAGTGCTCTGGACAATGATGAACAAACAATCAAAAGATTCATATTGTTATTCAAAATACAAACTAACTACTAACTTACTACATATTACAAACTAATAAATGTTAACATTTATTAAATGTATTGCTTAAATGACAAATTTTAATTATTAGTATAAAATTACACACAGCACAAACACAGGTCTATATAGACTGAATTGTTCATCAATTGTAATTGCTTTGACACATACAGGATAACACTGATTCAAAGTTAATTAATTCTTTTCTCATGCAAACTTAAACTCCAACAAAACGTTATCTATATTTAGATAATTATTAAAATTATTATCAAAGGATTATATTTTTATAATAAAAGATTTAAGAAAAAGAAAAAGAAACCTAGTAGGCAGTAGGTAAGTGGTGTGGATTACATAAGCCGTGTGTGTGCATGTGTGTGTGTATGCATCATGCCTTACAGTTGCCTAGGGTTCCATTCAAGGCATATACTGTACTTGCTCTATAAAATCTCCAGATCCACCCTGGTCCTGACCAGGGCACAACACTTAATGGCTTAGCAAGTAGGCCGATTGGATAAAAGGCATTTACTATAGTACAATGTGAATAGGGGGAAAATGTGATCTTAGTGATTTTAACCATGGCATACTGAACCATGTCTGGTTGGTTATATCAAACCAGACATGGTTCAGCTACCATGAGGTTTCAGCATCCTGAGATTTTCAAACACAACAGTCTAGTGTTGCAATAAAGAAAAAGCACCCAGCGTTCTTTTGCAAACTGAAACTTCTTGTTGGTTAGAGAAGTCAATGGGGAACAGCCAGACTGGTCTGACCAACAGAAAGGCTACAGCAACTCAGAAAACCATACTGTGCAATAGTTGTGAACAGGAATGAGAACAGGTATCTGAGATTGGACAGTTGAAGACCAAAAAATATACAGTAGGCTGGTCTGATGAATCAGGATTTCTGTTGGAGAACACAGTCAACAGTCAACAGTCCACATTGGTGGAGGTGGTGTTATGGTGGGAAAATGTTTTCTTGGAACACTTTGGGTTTGTTAATACCAATCAATCTTTGCTTGAATGCCACAGCCTGTTGCTGAGCATGTGTTTCCCTTCATGCCTACAATGTTTTCTAATGGCTACTTTGAGCATGATAAAGCACCATGTCTCAAGAAAAGACAACTTAAACTGGATTTATGAACATGACAATGAGCTCAGTGTTCTTCATTGCCTCTCCCAGTCACTAGATCTGAATCTAAAATAATTCTTTGGGACATGGTAGAATAGGAGATTTATAACATGAAAGTGCACCCGAAAAAATCTACAGGCTTCCCATAATGCATAATGCAAAAAAAAAAAAATGTGTGTGTGTGGAGATCACTAGCTGGTGAGAAATGAGCTTCTGAGTGGTGTAACAGAAATGTATTTTTATGGTGTTACATTATCAAATATCACATTCATTAAAAAGGCTCCAATCAGGCTTGGTCTCAAAACCCACTCACGCTTATACCAGTCTCAAAGCTCAGCAAGTGCAAATTAGTTGAATTTAATTGAATGAAGTAAAGTATAAAATGCTTGAGTTATGACAACTTTTTTTTATTTCAAGGTCTTAAAATTGAGACAGAATTGGGAAAAAAATTTATATCAAATCAGAATATTTATGTCATAAAATATGAAAATCATATTAGTTACAAATTCACAATATAAATTAAATTAGCACCTTGGTATTTTAATAATAATAGAAATAATAATCAGGTGGTCTCTGGGTTATTCCCTACTCCATGCCATTAAGAATTGAGGCAGTTCTGAAAGCAACAGGAAGTCCCACCCGGTATTAGTATAGCGTTCCTAATAAAGTAAGTGTATATACTGTTGCCTGCTGTGACTGTGACTGTTTATGGGTGAATGATTTTGTATTGATACACTCACTCGCTCATCCCCTATATTGTACTGCTTATCCTGTACAGGGTCGCGGGAAGCCTGCAGCCAATCCCAGGAGACTAGGAATGGTACACCCTGGATGGTGCCAGTCCATTAGCACAAGCACACAAACACAGACTTTTGGTTAGGTAGGGTTTTCTTTTTGTTGATCTGTTGAAGATGTTTAGCTGCATGATAAAGGCAAGGGCTGTAACAAGTGTGAAATATTCTCCTATTGAATTCCCCTGAGATCTTTAATTCTCAAGAGAAACAAATAGCAGGATGCATCTGCTTACGGGGATTTTCTACCTTTTTCAGTGGTTAACATTTCATCAGTTTTACAGTCCCTGAGTATTTGGACTAAGGACACGCATATTGTGTATCGATGCCTTTGTACACCACCCTGAGAGATTTAAAATGAAGCAGCTGGTGTTCTAAGAGTGAGCTGGATAAATGGGGTCATTTACTTTGAGCCAGAAATGTGCTTTTTGGATTAGATAGATAGACAGAGAGATAGATAAAGAGTGAAAGAGAGAGAGAGAGAGAGAGAGAGAACTTTATCAATCCCAAAGAGAAATTGTAAGCTTACAGCAGCCGGTTCCCTGTTTGTAGAAGAATATTAAGGCAAGGTTAAAAATCACAAAGAGAGAAGGATAAAGTACTCTCGGAAATAAAGGTACAGTTTTGTACTAATGCAGGTACAAACCATTGTCACTGGGGCAGTACCTTTCAAGGGCACAGTACTGTACCTTAACATAGAGAAACAAATTTGTACCAATTGTTTGTAACATCAAAGACACTTTTTGTACCATGGGCAACCAAAACGTACCTTTTGTTTTATAAACTTGCTGGTACATTATTGTACTTTAATCAAAGGCACAAATCTTGTCCTTGAAGGTACCACCCCAATGACAAGCCCTTTTGTACCTTATGTGTACCTTTGGGAACTATAAAAAAAAGTAATTTTCTTACTGAATAAGGCATTCAGTCAATTTATTATTAACACAAAATATGTTTAAACACTGCTTTAGATTATAGTAAAATATTCTATATAAATACATCTTTCAAATTTACAATAAACAAATATTTATACTAAATAAAACATTTCTGTTAGGTGAAAAACCTTTCACAAAATACAATCACACTTAAATTGCACAGTATATAAAATCTAATTTTCCATCTACAATATAACTTTTCACAAACTGTTTACAATACAGTTTAAACTTTTCAATTTGTTTTACCCATTTTTCACAAAATACCATTGCATTTACCCAACATTCTTTCAGAGCAGAAATTAATTAAAAAGCATAAAAAACACAGTAATGAGACGTACACAAACCTGGTGACTATACATATCTGGAAAACTCCTAAATGACTGCAGCAATTTAGCAAATCACAGTTGTTGCTATTCTCAGCTAAAACGTTATTGTAAACAGTGGATATTAAATGATTTGTGTGCAAATGTCTTACATCATTGGATGTAAACCTAAATAAGCTAATTTAATAAATCCCTTAGGGGAAATTGTGAAATCTCCTGACATTTGTGTATTTTTTTCAGTTACTTCTAAACATATAAATGGCTAAAGTCTGATGACACTGTATTTAGCACATTCAGTAATATGTGAGCAGCATGCATGTACAAAATTATAATTTGGAGAAAATGACAGTAGTGTGTGGTTATTGAAAACAACAAAAAAAGAAGCCATTGAAATAAGACCACAAACCACATTTATAACATTTGTGTACAAGACACTTGTGGCTTCAAAATGATGTGATCATCCTGCTCACTTATTCACAGAAAACAATATATTCATTTACATTTTCTAAGACGCTTATTGTTCAGATAGGCCATATGCGAGAAGGTTTAAATGATCATTAATAATGCTGTAATTCATACCAGAGAAGACCCGCATAATGAGCTGCATAATGAACTGCATTATCAGCCTTTAAGACAGAGGGAAGTGCTACAAAAAAATAATTTGACGACAAAATGTATTTTTTTAATAATAATAAAATAACTCAGATAAAAAAGCTCACCCTTATACCGTATGCATAAATTACTCACTCACGATGAAAATGTCCAGGATTGAGTGGAGAGGGACACAGATGAACTTATACACAGAAGGCACATTTATGGCATTAATATGGCCGTACAAAAACACACATTCAGAGTAAAACAGTGCAAACAGGTACAGTCCACGATGAAATAATATTAAGTTGGTAAAAGCCCACTCTTACACTCTATACACAATCATCCATCTTTGTGCCACTCTCGAAAAGCAGATCCTGTTCAACTGACGACATAAGTGAACATGGCATACCTGACATTTCCATGGTGTTTTTCGCTGCTTACCATACACTGCTTTACAATACACACAGCAGTGACCAGCAGTGGCAACATTTCTGTCACCAGTCCATGTGCTGGTTGTATGCAGTCACAGGTGCAGACAGATACTTATTGTGTCCATTCACTTTAAAAATACAAGAGATCCATCCTGAATTCAGACCCCAGTTGTGGTCCAGGTTCCTATGCGGGCAGGACTCGCGAGTCATCATCTTGCCTGCTTGTTTGCAACTGAATCATCCTCCTATCCTACCTCTATTTTAATGATTAACAATTAAAATAGAGATTTGCTTTGAATATTAAAATGTAATAATGATAAATCCCTGTTTAATAATTTGTTTATTAACCCTTGTGTTTGTGTTAGTGTTTTAAGTGATATTTTAAAAATATTTTTTTAAAATAGTGTGTTTTTATGTCTAGTCACACTGACAGTATTATCAAGATTAATTGCAACTATTTTGTTGACTCGTCTGTGATTTTACTGTTATTTTATAATTTTTTTATTGTGATGGTAATCATAAAAAATAAAGAGCTTGGAATTAGCTTTTTTCCCCAAAAATATATCACACTGAAGTGAACATTCTGTACGTGTGTAATGCATTTCTAGTTTATTTCAATTCCCATCTTGTTTCCTGCCTAAGCATAGCTTATTAGTATAATTTGTGTACTTAAGAAGGATGGCCCTGCTTTGTTGTTATGCAATTTATCAAAGACATTTAGTGAGGGAGGGAACAAAGGAGTGAGAGAGAGAGAGAGAGAGAGAGAGAGACAGAGAGAGGAACTTTTGTAAAAAAAACAACCGCCCAATAACCAGCCATCATTTTTTCATTTTAAAGAACTGCTTTGAACTTGACACAGACTGAGATGGATGTTAAACATTAGTTTGGACCAAACGAAAAAAAACAGAAAGATAAAATGAGATGGCATTTAATGATCTATACTTGTGTTTCTCATGATGTTTGTCTCGTTCCTGTTTGTGATCTTCCCCATACTCCTCATCGACTGCAATTATTTGGTGAACTACTGAGCCATGAGCGTCCCGATAGTACTTACTCTTCTCGTGCTGTGTACGGCCAAAGTCCAGTGTGCTCAGGAAAGTCCTGCATGTCCTCGAAAAGGTAAGTAAACTATGGCCTACAGCCTAGATATGTTAAAGAAAAAAAAAAGAAAATGATCAGGCTGTTTGGTTTTGTGCTCACTGAGCAATTGTTTATATAACTTAAACCTAAACTCAAATGTACTCCCAAAGTGAAAGTAAATGGTATGTGTTTATATATTGTATGATGAAATAACTTAAGTTACAATCATTTTAATATATTCAAAATAATTACATATCAACCATCATCTTTTTTTCAGAATTCTCACAGTGTGTTTAAAATTGATTACTAATCTGTCTATGCCTTATGTTCCACCAATTGTAGCTCAATAGACTGATGAAGTAAATGTTTTAAGCAATACATTGTGGTTAGTATTATGGCTTGTGGTTGGTCACCAGCTCAATTCATGTGAGTTATGTTTTATGTTGCTTGTTCTCAGAAATCCTGGTTTTACTTATTTTGCATCTTGACATTTTGCTGATACAGTACTCGTACTTTTAGCTGTTTTTTATTCACTCAAAAAAACTTTGTATTATACTGGAGTTATCTGTTAAAACATAAAATCCCCAAAAGAGCACTCTTGTAGGAGTCGAACTATACTCTCAGTTTTAAAGTTAATTTTAGTTTTGACTTATTTAATAACCAACAGCAGGAAAGCATGTTAATGAGAGATAGACAGGGCAAATGGAGAAGAGACAGATTTACATTTAGAAGAAGGAACCGAGAGTGAGACTGCTTTTTTGTGCAATTTTGCAGTTTATCTGTACAAATCAGTCAACTGCTATACACACAAACTCAGGAAACTGGGGGACAAGCCAAGGGTTATTGTAATACCATAAAAATAACAGCTCAACTTGACTTCTACTTATAAGCTGTTTACTAAATCTTAGGAAAGTCCCTGCTGTGATCTAGACCCTCACTAGAGTCATGAAGAAAGATTTGCAAGGTCAACAAGGACAAAGGTGGAATTTATTTACTGTAACTTACCTGACTGCTCTGTATACTTGTGCACTTGTTACCAAAAAGCTTTTAGTAAAGTAAAAAGGTTGAGCAATATCTGTTATGACACAACTGTTTGTTCCCACAGAGTAATCTGATTGGATGAGAGACATTCCACAAGTAGTTGTGATATAGAGCATAACAGCACTGTGTTAACAATCTTTAACTACACTAACTGTCGGTCGCCAGCATGGGTAAAAAAGTAGGTCAGTATGGTTTGCAGTACTGAGGAGAGAGCAAATACTTAAACAATTTTGTCTGCTTAACAATTGCATCTGAAGTCGCATCTGAACTGAACTGCGTCGGAACTTTTCTACAAAGCTGAATCCCAAATCTCTCTCTAACCCCTCATCTAGGGGCACTACTTGGTCTGTAGAACAAGGATTACACACTACTGGAGATTTTCATTTAATGCTATTTGGGATTTTTTTTTTCACCTTTTGACTGCATAGTATCAGTAAGAGTTTAAACCTACTTTCACTGCTGTTAATTACACTAACAGTAGGTCGTCAGCTGTCAAGTTTAGTTAGTTCCATCAGTTACAGAAGGATATGTGTTGGCAGTGCAAAATAACTGGTTAAATAAGCAAACAAACCATAATCTGTTGATAATAAAAGGTGGAACTGTTGAAAAAAAGCAATATCACAGCCTTGCTGATATTCAGCACAACAACACTCCCTTTCATGTGATATTGCTTAATTAATAATCATAATCATAATCTTATTGCAAGGTGTGTAATATCTGCTTTTATAATACTAATACTATATCAAAGTTTGACAAGTTTGACTATTTATTTTTTTAGAATCCTATCCTGGTGTTTTGATCTTGAGTGTGGGGTCAGAGGTCATCTTGGACTGCACAGGCAATCTCACTGTGGATGGCAAGCCATTATTAAGAAGTACAAGAAATACAGTTAGAGTTGACAGAAGAGGAGACGTACCTAGTCGCTGGAAACTGGACAAAACCAGAGAGAATCCTGGTACTATTGGGAAACGCCATCCAGAAATTGAGTACTTTGCCACCCATGCTGATGTGAGTGAATCAGTAACCCCTGCAAACCTGCCTATGATCTCAGTAAAGGAGCAAATGGCAAATGGGGAAGTCTTTCAGGCTATCAAGCAATCCACTAAATCCAACAGTGTAGACAGAGTTTCAGAAGAAGGCGGTGCTTTTGGCGTGACCATGGAAATGGGGGTGAGCACTGAGAGGATATCAAGCACAGAATATGAAGAAGATGAGGACTATGAAGAAAAGTCCTATGTTAAGAGACAGACACGGTGGATGTGGAATGGTCAGCTCATGATGGATGGTGTGGAAAATGGCGGAGCTTTGAGACTTCCTGCGCTTCAGCTGACTAACTCAGGGAACTACCGCTGCTATAGAAGAGGCAAACTAGTTTCATCAGTCAAAATCAGTGTTGGCAGTAAGGAGTCACACACACACATTGAAATATTGGTGACAAATGATGCACAAATCTTCTGCTGTCACAATGGTCACACTTATACTACCCAAACACTTTTATTATCTCTCATAGTCCCTCCAGAGAGCCCTACCTTGTCATGCTACAAGAAATTCCACATCAGCAAAATCCGATGTGAGTGGATATCTAGACAGCCCATCATCCCACAGCCTCAGTGCTACCTGCTCCTCTGGAAAGGGTAAGTGTTTGTGGGTGGGAGTGAATGAGTAAGAGAATGTGTCATTTTGTGTTAGTGATTAGGTTATCATAGTCCATAAACAAAGTTCTGGAATGTTTTTATTCAGAGGTACATAAATCCTATATTCTTACATTATACAGGAAAATGTATTACGTCAAGTTTGAACCATTGTCTAAACTCTCATATTTTGTTCATTCAAATATCAGTTGTTGCTTTGTCTCACTGATGTACATACAGTATGGTTGATTCGAATTATGTTGCTGTATTAAACTGTTACAGTGCCTGTTGACGAGAAACAAAAAAAAATTAAAAACAACACCATGAAAAAGTTGGATTTACATTTAGGTTCACACATCTGATTCAGGACACAGTGCAAGCTTCCAGGGGAACAGTTCAAGTTTGATCATTATTATAGAATTTTACAATCTGGCCAGTCAAGTATATTTGAATGTAGTGGGCAGGTGGTGTCTGTTGACTGTGAGTAAGATGAGAGTAAATCCCCCAATAATGTATTTGCATGTTCTCATTGAAATTTCTTCAAGAGAAGGTTTCAGGACTCGATTCTCAGATGTACATCAAGAAAGTTTTTATGGTGTCATCATTGTTAAAGTAAATATTTTAAAGTACAAGCAAGGAATCTGCCATCAAATATACAACATAATAAACTCTTTAATTACTGTGATTTATCTCACAGTAAAATTTACCATATTTACCAGATCAAAACCTGAATATCTTTGCGTATCATTTACGACACTGAGAGCTGCAAAAGTAGGCTATAAATTATAGTTGGTGTTGCCGTTTTGTTTTGTTTTTTAACTGTGGAAAATCTAAATGGTGAAATTAGCAACAGTTGCGTGAAAGCTTTATGGACATAGACAAAACCTGTAGATGTGTGACATGGCTGCATGACGTGATCCTTATCAGACTTTTCCAATTGTTTCACCCCCTATAATAGAGCTGTGTAGGACTGTCAAAATCTAAACTGGAGAGAGAATGGAGAGAGACCATTTTATTTGTGGAGAAGGTAGTAAAATGTAAAGAAATAATTAAAAGGAAATTTCTGCCCTACTCATTCCTGTAAGGATAAAAAGAGCGAGTGGATAAAAATTTGTGAAACCATAAATGCCCCCTGTCATTTTCCCATGAGGGACCCTGAGGAGTTACTGTATCACTTTAGTTTCTGTGGTATACAAAATGTTTGTTGAAAGATCAGTTGCATACCACACTTGATCTGTCACAAACAGTATTGCATTTTTGTCCAAATTTTACTTTTAAATGAACTTTGTGTCATTCAGTGTTACCAAAACATTTCTCTTCTGTCTCTGCCGGAACGCCATTTCCTTGTAGCTCCTATCCAGTTAGAACACCTCTGGAGTTCTCCTACATTTTGGATGAGATAGGAGTGATTTCCTATTTTAAGAATGTTGATAAATTGCTCTTACTCCTACTCCTAAAAGTAGGACCAAAATTGCAACACTCAGAGAATTTTTGCATCTCAGATAATACATTCGGGAATGCTTGATTTTTTTCTTTCTGTTTCACTTATTGTCCAAGCACACTGTTTCAGTTTCTTTAGCTTTAAGTGAACTGCTCTAAACACCCCTTGTGCATTTTTGTATGAAGTCAGGACACAGTGGCTGGAAATGCCCATGTTTGGGACCTACAGTAATGGTACAGTACTGTAAACCATGTCTATCCTAGCCCTTCATATGAGCTTGATAAGACTAGGGTAGCCATTAGCAGTGATTGTAGCCTTATTTATTATAGCTCTCAAAATGGCACTCAGAAAATGACTAAAGCTGTGCTGAGCTACACAGGGGCCCCTTGGTCACAATGGAGGAAAACCAAATCTGATTTGTTTGTTCAAACACTGACTGATACAATAATGTACCGTAAAAAGGAGGAATTGTCCATAATAGATCCCATTTAGAACATTTTATAGACATCTGGCCTATAACATTTTATAGACATCTGGACTTTTTTGGAATCCGGTTTGTATATATATATATATACCAACCGGATTCCAAAAAAGTTGGGACACTAAACAAATTGTGAATAAAAACTGAATGCAATGATGTGGAGATGGC
>JAQMYJ010000033.1:9077124-9097520 GCA_030014305.1 Clarias laeviceps
TTTGTTTTGTTTTTCTCTTTTTCTTTTCTTTTTCTTTTCGTCTATCTGTTGTAAAAAATTTGAAAACAATAAAAAGAAATATAAAAAAAAAAGAAAAAAAGAAAATATCACCAGGATAGCATTCTTTCACCTCAGAAATATTGGCAAGTTAAAGAATATATTGTCACTAAACGATGCAGAAAAACTAGTTCATGCTTTTATCACCTCTAGGTTGGACTATTGTACGCCTTACTATTGAAACAAGCTTCATTTAGTCCAGAATGCAGCAGCTAGAGTCCTCAGTAGAACCAGAAGATACGTGCACATCACCACTATCTTATCTTCACTTCATTGGCTCCCTGTGAAATTTTGCATTGATTTTAAAATACTACTTTTCACATATAAAGCATTAAATGGTCTTGCGCCGCAGTATCTGAGTGAACTGCTAGTGTCTTATGATCCGCCATGCCTACTTCTATCAAAGGATGCAGGCTGCTTGTCAGTACCGCGTATTATGAAAACTACAGCAGGGGGCAGAGCTTTTTCTCACAAAGCACCAAAGTTATGGAATAGTCTTCCAAATAGTGTTAGAGTCTCAGTGTTTAAGTCTAGGCTAAAAACCTATTTATTTTATCAAACATTTTTGTAAATAGATTTGCCTTAGGTAAAGGAGCAGATCTGGGGCACTCATGAATGTAGAGTATTATGGTGAACTGGTACTGTATGTTTAGATGCTGTCTTCCCCACTCTCATTGGTCACTCAGGTTTGTTGACGTGAGGTGATTGGTTGCTTTACATCTCAGTCATGCTGTTATAGTTAGTCCTGCCGGAGTACTTGCTTGCACTCTACACTAAATATACATTCACCTTATACATTATGTGACTGTGACCATACCTATCTGTTATCTCTCCTCTTCTGCTCTCCCTCTGTTTCTCTTTCCCTCTCTCTGTTGAGCTACACATGTCGTTCCTGAGCTGCCAGTGATCCAGACTCCCTCTGGACCTGCATGACTTATCCTGGTGCCCCGCTTCTGGTTGGAGATCTAGTCACATGGATGCCCCGTGTGTCGCTTTGTGATGCGTCTGGTGGCTGGGGATGGTTTCACTCTACCATGAAGATGGTTCTGGCCTCAACTAATGTTGACAGCTGTTTATCTGAGGACTTGACTTGGCTGCAGTCGCTCGATAGTTCAGGACTGGAAAGTCTACCTGAACCACCAATAACTTCCTGGACTCCATATTAACATCAATTAACATCAACTGTTATGCTGAACTGCCTGCCCCTAACACAGTATGAATGCAGATCAATTCCTGCTTTCTGTTTCACCCAAATGAGGATGGGTTCCCTGTTGAGTCCAGTTCCTCTCATTGTTTCTTCCTATTGCTATCTCAGGGAGTTTTTTCTTGCCACTGTCGCCCTTGGCTTGCTCATCAGGGACTATCTGACCATTTTGATTCATACACATTCACATTCCACACAACTTAAATAATTATTTTGATTGTGTAAAGCTGCTTTGCGACAATGACAATTGTTAAAAGTGCTACACAAATAAAATTTAATTGAATTGAACTGAATTGAATTAATTTAAAGATTTCATTTAAAACTGCTAGCATTTTATACAAATCAATAATGGGACATTTATTATCAAACTACAAGGTTTGCATTACCATTTTATTACCTAATAACCTACAGTATGTCCACATTTTTTTCTCATGATTAACAACATTAGCAGTTTATCCTAATGTGTCTCCTGACTGTCTTCTACATGAGGCCAGGTTGAACAGTTCCTGTAGAGTTTTCAAAATGCCAGTGATAATTCTGAATTGTATCCATCACCTGACTTGTGCCTGTGCACAACTTTTTCCTTTGACTTATTGCGTACTCCAAGCCCAGTGTCCTCGTGCCTTTTGCCAAGTTGACACTTTTGACACTTTTTGCTTCCCCGATTACGTTTTTGCCCCACGAAATGAATTTGTTCGCTACGCTAACTGATTTACCAGCTTTGATCTTTCACTTCCATTTCTGACTACGACTCTGCCTAAATCCCCAGGATTATTGCTACTTGGATTACAGGTGTGTGCTTCCGAATCCAAGTATGATCACCAGCGCTTCAACTCACAACCCCAATCTCCTTATGCATCTGCTCTCACTCTGTGCATCGGATACTGCATGCGCTCGGCACCTTTGATCTCCGATCCCTCTACCTGTTGCTGCTCTCAACCTGCGCATTGGATTTAACATACACATTGCAGCCTTGAAATCCTCACACAGCCGCTCTCATTCTGTGTGTTGGACACTACACACGTTCTGCACCTCTCATCTCCTAACCCCTGTCTACAGCTGCTTCCAATCTGCACAGCTGCCCACCTCAAACTGCACCCCGACTACTGAATCTCTGCTTAAGTTTTTTCCTTTTTCTCTATCCTGCACATTCCTCATTAAAATCATTAAAAGTCAGTCCAATCTGTTGTGTCTGCTTTTGGGTCTTCCAAGCCAGCACGACATGGTTGTCGCCCAGCGTCAAAACAATTTGGCCACCACTGACCCAGCGGACTTGGGACAACTCAGGACCACCTTGGAGGCACAGGGCACCCTCCGTGGCACACACAAAGGGGAAATTCAGCTGGTCAACCAAAACCTCGAGTCTATGGCTCACCACCAAGCTGGAGCACCTGGGACTCCCATGTATTAGTGGACCTCCAACTTCCTAACTGGCAGACAACAGGCAGTAAGGATGAGCAGAAATGTCCCAGCCTCCCTCGCCCTCAGCATTGGAGCCCCCCAGGGTTGTGTTTTAAGTCCCCTGCTGTGCTGATGAGCATCCCAATGGGAAACGTCACAACCTGGTTTGGAAATAGCACTATGCAGGACAGACAAGGGTGGTGCTGAGCGCATCATCTGCACCAAACTCCCTGACCTACATTTGATCTACAACAAGCGGTGCTGGACGAGGACAGGAAGATTGTGAAGGACCTCTGCCACCTCAACAGTGGACTGTTCTCTCTGTTGCGGTCAGAAAAGCGCTTCTTCCCGCAGGCTATAAGGAATTTCAATCACAACACCACATAGGACTTAACACTCTGATCTGCTTTCTCACAAACAATCTCACTACCCACCACACTGCTCATATGGCACACTTGCACATTTTGCACACCACAGAACTGTGAACTTTGAACTGCGACACACATATTACACACATTCACACATTAAATATGGCACATTTGCACATTTTGCACACCACAGAACTGTGAACTTTGAACCGCAACCTTGCACACTATTCTGCATAATCAGCACATTATCTTGCCCATAACTGGACATGGTTCTACATTCCATTTCAACTCTTCTATATTTTATTATATTTTTTATATTTCTATTTTTATTCTACTATTTTATTTTCGTTATTTTATTATTTGTACATAATGTAAATTTAAAAGTATTTTACAGCTGAAGTTTATTTAAATTCTTCTCTATATTTCTAATTTGTAAAATTATCTTATTTAACTTCTTGAAACATCTTTTTGAATTTTTACATCTTCAGCAGTCGTATAAGCATTTCACTTCATATCATATTGTGTATGACTGTGTATGTGACGAATAAAATTTTATTTTGTTTAATTTGAATTTGATTACGCCATTGAGTTCCACACCCTTGCGGCCTCTTGTGGATAGAATGAATGCACCATGTTCAATGTGTTTTTTAATAGATTGTCCGAGGTCATGAAAGATGAGTTGATCTCCAAAAAAAACAAAAACGAGACCAGCCGTTCCTCTACAAACTACCAGTGAAAGTCTTGAAGGGCCCTTCTCAAAGAAACCTCTCAGGCCAACGTTCCTTGCTACCTGTCATGATCATCTACAATAACAAGGCTCAACCACTCAAGGCTCTCCCTGACTCTGGATCTGTCCAAGACCTGATTTGTGCAGCTACAGCAATGGAATTAAGAATCCTTTTTCTGCTGTTAGATACCCCCCTGTTATTCCAGGGCCTTGACCACACATCAATCGCCACATCTGAAATTTTTATCTGAAATTTTATCTCTGAGTTAGGTATCGGAGCTGTTTTGTCACAAATATCGCCCAAGAATCTTTAGGGTGTTGCCCAGTTAGTCAACAAAGACTAACTGGGCAACTAGGCTTGGGCGCACCACCTGGTGGCTATTGATGGGTAGCCCCAAGGTTTAGCCCATTTGTTTGTCAGGCCAGTTAGTCGTTGACGTCCCTCTTCCAAACCTTGCATGTTTGTGCTAAAAGCCGCAGGCTGTTTGAAAGATTCACTGCAATACGATGGGGACGGAGTGTGCGGTAAGACCTTAAAGGAGCTCACCTTGTGCGCTCAGATGGTGGACCCTACCTCTGAGCTCCAACAGAATCAACCCTGCTCATCACTGAGCCTAGTGAATAAACGTATCAGCCCATCCAGTTAGCAAAGCCCCAAAAGGAACATACTGAGGCCAGTTGTTTTCCCCTAAAACAACAAAACCAAGTGCCTAGGTGTAGTGACCCAATAGAACCACCACTCTGTCAACCCTGTTAAGCGTTCTAACCCTGGGAGAAAACCCACACTTTCTTCTTCTACTTTACTCAGTTTTTTCTTTGAAGTTGACTACTGCTACTATTCTAGGACTGTACCTGTGAAAGTCACAAAAGCAGAGAACTGCAGAAACGTAACATAGTGGTGAAACGTGAATTCTTAGGTTCAAAGGACTCTCACTGTGCTTTCCCTTTTTATGCCGGGATCCTACCAAGCCAAGGCTAAAGCAGGTCAACTAGAAAACTGTCCATCAAAATTTGAAGATGCGTCTAGAAGCATTTAAATAGGTGTATGGTTGTCAAACCTACTAGCTAAGTAAACCAGTACTGTCAGTGTTATTGTTTTCTTTTGGCCAGAGGAAATTTTAAATAACAATCTCTTCCTGGTACTGAGAAATCCCCATTTCAAAACCCCTTTATTTAGGCGCACCCTTCTAAATCAAACTTAACAAAACAAAAGAGGGAGGAGAAATTTGGCATTGAACTCATTCTGCCACCAGAAACACGGATTCTGTTCATTCACCATTAGCTCTAACCTTTCCTTACAAAAAAAAGAGAACTTCCGTTTATAGGAAAAGTGGAAGCAACCCATTATTACGCTATCCCTTGCTCTGTGTGTTGTTCTTCTTTTCTACCTCTGTTCTCTTGCTGTGCTAACTCTGTGTTGTTTACTAGCTCTTCCCCCAGAGACTCCCAGTTAATAGCATGCCCACCAGAGGACCACGGTCATAGAGAACCACAGTCATCGTCGCCCTTTATCTCCCGCAGGAGCTGGCACGTGCACAACGACGCATCAAGCAGCTGGTATTGGGAGTTCAGGAGTGACGGAAAGGGGGTGATGTGTTAGAGCGAGGCAAAGTTGAAATCACCAGGCTGCAAGAAACCCTGGCAACTACTATGCGGGAAAGGGAACAAGGCAAGGGAGACTACACTCTACACACTAATACACTCTCCGACAGGCTGCAGTATGCAGAACAGCTACTGGAAAAGGCCACAGCTGACTCCAGGGAGAAAAATGGCAGAATTAAAACCCTCGAAACTCACCTGGACAAGGCAAGGAATGAGATCAGCCACCTCATGCGACAGCTGGACCATATTAAAGAAGAGTCCTATAGCGTCAAAAAGAAACTCAAGCCTGTCTATAAATGGTGCCATGATCTGTCAAGGAAACGACGCGCACCCATCTCACCCCTGCTGAGCAGGAACAAGCCCCCTGTTCTTGGACCGACACGTAGCGGCAGAAGTGACGGGGCGGGGCTGAAGCATCTCCCAGCTCCCTCCAAAAATCCCTACCTCACGGCAAAACACCGGGAACCTGCTCCCTCCAACCACAGAGCATCGCAGTATGTGGACCTCAAAGACCTCGAAACGACGCACCATTCGCCAGGAACATTGACAAATTAACGCTGCATATGCCAGGTATCCAAGATGTCCAAGCTTATCTACGAGATATTGATTTCCATCTAGAAATGAGACCTCACATCACTGACCAAAGTAGGTTCTATTTCCTCCGAACAGCCATGAAGTGCACAGCTACCTGGACCGGCAGCCTGCTCACGCAAAGACTGACTACAAGAGCCGAGAAGCTCTCATCAAGAATTTGCTGACCCTGAGTCAGAACAAGGACTAGTGGCTACCCTGGAAACGAGACAAGGTTATCACGAACCTTCACAAGCCTACTACAGCCGACTCAGTCAAGCATACTTTGGCACTCGGACATGGAAGAAGACCTGAAATTTTTTTAACTCTCTTCCTACGAAACCTCTATCCTGGAGTAAGCCACCATCTTGGCATTCTTGCATGTCCACAAACCATGAATGCAGTTGCAAGACTTGGCACAGAAAGCCTACAGCAAACAGAAGATAGCTTCAGGAAAGGGCGTCAAACCCACAGCAGTTCGTGGTCTAGAGTCAGGGCTGGCTCTAGAGGGTGCCCAACGTCAAGACAAATGCCAAGCCACCACCCAAAGAGTGGAATGCACCCTCGTCCAACAAAAAATGAGACTCCTATGCTGGTACCCGACCTAAACAGCAGAACCACCACTGGGATGGATCACATTGATGACAACCATCAGCCAGTGATATTCCATCACTGGAAGAAACCCTGGGACCAGTCCAGACCTCATGAAAGTCAGTGGAAGAAATCATGGAATCGGGCAAACTCAAAAGCTTGTGGGAATCCAACAGAACCTCCAAAGAAAAACAATAAACACACCCTGTAGCAACCAGCTCAAGTAATCGACGAAGAAGCTCACCAAGATTCCAAGCTAACCAAGCTCAAGCCAAAGCCACTAATGAGCCCAAGACATCACCGTGCTTCGACCCCCAAGAACTGATGATGGAAGAGTTTTTCCAAACTGACAGGAAAGGGGGGAAAAACAAACCACTGACACAGATCGACTGTCCTATACTGTACCTTTCACCACACTAACACCACACGGTTCTTCTAGGAAGGTATATACCGTTTTTATTTCCTATGGTAAATACAACACCTAATCACCCTCCTCTGCTGCACTGCTAGGCCCAACCTCTAGTAGAGAAGAGGTGCTCCACACATGTGACACAGGTTTTGCTGTCTTAACCACTTTGAGTCCTTGTGGCCCTTTTCTTTTGTGTTTTCTTTTCTCTCTGGTTTTTCTTTCTTCTGTGTCTTAACTGAGTCTTGAATCCAGCTCCCAAAATTAGGTTGACTCCCTTCACCAAAAGTGACCAAAAATCGTTGAAAAAAGCAGTTGTCAATTAATAGAAACAACCCATTTCAGATAAAACTTACACAAAGCAGCCCTATATCGTTTTAAGTGTTCCTAACCTGACCATACGAATTAACTAGGTTATGCATCATGATTCAGTTGGTGATGGAGCGTCTTATGTGTGCCTGTTCTCTTTCTCTCTGCTTCTTTTTCCAGTGCCCATTGACGTTCACAACGGGAACCTTACCGACCAAAAGGGGAATATGTAGGGATGTACAGGCCCCTCAAGGAGAGCAATCAATCAATCACATTCCTGAACTCCTCTCCCAGCCGAATGGTCCCATCCCGATACTCTTATCTCATCTGCGAACATAAAATGGGAAACTGGGAAACTTAAATAAGCATAGGAAGGGAAGTTCGCTGCGCCTGGTGCCATAAAAAGTCCAGTTGACCTCGACTACAACGGTGTAAATTGGGAATCGAATAAACAAAGGAGAGAGTTTTACATCTTCAAGTGGGGGAAAACCGTCCCCAAGTCATACCACTGGCACGCTCATTGACCTCCAGAGCACATGTCTTTCCACGAACAAAGAGACATACGGCATAGACATTATGTTATAATACAATATACGTGCCTCCGAGTGGCGCAGTGGTAAAGCGCTTGCCCTATCATCCGGAGATCGTTGGTTCGATCCCCGGGTGATGCTGTAACCTCTCACAGCCGGAGGCCTAGAGAGAGCTGATTGGCCGAGCTCTCTCAGGGGGGAGGGATGAGAGGTACTCAGTGCTCCCACATTAATGACGGCTCTACAAGCCAATCAGGGGCGTTTGTGAGCTCGTGCAGGCACTGTTCTAGCGCTGTTCCTCCGAGTGTGTTACGCCGCCCCCAACAGTGCATGAGCGAGCAGTTCGAAAAGATAGTCGGTGTCGCCACGTGGGTCGGTCTGCGAACCAGCAGTCTGCGGCCCTCCCGACTGATTGGCAGTAGAAGCTTTATGTGGGAGCCTCCAGTGACTGGGAGAATTCGGGAAAAGGGGGATAAATTTTATAATACAATATACAATTCTTAAAAGTGTGCCAGTAGGGCAACATTTATTGACAGATATTGACCTAGCAGGTTTTATGTCTGTGTGTATGTTTGATTATTTCATATAACTAAGAAGTGTAATCAGCATTTACAAACCCCTTTTAATATATGAAGGCAGAAATGAGTGTGTAAGATATGGGATGTTTGATATCAATCAAAAGCATGCTTTATTCAAAGAACATTGGTGTACGCGGAAACTTGGTAGCATGAACAGAGCTCATGCAAATATACATTATAAAGGTTTTTAAAAACTCTAACTGGATGGGCCCCACATGACAGCCGAAACACCAGTCTAATGTATGCACAAAAGGGGGAACCACATGAGGCTAAGTCCCGCAACCACATTCTATTGGACCAATCAGTCGCGGGACGGACTGACTCCGAAGGGTCAAAGCCTCTACACGTCATCGTCATGGTCGTCTGAGGGAAGCAAGCTCACTCTTTCGCCGCTCGTGCTTTGGCACTTGCAGGCGCTATGCCGTCCCTGCTTGCGTTCTTCGCCTTCGTCTTTTCACCACTGCACCACCAAGGGACCGGGTCATCAGTATTTGAACTGCATGCAAGTGTTCAACAATTATTATATGCCAAGGTGCAAGGGTAAAGGATATTCCCCTGTCTACAGAAACATTGGTCTAATGAGTCATCACCATGGCCTGTTATTAGACCCAAACTTCCAGCTGACGAATTTCTATGCTTGGCGTTACGTTAGTAACAGTGAAACCAAAACACTATTTCTAAAAATAACTTATTCTTTATGACTCAATCCTTTTCCCCAATTATTATATCACTGTTACATTGTGACTGCTTCAGGTCCCAGCATGGTATGCACAAGGACATTGAAGATTCTTTTAATACTTTTAAGTATTGTGGAATTAAATTATATATATATATATGTGTGTGTGTGTATACAGGAAACATTCAGTGCATCAAGTTTGAAACCTAGATCTGGGTTGAAACTGAAAAGAAAGCAGTTAAAAACTGATGTGACTGAAATTAGCAATAGCAATAGAAAAACGAATAGCAAGAGAAAGACAGAGAGGAGCATCCATGTGTGCATTGTTAGTGCCTTGCTCATCATTCATAGTTTCATAGGAGGGTGTCATGGATTCTGTGTGTGTGTGTTGTGAACCTATGTGTTGTACAAACCTTATTTTGACTTTTGTTCTGAACTTCCCATGATGCCCTGCACATCACACACCAGTCACATAAATGCTAAGTCATGCTAATGCTATTGCAAAGTCCTAGCTCATAGCCCTGTTCTGGTTCAGCCTCACTTCAATAGTGGAAAAAAACAACAACTATTTTTTACTATTTTACTGACAAATCTAAAAATGAAAGAACAAGTCCCAAAGTTATATTTATAGAAAATCAAAAATAAATATTAAGTTCAGGATTTCACAGTCAATTAGTGTTTATAAATGAATGGACATTCATTATTGAGTCATGTAAGACCACTCTTCAAGAACTCTCAATGAGATTTCGTGCCAGAACTCCAGAGTTCCAGAGCGCCGCCACTGGTAATCAGGCAACCGAAGGGCTTCCCCGAAAGACGTCATCACAACAACCGTGCACCAACCAATCAGCAACGCCGTGATTCCCTTCACTGGAGGCGAACCAGCAGTTGAGAACAAAATGTAACGCAAGTAAACAAACAAAGCTTCAAACCTTGCTGAAAATTGGTGCTCACTTCATAACTAAACCGTAAGGTTAAACCCAAGACTCTGCTCTTGTGACTTTCTCAGGTCTAGTAAACAGTGCTAGAAGAATTCAAATCACTTTCACCCTCCGAACTGTTTGTGTGTATGTGTGCGTGTGTTTTAGTAGTGTAGTTTCATGTATGGTAGATTAGTTAAATAAATTCTTGTTTCTTTATAAAGAACTTTTGTCTTGGTTGTGTATTTTGAAGTTTAAACATTTGCTCCGATATTACATTACCTTGCTCATAATTGATAAATACCAGGTTTTGTATTACCCTCGTTGGCCGCGAGATAAACAGGATTGGTAAGATACACTCAATCATGCTATACGGTAGACGAATAGTAGATAAAGTGTATGCTATAAATTACAAAATCAGTTTATGAAATTAACCAGAATCATTAAAGATTCGAGTCACCTCTGACCCAGAGCTGAAAACCTACATAATAATGGAGGAGAACGCCACGGGCATTAAAACCCTACACTGAATATTATGTATATGCATAAATAGTTGAACTACATTACAAATTCTAGGAACCAATGTTATCATTTGTCTGTTTTTCTTTTCTTATTGATGGTCAGCATTGCCACGGCATGTTTTCTCACAATGCAATCTGGCAGCCCAGAGCAAGCGAGTGTAAAGAGCTTATATAAAGATAAATTGCTTCTGCTAAAAAAAAAATAAAAAAAAGGAATTACTATGACTGTATTTAAGTGTGTGTCCCATGACCCTGACCCAAATGTATGGTAAATCTGCCATGCAGGCCCTGGCGTGTCTTTATCTTGCTCTTCTAGTCTGTCCAACTCCCCAGTTTCACCTGCACATCTTCCCATGGACCCCCCACTGTTTTAATCTGAGTTTCTCACCTCTCTCTCTCTCTCTCTCTCTCTCTGCTCTCCTCCTCTATAAGAACAATGTTATGATTCTTGTGGTCTGTTTCAGTGCAGAACTGACACACACTGGCATGTGTGTCTGGCATGTGTAATAATCCAGGTTCTTCGCAGGGTTTCTTAGTTTAAATTTCTGAAGCTTAGCAACATTGATTTCACTCTACATTACCAAAAGAAAACCTATCTACAGAAACACTAAGAATTATAGCAACAAAAGTGGTATAATGACAGAATAATGACAAGACTGTTTATTCTGCAGGTGTTTCTTTTAGCCCATCATAACACAGTGGGTGGTACTTTGTTCCACCTTGCACCCTCAAGATCCTGGCATGTGATCTCCCCCTTCCTACTTAGGTTTACTTCCCCCTACTTTGTGAACCAGGCAAATCACCTTCCAACAACCTAGAAAGGTCAATCTGCACATTCTTTGCAAGTCCCTTGTCCATTATGCAAATTATAGTACAACAGTATTTGCATGCAAGTGTTCGACAATTATTATATGCCAAGGTGCAGGGATAAAGGATATTCCCCTGTCCACGGAAACACTGGTTTAACGAGTCATCACCATGGCCTGTGATTAGACCCAAACTTCCAGCTGACGAATTTCTATGCTTGGCGTTACGTTAGTAACAGTGAAACCAAAACACTATTTCTAAAAAAAAAAATTTTTCATGACTCAATCCTTTTCCCCAATTATTATATCACTGTGACATTGTGTCTGTGCTTCAGGTCCCAGCATGGTATGCATAAGGACATTGAAGATTATTTTAATAATTTTAAGTATTGTGGAATAAAATTATATATATATATACACTCATACAGAAACATTCAGTGCATCAAGTTTGAAGCCTAAATCTGGGTTGAAACTAAAAAGAAAGCAGTTAAAAACTGATGTGACCATTATAGGTGTTATAAACGAAATTAGCAATAGCAATAGGAAAACAAATGGCAAGAGAAAGACAGAGAGGAGCATCCATGTGTGCATTGTTAGTGCCTTGCTCATCGTTCATAGTTTCATAGGAGGGTGTCATGGATTCTGTGTGTGTGTTGTGAACCTTTGTGTTGTACAAACCTTTATTTTGACTTTTGTTCTGGACTTCCCATGATGCCCTGCACATCACCCACCAGTCACATAAATGCTAAGTCATGCTAATGCTATTGTAAAGTCCTAGCTCATAGCCCTGACATAGCCCTGATTTACTGACAAATCTAAAAATGGAAGAACCAGTCCCAAAGTTATATTCATAGAAAATCAAAAATGAATATTAAGTTCAGGATTTCACAGTAAATTAGTGTTTATACAGTAAATGAATGCACATTTGCATCAGTTGGTTATTGAGTCATGTAAGACTATTACTTCTGATAACATTAACCACGTGTTTATTCATTGGACATTATGACTATATTTAAGTATTGAGATAAATGGGGTACAAAGTGGTTAGCACTGTCGCCTTGCACCTCCAAGGTCCGGGGTCAATTTCTGCCTGTGTGCATGGAGTTTGCATATTCTCCCCGTACTTGGTGGGTTCCCTCCGGATACTCTGGTCTCCTCCCACCATCCAAAGACATGCAGATAAGATTAATTGGTGTTCCCAAAATGCCCATAGTGTGTGAATGTTGACCAGAGGTACTATCATGGTTGTAAAAATGGGACTAAATACAATGGTCATCTTCAATTCCTGCCTCTGGGTCTGTGTGCATGGAGTTTGCATGTTCTCCCCATGCTTGGTGGTGGGAATAAATACAATGGTAATCACCTCCACTGTCCCTAGTTTAACTACAGATGTTCCTAGATGGATGAATGGAGGGTTGGAGTACATATTAAGGAAGGAGGGAAAAAAACTTTCAGTTTTTATGAGACACCCTGTATGTTTGTTTATGTTCATTACATATTTTCGTGCAGCTTGAGTTTGTATACATGAACAACAGGTACAGTTTTTTTTAAAGTCCATGTCACCTTGAAAATGACTGTATGATTAGTGAACAGTGTGGTACTATATTACATTTGTGATTTGTCTATCCTCTAGTTTAATGATTGGGATTTTATGTCTACAATTTAACAAGAAGCATTTAGAAAAATGTATTGTTTTGTTTTACCACTAGAGGGCACCATATACACAGGTAAAAATTTTAGTATAACTGGTCAGTGTGTATTTTTTAGGTGACAAGAAATTCTCTAAGTTGTATATTATTATTATTATTATTATTATTATTTAAACTGGATTTGTTTCCAAGAAGCAGCAAAAGCACAGAAAATGGTCAAAAGAGGGGAAAATAATAATATCAGGAAAGATTGTAGCCTGCTTTGCCTGTTGACATCTATTTTGCTGGACAGTGCCTCCATTTATCTACTCTTCAAGAAAGTGTGTCCAGAACTGAACATAAACTCATAAAGCATAAAGAGGAAAATGTAAACGTCAGGTGTAGAGGCATGTTGAGTCATTTCGGGGCTACAAGTGTGCCTTTTGTGCATTGCAACATGTCTGGGCTTGTCCCCTCTGCTCTTTTGAAGATGGTGGCTACATCGGCCCTGGAATATTGACCAAAACATTTATTTGAATACATTTATTATCAATGGCAAAGAGAGAAAGTGTCTATATGTGTTATGAACTGAATATTTTTTTATATTTATTATAACATTACATTTTTACATTATTTAATTTATATTTTAATATTACGTTTGTTAGTGTTTTTATTGTTAAATCTTAAATGCTACTACCTGACTCCTCTCTTTTTCCTGCCCCCCTTAAAATTTCTATCGCCATGTTTTACAAGCCCAGAATACAGATTTCATAAGGTTGACATCAAAGCAACCATGAACAATTGAACAATTAAAATTTAAAAACATTTAAATCACTTTGCATAGCCCTTTGCATGATTGGGGCTTAATACCCAACCTACAGAGTAGGATAGTCAATGCAGGAAAAAAAATTTTTTACACACAGCCCTACTGAAATGGATCAAATAATTCATCATATCACTCATGGTAAACAAATTACTTCCTAGGTAATTCTTCATACTGAAACTCACACACACAGGCACGTGCACATCGAATGGGGCTTGACCACCTACTATTTTTTCCTCGAGAGAAAGTGCCCTTTTTTATTATTATTATTATTATTATTATTATTAAATTAATGTTTATGTGTGTTTTTCTGTTTGCGCGCGGCTTTTTCTGTCAAACAAAATAATCCAAATGTCAGGAAATGTTGAGGCGTCTCCGCGCAGGCGCACTAACTACTGACAGGCAGAGAGCCGCAGAGAAATCGCCACACTGATCTGTAAATCAGGCGTAAAATGCTTTGAATTGTATACATTTGAAACAATTAAGGTATTGCACAGGAATATGATAAAAACAAAAATATATAAAGCAGATGATTGTTTATAACGTTTTGTTTAGAAAAAAATCATATAAAGATGAGAAGTGCCCTTTTTTCCCACTTGAGCCCCTGCCCTTCAAAGTGTCTGTGCACGTGCGTGCACACATACACGCGCGCGTGAAACAGCTTCTCATATCCTTTTCTTACAGCCATGGCGCAGCGAGTCCTCCTACTTCTCCAGCTCGTCGGATGCTGCCTTGCAAAGACGCAAGGTAAACTGTCATTTCCTCCCGCTTTCTTCACACATGAAACATGACTCTCTGTAAGATAAATCCCGAAATGTGTCAGGAGTCAGATATGACAGAAGTTCATTAATTTTCAGTTAGCGATGGACCCCTGCTAATTTTTTTGCGTGCTACCCGTCCTCCTCCTCCTCCTCCTTCTTCTTCTATCTGTCGTGCCAGAATGGACAGATCAGTAAAGCTAAACACGAGAAAGCTTATGGAGTTTGGAGGCATACCAGGGAGAATGAGTAGGAGAAGGAGGAAAGAGGCTCGGGGCCAGTAAGGAGTAGGTTCATTATTATATGGACAGACAGGATGTGAAGAAGTGTGTGTGTGTGTGTGTGTTCAGAAGAACAGTGTACACAATGCATAAAAAACTATTGTAGAATTTTTTTTAACTATAATTTTATAACCAAAGAGAAACTTTTTTTATTTAATTAAAACAGATTAGACACCATGGGGCGGTGGTGGTGTAGTGGTTAGCACCGTCGCCTTGCACCTCCAGGGTCCTGGTTTTCGATTCCTGGCCAGGCTCGATTCCCGTCTCTGTGTGTATGGAGTTTGCATGTCTTCCCCGTGCTTGGTGGGTTTCCTCCCACAGTCCAAAGATACAGTATGCAGGTTAGGTTGATTGGCATTCCCAAAATTGCCCGTAGTGTATGAGTGAGTGTGTGAGTGAGTGTATGTGTGGCATAGTGTGGATAAGTGTGAGTGTGCCCTGCGATGGATTGGCACCCTGTCCAGGGTGTACTCTGCCTCGTGCCCTAAGCCTCCTGTGATAGGCTCCAGGCCCCCGCGACCCTGAATACAGGATAAAGCGGTATAGAAGATGAATGAGTTAGTGAGTGAGTGAGTGAGTGAGTAGACACCATGGTGGCGTAGTGGTTAGCACTGTTGCCTTACTTTTCCAGGATCCTGGTCAATTCCCTCCAAGGGTCTGTGTGGATGGAGTTTGCATGTTCTCCCTGTGCTTGGTGGGTTTTTTTCCCGGGTACTCTGGTTTCCTCCCACAGTCCAAAGACATGCAGATTAGGCTAATGGGCATTCCCAAAATGCCTGTAGTGTGTGAATGAGCGTGTGAGTATGTGTATGCCTTATACCCTAAGTCTCCTAGGATAGGCTCCATAAGACATTTCCAAACAATAGCCTATCAAAAATAGTGCACAATTAGGCGTGGTGGTTCACATCATAATACGAAGTTAATGTTACAGATAAATCAAGCGTACAGCTCAAGCTATTAGAATATTAGGTTAATTTCTTAATCACACGAGGTCCCCAGATAATACTAATCCTGTGTGAATAGTACTGTACTTTGGTCTTTTGGCTGTTCCCTTTTAGGGGTTACCACAGCGAATAATCTGCCTCTATCTAACCGTATCCTCTTCATCCTGTTCTCTCATGCCAACAAACTTTGTGTGTTTATGTCCTTTATGTCAACATCTGACTCTACCTCCTGTCTTTTCTTTACTGCCACTGAGCCTCCAATGCCATAAATCAAAACTTTTATAATTATATAAAAAAAAATCAGTGTCATGTAAGCTAGCAACATACAACATGTTAAAAAAAACATACATGTTACTGGTACTAGTCTATTTTATTACATACATAATTAGGCATGGAACAACGAATCGATAAAATTGATTACTAAAATAGTTGGCAATGAATTTCATAATCGATTTGTTGCGTCGTGCGACGCGGAGACATTTGATTATAAAAAAAAAACTTTAGTTAAGCGCGGAGCGGAGTTAACACACTCGGTCTCGCGCACTGATGCTAGCAGAGTTCGGCGCCTCATAGACAGGGCGGAGCAAAAATAAAAAACGAGCGAAGGTAGAGGAAAGATGCATGGCGGAGGCTGCTGGGTCTTAGTGCGCGTCTCTTACGGGTATAATCAATAACCGTGCACGCGTGTACTGTTTACTATAACACTGTGACCACGTGTGTGTGTAAAACATATTTTATTTTGTGTCTGTATGTGTGTGTGTACAGCGCGCGTGTAAAGCAAAAGCAAGTCTCATTAGAGACGTTAAAAAAAAATCCTTTTTCTCTCTCTGCTCAAGGTTTAGCCTGCTCTTTGTCTGCTGTGTGTGTGTGTCTGTGTGCGCGCGCGTCATTGGACACCGTGACACAGACACACAGACCCCTCCTACTTTCGCCTTCACAGACACACACACACACACTCTTTCTCTCTGCTTTACACAGAAACACTGCTCTGTCGCGATTCTTTTCAGAGGTAAAGTGCAGCTTAATTTGTTTTATTTTTACTTTACATCAGTGATTCCGTTAGTGTGTTTTTAAAAATTTAATTTGGTTTACAAGTGTTTTGGCCCGCTTCTGGTGTTATGCGCTAAAATGCCCCCCTGCCATGGATATTGCCCCCAAACATAATCGCTGCATAATCACATTTGACTAATATATATCTATTCCCTGCCTGGATTCTCTCCAAAGGTCCTACAATATCAACTCCAATTCCATCAAAATGTGTATCAACAGATAGTGGCACAAATGGAGCATAAGCACATAAGTGTGCGACCAACAGCGTATTGACATTCAGGGCATGTCTTACAATACATGGTCAAAAAAATCCCTCTTAGCAATCCACATAAGGGTCTTCATAAACCCCAAAAGGCTTGCCCAGGGCCATAGGAGTGTGCTAGGGCTAACACTTCCCTCTGATTTGACTTGTTCGATTTGAAAGCTGTGTTCGATTTACTCTCTCTCTCTATAAAGAACACCATTTTTCAACGCATATTTCTCATCTAATAGAGCAGCAAAGCACTTATTTATTTCTAGCTTATTTAAAACAATCAGCTAAAGTGGAATCTTCTTGCTAGAGCTGTGCAAGATTGTTCTTAAAAAAAAAAAAAAAAACGTGTCTGTCTCACTCAATTGGGGTTCATCTATCTGCAGTTCAGCTGGTTCTGAGGTCTCCATTAACCTTTCCACCCACTCTCTATGATGCTAGCCTGTCTTTCTCAGTAGGTCTGGCTTTTCCTAGTACTTTCTCTAAACAAAAAGGCATCATTTTTCTGAGTGTGGGGCAAATGTACCGCTTAGCCTGAGCCCATGTCACTACACCACACCATAAAGTGTCCTGCAACAACTCAGCCAACTCTGGCAAATCTGTGACTAAAAGAACAGGATCTGGGCTACTCCTACTGTTATCAGACATGGCTGTTTATGTACTTCAATATACACTTCTGCTGTAGGTAACTCCGTATTATCACCATGCACACAACATTCACAGTTTCTTCTTCACTCCAGCTATCTCTGGATACATATTGGGTTTGCACCAAAGTACAAGCACAACCTGTGTTAACCAAAACTAAAAGTAGTTTGCCATTCAACAGAACTGTTATAATGGGTTCTGTGCCATGGATGGACACATGGACAGTAACTAAGCAGGCCTTGGACCATAACAAAAACTAATTGTCTTGGGCTTTTTCAAGGGACAGTCTGGTTTAGTATGTCCTGGCTCTCCACAGTTAAAACACAACTTTTTTCTTAACTGTGAGCTGTGATATAGAAACAGGTGATGTGAGTGTAGGGTGTGCATACATCAGAATCGATCTAACCCCAGACCCCTCAGTTTTAACTTAAGAAGATGGTAGTATGCCTGCAAAATGGAAGCTCTTAGGGCCTCTACTTGCAGCAATGAAGGCCTCTACCCAGTGCAGCAGTGGTTGGATCATGCTCAAAGGTACTATGGCGGAGGGAGCATCATGGTTTGGGCCTGCTTTGCTGCCTGGACAGATTGTTGTCATTGATGGAAAAATAAATTCCAGAGTTTATCAAGACATTTTGTAGAAAAATGTAAGACCATCTGTCCGCCAACTGAAGCTCCGCAGAGGATGGGTGATGCAACAGGACAATGACGCAAAGCATACAAGTAATTTAAAAAAAAAAGTGGCCAGAAGAGTCCTGACCTCAACCCGATTGAAATGCTGTGGCATGACCTTAAGAGAGTGATTCATACCAGACATCCCAAGAATATTGCTACACTGAAACAATTTTGTGAAGAGGAGTGGTCCAAAATTACTCCAGATCATTGTGCAGGTCTGATCTGCAACTACAGGAAACGTTTGGTTGAGGCTATTGCTGTACCTTTTGATGTTAGAACAATGTACCTTAAAGGATAAAAAAATTACCCAGGACCATGATGCTACACATAACTGCACTGCGGCTTTCCTAATTATTTCTCTTTATGCATAAAAAATTCAGAAATAATATTTTACTCAAGGGTTATGGTAAATGATGGTAAATTGGTAAACACTTTTACCCAAAACGTAAAAGGAAAATTGTCATCAGTAACAAGTACTGTATTTCACTACATATGGCTTGCTGTCTTGCTTTAATGAGCAGTCAAATATGAACAGTTCAAAACAGACATGTCCTTGCTTGGTTTAAAGGATACACTAGAATCGAAGCTGCGTTCTGCATCATGAAATGATTCTCCTTAAAATAGATTTAATCAAATACGATGATCATTAACTGTATATTTTATGCAGCTTGGTCTGGAATATTTAATATATGGTATATTATACTTGGTATATTTACTGATTTGTATCTGCAACACTATGGAACAAAATGCCAAACAGTCATACCCAAAACACCCTTTAGCTCATGCACTTCGCAGAATTCAACTTTCAGAAACTACAATCAATTCTTCCTGCTAACACCCCCACCGCCCCAAATACACACACGATACACATAGCATGTCTCTACACAAAGTTAGAGTTAAACAGTTTTTTTTGTGGTTTTTCGTTTTGTTTTTTCTGAGTGTTGCTTTAACACCGGGGGATTTTGTTGCGTATGAGTGCAGCAAAACGAAGATATTAAACTGTGTGACATAAAAGGCAATTGCGAATTCCCCTGCTGAATTTCTCCTGTGTGTTTGTGTGTGTGTGTTGGGAGAGAGGAGGGGTGGAGTATGTCTATTCAGGCCAACAGACAATTTAACATTATAATATTTTAAATAAAACAAACAAGTACTTTATTTAAATTTTTTATACATTGTTTTTTATTTCAACCTTTTTAAATATTTTGTCTTGACATTCGGGTCTACGTAGTCAGCATGATCTTCATTCGAACCAGATTCATGTCAAACTGATACACTAAAATATTAAGGCAGGAAATGCATGTAATAATTTGCAGTTAACTTTGATGGTGACCGATGAAAGACCAGACTGCTACTGAGGTTTTAGACGGTTTGATTACTTTAGTTTATTTGGGGGTCATGTTACGGCCTTTCAATAATCCAGTGGAATTTAAAAACAATAAATATTTTTGCGTTATCAGCATATTATGGGATTTTCTATTTGAAGACCAAACAGATAATAAGAAACCAATCACAAAAAGCACTAAGGACCAGAACGACTTTAATGGCTTCAATGGTGAAGGTTAAGATAAAAAGATGAATGTACGAGCAGCATTTTTATTCTACCGATTACCCTCGAGGTGACGCAGCAAAATAAACATGAAAATCGTTTCCGAAGTGGGTAGATCGTTTTCCCAGTCATTAATGAAGGGAATTAAAGTGTCATCAAATCTTTTTGAAATAGCCAAAGAAATGCATTCAAATAAATTGTTATATACAATTTTAGAAAAATTTTAATTTTACGACAACACGGTAAATAAGGCATGCTTTTATCAAACAAACGATTAACGAGACTCAAACTGGTGTAGGCTTAACGCTAAAAAAAAAGCCGATTTGCCTATAAACAACTCATTATTGTGCCAAAAATCAAACCAGGTGTTCCGGTGTTCCGGGAAATTCAGTGTCACTATGTTTCCCCGCTCGCGCAGTGCGCGTATGGCAAGCCGTTTTAACATTTAATGGCAACATTTGACTATCCGGAATGAACCTTACAGATATCAACAACATATTTTTGACTAGTTGTAACTGCATTCTGACAAGTCA
>JAQMYJ010000033.1:9120323-9130919 GCA_030014305.1 Clarias laeviceps
ACTGTGTGAGAGCGACCAAGCTCAAATAAGTTCAGCTCAAAGCTGGAAAAAGTCAGTAACGACAGCTGCTTACAATAAAAGTTATCCTTATAGACCACCGCGATTCCTCCTCCTCGACCTGATGTTCTCGGGGAGTTTTGATAGGCATATGATGAGGGGAGAAGTTCAGAGAAGGCATTGTACTCACCAACACTCAGCCACGTCTCCGTAATAAAAAGAAAGTCCAAGCCACGTGAGGTGATAAAATCCTTTAGAATGAAAGTTTTGTTGGTTAGTAACCTCACATTTACCAGGCCCATTTTGGTCATCCTGTTTAGAGTCAAGGGCAGGTTGAGATAAGGCCAGGGCGGCCAACACAGCGAGTGCAGGTTCCCCACATTCACCCCTCACAGCCGGCGAAAACGCGGAGCGCTACGATGCAACCGAGAAAATTCATCCGAGCCAACCACATGTACCAGCCAGGGTACCGCGTCCGTGAAACCCCGAGAAATAATACGGTACTGATCAGTTCCATGGATCGATCGGAATTTCTCAGGAAAACATGCCAAACAGGCCTTAAGCTTCACTTGACGACTGCTGCATTGCCTCGGCGACGGGAGCGCTTTCTCCGGCGACCTGGAACTGCACAGCGGTAGAGGTGAGCAGGCATTCCCGATAACAGTGGGGGCAAGTAAAATTTTCCACAGCAGGCCGAAGGTTCAAGAGTGTTTGGCGATCATACACCAACAGAGAGTTATCTTTTTGAGTGACAAGTGACAAAAACAATAATAATCCAAAAAACAATATCAAGGGAAAACGGCAAGCCACACACACCGGCGCCATCTAAGTACTGCAGAAGATTCAGTAAATTCTGTCCAGACAGTTTTGTGTGATGCTGAGGCACAATCTGCCTGGACAGACATACAGACATACAGAGAAACTGGTTTCTGGTCCTCCAGTGTATTAAATATAAAGATATTGTAACGCTCAGATAAATTTATATTAACTGAAACGCCACAAAAATGAGAGATCTTTCTCTTTGTGTTCGAGTGACTTAAAACCCAATGAACAAGAATGACGCTACAACGACCAATTAGAAATAACCGAAAGTGTATTATACATAAACTAAACAGAAAGTTGCACCAAATAAGAAAAACAACAAAGAAAATAATATTTACAAGATATATACAACTGAATGCTGTGTGGGTGTGAGTGTATTGAATGTCCAAAGGCCAGGTTATTGTTAGGGTATGCGAGAGAGATGAGTCGGTCTCACCGGAAATGATGGAATAATCCCGGGAGGCCGATGACGGAGCGAGAGAACTGTGTCGAAGCAGTCCGAAATAGCAAACATGAAAACAGCGCGCTGTAACTCCTTACTCCCTTCCCGAGTCCTTTCAGGTGACCCCTTGCGTCACCATCTTCCCGTGCGGCCTGGCTGCCAACTTTTGCGAGAGCTTGAGTGGGATCCAATACACATCAAGACATACGGGCAAAATACAACCTTTCAGGACATAAGCAATAGGGCTTCACAGCTGTTTTATCTTTTAGCTGTCTTACTTAACCCTATAAACTTGTTCTTTGTGTGGAAGTGCTACAGTTTAACTGAAGGAGCGAGTTCTGGCCCAATGTAAAGATAAAACTTTTCTTTTATTAATACAAATCTAAACCTGATTAAGAATAAACAGGGTCTCACAGACAGAGATATTACAGTGATATCAGAGCCGTACATAACACATCAACAGTTCCAGAATCTAAACGACAACCCTAATCTTACAAGAAGGCAAGGAACGATCACACACACACACACACACACACAGGGAGAGAGAGATAGTGAGAGAGAAAGCCAACAACCAGTTCAGACATTTAATCAGAGCAGGGTGAATGTACAGTACTGTGTGCTTTATACAGTAAAGTGCTGCAACAGGAAATCACTGCGAGAACTGAGAAGGAGGTCAGAGGAGGCGCCCTCTGGTGGCACAGGAGTGAAATGTCACCCAATCAACAGTATAACAGTAAAATAATGTTCAACTTCTTCCTTCTTTAATAAAATAATTAAAAATATTTTCTTTAAATCAGTATTTAGAGGTCTGTGGTAGTGATTCACACAGAGAAGGTTTCTATCAACCTCTCACCCTTAATGTTTTGGCAAATCCACTACGCTGGTTCTGTGTGGTCGAGCCGTCTGAACAGGTGTGCGAGTCTGTGGAAATGTTTTTTTTTTTTTTATTCATTTATTTTATTTCAGGACATTATATCCAGAGGCCTGTGTAGTCTGTGGTCCAGCTCAATCTGTGAAATGGTTGATAATAATCATCATCATTATCTATCACTCACTCACTCATCTTCTATACCGATTTATCCTGTATTCAGGGTCGTGGGGGCGGAGCCTATCCCAGGAGGCTTAGGGCACAAGGTAGGGTACAGCCTGGACAAGGTGCCAATCTATCGCAGGGCACACACACACACTATGGGCAATTTGAGAGCACCAATTAGCCTAACCTGCATAACTTTGGACTGTGGGAGGAAATCGGAGTACCCGGAGGAAACCCACCAAGCACGGGGAGAACCTGGGCGGGAATCGAACCCGGACGCTGGAGGTGCAAGGCAACAGTGCTAACCACTACACCACCGTGTTACAATCTGTTGCTGCCAGATTTTGATTTGTCTCAGGCGTTGGGGGAAAACCATCACTAAACTGCTCACTGAATCCTGAACTGTGAGTTTTATATCTAAATAAGTTTACATTTAAATACCAATAAACAGTTAAATGTGTTATTCTGAGCATAATAAATCTCATTTTACCTGGAAGTGTTCTGTACCCAGGGCCTTCTGTCCCAAAAGAGCAACTACAGTGCGGAAAAAATCCATGTTCTATTTAGTCAGCTTTATTTATGGAGGAACCTCAGGAGAACCGCAGCCCTGTGGGAACACCGTCATCCTCACACACTGGTCGCCCTTTCAAGTATAATTTCCACTGAACTGTAAACCATAAAATGGTTCTGTAATGAATCCTGACCCAAGACAAGACTATCATCACATAAACACACAGAATGTGACAGATATGTAGGATGCAGCCGTGTTTCCCTCAGAACAGGAGCTACCGCAGGAGACATGGCAGGATGAAGGTGTATGGCCTCAGAAGGACAGATTTCAGTGGGAGCTGCACGGGTCCAACTGTAGCATCAGTTGGGTCAGCTTGTCCAGGGATCATTGGTAATGTCTCCTCACTCACTGTGACCAAGATCTTCAGAGGAAGGTCAAGACAGAGTTAGTCAGTCAAAACCTGGTGGAGTGAAGGAGTTCTGAGTTCTGTACTGAGCTGTGAGGAGACGGCCGGTGTGTCTCTAAACTGGCCACTATGACCTGGAGACCACTGGGCTCCATTAACACATCTACCCCAAAACACTGCGCTCTCACACACTCACCAGTGTTACTCACATCCAGTCTCTGTTTCTTAATAATGCGTCTATTTCTCTAAATCCATTCCTATTTCACCTGGTTTGTCTCTCAATGATCTTCTCTTTTGAGGGAAATGAGTGCCCCCTGGTGGATGCTAGTGAGAAATTTCTGCCTCTCCCTAACAGTTTAGTTTGGCATGATTAGATTAGATTAGATTAGATTAGATTTAACTTTATTGTCATTGTACAAGCACATGTACAGAGGGAATGAAATGCAACCTGAAGTGCATACACTGTCCTATTTACAATAATATCTACAGAAAAAAATCTTTTCATTTAAACTGTAAGTTGATTATTTGGTTAAATTATCCATTTAAATTGGTTAAACTGTCATTATTGGCACGATGCATGCCACTTTACACAAAGATAGATGATCTTGCTCTCCATTGGTTATCAAAAGCACAATCCAACTGCTGTAGTTTAAAACAGATCAAGCAAACAACAGCTTACATTGTTCTGTGCGCTGTCCATATTTCTGACCCAGCGTGTCTGTATAACACCGTACAGTGATGGGTACATTGGCCACGGGGTTACATTACTGAGCCCTACAGTGCTTAAAAGTATAACATGAGTAACTTTGTGTCATTATACAGGCTAATGTGATAAGCATTAAAACAGGAAGTGGATCCCTGATGGCAGAAAACATGACGTGTGTTTTGGCTCTTTTTTTTTCAAGTCTCTAAACATGTCATGACTCATAAATTATACATAAATTATCTGTGATGTATATCGGGCATGTGCTCATATAAAAATAAGCATAAAGGATTTATGGCTGTCTTATATTTATGTTTATTTAATTCAAAATGTTTCAGGATGTTGCATGGTTTGTTCTAAAACAGGTATCATGTGATTTGAACATCATGGCATGCAGTGGCGGATTTAGCAATTTGGGGGCTCAAGGTGAACATGGATATGGGGCCCTCTGCAATCAGTGCTTTTTTTAAAAGTCTTACCTTAAACCACTCACTCGTATTCACTCGTCATCCCACAGAAATCTTATCCAGCTGTCTAGAACAGCCCTGTAAAAAAACAACAACAACAAAACATTAACAGGTTAGAATGTAACTCATTGACAGTTTACATATCTGATACGGATCCCTTTGTATTTCAACATGATCAGCAGATTAATAGTTGACGATTGTCTTCTATGCTGTTTCACTAAAGTAAGAAAACTCATGACAGGTCAATGGAGTGACACAAATAATACCAAAGAAAACTTATTAAAATGTTTACCGCTTATCTTTATCCTTGCCTTCCATCTGTGTCTTACTCTTCTTCACTCTGTCTGTCTGTCTGTCTTCTTCTTCTGTCCCATTAATGCTATTAATTGTATGTATTTCTCCTGCTACTTGATTGCTTTCTTTTTCTCCTTCCAATTCTTTTAATGTGTTTTACTGTTTCATCACTATATTTACTTTCCTCTCTTTTTGTATTTTGTTTTTGCATCTTTTTCCTTCTCCTTTATTGATTTTATTTGATTTGGATCTCTCTCTCTCTCTCTCTCTCTCTTTTTCTTCTTTTTGCTTTCTCCTCCTCAAATGTTATTTTCATGTCTTTCCTTCTCTTCTCCTCTTTTGGCACTGTATTTCTCTAGCTTTTATTCCTTCTTCCTGTTTTTTTTTTTATATTATTATTATTATTTACTTTTTTAAATAGTTTAGTCTTCCTTCATCAAATGAGATTTAGTGGGTGGGGAAAACATATGAATATTGGGGTGTTGGATTAAGAATAATATGAAAATAATGTTAATTAAAAATATTTTAAATAATTAGTCTTATTGCGTGCATGGCTGAAGTAAATAGTGTAGGCACTAAAATCTTTTTATTAAATTATTATTATTATTATTGACCTGAGGTGACTTGTGACTATGCACAGGCGTGAAAAATTTTGTTACCTGCCAAAGATCCTATTAATTGTCTGTTCTCCTCCCGTTATTTCCGTTTTTTTTCTGCAAGACTTGGGTAACTTCGTTTCATGGCTGTAGATGAATCAAACTGCAGTGAATAATTTTCCGCTTTCGTCACACGGAATGTACCATTGTAGTGTGTGTTTGGGGGAGGAACTAAAACGCGTGGCGTAATGGTATTCTAATGCTATTTCAGCAAATGGATTTTAATTATTTTTAAATGTTAGACGTGAGTGCTGGCAAAAACTACTTAGTTAGGCTTAAGTCATGGGGCTCTGGCATTTCGGGACTCTAGGCGCTCGCCTACTTTGTCTAATGGTAGCGCCGCCTCTGTTCTTACTCTTAACACACCTTATCGAGGCATCGTAACGTCTCCTCTGGACGTTTTGGGATTTGTTCGACTCCTTTAGGGAATAAAATTTTGCTAAACGTGTCTAAAAAGTCTTCAATCTGACCATTCACAGTGAGAGATCTCGGATTCAGAGCGGGATGTGCCCACGCGCTTTGTGGCTGACCTGTAAGTACTGATGGTGTGTCTGTGCAGGGCAGATATACAGCTGTTTGCCCAAAGATTAAGAAAAATGACACAAATATACATCTTTACAAGGTTTGATGCTTTACTGTTTTTAGATCTTTTTGTCAGATGTAATATGGTATACTGAAGTATAATTACAAGAATTTCAAACATTTTTCAGACATCTGCAATTCGGCTTGTCATGTTGTCAACTAATGGGCCACATCCTGACTGAAGGCAGCCCATTCTTAATGTTTCCTGTAAAAAGAAAAATTCATTCATTTTTCATACGCAGCCATCTGCACGTCAGTTCTGTTTCTTGCTCGAACAGAAGAGCAAGATTGTTATGGTGAGCAATATCCTAACGGTACGACTAGGTTTCATATTAATGAAACACTGCCTGTCTCTCAGGAATACAGCTGGCAAGTTAATGTAAGTAGAATTTCCATAAATACACGAACTCTTCGCAATTATGTCTCCTTATTGTCGTTTTGTCCCGTTTTTTTTCTTAAGACCAGTGGCGGCTGGGGTAAAAAAAAATGGGGCGGGGGGGGGGGGGGCGCAAATAAAATAAAAAGTAAACTTTTAATAATCGCCTATAAATAGCCATAAGAAGTGTTGGAAAAGCACTTGACTGCTGCTTAATTAGAAGATCGGGTCGATCTGGTCCAAGCTCTTTAACTTTTTTCTTTCTTCGTCTGATCGCCTTGCGAAGGGGTATTTTAGCAAAGAAATTACATAATTTTCTCTCAGTTAGCTGGCTTCCACGTCAATCACTATTCAATACATTAACTAAGAATCTGCTGACCGTTAATAAGTCTCGTTGAGAATGGTCCAATCACATGAGCCCAAATATTTAAAAACAATATTGAATATAAATCACATGCTTTTCAAAAATTTACGTGCCTATAAGACACTCGTTTGTCCGGCGCCCCGCGTGCACAAACACAAATTAACGTAATACAGTTTAGATTTTTTTTTAATTGAAAATAAATTATATTAAGAAATACAGCGGAATATTGTGACTAAATGACTTTATTCATTTAAATGACTTTATTCTTTATTATTTAAAAAAATTATATATGATGTTAAATAATTACATGTTAGAGTAGCATTCTTCTCTGCCTAACTTTAAGGGGGCGCCGCCCCTGCTTAAGAATCTTTTGAAATCAGAGTAATTTGTAATGGATCCGTCTTGGTCGGATAAACTGGGTAGCATAAGGAATCATTTTCACACATGATTTCCCACCACGTTGTGGGCCGTAATCAAAGCTAAAGGCGGTTGTACAAAATGTAAGAGTGAGCAAGTTTTTTCCAGGCAGTGCATAGCCATCATATTTAATGCGCAGTATATTTGTTATATGAATTTTTAACCTTGAAAATAAAGCATTTATTGTTTTTCTTATTTCAGTATTTTTAGGGTCAGCTTCTAGTTTGATACTGACCACAACCTTTTATTTAATGTTACATTAAGTCACTGTGTATTTATGTTAACCAATTCCATTGCAATTATAAAATGCAATTTAAAAAAAAAAAAGTTTGGTTTTGCAAGTAAATTTTGACCTTAACTTATCAGGACTGAAATTAAATGCTGTGGACTGAATTTAAATAGCATAAACAACTACATGGTGGTGGGTTAACACATAAATCTTAGTCAATTTTTAAATACTAAAATGGACATTTTAGGGTATTGTTGAGGCCAACTATGAGAGTTTCAATGATGCAACTGTTCAGAGCCGGGGTCCTGCTTATGTCATCTTTGATAGTTGCTACAAGAATGAGACCTACTGGACTGCACATGCTGGGGTGAGTAATAAAGTTTTATCAACGTTACATTTTATACAATGACATTCCCTCATCACACAATTAAAATTACCACTGAGGTTGAGGCACATCTAGGAATGCACTTATAGCATTTTTGTCAGACTGAGAACAAGTACTTTCAGAACAGAGTGCCAAAATTAGTACTGTAGCATGGAACATTAATTTTTGAGTACAAATCTGAACCACAATGTGAACAGAACAAAAGCACCTGCTGTACACCCATTTTTGGGTTAGTAAACACAATGTTTTTCATGAGTAGACCTAGAGCCTAACTGGAGGTAAATAATTGCTTTAACATGCTAACTTATGCTGGCTAGTCAGTTTTGTTAGCTTCTATTTTATAAAATGTGAGTTTATCTGAATATGTTCCATCACTCACTCTCCTGAACTGAGAGTACATACCCATACAGAACACTTAATAGATGGAAAACATGATAGGATTACCTAGAGTACAATGTACTGGCTAGATATTTGCACACATATCTAATACAGAAACCAATCATCTACCCTAAATGTGTCAGTGTTGTTTTACACCACAAATTGATAACTCAGTGTATCTACACATGATATACACGAAGCAATAAAGCAGGGATGGATTGAGCAAGATAGCAGAGTACTGCAGATATCTTAAAGGATTGCTTAAAATAATGAATTAATATTATCCTGTTTATTATAATTTATAAAGAATGGGAATTAAATTTCAACTGCTGCACTGTCAACTTTTCAATGTATATATTTACAGTTTTTGATTGTTTAATGGATTTTAACATTGAATGTTTAATTTTTATTGTGCTAAGTAAAAAAACATAATATATAGTTATTACACCACATACTTTCAAATACCACATTCAGTAAATGTGTATTTGAGGGTAACTATCCAAAATACATTTGACATTAGTCATTAAAGTCTTATGACTGCATCACAGCTACGCTGATGTTATATCATCAGTATATTTGTTTTTTCTATTTTCCTTTTTTACATGTATTTTATAGGTCCCTCTACTGGAAGATTACGCTTTACTCTTTTCACCTATTTACACTACATACTGATATTTACTTCAGCATGGCACTAATTAATATTATGTTACACAAATAAAACTGATGGGAGACATTGAGCTGGCATTGCAAGTCCAAATAAGTAGTGAACTCGAAATGTTCTGCAGAGGGCAGTTGATGTGCTTTTTTACTATTCACAAAGTAAAGCAGCTTCAGTGGTATAGTTTCAAGGACTCGTATATGAATGCATATTCACGTTCAAGTTGTTGCCTTTTTACATTAATCAAATTTAATATATTGTTGGAAGTCTCAAATTTGTCAAGCACAAAGTTACAGTTCTGAGAGAGGCTGGTAAGCAAGCAAGACACAGAAAGACCAAAGAATGCACTGCTAAGCTAGGTTAGCAAGACAGACAGACTGGGGAGAGATGCATTGCAAGCATCATAAATTTACTGTTACTGACATTAAACAAAAAGATGAGGATAACAAAATGAAGAGGAGGATCCTTGGGTATTTTGTTGAAGCGAGAGTATACAGCTGTCCAACTGTGCAGTAAATGTATATTAGGTATAGTATCAGAATGAGCACATAACCACAGAATTGGACTGATGCCTAATATTGATCAGTATCAGTGCATCACACCACAACATCATTGACTATTTTATTTAGTTATAGCAGAACAGCACAACATTGTGTTTTATTTCTCAGTACTAAATCAGAGTAGCTTATGCCTTCTAGATCAAGTCCTTGTTAATAAAATCCAGATGTGATTAAGAACATAGATAATATGCAAACTATGTACTTTCCTAACTGATGAGATATAATGACTATGTGTACGTCTGATCTTTTTTCACAGAAGATCATTAGCTGTCATTGTGAGTATATTGCTAAAATCATTCTTAAGACACGTATCACAAACAAAATATTGACACTTACTAAATTGCACATATAAAATAGCAATGGTGTAGAAAAAAATATAAAAATATATATTTCTCAGATTTTTTAAAACATTTTCTGCTTTACAGATGACTGTTCTCCAGTACACCTTCTGAACGTAAGTATTTTTGCATATTTGAAAATAGGCTATCTTAAAAACACATCTGATAATGTTATCTTAAACCACACCTTGCCTACTTAATAACTGCTTCTAAGTTGTTCAGAATTGTGAATGTATTAAAAGAAAAAACATACAGTACAATAGGCATGAAATACACAGTTGTGAAAATAATTGAACTATTGTCAAAACACATGGACATTTTCAAATTCAGTTCCAGGCCCTTTCAACAATTTTGCACCTTTTCCCCATGCGTCAGGGTTTGCAGGATTCTTGACCTAGAATGGGAGTCCAAAATCAGAGCATCAGTATGGCAAAGGTTTTTTGTCTTGCTAGTAGGAATGAAAACCTGTAGCTCTACCAGCACATTACAAAAATACTGGACATTCCTGACAAAACCATCCATGCTAATTCCCGTAATTTTGATGTCAATGGAACTGTATATACTATAATTATAATTAAACCCACCTTAAAATGTGAAAATGATTCAGATCTTTATCTTTATCTAGGGCATTCAGCCCAAAAGACTGGAACTGTGTCTGTTTTTTTTTTTTTTGCTGGTTGCTTGTGTTCTTGGTTATGTCCTCTGGTTGAAAAGAAACAATCTTCAAAAGTAAGTCATTCACAGCCTTCACCCACCATTTTCTACCTCCAGTTCATTTATTCTAAATGCGTGTAAAATTAGTGTTTTATATCCTGGGAGACAGCAGACATCTCAAATACATTTGGACTTTAGATCAAAAGACAAGATATTGGATTAGAATGTCATCTTTTATTTCTTAATATATACATCTAGATGTGTTGAATTATGTAGAACATGGCACCTGTGGTGAAATAGCTACATTTTAAATATGTATAAGCA
>JAQMYJ010000033.1:9188205-9226169 GCA_030014305.1 Clarias laeviceps
TAGTGTCCCTTTTTCGGCGGAATTTTCCGCTACCGCAGATCATTTTATCAACTTGTAATATATTCATTTTGTGAGTACATTAACATGTGCTTCCTCAACATTTCAAATTTTTGATTTGTGGGGGCAAGACATTTATTTGAGGGGGCGCTGCCCCCTCTTGCCCCTGCGTAGAGCCGGACTCGAGTTACAAAACATATGGCGCATGTTTCTCTTGTACAACAGTAGAATACTGTATATATTGTGATACGTATGTTTCTGTGTGTTTGTATACCCCAAAACACTGCACAGTTTCCAGTTATTATTCGACATAATTATTCGACATAAATCACAAACCTACGTCGAATAATAATTTAAATAAAGGCTATAGAAATTAGACAGCAGTGTAAAATATAAATTTGGTATAACATAGATAGATAGATAGAGAGATAGATAGATAGATTAAATACTAAATATTAAAATAAGAGAGTAAAACTGAATAGATTAAATAAGAGTACTTTATTAATCCCAAAGGGAAATTGTCATGTTATTAATTGTCATGTCATGTTGTTTGCAATAAATTGAGCAAACTAAAATATAAATGGCACAGTAAGACAGACATGTGGGAATGTTAGTGAAGTAGTTGTGTGGAAAAAAATGAGGCAGAAAATATGGCTTCTATAGCTGTGTAGTTTTGACTTTCAGTTTGACTAGAACATCACAAAGGACATCAGTAATCCCCCAATTAACGATTTATGTACTTTTGTAATTTTAGGTACTTTAGGTAAAAGTCATACTTTTACATGCAACAGTGTTATCTGTTTGGAGCTTAAATCAGGGGTTGTCCTATTATTATTATTATTATTATTATTAATAAAATTATTAGGGTACTTAAAGCTTGAATGTAAATGAGTAATGAAAATATCTGAATGGTTAATGATGTATTTATTTGTTTATAACAAGTCTCTGCAAAAACACACAACTAATCTAATTACTAGGGTTCAGTGGGTGTGTTTAGGTTTAGATAAATTACATCAGTGCTAGTCCTGCAAGACTGGAGTTGAAGATCCCTGATTTATAGGTTTCTTATATGAGCCAAAGTCACACGTATTTAAGCCCAGATTTCTGAATTTACTTGCTTAAGCCCTGGTTTCTTATTGCAAGCAGGCTTGCCAAGGTAAATTGTTGCCGTAGGTAAAATCATGGAGAGTGGAAATCACATTTACCTTAATTATACCACAAGGTTATGCAAAGGTCATAGCATGGATAGAAATTCTAGTTTAAATCTTATTATTATTTATCAGATCATGTGTAGTGATATGAATGCATTGTATGTCAGTTTTTCCTGGGGGAAAAAGGCGTGATCAGCAAGACGTCTTGCAAGGTGACTTCCAAGATCATCAGCAATGCCAGTAATAGGACGAATTCATTCAGTATTCTTTCCTGTAAGAAAAATGACGGAACCTTATTTAAACAAGGACAGATGAGACCCAAACTGATCCAAATGACATGGACTTTGTTACGCACAGCTGCCGTAACCATAAATCTCCTTCCGTGCAGTGCAAAGCCATAACAAAGCCATCTGGCGCCCTTTTTTGGTTCCTCTCAAGGTTTCCATTTCAGAGATGTTTTCCTTACACATTTCCATATTTCTTTAGATTCTATAAAGGTGACCTTTACAATGACCACTGTTAAAATCGCTATAAAAATTAAATTGTATTGAATTCAATTATTACAGTGTATGGTCGTCACACTCATTGTCTATACCACTTTATCCTGTATTAAGGGTCACAGAAGGCCTGTAGCCTATCCCATGTTAAATCTAGACACATTAAGTTCATGGAACTCGCCCTAACGCATGCGTGAGTTAAGTTGTGAAGTGATGAAGCTCATGATGTATATAAAACTCCTGCCTTCCAACATTAACAAAGCCATTGAAATATGCCAAATACATGAACTGACAGACCAGCACACCAAAACACTAGCTGAACCAAAGCACAACACAAAAAATGTGAAGTGAAGCAAAATTAGATCCTTCAGATGTCAAGCCACGTGAAGCTTGTCACATAGGGTGGAGAGGAGATTCAGACTGCGGGTTCAACCTCTTGCTCTTGCTATCTGAGTGACTGTTCTTACTCTATGTAGTTCTATGTTGTGCAGAAAAATGTATGCCCAGCAATGCAACACAAGGTAAAAGCAGAGTTGAAAAGAATGGTGGCCATAGGTGTCATTACTCCTGTGTCAGAGCCAACCAACTGGGTGTCATCTATGTTGGCCACCCATAAGAAAAACGCAGATGTAATACAGTAAGATTGCAAATTGTCCATAGGGACCAAAACAAGTTTCTGAAAAGGCCACATCAACCAATGCGCACAGTCGAAGAAGTGGCAGCATAGATGCCAAACTCCACAGAGTTCTCTGTGCTTGATGTAAAAAGTTCCTTTTTGGCAGATTTCACTGGACAACAAGTGACTACAGTCAGTATGCTGTTTGAAATTTGGATGCCCTTTGGCATTAATTCGGCCAGCAAGACATTTCATTTTATTTTTTTGGACCGTGCTCGTGAGGTGAACTTGAGACTGAACCATCCAAAGTGCAGATTCTGTCTCAGTGAGGTGAGCTATGCAAGGGATTCACAATCTATTCACAAGCAAGGGACTAAAACATGACCCAGGAAAGACAAAAGCAATCTAAGAAATGCAGCCATCCAACAATGTCACTGTGCTACAGTGCTTTCTGGGTATGATCAATTACATAGGAAACTTCATTCTAGCTTCATTCAAGCTGTCTGCCCCACTACATAAGCTAACCTGAAAAAACAGAGTGGTGCTGGTTTAAACAGCATTAGGATGCTTTTGAAGATCTGAAGGGCAGGATTTCAAGTCCACCTACCTTGAAATACAATGACGTCCAGAAACACACTCACCTGTGATGCATCAAAGTGCGGACTCTAACTATCCTCAGCAAGCCTGTCCACACAGCTCCAGCAAAGGTTGCAACGTATGATACTAAAATTGCAGAAGTACAACTTCACAATCATATAAAAAGGGGAAACACATGTTCCTTGCAGATGCACGGTTAGTTGCAAACTCATACTGCACAGGATCCAGTCCTTCAAGCCCTCTGCAGTACTATCAAATCAGGATGGTCTACCAGCCAATCAAAGCTGTCAGCAGAAATTCATGAGTATTTTCCCTTCTGGGATGGGCTCACAGTTGGTGGAGATGTACTCATAAAAGGACAGAGAATAACTGTTTCAGAATCATTATGTAGCGAGTATATCACAACTATAAATAAAGATCATCCTGACCTCGATGCAACCAAACGCAGGGCAAGAGGCATTATTTTCTTGCCCTCCCTCACCAAAGACATTGAAAAGGAAGTACAGTCATGATCTGTCGTAACAGTATGAAGCCTCACCAACAAAAAGAGCCACCTCAATTACACTCTATCCCAGATTTCCCATGGTCAACTGTGGCTCCCGATATCTTCAAGTGAAATAGTCAACAATACCTTGTACTATTTGACTCATATTCGGGGTGGTTTCAAAATTGATCTACTTTGTGACCTGTCCTCCAGTATAAAGTGATCACAAAACTCAAAAGGCACTTTTCCATTCATGGGAGTTTGCACAAAGTCCTTTCAGACAATGGGAGACAATTCAACAGCAACCAAAGTCAACAGGTCAAAAAATTTGCTCCTGCTTGGGACTTAACACATATCACCAGTAGCCCGGAGTATTCACCAGCTAACAGGCTAACTGAAAGTGCAGTATGAAATGCAAAACACCTAACTGAGAAATCCAAAATAGATGGATTGGTTGTGTTTCAAAACCTGATCAATCTCAGAAACATTCAACGCGACCAGACGTTAGGTTCACCAGGAAAGAGATTAATTAATGTCTAGGCAGATATGTACAACTCTACCAATTAGCCAGTCCATTCTGGTGCCAGCCTCAAACATATAACAATAATGTTATAAACAATATCATTGCTGTTGAGGTTCAACTCTCAAAAAAGCGACAAAGCTAAAAGCAAAGCTCTCCGGCCGGTCTTACAAGGTGAGGTGGTGAGACTTGCAACTTCCAGTGGTCATGACCGAATCTGACTTGTCAGACGGCTCTGTAATGAACCAAGATCATATCTTGTAGAGACAGATGGGAAAGAATACAGACTGAATACAGTCCGAATACCGCAAAACGTCATTCCCTGTTACCCAGACCCCCTCTGCTATTGGCTTAATCTGCATGTCTTTCTGTGTATGTTTGTGTGTGTGGTTTCTCACCTTTAGTTGCCCTGACTGTGATGACCACTACAGGACTGTCTGCACCTGTGCCTGAAAATCAGTGCACAAAACACTCTGACAACCAATTTCGCTGTGACCTGCCGACTTCCATTCTCAGAGGAATGCTTGATCCCACCTGCCATGCCCAGTGGAGTATGAATGTAACTGTTCACTCAACTCTGTACCTTCACACAATGCTTTTAAATTAGGGTCATTTTGATCAATAGCACTTAAATATAGATAAATAGATCAATATATTTAAATAATGGGTTCCGGTCCATGATAATCTACACTACCTGCCACCCAAAAAGAGCCTGCATCAAGCGAAGAAAACAACTAGGGATATTGCCATAATTAGGTTAAAATCCATCGAGTGCATTATTAAAACCTGAAATGATAGTGATAAACTGTGAAATTCACAAAAGAAATGCGATCAGAAAAAACATGAATGAGAACTATGTTTAATATCTTTAATGTTATGGACTGCTCAGACATTTGACCAGAGAGTCAGCTTTGTTTTTGCATCCGTACATGATTACAAATTTACAGGAAGCTTTTTCTAGACTTCAATAAACTGCCCGACGTGTCAGGTAGACAAAAATCAATGATTGAATGGAAGCCGGATCTACATTAAGCTGCTGCATAGTGTAATATAGATATCACATAATACAGTATGATCCTCCAAACACATCTTGGTATTGTGAATTTAATAAGCTTATGTCAACATTTTTTTCTTTTTTTACCTCTACCTTTCTTTCATCCTTCTTTTTATTTCCTCATCAGGAAATTTCAGTGACCAATTATGAGGCTGGAAAGACTGTGTTTGATGATCCAATCACTGCTGCTTCACTGGAATGGGTCATAGGCAATAGGTGCAATGGCCCACTGGTCTTTTACATCAGCTGCCCTAAAACTGACGTACGTCATTTATAATTTATCATTCATTAATATTTCAACTGTCTTTAATTCATAGTATTAACAACACTGTCCTAATGTCACATTTTACATTAGCTAATAAGCTATAGCCGTGTAATAATCAACAGTAAAGTCATTTTGTGTTGAGTCTTATTGTTTCCTTTGTGTTGCAGTTCACCAGGAAACTTTCATTTTCGTGTAAGTTTTTTTTTAAAGCAGATAATTTTATTCTTTCATTCTCATCTCTATCATGATCAGTTTCCAATTTGACTGAATATAAGTCAGATCACAGCAAAGTCACAATGTTGTTGAATGTCAGACTACGACTAGGATAATGCTGTCAAACGCATTGTTTCACAACAGAGACTTGTTTGATACTCATTTTGCCCAGATGGTTAAAAGAATTTCTAGTTTAATAAATAAATAAATAACTGGTCACAAAAATAAAATATTTATTCTATTTCATGGAGTGTGCATGACGTTTAAGCTACATATAAATGCTTATAATGCACCTACTGTAAAGATTTTAATCTAATACAAAATCTACAAACCACATATAAATAATCAATCTCAATCCGAAATACAATTAAAATCTTATTTTCATGTTAAACCTCAGAGATTACACAGTGTATTTAGAAACAGGCACACAATTAGGACATGAACTTCTCAGGAGCCGTTTCCTGATTTTTCCATCAGATAGAATATTGTGCAAAAGTTTCATTTCTTCTTAGTTTGTTTCCAAAGAAGCAGACTTTCTTTTTTATTTAGTTGTGAAGAATTTTCTTTGGCTCTCATTTTTAGCAAGTGTTTGACTCTCATTTTCAGACCACTCCCTGTACCCTGAGCAGTTTTTAGATTACTCGTTACATCAAAAAAGTAATCCAAGTACTCTAACACGTTACAAAGCATTTAGTTTAGGCTAATTGGCATTCTCAAATTGCCCGTAGTGTGTCAATGAGAAAGTGAGTGTAAGTGCCTTGTGATGGATTGGCACCCCGTCCTGGGTGTACCCTGCCTTGTGCCCTAAGTCTCCTTGGATAGGCTCCCCTGTGACCCTGTATACAGGATAAAGCGGTATAGTTGATGAGTAAGTGAGAGTTCTCTGGGTTGATTATTGCCAGCCACTATACTATTAGAACCTACTATTAGAAGCTACTTGCATCATTGTTATGCTTTTCTTTTTTATCTTTAAAACTCACCAATGCTGAAAGTTATTTAATATTCTTGCTGTCATGTCCATGTCTAAAAACTTATGCAATTTTCACTTCTCTCTGTCCAGCCATGTCTAAACCAACAAATAAGTAATATGACAGATATAAATCTAACAACCCTAAATATAACTAAATATAACAACCCTAAGTCATGTTATAGCTTTGTGGGGTTTTTTGGCCAGTAGTAATTATATAAAAAAAATGAAAGTGAAAATTAAGTATGACTGATACTCAACGATCATTATTAGTATTGGAAAAGACAATCTTGCCCATACTACTCATATGTGACTAAGTGGTATAAATAAAGAGTGTCATGCTTTGATTGATATTTATTTGATTTACATATTTACCTTTCAGTAATAACATATACTAACTTTTTCAACTGCCATATTATTTTAAGCAGCCCTTGTCACTCAGAGGTCCTTGCAATAATTTATACTTATTTCTCTCTCCCTTACCCTCCCCTTACAACACTCTGTGTGTGTGTGTGTGTGTGTGTGTGTGTGTGTGTGTGTGTGTCTGTATTTTATCATGCAGGTGATAATAAAGGCTCACCTGAAGGTATAGTAATGCATGACACTGGTTTGCCAATGCGGTTTATAGCTTAATTTTTTTTACTTCTTGTTGTTTGCTTGCTTGCTTGCTGCTTGTTAGTCTTTTTCAGTCATTAAAATCCTTTCTGGACATAGTAGTAGCTTAACTTCCTGATCACAGTACTCTTATTGAAATATTCAAACTAAAAAACAGACTATAGACTTACCTTTTAGTAAACATCACTTTTTCAATGTTGTGAAGCCTGTACTTGCACTGTTTAGTGCTTTTAGTGCTTTATAACACCTGTCTCAAAGTTGAGTCCTTCGCTTTAGCGCAGAGAGAATTCTAAAATGTGCACGACAGGAGTTACTCCAGGACCAGGTGATATATATATATATATATATATATATACACATAAAGAAATATATATTATATATTATTATATTATATATATAAAGAAATAGCAAAAGATCAGTGAAAAAGATCGATTCCTACCTTGGTATTTGGCAGTTTTGCAGAGTGTCCGTGTTCAACTACGTTACTGAACAGATAACACAGAAAACACGCACGTACACAATATAATTCTAAATAAATGTCCGTAAAGCGTCTTTCGCAAGGTTTCGTTGCGTGTAAAGAGCCGGAAGATGTTAGAGGTGGAGCAAACCGACAGCACTCATTATTCAAATAAAAACAAATACATCCTTTCAAAAGTTTAGCGCGCTTTTGAGCTTCTAAAGAACCGAAAGTGCTGACAAGCAACGATCAGTCTGAGGTTTAGGGAGGGAAATGAGGGGAAACGCCTGCCTCTTACAATAGAGTCCCCTTAAAGATAATTCAAATTTAACGATATTTTTTCGGAAAAAAAAAAAGGTATAGGTTTGTAAAACGATATATATATATATATCGTTTTACAAACCTATAAATTCGAAAAATAAGCACCGCATAAGATGCTCTTTCGCGCGCGCTCTCTGTCTGTCTCTGTCTCTCTCGCGCGCTCTCTCTCTCTCTGTCTTTGTCTGTGTATCTCTCTATCTCTCTCGGGCTCTCTCTCTCTCTCTCTCTCTCTCTATGCCTGTCTGTCTGTCTCTCTCTCCCTCTCTCTCTCTCCTAATCACCTAATCCCTCAATTTAACCATTTTAACATTTTGGTTATTTTTACCTGCATATTAAACTGTGCTAACCATTTGTTGTGTCTCTGTAATAATAATAATAATAATAATAATAATATTAACAGACTATACTCTTTATAAGAACTCAATAATAGTATATGTTTGAGCTCCAACTACACTCCTTCTAATGTAACTTTTTTTTTAAAGGAAACTCTTCTAGTGCTTCCATTTTTACACCCAACTACAGTAAGTATACAAGTGTGCATGTGTCCAGAGTGTTAAGTGTGTATGGAGGTGTACATCACTAATAAAATGTCCTTCCTTTCAGTGTTGCTGGCTACTGTGATCCCTATCATCGTCCTTCTCACTGGTTAAGGTATGCATGTGTTCATCTATTAATTCATGTATACGGTCTTCCAGGAGCCCCAGTGTTGATCTTATTCAACTATTATTATAATTAGAATTACTATATCTAATGTTGCAGATCAAAACAAATAAAAGAAAAGGCCTATGAGGCATGACCATTAACACTGTTATTGCAGGACACGCCAATAACAGACTGAACAAACTTCTGTAACACAATATGACTTGTGTTATAAATTATATGTTATAACTGTTATAAGTTTGTAATTTGAAAAATCTTAACAGGCATTACAATGACATATAGGGTATAATTATGGCCTCGCACCACCAGGGTCGAGGGTTCAATTTCCACCTTGGGTCTGTGTGCATGGAGTTTGCATGTTCTTTCTTTTTTAATCAAGTAGTTAATTATAACTGAACATTTCTAACAGCACATACTACTGAATATGTGTATGGATGGAATTGTAATGGTGATCAGATCAGATCACTTTTTTATGCATAAACCCTGATCATTTTAAAGGGATAACAAACTTTCAGCTAAGCCATGTATAATAATTAAGAACCATCTGGTTTAACATTAACAACATCTGTACTGAGCTATTCAGCAAAGAATGTGCAGGAGATGCTTTAATCCCCAGCTGTGTAAAACCAAAAATTCTGAACCACCCTGTCATGTTGTAGCTATGTGGGGTTTTTTTGGCCAGTAGTAGTTATGAAAAAACGAAAGTGAAAATTTAATTTGACTGATACTCAATGATCATTATTAGTATTGGAAAAGAAAATCTTGCCCCAATATAGCCCAAGTGTTGAATTTATTCAACTATTATAACTAGGATTACTGTAACTAATGTTGTAGATCAAAATAAATAAAAGCACTAGAAAAGACCTTTCAGGCATGACCATTAACACTGTTATTGCAGGACACGCCAATAACAGACTGTACAAACGTCTGTAACATAACTGGTGCACTGCAACCATTGTAGAGTTGTACATAATTCTGCCATAATATTACAATGCAAAACATTACGCCCAGTATTGTGTAGGTTCTCCTTGTGCCACATGGGCAGCTCTGGCCTCTGGAGGTATGACTTCACAAGACCTTTGGGGTGTGGTGTGATGTTTGGCACACAGTACCTTGGCACCAGTTCCTTTGGGTGCTGTGGGTTGTGGCCTGCATGGATAAAATTTGTTTGTCCTTGGTGGGCTGTCGTGCACTGGGTATCCTGGTGCATTTTTTAAGGCTAGCATTGTCTTTTTTTATGTGATTTATGCTGCATTGGTTTTACTGTGGGATTGGACTGAAGGGCTGGCTTTTGATCGCTGCTGGCATGTATGAGCCTTGGGTACCCTGTTACCAGTTTACTGGTACAGTATATAACTGATAATCAATGTTAACATGGTACTGGTACTATATGTGGTGTTAATGTTATGGTGGACTGGTGTACGGTACCAGTTGAAAGTTTGGACACACGTTCTAATTCAATGGTCTTTCCTGATTGGTGTTTCGAAATCGCCAGTATTATTCTAGAATCTAGAAAATAAACACAAAGCAAAAAATCAATGAATCTGAAGGTGTGTCCAAATTTTGACTGGTACTGTATACATTTATACATTTTATTCTATTTGAAAAGTTGAATAATAAAAAAGTCTTTACATAGTGTATGTTTGTGTGGATGTGTACATGTGTGAGTGTGTGATTGAAATCAGATGTGCTTGATTAGTATTCTTGTGTATGTGATAGTGAAAGAGTGAGCGATGGGAAAGGGAGGCTGTCATGGCCATGTGTGCAGCACATAATGTTCTCTAGAAAGATGAGTCAGAGTCAAAATTACTTTAATAACAGTGTGATAATATCAAAAGAAGACAAAGCATGATTTGGTCAATGTTTTTTTTAAAACTGATTAATTAGTACATGCAAACATTTTGGCTTTGCTTGGCACAACACATTTACAGCTTCTTTCTTTTTTTTTTGTAGGTGTTTAGGGTCATGACCAAGAAGAACTGACACTGACATGAAGATTTCATAGTGATTAAAAAATCACAGAATTTTTAATTGTAATTAAATAAATGTATATAAATATTCAACTTGACATGGTTGTTGGTGCCAGATGGGTTTGTTTGAATATTTCAGAAACTGCAGATTTCTTGGGAATTTCACTAGCAGCAATCTCTTGACTTTTACACAGAATGTGAGCAGACGGTCTGAACTTACAGGATGTTTATAGTAATTCATATAGTCCCCCTTTACAATTGTGGTGAGCAGAAAAGCATCTCAGAAAAAACAACACATGAAATCACAAACACATCAATGTTGGACAGCTGGAGACAAGAAAAAGACCAGGAGTTTATTCTGTTCAGTTTGGGTCTGTGCCAGTTTAGCCCATCCATCTCAAGGTCCAATGGTTTGCACAGGCTAAGATTTTTTCTGCTTATCATGGATGTAAAGAGTGATTATTTGAGCTGCTATAATCTGTTAGTCCGCTCATACCAAATAGGCCATTTTCCTTTCACCTCTCTTTTTTCTGCACAATTCTGTATAAAGTCTAGAGACTGCTGTATGTGATACAATTTCTGAAATAATCAGTCCATATGGCACCAAAAAAAACATTAAACCACAAAAAGAACACTTTTTAAATTGGATATTGCACATGCAATACCATATCATACATTACAATTATGCTAATATAATAAAAACATATTTATAAATATCATTAATAAAAATATTAATAAAATGCATTATAGTAATGTAAATATACATGTCAGTTGGGGCAGTGGTGGCAGCACAACTCCCTCTTGTGTGACATTGATTATTATTATTATTATTATTATTATTATTATTATTATTATTATTATTGTCGAAATTGTCAGTTGTCAGTCTCTGATGTTTGTGTATCACAGGTGGACTGTGATTTGCAGTTGTCCTATACCTTTTTTTTTGTTTGCATGCAATGTGCTAACAGTTTTGTGAGAATGTTTTCATATTTCTTCAAAATAAATGACATGTTAGCACATCATTTTGATTTTCCTTGGTTACGCATTGGAGTAATTGAGTGTGGTAAAGAGGGATTTGAGTGGCAGAGTCCAATGATGCATCTTCGTGATACAGGTACAGTTTTTTCAAGACAGTGTAGTATGTATACCTGTACAGCTTGGATTAGTGAATGTTTCCCTTGTTAAGTACAGCAGTGGAGAACGTTTGAGTTAATGTTTACTCGTCATTTGCATTTAAGCATTTAATATTTGGTCATGCTGCTTTTGAAATGACACATTTCTAGCTAGCTATTTTTTATTCAATACACCTTGTGAATCTGACTTTGAGAGCAGCATAAGAGAGAGAATATGACAAAACTCAGGCTTACTGAAGGAATGATTCCAAAATAATATAAACATTTTAAAAACACTTATCAACATCACTACCTTGCATTTGTCAGGTACCACACAAGCACTCATACAACATGCACTTTATTTCAGCACATAATGTGGTGTCCAGGTCATGTGTAAAAATGATGCTCCCACAACCACTATTTCACAATTTGAGTACCGGAAGATGCCTGGGCCATCAGGGAAGTGAAACTCCATACATGTGATAACTGGGATTTCAATACATTCAGAGCATCAGCTGTCTTCATTTTATTGTCACAAAACATTGCTGAACCTGACCAACTGAATCAACCTCAGATAATAACCTTGCCTCCAAAGGATTGTAAGTGGGCACTGTGCATGATGGGTGCTTCTCTTCTTACTCTGATGTGCTCATCACTCTGGAATAGGCTCAATCTGAATCCATCAGACCACATGACATTTTTTTCCATCGCTTTAAAGTCCAATCTTTATACTCCCTAACAAACTGAAGGCTTTTTTCTGATTTCTCTCATTATCAAGTGTTTTTCTTATGGTGACACAGCTGTTTAGTCCCAATCCTTTGAGTACTCATCACATTATGTGCATATAGAAATGCTTTTACTTTCACTATTAAGCATAGCTATGTTTTTAACTACAGATTTTTTTAACCATGCAACTTCACCAAGGGTTTAAGTAATCTCCTTGCTTTTTTTTTTCTGATCACATTCCTTCCACACAGTTGACAGTTCAACACTATCCTTCCAGGTTTTGACAATGAGTTGAAGGGTTCTGAAAACAATTCCAGTAATTGTAACAAGACTGTTTAGTTGTTTTCTTTGCTTGATACAGCCCAATAATTTAACCCTTCTGCAAAGGTGATTTTTTTGACTAGGCAGCTTACATTACTGCAACTTGCATTAGTTGCTATACTTCACGTTTTAACAACCATTGACCATTGCACTCATGATAAAACTGATAATTGCTCACCAAACCATCATAGTTTGTTATGCATGCACACATTTACAAAATTATACAAAGAGGTTAATTATCATAGTTAATACACCTTCTGGCATGTTTTAGGTAGCTAGCAGAACAATGGAGAACCTGGAGGAACAGAAAAAGAAACAGAAACTTAAGATTAGAAACATTAATTTAATATTCTCACATAAACCCAGACATTTATATCGTACCTTTACTATATAGCCAAAAGGAGGTGGACACATGAAAGTACACCCATATGTTCATTTTTGGGTGAATAAAAAATGAATGATTTTACCAAAGTTGGAGCTGTCTGAGGGAAACCATGAACTCAACCCGTTGAAACAATTTGAGACAGACAGGAATGCCAATGGCTTCCCTTAGCCCTTTTCAAGCATTATCAGTGCCTGAACACACTAATGCTCTGGTAATGATGCCCATATGGATAAGATGCTTAGATGGCCACAAAACTTTAATAATAAAGCTAACTTATAATGTACCATTAAAGAAAAAGTATGCATTGGCCAAAGTCCTTTCAGAACCAGCCAGGTCTTCTAAATAGCTAGTCTTAAAACACATGATACATGTATTATTAAGATGTTGTTGTGTCCAAAATGCCTCCTATATGACAGGTAAACAATAACTTCCCAAAACTACAGTGATCTGGACCTTGGTGGCTTCATAGCTATTTTGACTACAAATGGTTAATAAAAGACACACAGAATGAGCTCCAGTGGCACAAAGACATGTTTGGCTCTTTATCTATTGTTGATTTGGATGGGGTGATGAAGGCATGTCCCCAGAATTACTATTTGGACCTTGTGTGGACATTTGGCTTTTTATTTTTTACTCGTAAATGCAGTTTTTATTGATGAAACTGTGGTCTTATTAATTACCTTCATTAATAATAATGCCAATGGAAGGTCCTCACAAGGATAGCTAAAGAACAAGTGTTCTAAAAATGTATGCTACCTATCAGCATGAATTTAGTCTCTCAGTCACTCCTACCCATGCTTACCATATACTGTATGTTTTGCTGCTTTAGCACCCCACCCATGAACCAATGTTACTACTCCCAGCTACTTGTAATTTTATTTTAAGTATTGAGGTTTCTCTTTAAATCATTTTTTGATGTACTGTACATTTTATTTGCTGATTAGTTTAACACTCCACATACCAGAAAGTGCTCATTCCTTGTTTCTTGTTTTATGACAGTTGGCATCCCGTAAGTTGCATTACCACCACTCACTCTCTCTCTCTTATCTTCCTGGCCTTTTAAAGCTGATTGTCCAGTCCAGTGTTCCATAAACAAGATAATAAATAAAACTTTAAATGCTTCCTTCCCTGATCACTGCCATCCCCACCCCCATTCTAACAGCTTTTTAATATTGCATTCTACTCTCCCTAGTTCTTGAATTTGTTAAATCATTTCTTTGACATTGTGGTTTTGCCCTTCTCCACACTATACCTTTCCCTTCTGATCCCTCTGATCATCTGATATTGACCTTAACATAAACTTTTTTGGGGTTTGGGACTCACAGAAAAGAGACGTTTTTCGTTTAATCTAATTAATCTAATCTTGAGTTATCTAACAAGATTTCATACACAAGATGCTGGTGGGTTCTGGCTCTTTCTGTTGTAATGATTGTACAGTAAATGCTGCTACTGAGTAACTACAAATGACTTACATTTCAGGAACTAAACTGCTCTTCCAATGCCATCAGTAATGCACACAGCTCCACAATACATGCACACACTAAGACAAACAGAAGTTCTCTTGGTCCTCTTTAATTTGTAACTAGATATAAGAAACTACAGCTCTAGGTTTCTCCTTAGAAAACTGTGAAGACCTGTATGCCATTTTTGCATTTCTGGTCACTAATAAGGTATTATTTTCCCCATCAACAAGAAAGCGTTAAAGCTATTTAAAAAAGAAAGATAGAACATGTGACGTTATCGCTCGTCACAAACAGCACGCGCTTGTCTGGTCGCCTAGCAACCCGGCCGCTTGATCTTGGCTACCAGCTGCAGGTGTGTGTGAGGAGACGCGGGCGGTAATGGCGGAACGGAGTGTAGACAAAGCGGACATCGGGGCGCTGAGCCCTGAACAGCAGGAAAAATTGCGTCAATTTAAGGTAATCCGTAGATTCCGGATTCCGTAGTCGGATTTTTTTTTTTAATGGTGATCTATAAATATTCAGGATGTTACTTCTTCAAGTGGAGTGTGTGTTTCCAGGCCCGCAGGCACAGTAGTTAATATAGTTCAGATTCAGTATGTTCAGTCATATTAAAAACAATTTATAGATATTTATATGAAATTGAAGCAGCTGCGAGTCAGTCAGTCAGTGGTGTGTCGTTTAAGAGCGAGTGAATATTGATCAAAGGAATCAAGGATCAAAGGAAGTGAATGAATCGATACATTGTGACAACATCGATGAACAGCTAGAGGAATATCAAAGTCATAATGGTAAAATGAGCTTTAATCTGTCTAATACAATATCTTTGTGCACACTGCATGTTGAAACTAACTCCCAGCTGCAAACTGTTTTCAGCTTTCTATAGTTTAGCTATTCATCAGACACAGATGATTGTGGAAATGAAACTACATAACTGACATCTGTTTGCGGGCACTGGTGGCTCAATGGTAGGTTTCTCGCCTCCCCAGGGGAATGCCCAAGTTCAATTCCCAGCCACTGACTGCATCCAGGTTGAAATGAAGGGGTGCGTCAGGAAGGGCATCCAGCCTAAAACCTGTGCCATGTTGTGCATGGGTTGAATGGAAAAACTAACATTGAATGAAAAGATTAACAACAACTTCCCTTATTAATTTACGGAAGTAATAAGAAAGCTTATCAGCTGGCAAAAGTAGTGTAGTAGTAGCTTATGTTTTACACAGCTGGCTTTTTCAAGAGGCCACCTTTTTAGGAGAGAACTAACCTAAATATACCATGAGACCACTCACATTCTGTGCTCAGGCCATCAGGGCGGTGATGTTGCTCTTTAACTGACAAATTATCCAGAACATAGTTCTGTACCATCTGATTAGAAATTAAAATTGCAATTATTTTGACATATATTGCAATTTTGTTTTAACTACAGTATTTGGACCATTTTTAGTATTCATAACTTATAATGAGATTAAAGGCACTAGAAGTAGTTTCATGAATGCAACTTGTACAGTATTTCCAATCTCAAGTGTTTATTATTTTCTGAAATCCTTCATTTACATTACAATAACATAAGTAATTTGTGACATTTTCTTATTCAGCATCATCCCTGCAAGTGCTTCATATAAATATATTAATAATTAATAATATTAATAAATATTATTTTAATTATTACCTATTAGTATTTCTAAATTATTATTCACCAAAATCATGCACACACGCGCCACTACTTAAAAAAAAAACTTTGCACTGATGAATGAGGCTTTTGATTGGACAGTTTGAGCTTGAGTCCATAGGTCATGTTTAGTATACTTCAGGCAAAACTCCACATGAATTACTAACCATGTATACGTTACCTTTACTGAATTGCACCTTTTTTTGCAATTAGATAATTGCACAGGTTCATACTGCGATTTCGATTTCTAGGCGATTAATTGTGCAGCCCTACTAGACCAGAGCTTTTGTATAAACATTTTGTGAAGCAACAGATGGGTTATAGTCCATAACACCTAAAACTTTACCTCCAGAATAGCTAAACCAACTGCTAAAAAGGACGTGCTGGACGCTTGGAGTGTATCTGTGTGTATTCTGGCCCAAGTAAAAGAGCATGAAGTGAGGTCAGACACTGATGTTACAGATGTAAGATGAGAAGTCCTGGTTCACTGGGGTGAAGGTAAGGGTGCTATGCAGGCCAGGGAGGTTTCTCCTCACCAAAATTATTAATCCATATCTTTATGGACTTTGATTTGTACACAGCAGCACATGGTTCTGCTAGAACAGGAAAGGACCTTCTTCAAACTCTTAGCACAAAGGCGCACATTTTATAAAAATCTCTTTGTATGTTACAGAATTAACATCACACTTAACTGGAATTATGGGGACAATCCCAAATCCTGACTATTATAAGTGTCCCACCAAACTTTACTGTTGCATTCTGTCAGATTCCAGTGGGATTTACACAACCACAACTGTGCACAGGGCCAAAAGTCAGCTATCTTCACTTCAGCTTGTGTGCAGCTGCTTGGCCATGGAAACTCCTTTTGTGGAGCTTCTAGATGTTGCTTTGAGAGGCAGTTTGAAGCTCTGTAGTGACAGGATAGATGATTTGTACCTTCCTCCAGCTCTCGCCTGGCCTGCGCACTTGTCTAAGGCTTCATACGTAGCTGAGCTGTTGTTACACATTTTCACATTAGTAGCAATTAGCACATTAGTGATATCCTGCAGCTGTTAGCAATGAGTGTAGCTGAAAACATTTTATTTTAGTCATGATTAGCTTTTATGTTAGACATAATGGGCACAAAGGTGTATTTCTGTGAATGCGTATACCCGAAATTGATCAAATGTTTTTCATTGCAGAGATTTGCATTGTTGACTTTACTTTGACATTTTCCCATAGATCAAGACAAGAATAGCGAATGAAAAATATCTAAGAACTCATCCAGAAGTGGAAATGCTGCTGAGTGATTTTCTAAGGTAATAGTCAGGTGTTCCGTTTTAACTGAACATTTTTAGACAAAAAAAAAAAAACTGATTTAACCTTCCACAACTAGAATGTCTTGCTAAATAAATAGTATTTCATTTTTAGCATTAATTCATTCTTATAGTTGCATTAGGATCAGTAATTAAACATCAAACATCAGAAATTTATTTCAATGCAAAAGTTATTTACCATTATTTTGCTCTCTCTCCTTCTGTCACTCCTCAGCGATGTGTTTGTTAAAAGACCTACAGATATCCGCAAATTTGCTGCAGGTAGGAAATTTACTTTAATATCGCACATACGGTGCTGTTGGAAAGTTTTCAGAACTTTTCAATTTTTTCCACATTCTGTTCTGTTTCACACTTTTTCAGTTCAGATCCCTTTTTTCTCATCATCCCTCATTATCATACCCTTTTTTTGGAAGTTTCTGCCATGTCAGTGCACAGGGATTTTCAGGCATCTCTAGAGATACTCTATTGAGTTCAGGACCAAACTCAGACTGGGCTTGTCTGGGATGTTCACACAGTTGTTCTGAAACTACTCCTGTGTTTTTTTTGCATTATGCTTTGGGTTGTTATCTTGTTTGAGCCGTCTCCCCGGCCTGAGATCCTGAGCACATTTTTTCTACATCCATTTTACCTCTATTCTGACTGAGTCCCCTAGTTGCAGAAAACCATCCTCACATGCTCATGCTGCCACCACCGTGTTTGACTGTAGGGATGTTTTAATCACACAGTTCTTGATTTTTTTTATTTTATTATTATTTTTTTTTTTGCAAATTTTTTAATATTTGTGTCAAAATCCAGAATGGCTTCAATCTGGCCACAGTGCTGCAGTAAGGGTTGTCCTTCTGTAAGTTTCTTCCATCTCCACAATGGAACTCAAGATCTCATTTATAGTCACCCTTGGGTTCATGGCTTCCTGTTTGACAAAAGCCCTTTGTTCCCAATTACTTAGTTTGGCTAATGATGGAGACATTCCAGAATGATGGAGCCTATCATGCTCTTGCTTTCAGTGCTGCAGAAAGTTTCTTGTTTTATGTGTATCTCATGCCTGACATATACCATCTGCCATGAGACCTCATATAGACAGGTGTTTGACTTTTCTTATTATGTCCAATAAACTCAGTTAGGCACAGATGGACTCCAATCAAGCTGTAGAAGCCACTCAATTACAACTGATAGGAGTAGGATGCACCAGAGCTCAATAGCAAGTGTCATAACCAAATAAATAAATCATAAATTAATTAATTAGAGACATGGGGTCTTATTAGATGTTTTTATTTAATGCTATGTAGCATTTGAATGTTAAAGTACGTAGAACATTTTAAAGTAAAAGACCATGGGATCACTTTTTTTTAAAAAGAAGATATAAGTGTATTTCCCTTTCATGAGAGACTCTGTAAATGTTAAGGCAACATGGTGAATTAAGTTTACTGTTGAAATAAGCAATTTCATACGAGAAAGAGTGAGAGTGACCTCAAGTGTGATATTGCTTTTATACCACAGTTCCACAAACACTGTTTGGAATGTGGGTTTTGGCAGCCAGCTGCTCTCCTCAGTACTGCCGACTATACTGATCTACTTTAACCCATGCTATGACTGACAGTTAGTGTCCTCTACGATTATGAGGACACCTGGGATGCGGAGTGATACATGTAGTTAGACATCCCAGTGGTGTTATCGTCTATAATCTCCACTTGTGGAATACCTCTCGTCCAATCAGATTGCTCGTTTGGAACTGACTGTTTAGCTTAATTTTAGCACTTTATTTGTGGTACTTCAATTCATGTTTAGTGAATGATTTAGTGAATTATTTTGTGCTTAAAATAATTTTAGCTTAAATAAATTTTTATATGGCACTTATAAGCATGTACTGTAGATCCATGCATGATATGCTGACTTATTGCTTGTTCTTGCTCTATTATTGTTGTTATTAATTTATTTCTTTTTGTATTATTAAAAGAATCGTTAACAGTAAAACAAGCTTAACATTAAAATCTGGTCCTTTCCTGTCCATATGCATTATCCTACAGCTTTCCAGTAGTTTACATGTAGTGTAGCCCTAGGTCTTCTTAGTTATTGCATTTTGTGTTTCATGGTTTTGACCTCCGCTTGGTTTTAATTATGGATATTCTGTATTTTAGAGTAATGAGGCACTAATATAAGCACTTTGCTGCATAAAACTAAAACAAGGGAAGAAAAATCTCTGGAGAGACTTGATACAACAAATGGCTGTGGTTTCAACAATAAGACACATTACACTGCTTTCTGCAACAAATTTGCCCCATTAGCTATTTGAATGAAGGGTTTATGTCAGAAATCTTGTTATATTTTCCATCCTTAATGGCTTAGCTAATCATATTTGCATAGACAAGCAGTAGTTTAAAATTAATTGGGTGTCATTTGTGTGTGATGACATTAATCACTATAATGGATTGGATAATTCACACAGGACCAGATGGTTTGAATCTGAATGACTGCATTATTAAAGCTTTGTTGTTGCTGAATTCTGAATCTTATCTTAATTCTGAAGGTTTAATATTCTCTTGCTAGTTGAGTGACTGTGAATTGACTAAAGGGCTGATCACAATGTTTACAACTTAACGAATCCATGTGTGCTATTAAACATGCAAAAGCCCATTTGTAGTCTTGGATTCTGTCCTGCTGTCCCACACAAGCGTCGTAAAAGTCCATCAGTCCTTTAGAACTCTCAGATTGGTTTGATTTCTTGCATGTTTAGTGCCTTAAAAAGCTTCAGTTGAATTCACAGAATTTATAGATATACAGTAGCAATTTGCTCAAAATTATGCAATATCTACATAGTCTTATTGTTACATACTCTAGATTATATTTCATAGGACCAACTGCCTGCTTGCAATGCATGCACTCACCTATGACTACACCGAGGATGAGCGAGCGAGTAGCAAGTGTGAGAAATTGATTCAGGGTTGTTGTTTCTTTTTCCCACATTACTTAAGGAAGTGCATTACTCTGATGATGACAGATGATCAGGCCGGTGATTAGGTGATTAATATACTGGTGATGCTGAATGCTGAGTGGTACAGATGAAAGAAGAAATTAGGTTGTTGCTGAGATTTTTAAATCTTTGAGGCAGTAAAACTTTTGTTCTAATTTCTTTCATTTATTCTACTTCATTTAATTTAATTAATAAGGGGTCACAATTTGGAACTCTTCTGTATGTATACATCTATTTTTTCTTGCTAGGATTTAACAACCTGATTTAGCTGATTCTCTATGACCCATATAAAAGGTCCTCGGTTGAGTGTGTCTTGCTTTGCTGGTTGGTTATGTGATTGTAAACACCTAAAAGCTAGCAATAAAAACTTTTTTTTTTTCTTTTTTTGTTTTCAGATCATTTCAGTGATCCAGACTTACCAAGAAAAATTCAGATAAAACTGGACGAGAAAATATGAAGAGGTCTTGAAATACTCCATCAAACAATGACGGACGCATTGGCAAACAACAACAAAGATTTCTTTAACATGATGGCATTGTTATTTGGAGCTATTATTTCATTGCTCTTTATCAGGGGAGAAGACAATGGCTCGTTTGTTAAATGAGACTATGGGGATGTAAAAACTATGGAGATGAATGTGAACACTACGGTAATGAGTGTAGTCATCTGCTGCAAAAGGAGTGGACAAAATTCTAAAAGCATTTTTTTCCCATTGAAACAAAATCACACTAATTTGAAAACATCTTAACCAAGTGTTATCATCTATCTGGGATGTTACTGCCTATATACTGCGAGGTGGAAATTTAGCGGGGTGGAGTCTGGCATACAGAAAGTGCATACCTTCATCGTCATGGTTTTTGCTGGATTGCTAACAACCTATCAAAATTGTTCAGAATTTATAGCACCCCAGAATAGGCAAAAATATATGATGTATAAATAACAAAATACAGCAATAAGTGATGCTTTGAGCTAAAACATACTTTTTAAAGTAGTCCATTATTTTTTCTATAAAATTCAAAAGAACTTTTAATATTTTATGATGTTAACTTCATAGAGAGCAATAGCACATAATCTATTTCTATAAAGTTTATACACTTAAAAAAACCAGATTATCAGAATTCATAATGCCACAGTTCCACACAAGTGCCTTTGAACCATCAGGCTAAACCATCAATTATTTAACACCATATTTGACACTAAACTCCAACTCTAGTGCTAATGATGCTTTGTGACATTCAGGTGCTACATTTTGCCATCAAGTTTTAAATTCAGCTTTTAAACTCAACTTTCACAACAAGCTGTTTAGAAGCATTACAAGAAATAAAGCTGCTAGTTAACTCTTATTTTAAACCTATTATCTTTAGGATTTTCCCCATCCTTTACCCTCCCAGGCAATTTTACAACTCTTTCAACATTTTGGTATCCAAATTATATTTTTAAAAAAATGGTACTTTTAACTGCTAATGTATTTTTGAATTCATTATCTGATTTGTCCAGGTCGACGCACATCTTTTTTTTTGTTGTTGAAATGCTTTGTTTTTTTTCTCCTGGTAAAAGAAGACAGTAAAAAAAATGTGCAACATCATTAGCCCAGGGAAACCGGGCATGTCTAAAGGGCACAGTATAAACTAGTTCTAATGATTTATAAAGAAAAAAAAATGTTTTATTGGTTGAGAAAATTGTAATTATTCTGCACTATGATTATTTTATAGTACGATTTTTATGAATGGTGCAAATAATTCAGGCTTGTACTGTATGTACCTTTTATTCTAATATTGTGTAAACACAATTTAATAAAGGTGTTGTGCAAAGAAATGAACTGTTACCATATCAGTGTCGTGTTCTCTTTTTCTCATTGGGGCATTTATATGGATGAATTTGTTCTTTGCTCAACTCACTCATGGATGAAAGTCATGTTCTAAATAAGCTTTAATAAGCCCCAGAGGGACCTACATGGACACAAAGCATTCATTTAAACACCAGTGGAATTAATTATACTGAACATGAGTACGGAACATTTTGGACTCAAACTTTATAGTTCCTTTGCATAAGTTCTCAACCCCTTTAAACTGTTTGTGTTTCCAGGTTGTAACAGTGTTACAATCTGGAATTGAAATGTATGTAATCAAGATAAATTTCAATGTAACCAATGGATCAGTGTTTTTATTGATTGATTGATTGATTGATTGATTGATTGATTTAAAGGTGCAAATCTTTAATTTGGCTGTAGTTATATCTACAATCCTCTCTTATATTCACATCTGTATTTTTTGTAAATTAAGTAGACTCTCAGTGAATTAAAAATTTTAAGCCATGGCAGTGTCGTGACACTGTTCCTGGTATGTTAACCCCCTTTTTAGTATTAATTAATTAGTATTTTGCCCTCAATCCTGACAAGTTTTTGAGTCCCTACTCATAAAAATCAATATATTCAAATAGTGATGCTACCACCACCGTGCTTCACTGCTTTCTCCCAAGGCTAAATATTTAAATTCAGTTCAGTTTTATTTGTCTAGTGTTTTTAACAGTGATCATTGTCACAAAGCAGCTTTACATAATTAAAATATTATAGAAATAAATTAGAAAATTGTGAGGAAATATGTCATCATCCTTGTCTTCATTGTGTATACAGGGTCGCGGGGGGCCTAGAGCCTATCCTTGGAGACTTATATCTGTGTGCTATAAGACTGCAAGTTTAATATGATGGGAACTGTGTTCAAGTTAATACAAAGTTCACTTTCATTTTTGGAGACTCTTTGTTCATTGATTGGAGGTATAAAGTTATTCATAGGAATTTCAGCCCTATACTGTCTAGGGACTGTAGTCACAAGCCATCTCAGGAAAAACCTCTGGCATTAGCACAGTCCAAGGATATCTTAATGGTTATTGAGTGACATCATCTTTAGTCAGTGCATACATCCTAAGCAGACCACTCGAAAACTCTAGCCAGAAGCCGGCACTATGTCCAGGATGTTTCAATTTCAGCCTCATGAGACTGGAGAACATTATCTGCATGTTCGCTGACTCTCCAAATATGAAAACAAATATATTTCTTCTTCTTGTACAAATTCAGTAAGATTTACTGTGTATTTCTTCCTTAACCTACACTGTATGGCCAAACGTTTGTGAACATCTGACCAATTACATAGATATGCATCCCATTCCAGAGAGAATCAGTGAGTTCCAACACTGATACAGTGTGCGAAGACATGCTCTGTCATACAGTCGGCATTCTAATTCATCCCAAAGGTGTCCACTTGGGTTGAGGTCACGACTCTGTGGGAAGCCATTGTCATGCTGCAAAAGATCTAGTGAAGGGAAACTTTAATGCTACACCAAACAAAACCATCCTATACAATTGTGTGCTTTCACTTTTGTGACAACAGTTTGGGAAAGAACCGCATATGGGTGTGATGGTGAGGTCTCCACAAATGTTTGACCATAAAGCATACATGCATCAAATAAAATGAGATAAGACATAACCACTATGTTTACATAGAAATGTATACATATGTGCAGTATATTAATCAGACATAACATTTACATCACCACCAGATGAACTGGACATCATTGATCACCAATTATACACCAGCAAACTGTTGACAGGATCATGGGCACCTAAGGCTCACCCATGCCCACGGGGACCAAATGCCAGCCAATCCATTCCAATCCCACATAAAATCCCATCCAGTGCAAATTGCCAATAAAAAGTCAATTTTTTCATTTACATTAGAAAGGAACCAGTGCACCACATCCTGCCATGCACATGGGTCCAAGAAGCAGAGATCCAAAGTCCACCACACCAGCCTCCAAACTCGCCAGATTCTAATCCAATCAAGCCCCATGGGATGCTTAGGACAAACAAGTCTGATACACCCCACCCAAGTCTGATATGCCCCACCCCACACCAATGCACCCAAAGATTCCTCTGCCAATGTCCTGGTGCCATACAACCCCAAAGACTCTGCTGAGCCAAGGGGCCAGAGCTGCCCCAGTGGCACAATGGGAACCCAAAACCTAGATTGTTTTGATCTTAATAGTTTTAATATTATGGCTGATCAGTGTTGGTAGGTCATAGAAATGTGTCTTCTGACATGTTCCACCTGTCCTGTGGATCCCCTACTTTTGTCCCTAACTAGTTTTAATAACCAGTTACGCTTTATAATTCACCTTTTTAAAGTCTGTTCTCTAATAAAGTCGAAACTCTTTCAGAAACAGGTGTATTCATACTGAGAGCATGTGACACACACATCAGCTACAGTAATTATGTGTTCTGGTTACACAAGAACTAATGATAGGCATTTCACAGCAGTAAGTGTAATACTTATACCCAACTTTTACATCTTTTATTTTTATTTGGTTAATTCAATGAGCTGTTTTGTGTAGATTCATGACATAATCCCAGGTAAGTTCAGTTGTGTCCCTGGTTATAACACTAAAACACATGGAAAAGTTCAAGGGGGTGGATACTTATGCAAGCCACCTTAATAATCATTTACGAGTGCTAAAATTGATACCCACAAAAGAAGTTCTTCAAGCCTCTGATGCCACTGAATAGTAGGAGGGGAAAGGAGATTGTCACACACTTGTTTCTCCCAGTACACACTGTGGATGTGTATTTCTACAGCAACCCACATCGTCCTGATTGTAACCTTCAAGGAGAACAACACACTCAGTACTGTAAGTCTGCTTTTTTGTTTAGAAGTGACTTGTCATTTTTTAATCCAAATTTGGATGAAGAATAATTAAATTGTAACTGAAATGAGACTAGAAAATTTAGGTACAAAATTGTGCAAAATTTAACATTGATCTAGCGTTCGATAGACCATAAATAGGGCTATGTTTTTAAAAGCATTTGTACAGTACATCACAACATTTTGTTCAATTATTAAGCATTGACAGGATAAAGGATGAAGAGGCAAAATAACATGAAGTTATTGGTTATTATTCTGTGTTTTAATCAGGTGTTACGTAATGTTTAAGTTCTGAAAATTACATACCCAGTTAAAAATACAAAATCAAAATATCTAAAATCTGTGTAACATTTTATAAAATGTAATTTTATGATGACATTTTATTTCCTTTTATTCATAAAAGGAATCATTTAACTTTACTTCAAATACGTTAGAATATTCAGTTTTTCATTTCCACAAAATTTTCATTTTGTTTCGCCCAAACTTAGGATTTTTTAAAATCACTGTTATACAGATTTTTTTCCTACCGTGTCAACATGTGTGTGTGTGTGTGGTGGAAAATATGAATTTAAAGACATTGTTTATCTGTACATGAATTCTGATGGGACTTAACTCACACAACCAGTAACCAGGCAGCTCTCCCAAACCCTCACAGGTGGAAGACATTATAAGGAAAGTTTCATAGGTCATGTCGGTGAGTCTGTGTTCATGACTACAGAAACCATGGCCTCAATGGAAAATAATTACTTCCGTCAAGAACGAATTGTGAACCTGATTAATGAATCCATTTTGCATTAGAATAAAGTATTTCCTAGTATTAAGATAAACATAAAAAGTCCTCTCAAGTGGAAGTTTTTATTTATTGATTAATGTTAAAAAAAAAATTCATGTGCATCAAAGACTAGTCTCAGAAATGCCTAGTCACGGGAAGTTGTCATTGTGACTACCTGGTCATTATCTGCATTGTAAGAAGGAGCTGCCAACAATAGGAGGTGGTATTCTGTGAAATAACACAGAATTTCTGAAGTGCAGTAAACTCCAAAATTAACGGGATTTATTTACACAATGTCCTAGGGATAAAAAATAGAACATTGCAAACATGTACAGTGAGTACTTAAGACTAAGAATAAAAACCTGAAAGTAGAATCATTTGATATGGCAATTACTCAAACTTCTAAAGAAAACTTTTTCCTTATAGCACAGGGTGCAGACGAGAGAGACATAAGCTCCTTGGTCCTTCTGGGAAAAGGGACATCGAACTGAGGTAAGGTAGCATGCTAACTTTATTATATTAGTTTTTGGATTGTAACATGATGTTCATGATTGAATTATGAATTATGCAGTACAGTTAACGGGCTCAGCTTATTCTGGTAGAGGGTGTACTTTTCCCCAATAATTCTAAATAATAATAATAATAATAATAATAATAATAATAATAAAGATAATTCATGCTAGTAATTAGTTTCTATCTCAATTAACCAGCATGAAGTTATTTTTATGCTGCATATTAACAAACCCACAGTATCTAGCAAATTGCCAATCCATAATAAGGATATTCTGCAATTATCAGGTCATGCTATTGGTAAGGAAATTGTATGATAGTACAGTCTTTAGGGTGGTTAAAGTTAGATTTAGGGGTTCAGAGAGCAACTGCTATGTTGTGTACCGGAGACAACTCAAACACTACTGTATAAAACTACAGTGTCTTGCAAAAGTATTCATACCCCTTGAAGTTTTCCACATTTTATCATGTCGCAACCACAAACGTATATGTATTTTATTGGGATTTTATATGATAGACCAACACAAAGGGGCACATACTGTAATTGTGAAGTGGAAGGAAAATGAATCACTTTGTATTGGTCTATCACATAAAATCCCAATAAAATATGTTTACGTTTGTGGTTGTAACATGACAAAATGTGGAAAACTTTTTAAACTTTGACGAGACTGTCTCTTCAAGAAAGTTCTAGTTCAACAGTGCTCTGTTTAGGCGATGGATAACCTCAAATGCTAACATACTCAAGTTATTGTCTGCAGTTCTTTAAATAAATATCCACACAGCAGCATTCCAGTACTGTATTGTATTTTATTTCATTTACTTGTATTATTATTATTAATTATTGTAATCCCTTCTTGTGAAGACAGTTTGCATATTCTTTTCTGTGGTAACTATGACTTTTGAGGTAACAGAATCTCAGCACAAGCATTTCAATGCACAATTATCTCTGCCATACTGTGCATGAGATGACCATCATGCAAAATGCCAATTTTTTCACACCGTTTCAATTATTTATTAAGGAGCAGGTCACTGCCATAAATGTGATTTTATTATTCATTTTTACATCCATTTATTATTAAATGAGTTGTTGGAGGACAGGTCACCTCCTTATAGCCTCAGGGTCCCTGGTTTGAGATTGAGAATTATTCAGCGTTGTACATTTTCTCCCTGTATTCTTATAAGAAACTAATATTATTTTGGGTGGAATATCTCTACAAGCGACTGCAAGTTTAATTTCATGGAAAAACTCTCCATAGCAACTGAAACTACTTTATGATACATTATATGGAAGTATTACCCATTGTTCAGCATTGTTCTCAAAGTAATATAAAGATGTTTGATTTGCTAGCCGGTGAGCGACTTCAAGAGGAATCCGCAATGTCTCTGGCTCGAGGAACTTTGATTTTTCTTCTTTTTGTTCATTCTGCAACAGGTACGCTGAATACACAATACACAGTAATCAAATTAAGCAGGTTGTAGATATAAATTGTTTTTATAGAACAATATACAAGTGTTTTTTCTTTCTAGTAATGTCGCAGGTCATGCCACCACCAACACCACAACCAGGCTTTCCTCCGCTGCGACAAGACTTTAAGGAAACGGCAATGAAGATGGTATTTGTTTATTTTACACAGTCACATCAGTAACCTTCATGCAACAACATAAAGTTACGTTAGTACTGTTCAAGACAACTGGACAGAACAATGTGCCTCTATCTTCCTGTGCCTCTGTATCATCTTTGATAGGTCATATCAGTAAATAGACCTTTTCCTTAAATTATTTTTAAAAGATATATTAAAGCATATGATATCAAACCTCTTCATTTGCATTACATTCATTGTTTTTTTTTTGTTTTTGTTTTTAAATAAAAGCAGCATACCCAATGCAAGCTTTCTAAGAATCATCATTACACTATATGGACAGAAGTATTTGGCCAAACCTGTTCATTATTGAATTCAGGTGTTTCAATCAGGCCAGTAGTCTCAAGTGAAGGGCAATCCTAATCTTTAGCATATTGGATAATATGGTTAACTTTGTGGCAACAGTCCTGTTCTATTCCAACATGACTGTGCTCCCCCACCGCACTAAGCAAGGACTATAACTAACATGGTCTCATGAGTTTGGTGTCAAAGAACTTGACTTGCTCGCACAGAGACCTGACCTCAATCCCATCGAGCACCTTTGGGATGGACTGGAATGAGGATTACGAGCCAGGTCTTCTCGTCCAACATCAGTGCCTTACATCATAAATTTGTTTACAAAATAAAAAGGCACAAATGACCACAGAAACACTTCAAAATCTTGTAAACAGCCTTCCAAGTAGAGTGGAAGCTGTTATAGCTGCAAAAGAGGGACCAACTCCATATTGAAGTACGTATTGATGTATTTGGATACAGTGTCATTGGAGGTTAGGCCAAATACTTTTGTCCACATAATGTATCATGTGTCACAAGAGAGGAGAAATGCAAATATTCTGTATGAGTTCCTTAGACCTTACAACAAAAAGTCACCTTTCACTTTGTGTAATTAACCTTACCATTTTGTTTTTCTCCTACAGATGACCACATGCTCAAAAAAAGGTAAGAACTCTTATAACTGCTTGCTGTCTTTATTTTGTTGTTGCTATTTGTATGTTTTATGTATATTTTTATGCTTAATTTTTCCCATACTAATGGCATGTGGAACAAATGTGATTCTTACACACACTGAATTTGAATGTGCTGGACAATGTTTAGTACAATTTATACAGCTGTTACTTCCAACCAAGCAATCTGATTAGACGAGAGGCATTCCATGAGTGGTGATAATAGATGATAACACCCCTGGGATATTAATTATATGTATCACTCTATACGTATCAGGTAATCATTGATTACACTAATGGCAGTCACGGCATGGGTGAAAGTAGGTCTGTAGAGAATGCAGTACTGAGGAAGTACATATCTGATAACGTTATGTCATTTGAAACACCAATTTGTCTCCCTAATAATTGCTTCGTTCCGAATCACCTTTGTGTGGTTTTATGTATATGTCTAAGGTAATTTAGAAAGCTAACAAGTATCCCCTACTTTCACCCTATTAATTACACTAAATGTCGGTCGCCAGCTCCGTCAGACATGGTTAGTTAGTTCCGCCATTTGCAGAACGATATGTGTTGGTGGAGAAAAATACATGGATAAATAAACAAATGTACATACTGATAACCAGCACAACGGCACTCTACAGTACGTCATGTGTTATATATTTATGAGCATGTTTCCTTACAATAGTAGGCAGTAGAGTGGCTTAGTGGTTAAGCACTGTAGCCTCGCACCTCCAGGTTCAAGGGTTTGATTCCCTGCTCTGGTCTGTGTGTGTGGAGTTTGCACGTTCTCCCTGTGCTTGGTGGGTTTCCTCCAGGTACTCTGGTTTCCTCCCACAGTCCAAAGACGTGCAGATTAGGTAATTGGAATTTCCAAAATGCCAATAGTGTGTGATTATGTGTTATATGTGTGACCTGCGATGGACTGGCACCGTGTCCAGGGTGTACAGCGCATAGTGCCCAAAGTCTTCTGGCATAGGCTCCAGGGTTCCCGCAACTAACATAAAATGAATGAATTAATGAATGAATGAATACAGCAACGGCAGGTAGTAGAAGGGTTAGTGGTTGAAGAGAAAGGGGCATCAGACTGAAAAAGCCATCTAAAACAAAAGAGCTTTCAGCTAAGATTAGCAAAAATTTCTAGGATCAATTTGTTGATGGTGAGGAGAAAAGAACCTCATGTTGCCATCTCAAAACCTAATGGAAGCATTAGGAGATTTTAGTAGTAGTGTGGAATTTCTCGTAATCTAGTAAGTGCTCAGACTGCATTTATTTATAGATGAAAGACCAGTTGAAGAAAGGTGAAGAAGCTCAGAAGTGCACCATGGTGCAGTGAGAATGAACAGCAACAGCAACAACACACCCTGTCTCCTGTGATTAACACACTGGGTGTTAAGCACAGGAGACAATGTGTTATTGTGATGGGGAGGGATTTCCTCAACCAGCTACACCTTTACCATGTTCAGAGGATCAAAAATCATGATTTTAATCATCAGAGACAGGAAGCAGTGGCAGTGATTTTTCTGCACTATGTGTATGTACAGTATGTACAGTATGTGTATGTGTGGTTATGTGTATATATCCTGTCTGTGTAACTTCCTGTGGTCTTTCCATTATGGAAATCAATAAAGAACACTAGTCTGTCTGTGTATCTTTAATGGATTGTCTGTTAATGCTCCAGCTGAAATACCCCAAAGATAATTCATTTTTATATATCAAACTCCTTCAGTTATACTCCTCCTCCAAACATGCCATCTCAGTGTCTATGTGAATTAGCTATTGCAAAGCCACTGCAAAGGGGTTCTTTTGGAGGTTTGGGGACATCAGGTTTAGGGGGGTTAGGAGGGGATTGGCATAAACAGCTATCAAAATCATATAAGGGTGGCACAAAGGAAAGGGTTAAAAATAGACTAGATTTTGGAGTTTATTCAGAATTTTTTTGGCATCCTGAAATGATCTGATAATAGGTATATCTGATAATATGTCTTTAGTAGAGCTCTTAGCTGGGATTGTTCCAGCTTTTCCTTTCATTTTTCATAAAGTGTGTGTCATAGGGTGTCATTTCTCTAGGGTGTTGTATTTTGCAGTATGTATTAACAATGTAAAATTGCTGTTTTGCTTCAGGTTACCCTCCACCCTTCCTAAAGGCCCATATGTTTAACAGGTAAAGTGTTCAGCTGCTGTTATGGAGACATTTATTCTGGCGTGTTTAACATTAAATAATGTGGTTGTGTTTGAATACACTGTACATATTTTTTTTTAATGTAAAAAGCTTTTGGGGTTTTGTTATTGGTCAATTAAACAATAATGTAACATGTGACCCCCCCCAACCCCCCCCCGCAACTTTAGTTCTTTCCACAAACCAGAGAACATGTCAAATGGAAACCCTATGTTCCTACTTCCTTCCGTTCTTTCTTCGATCCCCTCTCTCCCTGTCGTCACCTGGAAGTCTAATGACACAGAACCACCCTTGGTACTACACAAGCTAATACACCACTCACACAGTTACTGTATATATTCTTATGTATGAGTTTAAACTCTCTTTAAAATGTACTTGAAAGAGCTTTATTTTATTTTTTTTTGCTCTTTGTTTAACTTAAGAACATCACAGACAAAATGTGCAACTCTTCGAGTCTGCCGCAGTTGATCGACTACATGTGGAACACGACGGTTAGTGCTTTGTGTGTATACCACCCAAGTGAAAAAAAAGTATGCTAAGTATATTAAATCCAAGCATATTTAAGTACGCTTGCAGCAGACTAATGACTAGTATACTTGAAGTTTGCTATTTTGGAACAACTAATTTTGTACTAAGTGTATTTAAGTTGTAATTAAATTGTACAAAAGCAAAATTTTACGTGTATTAAGTATACTTTTGTGTGCTAAAGTGGAAAAACTTTAAGTAAACTTAGTACACTTAAAGTATATGGCAGTGTGTGTACTAACGTACATACCTGACCGTAATTAATTCAATTTAAGTATATATTTAATGTATTATAAGTACATTACAATTATTTTTACTGTGTTACAAATACATGTAGTAGCATGTTATACTTCTGATCAATTACAAATACTAAAAAAGTACACTTTGTGGTTAATACAAATATACTTTATTGTATCATACACTACACACAACCTTCTATACTACAGTATTGCAAATGTGTTACCAGTACACTAAAGGTGTTCAGGATAATTTACAAATGCTAAATGCATTTTCTACATGTTTTTGAAACACATTACATCAGTAATTATGAGGGAGATTTTAATCATTAGTTCATCAGATTAAATTTGCACAAGGTTACAAAAAAGCACTACTATAGTTTATTTGTGTTCAACAAAACGTGTTCACAAACTAAAATATAAACTGTTGTGTAAACACAGACAGACATTAGTATTAGAATATACAGGTACAGTATTAGTTTAAACCTGGTGTGTTGATTCTAGCTGTTACACAGAGACTGAAAACAGGCCGAGAGCTACAGAGCCATTATACCACAGGCAAAGTACATAAGATTTAGCAACAACACATTAAACAATATATTCTATAGCTTAAAGTATGTATTTAATTACAAATTACCTAACAAAAAACATAAAAAAATTTCTTATGCCGATGAAAATAAAATAATAACGATATGAACTAACACAGCAATGATGCAGCTTCCAGCCATTAATTCAAACTAGAAGCGGAGAACAGGGGAACCAATCAGGAAACAGACAGTCCGAATCTGCCCGCCTCCAGTTTCTGATTGGCTGGTGTGGCGCCGATTCTAGTCTCTGGTTGGCTTGAATAGTTGCAGACTTATAACGCTGCTGCAGTTTGTGCAAGTGTCACTTTATGACAGTGAGCGCTCAGAAGAGTGAGAGAGTGCAGACAGTTATCTTGAACGGGCAAAAGTGATTTTCAGCGCACAAAAACGAGTTTAAGAGAGAGAGGGAGAGAGAGATTCAGCGTGCAAAAACAAGTCTAAAAGCGTGCACGCACGAGAGAGTAGTGCACTAAATATAAGTACATATAAATAAGTACATTTATATTTAATTGATAATATACTGAGACTGAGTATATTAAAAATTGTATTCTAATGTATACTTTCTGTACATTTGTACAATGATTATTTCAAGCATATTTTTTTTTAAATATACCAAAAATACATTGAAAAACAAGTTTAAATAAGTATACTTTGGAAATTAGACCAACCTTTCACTTAAAGTATATTTTCCAATAATATATTTTTGGAAAGTGTACTATAATACAATTATTTTGAAGTATATTTAAAGTTTAATTCCAAAATTTGGTAAAAGCATGATGTCAGTATACTTTTTATATATTAACTGATGGTACAACTTTTTGTTAGTATATTTGCAATATACTATCGAGGATTTCAATATATTTGTAATGCACTAAAGTGTATTTTTTTTTTCACTGGGGAATGCTGTGAAAAAGTATTTGAAAAAAGGTGCCCAAACTTGCCTGGCACTATGTGGAAAAGTAATTGCCCATAAACCTAAAAACCGGTTCTGCCACCCTTAACGGCAACCACTGCAATCATGATGGCCAGAAATTCTTCTTCAGGATTTTCTGATAAAGCGCAGAATTGATGGTTCCATCAATTATGGGAAGTCGTCCAGGTCCTGAAGCTGCAAAGGAGCCCCAGACTATCACACTACCTGCAGTTCTTTACATAGTTCACCATGTTTAATTTTTTTCTCCATTTGTGGATAAGTCAGTGATTTAGTAGGTATGTTAGTCATCAAGTCTGGGTGTGGCAAATACTTTTTCACTTAAAGCCAGGTAGGTTTGTACAGTTTTTAAAACAGACATAATTAGAAAAAAATTGTATTTACTTGCATTATCTTTGTGTAATATAGAAATTTGTTTGATGTTTTCAAATCATGTAAGGGTGACAAATATTAAAAAAAAATCCAAGAAGGGGCCTTGTAATGCTAGTACCCATGCAGTGTTTATGATATTCTTTCTATCCTTTCACCTTCTCTTTCTCCTGATCTTTCTCAGGAAAGGACAAACTGTTTCATGCGAGCATTCTTGGCTTCTGTCTCCTGGGTGGCCATTGAACAGAATGCTACTCAGTTTAATCCAGAACAGCTCCAAAAGCTTTTGTGGGCAGCTAAGCCTTTCCTAGAGACATCACCTCCTTCTCTAATGCTGCCGCAGACGCTGCAGGGCCCTCAGCTTGGCGATATGTGAGTGATGGCATTGCGGTGGTAACCAGACAGAGACAAAATTAGGGGAAACGACAATAAATCTACAGTATGTTTTTTTTTTTTCATTTCTTTATTTATTTCTGCTTTTCTTAGGATGCTGACGTTCAATGAGGTCTTCGTCTCGCTTTCAGAAGGCCAAAGGAATGATATCAGGCAGTGGATGAAAAACAGAGTCACTGAAAATGATCCCAGCTGTGCTCCAATTCGTAACCTTGCCAGTGTTCCCAGTCAGCAAATGCCAGCAGAACATGCAATGCGTAAGTCCCCTCAAACTGTTGCCTTGGGTCTGAGTCTGATTCATGGAGTTTGCATGTTCTCCCCGTGCTTGGTGGATTTCCTCCTGGTACTCCAGTTTCTTCCTACAGTCCAAAGACATGTAGTTTGAGCTAACTGACGTGTGAATGTTACAACGGTTTTGAAAATAGTAATAAATACAATGGTCACCAATAGCCTCCACAGCCCCTAGTTGGACTACAAAGGTTCCAGTATGGTTGGATGGGTAGCCTAAATGGCATGGTTGTTTCTATTTAGGAAATACTTGGGTAAGTTCCATATGGAGGAAAGAAATGAGCAGAGGGAGCCTAATGAAGAGGAGGTAACTCATAAATTAAAAATAGGCTGCTTTAATCGTGAAATCCAGCGAATTTGAATGTGCAATAAGTAAAAGCAAGAAATACTGTTTGATGTCCTGTCTGTGTATCGCTGTAGTAACACCACTCATCACTCATCGTCTGAGTATTCGTCTGAGTCGTGGGTGGCCTGGAGCCTGAGTCTGAGTCGTGTGTGGCCTGGAGCCTATCCCAGGAGACTTAAGACACGAGGCAGGGTACACACTGGACACGGTGCCAATTCATTCCAAGACACACATACTGTATACACACACTCACACTCATTCACACACTATGGCCAATTTCGGAATGCCAATTAGCCTAATCTGCAGGTCTTTGAACTGTGGGAGGAAACCAGAGTACCCAGGGGAAACTCACCAAGCACGGGGAGAACATGCAAACTCCACTACAGAGCTAGCCAGTACACCACCGTGCCACCCATAGCAACACCAGTTACTACAAAATGTTTCTGTATCTCTTCAGACAATCCTGGCTGTCAGCCCAAAACACCTTGGCTGAAGGCTGATGTGCTGAGGATGATGGGACGTTTCATTTCACGACTCCCTGAGGCAGAAGTCAGGGGAATTCCCTCAGAAGAGGTCAGTTGTTCTGAATCATGTTTCCTTATTACTCGCTTTAGAGCAGTGGTTTCCTACCTTTTTACCCTGGAACCCCCCTGGTTGAATCTAAGAACCATAATGCAACAACCCACCTCAATCCAGCCCAGCAAATAGACACCAAATAAAAATAAATGAATCTTTTTAAATAGTTTTCTCTGCAGACTTTTAATTACACAGTAAGTGTGTAAGTGTGATCTTATTTATTAACATTTTGCAAATGTAATTCCAACAGCCTCAGAGCAGGCAAAGCCGTGGACACACCCTTGTGAGCTTTGGCATGGACCCCAGGTTGGGAACTATGGCTTTAGAGCAAACTCTAAAGCACAGTCTAGCATACTTTAAAGCTTCAGTCAGATCAATAGCATCAATATTGTGCAAAATAAATATTCTCATTTATTTCGGTTTCATTCTAGCTTTTAATGGCATGTTTTTGAATATCGTGTATCAACTGATTCCTTCTCATTTCGGTCTCTTTCTCTTAGTTGTGTAAGTTCTTCCAGTCTCCAGAGTTCTCGTTTTCATTCAGTAATGTTAGCGGGATGCAGACTGAGACTGCCCAGACACTAATGCAACGACTCAAGCAAGAGTGTTTCAATGGAACCCAGAACTTCCCCAACCACATGGACAGGTTTGTCCCGTCTAGAGCTTTTATTCCATGGTTTTTATAGGATTTTATCATGGGCCTGTGTAAGTTAAAGCTCCTTCTATAACACGATTATAGAAATTTGAGGATTACAGTATACTGTGAACAGACTTCACTTCATCTCCTCTTCCTTGTACAGACTTGGACATCTTGTCTGTTTCTATGATGAACCTCAGTCTCTAAACGCGACAGTAGTTAAAAGGCTACTTCCTAAGCTGGGGTGCTGTGAACAGAGTGGGACTGTTGAGGTCAGTAAAAGTTTTAATTTATTTTTTATTCTTTATAGAAGCCCAGATGCATGCATGACCACAGTGTACACAGTATACAAATTTAACTGCTTCATACTTCTTCGGTTATGTACACATTACTCATCTGGGTTAAACCACATCATGATTTCATGCAAGCACGCATTCATTTCAAACAATGGATGCGATTTTACAGTAGCCAAAAAAAAACATGTTTGGGGTTTTCTGGAGGACAGCAAGCAGGTAGTTAGCTGTGTTTGTTAAGGCCCAGAGGAAGGAAGAAAACCAAACACCAGACACAGCCAGGAGCAGATCGGAATGCATGCATCTGTTTGATTTAGCACAATCCCAAGGATATTTTTGCAAAAATTACGTTTGAAATGAATGAGTGGCCGCACAAATATGACATGTTTTAATCTAGATGCCACAGGCAAAGAGATATCGATGCATGCAGACACGTCCACAAGTCAGTGTGGACATCAGATATACAATTTGATTTAATCAATATTTGTTTATTTAAAAAAGGCCCCTAATGAAACTAATCAAATGAACGTCCATGCTTTACACCAAGTTAAACCTCATAGTCCTCTCCTCTTTTTTCACTTTAATTCCATACCATTTGTATTTCCTCATATTTATTTTATTTGCCCCATTCCCTTGACACTCCTCCCTGCTGTCACTGGCTCTTTTTAAATGTATCTATTAGATGAGGAAGCAGTTGGTGAGGAAGATGATGTCAGACGGTGAGCCTCCCACTTCGGAGATATTGGGCTCTCTGGGCACCGGGATGTCGGTTCTCTCCCCTTCCATGCTGTCCAGTATCAGCAGAGACACTCTTCATAGCACTATGTCCAGCTTGCTTCAAACAGAATGGAAGCCAGCTCAGGCAAAAGTCCTGGCCCAGAAATTATTGAACAAGGTTAAGTTTCAGACCCCATATTAGACTGTTATTTTGTCCTAGCGTGTCCTTCTGACTGCCAGGTTAACAAAATGTTTTCATCTTCCCTCATTTCCTTTGTAGGACATCACTGGTGAGACATTGATGTCCCTGGGCTCGATGGTGAGGGGTGTAGACACTGACCTGCTGAAGAATGTCAAGGGAAAAGGCCTGCTAGGAAATGAAGGCTTGAAAAATATAAGTGTGATGATGTCCTCTTTGCAAAAAAAGGCTCTGCTTGTAGGGGTAAGGATGTAATATATATATATATATATATAATCATATTAATAAAATTACATATTTATTATTAAGCAAAATGAGAAGAAGTCAAATGGAAGTTGGATTCAATGCCTCCATTTCTCTCTCTCTGTCTCAGATGCGTGCTGATGTGAATGCAAGTTATTTGGTGAAGGAAATTCCAGATGCACTTATCGCCTCACTCCCTCTCTCCATGCTTGACAAAGCAAATCTTAATTCCTCAGATCAGCTAGATGGCCGCAGCTGGTCCAGAGTACAAGTAAACAAACACACAAATGCATTTTACTTGTGAGGATCTTCCATTAGCAGATCGTATTATTATCCTTCTGGATACATTTGGTGCACACTGTCTTTTTCGAAGGCATTTTATTGGGTGAAATGACTGAATTATTTAAAACTGATATACTGTATACTGTATTTCTTTTTCATTTCATTCACACAATATATGGCTCATCCACCCAATATACTGGTCCTTCTCAAAAAATTAGCATATTGTGATAAAGTTCATTATTTTCTGTAATGTACTGATAAACATTAG
>JAQMYJ010000033.1:9229164-9249509 GCA_030014305.1 Clarias laeviceps
GTGTGTGTGTGTGTGTGTGAAAGTTACAACAAACCCGGGCCCCCGAAAACCAGCCCCCCTCTGTTGTTCCTGAGCAATCACAAAGGAGTTTTCATTTTCTGCAGTGTAGTTACTTTTATCAGAAAGTAACGCTGTAATGTAACTAATCACTATTTAAAGACAGTAATTTTGTAATGTAATTAGTTACTTTAAAAAGTAACGTCCCCCAACACTGATGAAGACATTCTAAAAAAAAAAATTCGTGGAAACAATGGATGTAGTGTAAATGGTGCGGATCTGACTTACATGCATCTGTAAATGAACCCCTGACTAAAGTTTGTCTGTTTGTAAAGTTTGTAAAGTTCTTTGTTGTAGTGTGATTGGGTTTCCTAAGCAGTTCAAGCCATTCTGAAGTATGTGATATTATAATCTTGATGAATTATCACTCTGTCATTTCATCTAGGGCCCCATCTAATTGGTCAGAGGATGTCTTAAGGTCATTGGGTCCTCTCCTCTTATTGAATGATGCCGCCCTTGACGCATTGCCTTCTACGGTGTGTATTATTCTTCGACTGCTCTGACTCGTTCCACTGTCTTTTTCAATCAGCATTTTATAAATAACATACAGGTTGAGCTATTTTCTTTTACAGAATTGTTTGTAGGCCAGGTTTTCCCAATGATAGTTCTTTATTAGTTAGATTTGATGTGTTGGGGGCATGAAAACTTTACAGCTGTGCAGGAAAGTGGGTATTTGGGAGTAAAGTGGAGCTCCTCAGTTACGCAACACATTAGAAATAAACCTTTCTATTTAGATCATACACATACTTTAAGCAGTTATTATTGCCTCTGGTTATATTTAAACTAGGGCTGTCAATATTAATGCATTAATCTACGTAGAAATTTCAACGCATTAATATATATTTTAACACATTTGACCAAGTTTGTGCCTAATGGCTTCCCCCAGGTAATGGGTTACCTGGCTGTGTGTGATAATGGTTTGATTTGCTCATTTAATAAGATGACAAATATCAACAGATGTGCTGAACTGCAAGTCTCATTATAAAAAGCTTCTAGATGGAAGTTTGGAAAAAGCAAAGCTGTGTGCTTGAGCTTTATTGCAACATTGCACATTTATAATACAAGTATATCTGAGTATTTTAAAACTGTAATTAATTAGATTAAAAAATTTAATCGATTCACAACTCTAATTGAAACATGCATATTCATAGGGACCGAATTTAATATATTGATTCTATTGGGCTAGTGTACAGTATCTATATCTATAGTTATATTCACTTTAAAACAAATATTAGGAACATTTAGCTGATTTTCTTTTTATTATTATTATGAAAATGCTGACATGCTATCAACATAGTGTATGTGAAACAGCTTTCTCAGTAAACACATACATTTTCTCTTCTCCCTCTGTTGTACATACATTCATATTCTGTTCATAACACTGAGGTTGATCCTGTAACCCCTACATTTCCCTCTCCTCTGTAGACCTGGCTGATGAAATCTTTGTCAGATCTTCAAAGCACCGTTCAGGCTCAGGTGGCAGGTCTGGTCCCAGCGGAGTTCCGTGCCTGGCCGGATCTTTCAGCCCTCCAGCGCAAACTGTTTCAGCTGAAAACTCAAGTCACTCAGCAACGGCGCAGGAGAGAGAGTGGGTCCCTACAGAAATTATATAAAGCAGAGACATCCAAATTATAATCTTTGCCCAGTAATGTTTGAATAGCCTTGATTCATATCCAAGAATCCATTTATTCTTGGATATGCCAAAAAAAAGTACTTAGCGTACGTTTTCTTAGTAGTGCTTTAATGTATCTGTATTTTACTTGAATAATTTTATTAGTGCATACTTTTTATTTTTACTCCACTACATCCTACAGTAAATATCTGTATTTTATACTTCACTACATTTGTGCATGGTGTCGCGTTACATACCCAAAGTGGTGGTGTAGAAATTTGCAGCAGTAATACCGCCACTTGCTGACTATTATACAGTATGTAAATGTGTAATTTGCCTTCCCTCTGTGAAATGCTCTACTATGTAGCAAGTGTTTAAAATCAAAAATCAGCATGTTCACAGTCTGGAAGGAGAGAGAGAAAGAGAAAGAGAGAGACTCTTACTATGATTTATCGTCCTCTGTAATCACTTTAGCCGTAGTACCTACTCTGGCAAAGATTGAGGATCTAAAGGAGGGAAATGTGCTCTGGAGCCCTGCTCAGCTGTCCAGCATGACGACCACTACTTTTAAAGACGGCGTCTCTATCTTGGGAGAGATATGTAACTATACTAAAGAGCAACTGGCCGCGCTAAAAGACAAGGCTATAGAGGTACACACACACACATCAGATGCTGGCAATACAGCGAAATACAAGTCAGTTTTCATTCAGAATACCATGTTGTGTATCTTATGCAAAACATTTTGCACATTAACCTACATGTCTTTGTAATGTATGATCACTTGAAATCATTCATTTTCCAAATGGGCTAATGTTTTATGTACCTATTGTATATACAATTGAAAATAGATATGTTGCTTCTATCTGTAAATCCTACATGGTGTTGCTTTATTCCTTTTCAGGCACTGGGTGATGTATCAATGCTTAACGAATCGAAGATCGTGGAGATGGGTTGTGTTTCTCAGGGTTTTAGTGCTAAACAACTTCAAAACCTTAGCATCAACTCAATGGATACGCTAGAGTTTCTGTCCGTCTGCCCATGGAACCAAACACAGGTAATGTACTGTCTACTAATAACTCAAAGACGCAAAACCACAGCAGAACGGCTATGCACTTTCCGGTTATGTAGCATCCACACATTAACGCATGCAGCATTATATTAGATATTTAGAGTTGTTTGTAAAAAAAACTAACATGGATGTTGATGATGTGGTTCTTGCAGAAGGAAGCAGTCTTGCGGGGTTTCCTTACAAGAACTGGAATGAAAGTGGGTAAACTCAGTGCACTCGAGATGTCAGGCCTGGGCCAGTTTATCTGCGGACTGCAGCCTAATGAAACAGAGCAGCTCAATGCTACAGAATTCAAGTGAGATTCGCGCATCAATAAAACAGACATTTCCGAGAAATACAAGAAGTGATTATTTTTAATATTCATTAATATTATTATTATTATTCAGTGCTCTGGATGCTGAAATCTGTTTTGCTCTGTATCAGGGACGCAGTGGGGGACATAGGCCATGCTTCCTGTCCTTTGAGTGTCTTGGAGAGTTTGAAGAAGAAAGCCTTGGCTGCATTCGGTCACCCTAAAGGCTGGAGTGAAGCTGACGTTTGCGTCATGGGCAACATAATTGGTCTGTCCCAAATAGAAAATAATTGGAGTTATAATCTGTAAAGAAATGATTGCACAGTTCCTTAATGATATTTCATAGTCAAGAACCTTGTCAAGGTCAAGCTAGGTGCAAATTAGTTTGGAACAAATAACTGTGGGCGCAGCTACAATTTTGTAAATATGTTATATTAAGTGCATTTGAATTTGTGTGTAATAATAACGCATTATTTTCTGTATGTAGCTGGCCTAAATGCCACTGAGCTTGGATATCTAAACTCCTCAGTTCTGTCATTCATCCATCAATCTGCCATCGCTCTCATCCCTCCTGATTGTCTGGCGGTGAGTCGTCCTGCCTTCCTTCTGTGTTGTACTGCCCTGCTTTTCTTAGAAACCCCTAAGTAATAAGAAAATAGAATAATTTTTTATTATTTTAGATTATTTAACTTTGATATACAATACATTGCGCTTTACAACGATCAGCCATAACATGACCACTGACAGGTGAATAGGATAGCGTATCCTTGATATTCTTTGATTATATCAATGATATTCCAGTAAACTGGTGAGAGGGGCGGCACGATGGCGTATTGGTTGGCACTGTTAGCCTTGCACTTCCAGGAGCAAGGAGAGTTGGATTCCCACCTCTGGTCTGTGTGCACGCAGTTTGCGTGTTCTTCCCGTGCTTGGTGGGTTTCCTCTGAGTATTCCGGTTTCTTCCCACAGTCCAAAGACATGCAGATTAGGTTAACCGGCATTCCCGCACTGTAATGAGAGTGCGTCCTGCAATGGATTGGCACCCTGTCTAAGCGTTTACCCCATCATGTGCCTCAAGTCTTCTGGGACAGGCTTTAGGCACACTGTGCCCCAGTACAAGATAATGGATGAATAAATGATGGTGGTGACGGGATGATGGGCAAGCGCAGGCTCATCTATGCCTGCGGGTGCAAAGACCAGTCCAGTATCTGGTCCGATCACAAAGAAAAGCCAATCTAGCATGCGTAGGAATAGCCAGGATAGAAAGATATCAGAACATCCAGTGTACTACAGCCTGCTGTGCATGGGACTCAGCAGGCAAGGTGGTTAATGTTGTTGCTTCAGACATTAAGGTCCCCAGATCTCAATCCAATCAAGCACCCATTAAATGTGCTGGATAAAAAAAACAAAAGGACAAAGTCAGATATATAAAGGACATGCCGCTAAACTCCTAGTGCCAGACACCACAGTACTACCCCAGAGATCCTGTGCAGTCATGCCCTGATGACGCAGACCTTGAACCTGAACAATATGGGGCGTAATGTATTGCATTGTAATATTATGGCTGAGGACATTAGTCAGGTCTGCATATCCAGACATGTTTATTGTTTTAATATTTGTATGGTCTCTCAAAAAAAGCATCTTGGGTATTTGTATTATCTTTTGATTACATATTAAGACATATTAGGGAGCTGGGCTCAGAAGGCAAGGTCAACCAGCATACAACACCCCTGCAGCACACTGGGGATTATGGCTCTGCGTAAGGGCTCAATAGTGGCTCCTTGGCAGTGCTGAGGCTTGAACCACCAACCTTCCTCAGAGCCTCAGAGCCTTTTGAGCCACCACTGCCCCTTACCTACTGTATGTTGTATCCATCGGTTTTGGGTACGTACTTTGCAAATTAAATGCATTATTATGGTTTTTTTATGATCAGGCACTGTCAGTGAGCCAGTTGAAGGCTTTGGGTCCTGACAACGCAGCCGCCATAACAACGTCTCAGCGTTCTTCACTGTCAGTAGATCAGAGATCAGCCGTAGATGAAGCAGTGGGCCTGGTGGCACAAAGTGCTGAAACCACAACCACATCGCCACAGAAAGCAGGTACAGAATGTGAACCACACAGGCAATATTAAATAAAGATACACTACAAATCAGTAGTTCCTATTGAACACAATACATCCCACAATAAACCTGATTTGCATGAATAATTTAAAGCTCCAATGTAAAAACAGTGATCTATATGGAATTAGATTTGTGCTGGGATTAAACAGTAAGGACTGAAAAATAAAAGAAAATATAGTTGCAAGCAACGATGACGGGCCCAAGCACCCTGTGCCATCGCCACCCCGGGGCATCGCACAGCTTGCACACATCACACACTATACAGGGCTAATGTCAGTTTGGGTTCTAAATATTTGTTGAGTGCATTAGTGTGTGTGTGTGTGTGTGTGTGTGTGTGTGTGTGTGTGTGTGATGTGTGTGTGTGTGTGATGTGTTGATGTGTCAGTCTGTGTGTGACGAGTAAATGTGTTTGTGCATGTTTGTGTGTGTGGTGTGTGAGTCTGTGTGTTAACATTAGTCATGTGTGTGTTAGTATCTGTATGATGTGGGTGTGGGTGTGTATTTCTGCATGCAGGCATGTGAGACAGAGATGTGAGTGTGTGAGTTTTAAAATTTGTGATGGGTGATATACATGAGTATGAGTGTGTTTGTGTATACATGCGTCTGTGCATCTGTGTGAGTTTGGGAGTGTTAACATTGTGATATAAGTGTGTTTGTGCGTGTATGTGTGCATGTGTGTGTCGTGAGAGAGGTGTGTGTGTGTGTGTGTGTGCACATGTGCGCGTGTGAGTGTTAACATTTCTAATGTGTGTCATGTATGAGTGTGTGTGTGTGTGTGTGCATGCGTGTGTGTGAGTGTTAACATTTGCGATGCTCAATAGGCTGCAGATGCTGGAAAGTAAGTCTCACACTATGATGTTACACAATGTGATGTCACTGTCACAAAATCCATCGGGTGCGTTTTTGCGAACAGCCCAAAATAACTGGCTTCCTGTTGAGTTGAGCCGTTGATATGTTGAAAGTTGTTTAGCTTAATGAGCTCTAAATGTGTACAGAGTTTTGTGTGCCTACGTGAAAGTGTGTATGAGCTATCCAGCAAAATCTCGTGTGGGGGCCCCTGGGGGCCCCGCGACTCTCAGGCATGCTAATGGCAGCAGATTCCAAAATGTCTGCCAATTTTCGAGTTTTTGAGCATGTTAAGATCCCCCAAAAGTCCAAAAGGGTGGAAACGATGACGGGCCCAAGCACCCTGTGCCATCGCCTCCCGGGCGCACCGCACAACCTGCGTGTTAAGACCTACAAAAAGCCATTGCTGCCTGGGTGCACCGTATACACTATATTACAATATAACGTATACTATATATACAATGTATACACTATATTACAATAAGGGCTGATGTCAGTTTGGGCCCTAAATATTTGTTGACTGCGTTGTTGTGTATGTGTGTGTAGGTGAGTGTTAACATTTATGATGTGTACGTGTGTAGAATAGGCCGCAGATGATGGGAAAAAAAAGGATCACACTGTGAATATAATGTCACTCAATATAATGCCACGCAGAAAGTTATTAACCACTTTTCAGCATAAATTTAAGGCATCGTCATGGCTGACCCATTTGAGATATCAAAAATCCCTCTACAATTTTGCATCCTCAATGTCTTTAGATCACTTGGTGGTGATCGTATAAATTCCCTAGTAGGAGTATATCAAAATCCATCGAGTGTGTTTTTGCGAACGACCCAAAATAACTGGCCTCCTGTTGAGTTGAGCCCAAGACATGCAGTGCGAAAGTTGTTCAGCTCAATGAGCTCTAAATGTGTACTGAGTTTATTGTGCATACATGCAAGTGTGTGTGAGCTATCCAGCAAAGGCCCCAGGCCATGTGACTCTCAGGCATCCTAATCGCAGCAGATTCCAACATGTTTGTCCAACAATTTTCATGAGTTTTTGAGCATGTTAAGACCCCCAAAAAGCCCAAAAGGATGGGAAAAAAAATATCCCTAGGAAAACAAAAGGTTCCTGCAGTGCTTGGGCCCTAATAAAAAGAAATAAATACGACGAAAATGACTTTTGCAAACCAAAAAACTGACATTAAAAGTTTTTCAGTTTCACAGCTGTGTTTTACGTTGCCCTTCTGATACAAATACACCAGATGTTTTCCCAATATCAGGACTGCTTTCCCATTGGCCAGCTGTTTTAAATCTCTAACACATTCTCAGGACAGGTTTTCTGGCAAACTCTACTTTTTCTGAATAAAAAGCATTAGAACATTTATATTTCTTAACCAGTTGTTTTTATTTATGAGGGTTTATGATCTACCCCTAGAACAAAAAAGTTTTATGTTTAGTTGCTCAGAATTTCAATAGTTAGGCTATAATCGCTGCTAGCTGCTTAGGAGAGGAAGTGTGTATCAGTGTAGGCTTACACGAACCATACTCTGTTAATAAAAATGTGCACAATGGACAATTATTTAGCAAATTTACTTTCAATTTCAATTTATTTGTCTTTAATTCATTTATCTTAGTTCAATCCTGTTGGCACAAACCCAATTCCATAGATGTACAAGAATATAATCAATCATATATATGTTATTCAATATAAGTAATCCAGATTATGCCATCTAACACCCCACGTCTGTACATGCACACACTCCTTCCCTAGCTGTCCATAACCTCAGTCTGCTTGCTACAGTGAAATAATATACTGTATGACTGCAATCATGTTAATTTTAATTTTTTGCTAATATGAGATTTGTTCTCTGTCTGTCTTATCCAGGGGCACCAAAACTAGGCATGTTGGGAATTCTTCTCCTTCTGCAGCCCCTTGCATTGCTGCTGTTGCAATACATTCACTAAGAAGCTGGGAATATTATACGCTATACCTTAAGTTCCCAGATATATGTGAGAGCTAATGAAATAACCTGCCAATGTTAGCTTAGCTTTAATTTTTTTAAGTTACTGCTGAATGTTTCATAGTCAGGGCAAGTAAATTCAAGTTGTTATAAAATCATTGTATGAGCAATGAATCCACCTGAAAATCTGACGCTCAGTCTGGAGGAGTGCACCATAATGATTGTGATAATTTGATTTTGGCTAAAATACTCAACTTGGTGGTTATTCTATTCTAAATATTCTTAATGCATTTACATAAATTTTTACCAAATCTCTTTGGTTTGTGGTTTCTTAGCAAAGATTGTTACTTAAAAATGAATAGATTATATATTTATATGCACAAAGGAAAATAAATCTCTGCTTAATATTGTAATGAATATAGAGAACACTGCCATTTTAGCAGCGGTTACTTCTCAGGCACATTTCAATGAAAGGCACTTTTTAAAAACTGCTGCTACATTATATACATATAAAGCATTCTATTTACTTTTCCCTTTAGAAGAAACTATATCAAATGCAATACTGTGATGGTATATATTTTGGTAAGAGATTTATTTTGACTTAAAATTCATGAATTATGAGAGATTTTACATGTACTTGGAGATTGTTTAATTGCACAAATAAAAGTTCTCGTCTGTTATAATCCTTCGAATGCATCATCCATAATAGAGTCCGAGCTTCAATAAAAGAGAAATACAATACACAAGTAATGTGACTGCTGATTTTTATTTACAATTGCCAACAAACTAAGGAATGAACCTTATTACAATAACTCCAATAAGTCCTCAAACATGATAGTTTGGGATTAAATGTAATTACATGTAAATATATAACAAACAGTTTCCTCTGCTAAAACTTCAGGATCATTCTAAACTGATCCATGTTATAGTAGAAGAAATGTTAACATCAGGCCTGGTTTCTTTTTTCTTTTAGTAAAGTTGTGTATATACACCGATTAGCCATAACCTTAGAACATTATGCCCACACTGATTGTCCAGCACATCCCAGGGATGAATTGGATTGAGATCTGGGGAATTTGGAGTCTGGGTCAATAACACTGAGCTCTTTGCCTGCTAAGACTCTTAAAGACAGCGTGCTGTAATGCACTGACTGAGTGTTCTGATACCTTTCTGTCAGAACAAACATTAACTTTTTTTTTTGCCGAATTGTGCTGCATTGGCTTTTCTTTGGCGTAGAACCAGACAGACTGGCCTATGCCTGAGCATTGGGTGCCCATGAACCCGTTCCCTAATTTACTGGACTATAACTGAGAATCAATGGTATTCAATTTACCTGGCGGTGGTGTTAATGTTATGGCTGATCAGTGTATCCTTATATGCGGACAAAGCAAACATTTTGTTTTTACCAGATTTACAAAAGTTTCAGAAATTATGATTTTCTTTGTACTTTAATAGCCAAGTCGATCACCTGTAAAGTGCAACACGCCTCCCGACACTCCCAGCTCATTCGCGTTTAGTGACACCCACAACCCTATGGAAACACAGGGATGGCGTAAAGAAAACTATTTTGACTCACTTTTCATCCTCCATTTGGATTACATTGGTTACATGAACGTTTACATTAGCCTTAATTCATAAGATCGTGTTGGCTCACTTCATTTATTGGACATATTATTTAATTAATTTTAATAATAGAATAAGTTCCATGAAATGTTCTCGATTGTCCTGTACTGTATATGGTTAGTCCCTGACCTTCAATTCAATCAATACAAATTGTATGATTTGAAGTTAAGCTTACATTAGTTGGTCGTCTTATGGTCTTATGTTCAAGTTTATACATTGAATACAAATGTTTTTCGTTTGTTTTTTGCTGAAATTACAGGATTTTCACGAGTACCAAATTTCTTTTCATCCTAAAATATTTAACAAATAAATCTCATCGCATCCCGCTTGATAAACGCGGACTGTTGTATTAGATTTTCTGTCTACAGTCTACAACCTTTCCTGAATTATCCTTTATAACAGCTTAGTTAATGGTGTTAACACAATAAGAGCATCACAGAGGGAATATTTGGTGTAGCCCAAGCCCTATAAACTGAAACTTACATTCTTCAGTCTTTAACGCTCTCTCTCTCTGTCACACACACACACACACACACACACACACATGCATGTGCACACCTGCATTTGAAAGCTGCTTCTTGATTCAGGCAGCACTGGATCCCAGAGTAATTATTCTATGGCTTCCACATATAACCTTAGTCAATGCACATTAGTAAAATCTATTAGAATTGTCTTGGCAAGACAAAAAGGCAACCATTTTAGACGCTTATAATAAAGTCTTCTAGGATGATTATACAGTATATAGTATCTCTTAAACCCTCTAGATTGACTTAATGACAACTAAATCAGGAATAAATGGTATGATCCATTAGGATAACAAATCGTGACTTAAACTCTAATTACACATGATGTTTCGGTATAATAGCATTTTAATAGACAATGTGTATTTTATAGGGAACAAGGAATCTGTAAATATAACAGCTAAGGCTCAGGTGAGTGCGCAGGGCTCGGGTGCTAAAAGACTGAAAGATCCGAGAGCCGAGTTTAGTTTCGTCTAAAACCTGCACAGAAAACGAGCCTGAATCCGGCTCTGTGAATTCTGAGGTCTGATTTGCCATGTAGCCTGAAAACACTTTAATATTTAAAAAAAGAAGTCCTCCATCAAACAAATCAATTAAAAATTCTCTGTTGTAAACTTACATACAGTAACAGTGCCTTGCATAGGTATTCAGCCCTCTTTTAGTTTGTGTAGTGTTACAATCTGAACTGAAATGAACCTAGTAGAGGATAGGGATGACCAGGTACCACTTTTGGTTGCGGTACTTGCCAGTTTTGGTCTGAAGCACATCATCAAATACACCTGCTATTGCATTACTAAGTGCGTGAACATTTATACTGTTCTACATGTTGAGTGACTCACTGTGGAGTAAAATCCTCTCCAATCCTCTCTCATGTGCTTCCTTACACACTTAATCAACTGACTTTTAGAGCAAGGGAAAATAATCTTTTATTACATGAAATTGTGCTTACTGGAAAAGTCATATACTTTGATACATCTGACCATTCTAATTAACAGAGAATACATTTCATTGGGCAGGAAGGAAATCATCTCCTCACCACTTATGGGGTCTTTGGGATTCTTCATTACCATGGCAACCACTCAAACAATAACAGCAAAGTAGGCGAAGCGTTCAAGATCAGACAAGATCAAGGAAGGAAGGACAGATTTTTTTGTTTGTTTGTTTGTCTTTTTGGGAAGGATGAACCAGAAAATCGGCTTTCCGGGAACACGTGAGACCTACAGTCGGCGGTAATGCAACTTTCTGGATTCCAACTGCTGTTAAACATTAAGGAGGAAGAAGAAGAAGAGACAATAACACTGTCGCAACGTTATAGCTGAAGTCTCTTGTAGAGATTTCTTTCTTTAAATGGAAAATATTTCTTCCTCTATATGTCTATAAGGAAAGACATCGATTTGCCACCTCAGTCAGCAACTGAAATGCAAGGTTAAATATTTTAGAAAGTGCCAGCTTTGGTAGCAGCTTTTTAACCTATTCACGTGCAGGTATGAGCGCATGCACGCATGCAAGTAAGCACAGTTCTGAAAGCAAACAAGACACTGAAAGACCAAGAGCTGTGCTGCTTGGTTAGCAAGACAGACTAAGGAGAGACGCTCTGGTCAGCTATGCTGGCAATGCAGATTCGAGAGTGAGAGATGCACTGCTAAGATCGGTCAGTAATACAGACCAACGAAAGAGATGCCCTGCATACAAAGTTAGCAGACAAACATTAACCTTACTTTTGCTTGCTGACACTAAACACAAGCTGACCTGACTGCTGTTCCTGCAATTCACTCTCATGGTGGGATTTTATTGTTGTTGTCTGTCTTTCATCAAAGTCAACACTGATTGAACATTGACTGCTTTGAAACAAACAAGAAGGGTCTGGATGTACAGTAGGGGCTGCACAGGGAGCGGTGCGGTGATATCGGAACAAATTTACAAATACGAGGAGGTGAGTGTGGTATCTGACCGATACCTGATACGGCATAAGGACAACCCTACTAGGGGACGTGTAACAAATTTACTCAACAACCCACAATACTGAAGTATAGTTTGCGCAAAAAAAAAAAAAAAAAAACTGTATAAATCATCTACACCACGTAATATATTGTAGTTATTCGCATCATACATACAGCTTAATAACAATCTGTTTTGCTTGGACGACTCCTGACAAACAGCATCAGGACACCAATGAGCTTCAGACTTCAGAGATCAAAACACAGCCAAGGGAAAATTCGGAAAAAGTATCAACCCTAATACCGTACTGGGCAAAAGTCTTATACAGAATAACTGCTGTAGAGTAAAGAGTCTCCAAAAGAAGTTTAAACAAGTTTAAAAAAAAAAAAAAAAAAAACAGACTACACAAAGCATTAAACAGTAATTAATGAAGCAAAGTCGATTTTTTTGTGAAGACCCTTTGCTTAAAATATAGTCTCATTTGTTTTTTACATTACATTTAAGCATTTGCCCTTATCCAAAGCGACTTCTCTCTCATTACACATCTGAGCAGTTAAGGACTAAGAAGAGCCTTTGCTTAAAGAAGCAACAGGGGCAACTTGGTGGTGGTGGGGTTTGAACCTGGGATCTTCCAGACCGCAGTCCAATGCCTTATCCACTGAGCTTTTTTTATTATTATTTAGCAAATGAGCTGCTCAATTTTACTGAACATCCTGCAGAACCAGGCACAGTCCTTCTGATGACTTGGTCACCTGCTTCTTTTTACATGCAGCAAAACCCAGATGCTTTCTTTTTGCTTTGTCTAAAAAGTGGTCTTCTAAATAATACGTTGCTTTCTTTCCTGGTCTGCAATTCTGTAAGATTTTTAATTGACCTTACAATGAGATCATAAAATAAACATGTATAACAAAGTTTGTACCAAAAAAAAAAAAAGGTTTAAGACTTTTGCACAGTACTCTTCCCTCCCCGTCTGCGTAGGTTCAAAGAAAAGTGTGCACATGGGGGGAAAAAAAGGATAAAGCTTGCCGTTCCAGTTCTTTCATATGCGACTGTATACAGTGGGTCCAAAACTCTGACCACATTAAAAATCTGAAATTGTCGACAAAGGTTTTGATCTAAAATAGATCAAAAGGTTTTGCACAAACTTTTGTGGGTTTTAAGACAGACAGAAAGAGTGCTCCCAGCTTGAGTGCACGTTGTTACAGTGTTAACACACTCGGAGGAGGAAGCCGCTATCTGCCTGTGGATTGATATTTATAACAAAAAAACCTGCTGTAATAAATTAGGAAAGAATGCAAAAACAGATTTTTGGACCCGTGTATGTGCATTATATAAATGCAGTATTAAAATGGAAGGAATGTGAGTGACTGGGTGAAGAGGGTTTCAGTAAGAAAAGCAAACAAGATGTTAGGAATCTCTCAACATGACGCTTCACTTTTGGGATGGGGTTCTCATGTCAACCTTTTCCACCAAAATCAGCAGTTTGTGTCAGGGCAAAAAAATAAAACATTAATAACTGATGCTCTTATTAAACTAGAGAACCTTTTTCTACATGTATTCTCGCGTTCAGAACACAACCCAAATTCATTTTTAGATTGTAACACTACAAACTGTGACAAGGTTCGAGGAGGGTTTAATACGTTTGCACTCCACATTGTTACCGTCTACGTGGACGCAGTGTGATTAAGGCACATAAGACGAGTGTACAGTTTAAACACAGCAGGACTTCACATTTTGAACTGGGGCTTCATTCAGCATTAATCGGCTTCATTTATTACTTTTTTTTCCTCTTTCTTTATCAGGCCGGCTTCTCGGCTTTGTAGGCGTTGATAAAAGCCATGCCGTGAGTGCGGAAATGTGTGTTAAGGTCAGCGGCTTTGCTGAAGTGACGTCCGCACACTTTGCAGAAGAGCTTGCCTTCACCTTCTTCTGTCAGAGTCGGTGACTCGGCGCCTTCTGCGGCGTCGTGGCTTGTGTTCTCGCGCTGCTCGTCCCCGTCTCCGTCTCTTACCCGGTGACTGATGAAGCGGTGGCGGGCGAGGGAGGAAGCCGATGCGAAGCACGCCCCGCACTGCAGACACTGCACACCCTTGCCCCCTTCGCCACGGTGACTCTGGATATGGCGCAGAAACTCCTCTTTGTCTTCGGAGACGAAGCCGCATGGCATGCAGCGCAGAGCCTCCGGGTCCTGCTCCTGAGCGGATCCTCCTCTGCCGATTCGAGGCAAGCTGAAATGATCCGTGTTATTGTTTTCTTCTGCAGTCGCAGCGGTTCCGTCTTGTTCTGATGAGCTATCGGCAGGGTCGGTGAAGCGTGATGTCACCTGGAACCAGTGCACAGATTCACACAGACGGCAGGTTTTATGGACCATGTGAAAGCACAAGATGTTTTTGTTGTCAACTTGCATTGCTACGACTCTGATATAATAAAAAAAAATAAAAATTTATTACTCGTTTTATGATGTACACAAATGCTACATCATCCTGTTGGTCTCATACTCTAAAAGGTAGACAATAAAAGAACATTAAAATATCATAAATTCATCATTTTAGTTTATCATTTTTATTAAGTCTTTGTTAATAATTTGACTGATCAGTCATTGTTGAGTTAAAATCACAAGTAAAAAAAATTTATGTAGGATTTAATGATGAGATGTTATAAAAACATTTTCTGTTCATAATAATAGATTATACTTGTTATCATCAGAATTGGTAATCCAAGTTATCAAAAATAACTGCTCAACTAAAAACAAAAGGGCCCATGTAAAAATTTCATTTCTCATCCATATAATACAACAGTAAGAATAGGACTATTTTAACTACAGTGCATCCGGAAAGTATTCACAGCACTTTATTCCAAAATGGATTAAATTCATTATTTTCCTCGAAGTTCTACAAACAATACCCCAGTGAAAAACCTTCCAGAAGAACAACCATCTCTGCAGAAGTGGCCACTCCTCAGTAAAAGGCACATGACAGGCACCTGGAGTTTGCCATAAGGCACCTGAAGGACTCTCAGACCATGAGAAAGAAAAAAAAATGTTGAAGCATCTTTGGCACCAATTACAGCCTCAAGTCTTTTTGAGTATGATGCTACAAGATGGTTTTTCTTCTGGAAGGTTCTCATCTCTCCACAGAGAAACACTGGCGCTCTTTCAGACTAACCATCAGGTTCTTGGTCACCTCCCTGACTAAGGTTCACTTTGGCTCTACGAAGAGTCCTGGTGGTTCCAATCTTCTTCCATTTATGGATGATGGAGGCCACTGTGCTCATCTGGACCTTCAATGCTGCAGAAATTTTTTTGTACCCTTCCTCTGACCTGTGCCTCGATACAATCCTGTCTCGGAGGTCTACAGACAATTCCTTGGACTTCATGTCTTGGTTTGTGCTCTGACATGAACTGTTAACTTTCCAAATCATGTAAAATAAACTGAATTGTAGAAACATCTCAACAGGGATGATCAGTGAAAACAGGATGCACCTGAGCTCAATTTTGAGTGTCATGGCAAAGGCTGTGAATACTTATATACATGTGATTTTTATTTTATTTTATTTTTTTATAAATTTGCAAAGATTTCAGACAAAATCCTTTCATGTTGTCATTATGGGGTATTGTTTGTAGAATTTTGAGGAAAATAATGAATTGAATCCATTTTGGAATCAAGCTGTAACATAGCAAAAAAAAAAAAGCGCTGTGAATACTTTCCAGATACACTGTATATAACAATAATTTATTTTAACTATAAAGCAGTGAATGTACAGTACACAACTGCATCTGATTTAAAGACATGTATTAAGATTCTGAAAAAAACCATCTCCTGCTTGCTGCGACATGCCCACAGTGTTTAGTATTTTTATAGAGCAGGGTGTTACTTACAAATTTCAGTCACCTTAACGCTGGTTTATTAATCATACTTATATAGTCTTGCTAAAATGTGAATCACGATTTTTCTCCATGGGAATTTTCTCACACAATTTTTGTTCTACCGAAACAATTATTGCACGCAAGTTAAAAGCCATTTTTAAAAGCCTTTAAAAAAAAAAAAAAAAAAAAAAAGCATTAAAAGCTTAAAGTGAATAACTTAAAATCTGTTAAATAACAGATTGTTAAAAGAACGTTAACAATAATAATTGAAAAGAACTAAGAAATGGCGCTTAAACTTTTTTTTTCCTCGGCCAACTTCATCATTACATGCGTCAGTTTATATTATCATTATTTTCATCATTATAAGATAGAATCTACAGCTGTTAAGTTGTTTGTAATTAAGTACATAGTTTACAGTGTGGAATTTATTGTTGTCCGAGATTTAATCAAGTTTAATTAACTAATACAATAAGTAACATCCTGATTAGAACTGAGCATTCCTGTCTCTGTTCAGCCAGTAGTATGTATTTTAGTTTTTATTGTGTGTGAATGTGTGTGAGAGACATTTAGCTTGTTTTGAATAAAAAATTTTTAAAAAGGAACTAATGCATATTACTCAAGAACTGAAGAAAATGTAATGGTTTGCATCAGCATCAAAAGGAGCTGATCAGTCACCGTCAGCTTGTACTGCCCTGCAGCTTCTGATTGGCTGGTACTGTCCCTCCTCTAAGCCTCACAGTGGCCGGGATTGATTGAGCGGCAAACGCCGTAAATGAGGAAGCGAGACGAGAAAAGTGATGGAGTTTTATGACTGAATCATTCACTAATTTCTGACCTGACTAGGGTTTTTTTTTTTTTTTTTTTTAACTGTGCGAGTGTGACAGTGAGTGTGATCTGGGATTGCTGTCGAGAAAGCAAGACTGCAGTGTGATCTGAATGCAGGGAAATACACGCAAGTGAATCACCGTCATTGTATGCACGAATTGAGATAATGATATTTTTTTTTTTTGATTAATTGCACAGCCCTAACAGACACACTGCTTACATTATAATTTGTTTAATAAACCATGTTATCGTTCATCCTCACCAGGAGGATTCTTAACAACACACCATCATCAACAAAGCTGTAATATGCGGTGACTTTTCTCGCTTGGACATAGCCTAGGACGCTGTCTTTCCTTATAAAGCTGATTGACTGCTCGCCTGGTGGTTTGATTTCAATACTGCACGTTACCGCCACCTTCTGGATTGTCGATTTGGCCAGGAATATTTTTCTTCAAGGATCTACAATTGAGTATTCGTGACAGCCCAAGCAGAGTGTACTTATTTGATGGGCTTGGGGTCACGTAGGATGAGTGATAGAACACATCAAGATGGTTTTTGGAATATTTGCTTGTCTGTTGGTTTGTGCACTCATCGCATAAAAACTACTGAGCGAATTCTAATGGGGTTTTCACAGGTGCATTTGGCTGAGCTGGAGGTCTTGTTTCATCGTAATCGGCCCACAGGAAGAGAAGATATGCTACTTTGAAATTTGAATTGAAAACTGAAATCATTGAAAAAAAATTATTAGTTCATCTCAATATTCAACAGGTGGTGCTGTACATTTTTTAATATGAGCTTATGAGTTTGTAATTAAAATCTATTTAATAATCGCCTACATTCTGCCCACTTCACTTTAACATTGGAAAAGTTTAGTCCATTCCAAAATACAACAGATGGCGCTGTACATTCTTTAAAACGTGCTTATGAGTGTGCAATTAAAATCCACATGAACAAAGTCTCTGGCTAATCTAGTAACAACGTAGAAATAAAACTAAATGAACGATGATGAACTCATGAGCTGGACATCTGAACAGATGATCATGTTATAACGAGGTTATTATTGTAAGGCTTTTCTAAACAATCTCTTGTATGTACATCGACAAAACAACTTAAACACAATTTCCACTCAAATGTACTGCATTATCTTTTGAAAATGTACTGGTGCAATAATTAAGTAATTACTAGTAATTAAGCACAGCTCTGGACTCTATATGATCATTTAATTAATTGTTAAATCAGCAGACTATTTCGTTCCATCTAGTAGACAAAGCATTATCATAGAAGTGTAAAGAGTACAAATAAACTGCCTGTGTGTGTGTGTGTGTGTGTGTGTGCATACTCTAACCTGTCTTTGACTGTTTGTTGCTCTTTGTCCTCCATGATGAATTTGCATATGTTTTTCTAGGACAAGCTTACTGCTGAAACTCTTTTTGCTCCCAGTGCACAACCTAAAACCACAAGCACACAAACACACACAAAGTTCCCCAATAAACAAAATGATCAGGTACTAAATGATCATAATCTGACTTCCATGGCACAGGAAGGACACTCACTGGCAGTACAAAGACCTCTTGATGCCCTTGTGTTTGACCCGGATGTGGCGTCTCAGACTTGAGGAGGAAGAGAAGGAGCCTTCACACAGCGTGCAAGGGAACCGCTTCAGCTCCTGAACGTCACAACAACAACCAGCAGTCCACAACAATTAGGGCTTCAACTCTGTCCTGACATGCGTGTGCATTTACACTCAACCAACCCAAACTGCCTGAGCCTGGCTGAATTTCAAAGAGGCTACTGACCTTTTGGTGCTGTTTGGCCATGTGCGTGATGTAGCTCTCTTTATCTGTGTAGCTCATCTGACACTCTGAGCAGCTCCAGGTCTGAAAGTCAGGAGCGGAGGACCGCTCTTTCTCTCTTGGATATCCTCCTCTGTCCTCATCTTCCTCTTTTCTCCACTCCTCCCCGTCGGAGCTCTCCATCTTCGCAGAGGTTTTCTGAGTCAGATGAGCTGCTGACTTCCTGTGTGAAGCCTGAACACAAGTTCATTTGGGTTAGATTTATTGTTTTAACTATCACTTTTGCACACCATATGCATTCATTTCCTAAAAGGTTTTTAATGCTGTATATTGATTTCATATGATATTGCATAATTCAACAATATAAATACTGTAGGTAGCTTTTAGTTTAGATTAAATTTAAGATTAGATTACAATTTAAGGTCAGGTTTGAAAATATTAATTAAATTGCGCATCACACCTGCTGTGCCCTCACTATTGATATCTTTTGCTGTAAACCATTTCAGCCTGTGCACTATGAATTATTCAATCGCAGTTGGTTATGAAATGCCAGACCTCTCGCTGCATTATGATGTAATGTGCCTGTGGCTAAAAAACCTAGCAGAGGACAAACTTGATTATGGAGATGAATGCTGCCTTTTGTTGACCTCTACAAAACTGGCATCAACTAAAATAGCACTAAGGAAAAGGAAATGAAAGCTAGATCGATTATAGATTGATTACAGATTGATTAGCTAGCCTTCGATCTCAGCTAAGAGGTTCCAGGGTTCCCTGAAAAATCTCACAAGCCATGGGAGCCAAATCGTCAAGTAAGGAATAACCTGAACCAAACCTTCTGCCTTTTCTATGAGTATACTTTGTGAGAAGTATCGCGAGAAGAGACGCATCTGTATGTGGGAACGGCACACAATCATTCACCAACACCACTTGCACATTACAGGAACTCAGCCGAGAGTTACTGCTACACCCCCGGTACAGTCCTGCCAGCCATTTCCACATGTTTTGGGAGTTCCTGGGAGGCCAGTGTATTAGACATGAACTCTTTTTTTAATGTCCGATCCTGGTTCTGGCGTACTGAGAACATTTTGTACATTGAAGCATTAGTGAAATGCTGGGATAAGTGTATTAGTGCAGGGACGGTGGTAGCTCAGTGTGTTTAGGCTCGGAGTTACAGATCGGAAGGTCGGCGGTTCAAGCCGCAGCTCCACCAAGTTGACCCTGTTGGGCCCTTGAGCAAGGCCCTTAAACCTGTCTGCCCCAAGAGCGCCGTAAAATGGCTGACCCCGCGCTCTAACCCCTGCCTACTAACAAGAATATGATATGCAAAGAATAAAGAATTTCACTGTGCAGTAATGTCTGTGTGAACAGCTAGTGTAGAAAGGGATTACAGTGGCAAGAAAAAGTATGTGAACCTTCTTTGGAATTTCATGCGTTTTTGCATTAATTTGTCATAAAATGTGATCTGATCTTCATCTAAGTCAACAAATATAATGTGCATAAAAAAATTTATATTTTATTTTTTTCATATAAATATTTTCTGCATGTATCTTATATACATAGAGAGAAATATATACACATACATTTTTATGCAAAATACAGTATTATGCAAAAGTCTTAGGCACCATATTATATGCTGTGCCAATTTTGTTATACATGTTTATCATGTCTGCATAATTATGTACAAAATCATTCAGTATTTCCATACACAACAGATGGTTTCAGATGGAAACAAAAAACATAATGTACGCTCCTGGGATTTGCCTAAAAATAGAAAGGAGCGAGTGAGACAAAGTTACCAGAAGAACTCATATTCTCCAGCAAGCTCAGTAAAACCTAACA
>JAQMYJ010000033.1:9249828-9267980 GCA_030014305.1 Clarias laeviceps
ATATATGGAAATACTGAATGATTTTGTTCATAATTATGCAGACATGATAAACATAGATAACAAAATTTGTACATATATATATATATATATATATATATATATATATTTATATTTACATACATATACATACAGTATATACAATCAAAAATCCCGGTTTGACTTGAACACCCCATGTATGTTTAATATAATTAGGTTTATGCATCAACTTTGCACAGTAGATAAGTGACAACCCTGGCCTTTAGATGCAAACTTTAGCACATTAGCAGCCTATTTTTGATTACACGATTAATCTGATAGAATAGACTGAAGTAAAAATCTGCGCTGTAATGGTGCACAAAGACCCAGGCTTAAATACTTAATTTAACACGAGTATAAAACAAGAGCCAAACCTTTATATGTTCCACAAGGGACATCCTCTGTGTAAACAGCTTCTGGCAGTCTGGACATTTAAACACATTAACCTTCTGTGTCAGAAGATGAGTGTCAAAATGAACGTTGAGCAGAGCTTTCTGGGTAAAAACAGTCCGGCACATCACACATTTATAGATCTCCCTGTGTAAAAGAATTACAAACAAAACAAGTGTTACTGCTTGACTAGAAAACGGCTAGGTCTCGAATATACTGTACATTAGAGACGGCTTCAGGACAAACTCACTTGGACTGCTTGGCTTTCTCTGAGAGCTGAGGGTGCTGGGTGCTGCAGTGAGTGTCAACACTAGAGGCAGATTTGAAGGCCATGGGGCACGAGGGACATTTATGAAAGACTTCAGAATGAGCTGTGTGCATGTGATTCTTGACTGCATTCAGGCTATTCACACCCCCAAACACCAGCTGACAACATGGACACCTGGATACGGGGAGAGAGAGAGAGAGAAAAAGAGAGAGAAGAGAGAGAGAGAGAGCGAGAGAAGAAAAGACCAACAGTGAACAGAGGAGGACTTCTTTAAATTAGTGGCAAAGTGTGAATGCCAATGTGTGTCAACAAAGACAGTTTATTTGATTATTAAATTAAACAGTTAGACTTTCTAATGTGCTTCTTACAAATCTGGAAAGTCTCTTTATCCCTCGTGCAGGTAGTGACTCTACACTATGCATCCAATTAAATATCAAACTATGGCAAATAGTTAAAAAACTTCCACTGAATAATTACTGCAGTGAATAATATGGAAGTAGCTTCCATTTCTTAAAGACATATCCTGTTGTCACGGCAAAGATGTTACTCTGTTTCAGAATGGTCAAATTATTGTCCTGCATCAAGAAAGGAAAACAACTAAAGAGATTGTTGAAACTACTAAAATTGGGTTAAGAAATGAAAAACCCATTATTAAAACCTGGACTGATAGTCGTGAACCATCATCAGCAAAGAAGGAATGTAGTCGGGGAAAAGATTTGAACGATCGTGGTGGGGATCACTTAAACGTTTAGTGAAATCAAATTTAAAAAATGTGATGGCAAGAGCTTTTCCACATGCACAATGCAAAGAGAACTGAAGGGGTAGGGATTAAAACAACTGTAAAAAAATTAAATAAATGCTTCAATTTGCTAAGATGAATAAAGAATGGAGTGTGGAGCATTGGGAAAGGTCTGAGGAGTCTAGATTTATCCTGTTCCAGAGTGATGGGCAAGATCATCAGGGTAAGAAGAGAGACATACCCATCATGCCTAGTGCCTATCGTACAAGCCTGTGCGTGCAGTGTTATGATCAGGGGTTGTTTCAGCGGGTCAGGTCTAGACTCCGTAACGTTATGTGCCCAAAAAAATGAGGTCAGCTGATGACCTGAATATACTGAACAACCAGGTTTTTCCATCAATTAATTTTTTTCCTTCCCTGATGGCACGAGCATATTGCAAGATGATGATGCCAGGATTCATCAGGCTCAAAGTGTCAAAGAGTGGCTCAGGGAGCATGAGAATTCAAAGTGGGAGCATTACATTTCCACACATGGATCTGGACCTTAACTCCCTTGAGAATCTTCAGGAAGTGCTGGAGAAGACTTTACGCAGCAGTCCAACTCTCCCATCATCAGTTCAAGATCTTGGAGATTAATTAATGCAACTCTGGACGGAAATAAATGTTGCGACATGGCATAAGCTTATCGAAACGATGCCTCGATGGATGCGTGCCGTAATCAAAGCAAGTGACGGTCCGATGAAATATTAGTGTGCGACTTTTTTGGGGCCAGGCAGTGTAGAAAATAACCATCAAGAACTGTTCTAACTTGCCATCTGTGCTACACTTTAATGTATTTAATGCTAGAGGCGCAGATGTGCATCTGAATATTGATAATCCACCAGACTGCACTGGGGAAGTTAAGGATGTGTTGAGGATGAGCCGCCAACACCACCTCAGTAAAATCTTTCAGAATGAATGTATAAAACAAGGTGCTGATTTTTGCCTCCCTGAAAGAAATGAACTCTATCTAATAAAAAAACAAAAGCATTCTGAGGTACGTTTTGCAAATGTGCATTATTTTTTTTCCTTGCTAACACATGGGTTAGTTAGCCTCCATTCTAGTAGCTAACTGGAATAACCACCTAGGCATAAATCAAATTCAAGCTAATGGTTGTATTTTAACAAGCCAAGTATTTTTTTTTGTAAGTTTTGGTAAATTAGTAAACTGTGTATCTCGGGTCATCCATATGGCCAGCAACCCCATACGGTGTGGTTGATTTAATGAAAATCATCTTCGCATAAAAACATGCAATGAACACGACCTTTATTTAATAGGATAAAACATTTGCTTTTAAAAGTTGTTAATTGTTCTCTCTTTTGATACATTATCTGCATACAGTCGCTTTTTTTGCAAGTTGTTTAAAGAAAGCTTTGCTATTTCCCCTGTGCTGGTGTCTTTAGTCTGTGTGCGACTCTTAAGCGACTGCTTGAGAGACCCTGGTGTGGGGGGACGACTGTTAATAGCTGTTAAAACATGAGCAATACAGGAACAGGAACTTCTTGCTCATGTTCCACCAGATTAAACGGACAAATATAGCCAATCTGTCATAACGTTGGCAAATTGATGCAAGTATTATAAGGGAACCGAAACATTGCTTTTATTGTTAATGAATCAGAGACTCTTGGCCGCAGTAAAACATTTGAATGGTGCAAATGTTTTTTAAAAAAGCCGTACATTCCATGAATGACGCGCCTGCCCGTAGTGGCTCGGAACCTTAAAAATCCTTCCTGGGAGGCCAGCGTTTCAAACATGAACTATGCAGTCCGATTGTACTGAGAAAATGTTCTACTCTTGATGGTATCCAAGCACTTGTGAAACCAAGCACAAGTGGACAAGTGCATTCGCGTAATAGGGGATTACACCGATAAATAAACTCTCATAAGTGTTTTGTTATTCTGCAAAAAAAAGTCCCAGTTTGAATCGAACGCCCCTTTATCGTGGCAGTAGTGCTGTTGGCGTCACAGTAAATTCCAATAACATTGCAACATACGTACAGTTTTAAATAACATGTTCCATATGCGTCCAAAATATGCTTAATCCAAATGATTAAATAACTTGCAACATGTGCCCCAGCATCCATCATCTGAGTCTGAGTCGTGTATGTATGTATACCTGTATCCCAGCTGGCGTGTGTAATGTAGGCAGGCTCGGGACACATGCGTGTTAAGACCGTTTGGCTGGCAGACGAATCCACACTCGGGACAGACAAGTGGGTGGAGCTTCTGGTGGAGTCGCTGGTGGGCAGCAGCACCACAGGCATTCCACAGAGGCATTGGAGGAGAGCACTGCATACAGCACTAAACACACACGCACACGGTAAAAATGTCCCTCATCGGGATACAGGCTGGTGCAACGTACACTTTCATTAAAGTAAATAAGTATGGATGAGTATGAGGAATATATGCACATTAACGTTGTTACTTACTGTGTCTATTCCTCCAGGATCTGATTCCTGAAAGTGTGTGGCTAGTTTTTCTTTTGAGCCAAATGAATTCTTACACTCTGGGCACCTGCAAACACAAGTGGAATAAATATAACAGGCACAGAAAGTAGAGCACTTTTATCAGTTCCTGCTGAAATTTACATGTTTACTTGCATATTTATGACCCTAGCTTCTTTCAGAAAGACAAAGTGTATAATTTAATTCCAAGTCCAAATGCACAATACATTTTAAAATCATAAAAACAATTATGCTTTAACTCAGAACTGAAATAATGAATACAATTATTCAGTCAACTACTTTAAAATGAATAAGGAAAAAAAACAGACTTTTATTTCACTGTGTACATCATAATTCTGTTTGTCTTAACATTTAGACAGATAGGACTTGCAAGGTCATTAACAATATGGATATTTTAAATAGTATACTTAAATAGAATAAATAAAATAGGCTATTACATAGTTCATGCACTAGTGTCTACCAACCCTGCTTGCATTATCCAAGTAAAATGTAAGTAAAATGGCTGAGTTCCAGGTCATTGTGGTGTGTTATTACCAGTGATCACTGGACCCGGCCAAGGAAGGGGAGGCCAGCAGAGATGGCGAAAGCATACCTGGAAAAAAGCAGAAAAATTAATAAAGGTGAGCAATTAAGGTTTGAAGAAAAAAAAAAAAAGGAAAAAAAATTCCACAGAATAACTTCTGACATACAGAACCAGCCAAAAGTTATTTTAAGACACGAAGGTCGGCTGTTCTGGAATAGTTCCAGTATTGTCCAGTATCCAGTATTGTCAAGTGCATTTGCAAAACCCATCAGGCACCATGATCAAACCAAAACTTACCTCTGCTTCGGAGGAGAAGCTCATTTAGGAGTTTCCAGCCTCAGAAATCACCAATTAATAAACAGCACCTCAGATTAGAGCTGTTATGAAGGCTTTACAGTGCATAAGTAACAGACACATGTCAATATCCGTTCAAAGGAGATTATTGCATATTTTGGATGCCTTCAGCATTGCTTTACAATGTAGAAAAAATAAAAAGCAGGACAGACCATGAAATTCGAACTTTTTCTACATTTTTTCCCCTCAACTGGTCACTTGCCAATTCCCACCCACCCTTAAACTCTCCCCTATAAGCAAGTGCTTCCTCTGAGACATGAAACCAGCCAACCACATATTTTCAAACTGCTGCACAAACTACATCATTGGGCTGCATAGCACACTTGGAGGAAAGCACTATCTGTCCTCGTCCTCATACATGAACTCATTGGTGCAAGAAATTGTCTAATGTCACCGTCATTGCCATCTCTAAAGAACAGAGCAAAACCTCTGCCTTCTCCCCTTAAAACAGGTTTGAGGTATATGATAAAATTAAACGTCTTACACTGATTCAGAAAGCTGTGCTTTAAAGTTGCATGTCATACAAACCTTCATGTAATAAAACTACATTTGATGTCAGTTTGTCACAAGTCCCTGCTATGCCTATCTATGACAAACTATTTTACTTTCTCACCTATGGGTACAGTATCCTGTTGACCAATCATCTGTTCCACACTGACAGGTCTCATGACAAGGTGTGAGCACTGCATGACCAGCCCCTTCTCCTTGTGCTCACGAGCATGCAACAGCAAGCTGCACTTGTTAAAGAAGGCCAGACGCTTCGTGCACAGGTTACAGGTCACCTCGATGCGCAGGGAACGCCGGTCATAGTGACGCGCCAGGCTGCGCTCCAAAGCAAAAGCATCTCCACATTCCAGGCAGCGGTAACCTGAAGCAGGCACGCCAAGGCCCCACTCGGGACGTGGCAAGACGGAGAGGTCCGGCTGGTAGCTGGGCAGCGGGTTCTTACTGTTGAGAATCTTGTTGAAAGCCTCCACCAAACTCGACTGGCTGCGGGAGATCACAGCGCCGGGACTGTTTACAATGGTTGCTGGCTTGGTGGAAGATACAGCAACCGTTTTCTGGCCAATCGAGCAAATATTGATGGTAGAAGGTGATGGGGTCAAAGATGAAACAGAGGGTGAAGTTGATCTCTTTGTGACACCAGAGGCCACTTTCTGTGCCTTGCTGGCTGCAAACAGCATGGCTGAGCTGGCATCCTGCAAGGTCGACACTGGAAGCATTGTAGCCTTTGAGTCGCGAGGCTGGCCGGACATTGCTGATGCAGGTCTCTTAGGCCTGCTGACCCCCTTATGACCTCCTGCTGAAACTTTAGACCCATCAGCACCCTTGAACATGGCTTGTGCAGCCCCTTTAGCAGCTACTCTGGTAACAGTGCGCGTGATGTTGCCTGTGGGGGTTTTAACTGTCTTGATTCGGACTTTAAGAGGTCTGGAAGGTACTGCCAATGAGCCCGATCTGTTCTTAACAGGTGGTACTGAGACTAGGACTGGGGGTTCCTCTTGTTCTTGTTCTACCATGTTTTCTTTCTCAACTTTGTCACTGTCGCATTTCCTCTGCTCCTGTCCATTCCTCGCATTCTCCATTGGCTCTTCCTTTTCAGTAACCTCCAAAGTTTTGTCTTGCACAGGTTGTTTTTCTCCTAGCTCCTGTGCGGGGCTTGATGAGAAACTTTTCCACAGTGGACGTGCTGCCATTTCTGGTTCAGGGCTCTCAGGGGAGTCTCTTTCCTCAATAATGTGTTCTGGGTATACCTCTGGTATGGATGGGCTTGTCTTTTCGGGGGTGTTTTCACTCTTTGGGGGTGTCTGATGGGACGCCAAGGGAGTTGGGTGTGGAGAAGCAGAAGCAACCTCTTCGTTTTGATTGGTACCTCTAGACAAAGATGGTGAGGAAGGAGAAGCAGTATGTCTGCCTGGAAACCTCAGAGGTGATGCCATCTGTACATCTGGACTCTCTTGAATCATGAGGGGAGAGCATCCAAGATCTGGCTCAGATTCTTCATCTTCAGATAACGCTTGATTAATTTCGGTCCTTGTGCCGCTGTTTACAGGCTGAGTTGGAGGCGTGAACGCAGATCCAGAATTCCCTACTTCGTCATCATCATCAACTTTGGAAGGGGGCAGGCTGATGAAATTTGTGCAAGAGATGGAAGAACCAGAAGCAGGTAAAGGCATGTGAGGTGAAAAATTGGCAGAGGAGTTGGGAGGACCATTCTCCTGGTTGCTCTCATCACCTTCACTGGCTATTTTAGGGGAACAAGGGGACCAGAGATGACTTTTTGGTTGCATTTGTAATTGACTGGAGAGCATAGAGTGTTCCACAACTCCTCCAGAAACAGCCTTGAATCCATTGTGAATAAGTGGGTCCATCGGCATTAGGCTGTGTGCAACCTGAGGAGACAACTGGCCCCCAGCTCTAGTTCTGTCAGCTTCATCCAGAACATTATCACTCCCTTGCCTCGCTGTGTCGTCGTCATCTTCTTCATGATCATCTCTTGTGTTTTCATATGCATCCATGCATATGTTGTTCTTTACAATAACACTAACTACAGAAGGGTCGTGAGAAGTTTCACGCATTTCTGGCGGTCCTATGGGCCTTTGGTCTGGACCACCTCTTCGCTCTTTGTTCCCACTGCCACCAGATTCGCTGTGATTCGCATCAGGATCTCCAGACTCTGACTGAATTGCCTCCTTAGCATCAATATCAGGAATATCAAATGCTGCTAAAAGGTCATCAAAATCTGGCGTCTTCATGTCACCCATTCCTGTTGGACCAACAGACAGATGCCTACAGATGGAAACAAACAACATTAATCGTTAACCTACTGACTTAGCAAACACAAGAAAGTCGTATACAGTAGAGATATGGGGGGCGGGCGGTTTTGGGGACATTCCGTTACGAATCGTGATTGTTTAGTGTGATGATTTAGGTATCGCCATGCTGACTCCAAATTTTATTTTATTTTTTTTTATTTTACATTTATAATAGAAATGAACTGGTCAATCTGCCAGTGACAAGAATTGGCTGGTATTCAGTTTGATTAGCCGTGACCAGTGATCAACGGATCAGCCTCAGATATAAACGATTCAGTACCAACCGCAGAAGCTTCCGAGTGGCACAACAAACGCATTTTTGTTACATTATCAAAAATCGAGCACCTGAAAATCCTTATTAGATCTGCCATTTTTCCAAACACTGTGAGCGAATTAGCCTCAAACCCACTCATTAGATACACATATACCAGTCTCAAAATACAGCAACACATATTAGTCGAAAATCTCATGCGTTATAAGCACCACATGCCCAAATTAGATGCCATACGTGTCTGCACACTCACGTTCTAGTTAGGTTGACAGTTTAAAGGCATTAGCGGCTATAAAATTTTACAGTTTCTTTATAATCCTGCAGGTAATGCATTCTGAGCTAATTACACATTTTCATCCTGTGTGGTAGAAGTGAATTATTTGCAATACGCATATTTGAATTAAGTTAGTTTAGATATAATAATTATGGTAAATGACAGAGATACAGTGGTACCTCGACATACGAACGCTTTGCCTTAAGAATTATTTTGTAAATTTTGCAAGAATTTTGTCCCGGGATACGAAGGATTTTGAGCATACGAGCAAACAAACCGAGCAGAACTGAACGCTGGCTAAGTTGCATGTACGTCCGGGAGCCATTCAAAACTTGTTTGCCTCGGTGGAAAGTCAAGCGAAGCAAGTTTACATATTTTTTGTGAGTTTTTTTTTTTTTTTTTGCAAGATTTAAAACATTAAGACATAGCACCATATTTTTCTTCATTTACATGTCTTTTTTTTAATGTTTTAATTGTTTTATACAGGGAAAAAATATGACTATAATGTTGGAAATTGGTAACATTGTGGTAATATTTTTGGGTGGCTGGAACGGATTATCTGCCTTTACATTATTTCCATAGGAAAATGCATTTCACAATATCATATTTTGCCACAGTTGCTCGGTTGAATGTAGCTTTTTGTTTAATTTAATTTGAAGTTAAAGGTTAACCACTTGTATTTTAAGTTAATTTGTATTGTTTAAATGCTGCACATGGCTTTTACGTGAGAAAACTAATATTATAAGGAACGGGCTGTGTTTAACTAATCAATAAACTTTTTTTTTTTTAAGTTTAAAATTGTAAGAAAACCGGACGAAAATGTAATATAGGATAGGGATTTTATTTATTTATTTTAACTCGTGATCCTTATAGAATCGCAATATAAATCGAATCGGTATATAATTGTGATAATATCGTATCGCTAGATGACCGGTGATTCCCCTCCCGATATGTATATGAAGTATGCGTTTTGGTGTGATGTTCCACACAGAAATAAGTTAACTTTATCTAGAAATAAATAAAGAAACTAAACTCAACGTCCCAGGAAGTATCCACGGGATGCTAACATGTTAGCTGACGTTAGTTCCTCTAACGCCAGTTAAGCGACGAATTCACAGCAAAGCCGTTTTAACTGTCATAACTGTCCATACACGTACTTTGTCTGAATAGTACGCCAAGTCTGTTACTTTAGCTTGCACTGAGCTTATAACTCTGACAGGTTTTGCTCTAACAGCTAAGCCATTACTCCTAGTTCGAGAGCTGACGTTGGCCAAATCGCAAACGGTTTCGTATTGGACACGTAGTGCACTACACGTATTGAGCCTTAGTACTTTATCGAGGGCACCTGTGTAGTGCGCATGGAGCTGTTTAGGATTCACCGTTACATTGCTAAGTTGACACAGTTCCTACAGAGTAAACAAGAGCTTAGCTGTGGAAAAAATATATATATTTGGTTTATTAGATCTGTACGTTTTTTCAAAAAGATTCAAACATTTCAGTTGTAAAAATGAATCACATCATAATCCAAGAATTTAAGATGACTAGGGCTCACCTACTCGGTTAGCTGTCGTTAGATTCCTGAGCTAATAAGCTAGCTTTCCCCGAATGGTATGGTGAAGTTGTAAGCAAGTCGAGTTAGATAGTCCGCATGGATAGCTTACGAGGTTAAGACTTATACTCTAATCATTACACGTAAAATGCATGAAATGCCTTCTGTCAGCTGCAGGTTCTAAAGAGGGAAAGGTTTAGTTTGGACTTTACCTGCTCGAGCTGTTCCTGACTGTTCCTGGCTTCTGGCAGCCAGGGCGGCGCATCAACCCCGCGTCATCTACAACCAAGAGCGGGCTTTCCTCCAAACATGTCCGGAAACAACACCAAGTCTCACAGCAAATAAGGAACAGTATATATTCTTTTAAAATAATAAATAATAATAATCCACAAAGGAGTTGTGTGATGCTTTATCAACATTCAAGTGGCTTCCTTTCCTGTAACACTAGTCTCAAAAATGTCCCCATTTCGTGCTTTATTCCTCTTATACCTCTTATCATCAGCTTGTCAATACTGTCTGCAGGTCTTGTCACTTCTACGCGGAGATATCAAAAGATTCATGGTCACATTAACCATACGTACTTCCTCAGATGCCTTAAAAACTCTCTCTCTCTCTCTGTCCCCCTGTCTCTCTCTCATTGTCGAGCTACACATGCCTCTCCTGAGCTGCCAGTGATTCAGACCCCCTCTGCCCTCCAGACCTGTCTGACTAGTCCTGGTGTCCCGCTTTTTGGTTAGTGATTTCGTCTCATGGATGCCCAATGTGGTCTGCTTGGGATGTGTGTGGTGATTGGGGACGGTCCCACTTTAAAGTGGACATAAAGACGGTCCTGGCCTCGGCTGATGCAGACAGCTGTTCTCTGAGAACTCTCGCTCACTAGTTCAGGACTGAAATTTCTTACATTCTACCTGAGCCTCCAATAACGAACTGCACTTCATGTTAATTTAAAGATATCATCTGTTATATTGAATTTCCATCCGCCTGTGTGACTGCACAACAATTCCTGATATCCGTTATCACCCAAATGCGGATGGGTTCACTGTTGAGTCTGGTTCCTCTCAAGGTTTCTTCCTATTGCCATCTCAGGTAGATTTTCCTTGGTGTCGATGCCCTTGGCTTGCTCATCAGGGACAATCTGATCATTTTAATACATACACATTTTCCATTCACATTTCATACACATTTCCATAATTTTTTTTGATTCTGTAAAGCTGCTTTGCAACAATGACCTTTGTTAAAAGTGCTATACAAATAAAATTGAATTGAAATGAATTGAATTAAAACCTGGAAGTAGAATTCACTATTGACGGTCTGGCCCCTGGGTACGAATTCTTGTCGGTTGTGGAGATGATGGGCTCTTCCACTGTAAAGACCGTTGCTTCGTCTTAGGGTCATATCCATACACTCAAGTTTTGTCATCGGTAATGATCCTCGACATGAAGGACGGCTCATCCACAGCACACTGACGGAGGTGAAATCGAAGACGTGGAAATGCACCAGTTGCACAGCTCCCAATCTACACAGGATGATGTCTTTTGGCACACTGACTTATGAAGTTCGGTGCTCCCTGTGACTGTGTCCAGCCTTGTGCTGCCATGTGTTGGCGTGTTACAAAACTAGTCTCAAAACGTTTTGATCGTTCTCTCCCTAACTGTCCTTTTTCCATCTCTTTGTCTCTTTGATTTTGTGTTATATCACAAAATCACCTCACCAATTTATTATTACCTATTTATTAGTAATTAACCACATATTATGACTGACAGCCAGGAACAGAGGTCATAAGATTAGGACACAGCTGCCAAATTGCTGAGTCAGGGGAACGAAATGTACCTTTTAGAACACAATGTGCCAAACCATAGTAAACTTTTTTTTTTTTTTTTGGAGAAAACCTTAAGGTTTATAGTGTTTTAGACATTTTTTGGTTTACTGTAGCTCTTTTTTTTATGAACATACATGTATATAGGGATCAGACAGCATGATTTAATAAACACTTATAGGGCTCATGTTCTGACACCCAAATAGATATCTCTTCACAAACAGAATGACCCTATCAATAATCATCCACTTTGTTAAGTAGCAACTATTTTTTAATATGTGAACTGCACACGGTAAGCAAAAATTTACGACTCAATGCAAAATATTTTGAGCCAAGTATGCAAAAACATGACACAGTGGCTATGATTATAAATATAGTTTAAGGGTCAAGATGTACTGTATGTCATGTCATAGAAATAATAAATAGACAATGTGTTTTTATGAAGGCTGTGAAGGCACCCTGTACCTCTCCCTCTGTACTCACCCTGTGAGTGAGCTGTTACCTTAAAATCATTTACATATTGGAATGAGATTATTAATAAAAACCTGCTGTTGGTTTGCTGTTATCAGCAATCTTTTGTTTAGACTAATCTAATTATATACAAGGGTGAGTCAAAAATTATCCACACTCTGACTGTTGAATCTATTAGAATTACATTTTAGAAAAGAAAAATATTATTTTTCCACAAATTCTCCTTCCTTTTCAATATACTTTTCTATACCATCTGTCAACAAGCTTTCATATTTTTAGGCTGAGCTGCGAGCAACGAGTGCACTGCTGTCTTCACTTCTTTATCAGAAGTAAATCTTCATTCTCATAGGGCTGCTCAAATGAAAGTCCAATGGAGTATGCTCAGAACTATAGGGAGAATTCTTCAAAACACCTCAAAACTACGAGTGTCAACGATGTGGGCAGAAATGTGCAGATGTCCATCGGCATGCAAGATTACAACGCCCTTGGATAGCAGTCCTAAGCATTTAATAAGAAGTTCAGGCCTCAGCTCTTTAATAAGCATATCACTGTAACAAGAATTGTTGATTGTTGAAGCTTTTTCCTGAGTGTTCCAATACTGGTTCTTGAGAATCCCAGATACTGTAAGCATCAATCTTCCAGCTGATGGTTGACTTTTGAACTATTTCTTGTCAGTGATTGAGGATGCTTTTTGTTCCATACCATGACGAAAGTTTACTCTCAGTCTCGTAGTGATGAATCCATGTCTCGTCACCAGTAATGATTCTCTTTAAGAAAATTTCACCATCCTGAGAGTATCAGTCCAATTTTTTTGTGTTCTGACACCTTTCTAAACGAACAAGCATTAATATTTTCATCTATTTGAACTACAGTAACTCTTCTATTAGATAAGACTGCATGGACCAGCCTTCGCTCCTCATGTGCATCAGTCTTTTATACATAAGCCTTCAGAAATAAAATAAAAAAATAGACACACTCCACATTTAACTTTAGGTATGTCATTTAAAATAATAATAATAATAATAATTTACCAAAAATTTGGACAGTTTCTCTTTGAGGCAGGACATTCCAGCCTTCTCTCAGGCCAAAATACCAAATGTTAAATGTAACCATGACTGCTTAAGGTGCAAAAAGTGAATGATTTCCCTATAAATATTTTGAGAGGATCCAAGGAATCTCAGAAAAACAAGGCCTTAACATGTCAGAGAGAGAAAAAGTTTATACTCAGATAAAACAGACCAAATACCAAATACAATTATGTAAGTATACAAATACAGTCATGACTCTTTGAACAAAAACTCTTCCCCAAATATGCTACAGTACATGATAATCCATTCGCATATTTGTTTAAAATGAATACACGCTAAATACACAATACACAAAACGAATACAGGTGTAATGCACATAAAATGAATGCATTCTGTATTTCAGTGATTTTGTCTCAACAGTATCATAAATGGCATTTTTATATTTTCTATGAGCATGTGAGTGGTGTGCTTGTGGGTTGCCAGAGGTTGTAACTTCCCCTTCAGGCACTGGCCGTTGGTGTGAAGTCACCAACCACTGAGTGCAATGATGATTGAAAAAGAAAGAAAGAACGAAAGGAGCCAACACCTGGTGATCACCATAAAAGCCATGAAAGTGTGTATACCGTATACACACACTCCAGGTTCTACAACAGCTGCCCTGAGTGCTAAACTCTAACAGTTTATGAGTTTTAATATATGTACACAGATATTCTTTATGATGTTTGCAGTTACAATGTGCAAAATATAGCAAAAATAAATTAAGGGAAATATCTGCATATCTGTCGGTATCCATCCAAATTCAGGATTCAAGATTCAAAGGTGCTTCATACGCATGACAAATATAGACAAAGATGGAATTTTGATGAAGCTCTGAAATTAGTCAGAAGAATATAACAAATTAAAGCGAGAAAATAGAATAGTATAAAATAGAATACAGTATATATATATATATATTCTATCTCATTCTATTCTATATATTTTATGTGTCATATTTTATTATATATTTAAAGTATCATTATATATTAAATAATCTATAGAATATATATATATATATATATATATATATATATATTATTTACAACCACAAAGTCGAAGAGGAATCGGACCATGACGGTAACATTTACATTTAATGTTTTAAAACTGAGCTCATCATCTGTCAGGCGTGAAGCATCTTCGAGTGTCGAATCGAAGCCGCGCGCGTTGCACATTTCCCACCCGTAATCATGTCACCAGCTTTTCTGATTGGCTATGTGTTTGTTCATGCGGACTTTTGATTGGATACTGCTCGATCAAGTACGGCCTCAAGGGGGCGGGGTTTGTTGGAATACGGGAAGGGGGAAAAATAACAGCGATAGAGTTAAAGACCGGGTGAATGATACACTATTAAATAGCTAGAAGCTAAAAATATATTTTTATGCAAATGGCATTTTAAAAAAAATAAAGTTGTTGTAAGACACTGCTAAAGGCGCTGTTGTTTTTCCCCCTTGCTTGGATTGAAGTCACTGAGAGCTGGAGCGGTTCAGTAAAGAAGTCTAGGAGGCCGGAGTCTGTTGGTAAGCTGCGTTATGTTATCCTCGTAGCCACCACGACTAACATCAATACTAACACTAACTGTGTGTCTCATAGGGAACGGATGGGGATGGGAATTTACAGTATCACATCAGCCGTGTCTTGTCATTATTCTGACTGATTTTGAACGAAATGAGGTGAAAGAAAGGGACAAAATATTAGAGATTCCTAAAAGTGAACTCTTCCTGTTGCCAGCTGGTGGCGCTATGACTGAGACTAATAGTAGTCATATCTATGTGATCAGGTTTCCTTTCCTAACATAAAGCTGAGGTTTGATGTACATCGCTCAATGTACACAGAAGTTATAAGCCACTTCCTGTTTCCTTTTATTCGCCATAAGTTTAAAACCTTGACACGGATGAAGTGTTTGAGGTATCAAAAATCCCTTCGCAATTTTGCATCCTTAATGTCGTGAGATCATACTGGTCCAGTTTGGTGGTGATCGTATAAATCCCCTAGGAAGAGTATATCAAATTCCACTGGGTGTGTTTTGCAAACAACCCAAAATAACTGACTTCCTGTTGAGTAGAGCCCATGGCATCCAGCACGAAAGTTGTTCAGCTCGATGAGATCTTAAATGTGTACCAGGTTTAACATGTATATGTGCAAATGTTCATGAGCTATGCAGCTTGATTTCTAATAGTTCCAGGGGGCGCTGCGGAGGCCCTGTGCCAAACCCGGGGCTCAATCGCTCTGTATAAAACATTTTGAAACATTAGGACTTTTCACTCTAAAGATATAAGAAAGTTTTCACATTTTCTTCTATGTCCTTACTTTAAATCCTCGCCATGGCAACACCATTCAGGATATGACAAATTCCTTTGCAGTTTCACATCAGCCGTGTCTTGACATTTTTCTGATTTTGAGGGACAAATTATTAGAGATTTCTACAAGTGACTGACTTCCTGCTGCCAGTTGGTGGCGCTATGACTTTCTGCTCTTAACATAAAGCTGATGTTTGATGGACATCACTCAATGTTGTCATTGGTCTTTCGGCTGCTCCCGGCAAGGGGTCGCCACAGCGGAATATCCAGTCCGCACAACAACTTGGCACATTGCCGGATGCCCTTCCTGACGCAGCCCTCCCATTTATCCAGGCTTGGGACCGGCATTGCATCCAGTGGCTGGGGGGTTTGGGCATTGGCTGGGAATCGAACCCGGGCCTTCCGCATGGCAGGCGAAACACCTACCACTGAGCCACCAGTGCCCCATATGGTCATCACTCAATGTAAGTTACTAGTTATTATGTAACTGAAGTTATTAGCCCACTACCTGTTTCCTTCTATTCGCCGTAAGTTTAAAGCCCCGTCATGGCTGAACCATTTGAGATCAAATTCCATCGGGTGTGTTTTGCAAACTGCCCAAAATAACTGACTTCCTGTGAAGTACTGCTCATGACATGCAGTGTGAAAGTCATTTAGCTCAATCACGTCAAAATGTTTACCAGGTTTTACATGTACATGCAAAGGTTTTAAATGTACTCGCTGCATAGTATGAGCTATGCAGCGAGGTTCTTCAGGGTGCGTGTCCAGGGCCCAGCTGCTCTGGCATTCTAATGACTGCTGATTCCAACCTGTGTGCTGATTTTCATGACTTTTTGAGCATGGTAAGAGTCCCCCCCCGCCACACCACAAAAAGAGCCCCCTTTGTTCATGAGAAAAAACAAAGAAATTGTAATCCTTCGAAGAACGAGAGGGCCCTTTGCACCATTGAGTGCTTTGCTAACAATCTTGGGACCCATGGTGCGATGTCTTCACTAAAACTTGCACAAAAATTTTTTTTTAGAAAATTAAGTAAAATATATGTAAACTCGCTTCACTTGAATAGCTGGCGTTCAGTTTGGCTCCATTCGTTCGCTCGTATTGCTTCATATGCTGGGGCAAATTTCTTGCAAAATTTCGGTTCTTAAAGTGAAAATTTGTGAGGTGCGGCTACTAAATATTTAATAGCTGTGCTATTATCGATATGTTATTTTACAGAATTAGTTTTCATGTAGGCAGCATCTAAACAGCCTAGTTTACTGTCGTTTTTGCTGACTGCTTTTAGAAAGCTGATGTTGCCGCTGCCTGTATGCCTGTAACACGCCTGTGACGGAACTACCTTGATGACGCTGCCTACCATTTCATTCCAGATGCTCATGGCAATCAGTATCTCTCTGCAGATAAAGTGGTGGGTCTGAGGACTGACCATTTTTTAGGCAGCGTTTACAGAAGTAGTTGATGACGCTGCCTAACATGTGACGCAATAATACGCATCACAATACAACGTGAAGTTCGGCGAGGAATGCCTATGATCTGTCACACATGTAGGATAGATAATCAGAATAACATAATGTATATTATATGTGATACAATGGTTTGCCATATGTGATACAAAGGTAATGAAATGGCCAATATTTCAGTGTTCTGTTATAAAGTGCTCCCATAATTGACAGTTTTTCTTTTTTATATCTGGTATACAATGCATTTTATTGGTTTGACCACTAGCGGATTCTTGAGAGAGTGTAGTCAACATGTATTCAATTGACTAGTAATGTAATTTATTTCTGCTACATTTTCATCAACTGTCCCACCATTCACATGATCATTCTAATAAGCCAGTATTGGTATTTGTGTTTGAAACATTTATTTTGTGTACTGGTTTTGTGGAAACTATTAAACAACACAAATATATACAGTAGATCCTTGGATTGCGAGTAACTTGGTCAGCGAGTGTTTTGCAATACAAGCAAAAATTTGTAATAAATCTTAACTTGATAAACAAGCAAGGTCTTGAAATACGAGTAGCATGTATGCGCTCGGTCTGCTGAGGGTCACGAGATCACAACTGAGCCAATGCTGCAGAATTGTGGGGGATCGTCTTCTATGCCTGGCCTCAGTGCGTTCGCGTCACTCGTATAGTCAACACCCGTGCGCACATGTACTGTTTACTATAACATTGTGACCAGGTGTGTACATGTATGTAAAGCATTTATTTACATTTTTTGATTAAGCGTAGTGTAAACCCACCCTCATGGAGAAAAAGGTTTTATATGCTGTAGCAATGTGGGAGACGAATCTGTTTAACGACTATGCATTAACGCGAAATCCTCAAAAGGAGACAAAAAGCAAGTGTCATTAGAGAGGTTTCTTGTTAAAGTCACACAAAAAAAGAAAAAGATTCCAGTTAGCTGACAGAGAATGTCTGTCAGAGAGCAGTGATTCTGTTAGTGTGTATGTGCGCTTGTGAAAATCGTTCTACACAGTAGCCCACCTTCTCCTCTTCACACACATACCAGCTGCAATTCTTTTCAAAGGTAAAGTGCAGGTTAATTTGTTTTATTTTTACTTTATATTTATTATTAACCATTTTTATATGAATAGTTTTGGGTTGTGAATCATCTGAGTTTCCATTATTTCTAATAGTGAAATTTGCTTTGATATACTAGTGCTTTGGATTACAAGCACACTTCCGGAATAAATTATGCTCACAATCGAATGTTTAACTGTATATTCAATTCAATTCAATTTTATTTGTATAGCGCTTTTAACAATTGTCATTGTCGCAAAGCAGCTTTACACAGTCAA
>JAQMYJ010000033.1:9287985-9303442 GCA_030014305.1 Clarias laeviceps
AAAGACTCTTCTTCCTGCAGGCAGGGCCAGGGCAGACCCTGACACCCATCGCTCCGGCTCCCCAAACCTTGCAGACTGCCATGCCCGCCATGCCTGCTATGCCCACAATACCCACTATACCCACAATATCTACGATCTCTCCCTACGCGAGTGAGCGGGTACCTCAGGAGCCGTCATATCAGGCCCCTAATGATCGCCTCTTCTATATGGCGCACAACTGCACACCCGAGTGTCTGAAGCGCATCCGGCCCACGCGACCCAACCTCCACCGGGGCAGAAACCCGCTCCTTACCCCACTGCTTTATGAATTCCGCCGCATGACCGCACGTCGCCGGCTCAACCGCAAGGTCAGTGTGTGTGTGCAAGGTAGCATGTACTGTATGCGCCAAAATATACAGCACTGAAATGAAAAGACGAACAATATTACATTATCGCTCATCTGTGAGTTTATTTCTCTTGAAAGAAACGAACATACACACGATTAGCGTATTGATTTACTGCGGTATGCATAATGTAAGTGTTCGAAGTGTGTGTGCAACCAAAATAATGACGGAAAATATTCTTTGATGACCTTTTTTTTCCCGTGACTAAGACGAGACGTTGACGAGACGTCACGGATATCAATGAGCGGTGATGAAATCAGCATGCAATATTGTTGTGGAAAAAAGACGAGACTAAAATGCGGTTAAAAAAAAATATAAACTAATAAAACGTCTGTCTGTATTTTCCTCAACATATAATTTTTGTCACAATCTGCTGCGATACGGTGTTCATTCATTCTGGCATGAGCAGCAGTGTTTCCCGGGCCACGGTGGTACGTGGCATATCAGGAGTAGTTTGCGCGCGCAGTGACGGGATGTTACAAGCTCAGTCATCTTTAACTCTTCGTCATCACAGCAGTATCACTCAGGCGAAAGAGAAGAGACGATATTTGAGCCCATTTTCTACATATTGAACCAGAGGAAAAAAAGCTGATGTGTAGTAATATCGGAGGGGAAACAGTGGGGGCACAGAATTGCTGGGAAAAATACCACAAACCTGAAGAGATGCATCAAGGCATATCATAATAATCACCAAGTTTTATAGCCTCTTTGTGGTAATTGTTGCCACATGTTAACATAATTATGCTGTGATGTATTTTATTTTATAGTTAAATTGTTTCCAAACACATTAAGCTAATAGGTTAGCAAATGATTGTGACCCATAGGAGCTACAGTATCCCTACAACAGTCTAAGTGTGTAAATTCATGAAATGAAATAAAAAGTTTAAAAACACTGTATTGTCCGTTACTGATCATATTGTTTTGTAGTTAAAAAAAAATATGAACCCGCAGCAGTTGTTTTGACGGTTAAAAATAAATATGATTAGCTGAAAGCATCAGATGGAAAGAAAAATTTTGAATGTTAAGATAATTATTTTGTAAAAGCTAAATAAAAAAAAAAAGGTTTGGGTTAGACTAGATTGTGACTGTGTAGGCTTAATTAATAATAATCTTATTGCTAAAATGTTATATTTTCATTGACTAAAAATACGGGTTCCTCTGACTAAAACTAGACTAAAATGTCCAGACTTTTAGGCGACTAAACAAAAATAGGATAAGATTGACTAAATATGATAAAAACTAACAGACATTTATCCCGGGACTAAGACTAAAATTAAAAATAGCTGACAAAATGAACATTACTTCAGAGTTGAACACACTCTCCTTTAACATTCCCAATAAGTACACATCATGTGGTGTAAGATCGGGGGAAGGGGACGAGTATGGGGAAGGAATCGTTCAGCAAACTCGGTCCTCATTCATGATCACTTCCGTATGAGCGGAAATAATACTCCACTATGAATACTTTGTCCTCCGTCGAAAAAACCCATTTAGATCAACTGTACAACACAACTTCCTTTTCACTACTGTGAACACGTGTGACTGGAGTTATGCCACGCTAACAAACACAAATGTGTGAGTTTCAGTACTGTATATTTTGGCACGTACCATACTGTACTTCATTGTGTTTCAAAACGAACCTATTGGTTTAACACTTTTTTTTTTTTTCTTTCTTACTCCTTTTTTTTTCATCAACCTTTGCTTCAGTTGCTTCTTTCTTGCTTCTTTATTTACTCTGTCTTCTTTCCCCTTTCACCAGATGTCCTTCCATGTGATCTACAAGTCCCCGTGTGGCCTGAGCCTGAGGAACATGGCGGAGATCCAGCGCTACCTCTTCCAAACCCACTGCGACTTCATCTTCCTGGAGATGTTCTGTCTGGACCCGTACGTCCTGGTGGACCGCCGCTTCCAGCCCCAGAGGCCGTTCTACTTCATCCGGGACATCACAGCTGGACGTGAGGACATTCCGCTGTCCTGCGTCAATGAGATCGACAACACACCGCCACCCAGCGTGGCTTACAGCAAAGAGCGCACCCCAGAGGACGGAGTCTTCATCAACACCAGCTCCGACTTTCTGGTGGGCTGTGACTGCACCGACGGCTGCCAGGACAAGTTAGTGTCTCACTCGCGCACGCGCGGCCTCTCACTGTCCACGCACCTGAAACGGAGCTGTGCACGCTTACTCAGATACTCAGAGCTCTGTGCATGGTTCTGGTTCAGAATTGTTGGCTATTTAATTCTTCAGTAGTAATTTGCATATTCCGTTTGGAATTCAGCATCCAGCAAATTTCCATAAAGATAACTTTTTTTCCGTTATTTATAATAAGTAAAATATTATTTATTCATTCATTCATTTTTAAGTAAACGCTCCATCTTGGGTTGTGGACACAGTGGATCGCACACCAGTCTATCTAACAATAATAATAAAATTAATTCTTGTCTGTTACCTCTTTTTCAGTTCTGTCAGTTTAGTGTAGGTCTTTCTAGGACTCTTTGCTTTCTTCTCCATGCATTGCACCAACGTTGCATCATTTATGAGCATACAGTTACGAATACGGCATGCACAATTTTATTTTATTTATTTTTTTAAGCTTGTCAGAAATGTTCTCAGGGCATCTGCCTGAGACTAGAGGTGTGTATTGAGGATGTAACACAGGTCTCGTGAGCAGGAGGTTTTAACTTTCATATGACGCAAGCAGTCATGTATGAAGCTCCTCAGCGCTGCGTTTGATGTAGTAGCTGTTCTGGTGCTTTAAAATTTGACAATTAACTTGGATTTGTTTTTCAAAATGAAAACAATCTAATCTGGAAGAAATTATTACAGGTGCAAATCGACCCCACCCGCCAACCTTCTCAAGGGCATAATGGTAATGCTGAAATTAATTATAAAAGAAAACCCTCTCCTGGGTTAGGTCATGATGATTTCTGCTTCAACAGAGCAAATACAGATATGAATATGTTAATAGATATTATACAACAGTTACTTCCAACCAGGCAGTCTGATCGGATGAGAGGCATTACATCAGTGGTGATAATGGACACCACTGGGAAGTTTAACTGTATTAATCACTCCACATCACAGGTCCTCTAATAAATGTTAATTTATTATTTATATTTAACTGTCGGTCGCACCTGGGTGAAAGTAGGTCGGTAAAGTCCGCCATACTGAGGCGTACGGTGGCTGAGAAGTGCAAAACAGAATAACAAAACCGAAAAAAAACCACGAAAACAATGTAATTTAAATGCTGTGAGGCTGCAATATTTCTTGAGTGACAGATTTCTCTTCCAATCAGTAATAAGAGTTTCATTCGCGAACTATACGTACCTTTTCCGGTTTGACTGAATTGTCGTTGTTTTCTATGATTTGGTATTTTGTTTCTAGACATGTCATTGTGTTTTCTAATTATTTTTGGGGTTGTTATTTTGTTTATGGGTTTGTGATTTGATTTTGTTTTGCACTTCTCAGCCACCGTAGAGGAGAGAGCAGCTACCTGCCGAAAGCCACCTTCAAAACCAGTCACAAAAATTAAATAAATAATTAACTTAATAATTGCTTCTTAGTCGTTCTGAAATGTCTCTATACCATCAGTTTTAATGACTACAAATCTAACTAGCTTGTAACACAAGACTGAATCCCAATTTACTCTCCAACTCCAGATCAAAGGCACGACTTAGTGTGTGTGACACTGTGTTTAACACCCTAGCGCACTAGCACTAACGTTATTAGAAATAATGTTCTAATTAAAGTTATTTGGGGTTTAATCCCAGAACCCAGAAGTTAACAGAGCTGATATTCTAAAGCGTAATAAGTGGAAATATAAAGAGAAAAAGAGACACGCAAGAGATTTTACAGGACTGTCCATCACCTCCATGGGTTGTTCTCACCTTTTAGTTACATAGTACCAGTAAGAATTTAAAACTACTTTGTCCCCTGTTAAATACATTGTTGGTGGCCAGCTCTGCCAGTCGCAGTTAGTCAGTTCCGCCAGATGTGGATGGATACGTGTTGGCGGAGCAAAATAACTTGTTAAATAAAGAAAGAAATTGTATTAATAAATGGTGTTCATGGAACTGTCGTATAAGAGCAGTATCGCACAGTTCGTGCTGTTGTGCTGGATATAACATCCACATGACGTGTAGCGACAGTCAGGCTTTGGGGAGATTTTCAGTGTTTGAATTTCTGAGTTTGGATGTTTGTTTGTAGGTCAAAGTGTTCGTGCCACCAGCTGACGCTGCAGGCGACAGGGTGTACTCCTGGTGGACAAATCAATCCCAATGCTGGATACAATTACAAGCGACTGGACGAGTGCTTACCTACTGGGTTGGTTTCTCACTCACACACACACACACACGAGCAAGCACTTTAAAGCATACTGTAGTCTTAACTGACCAAAAGTGCTGTCTGATCTAATCAACATGATTGTCACGCCTTTGCTTTGTCCCATTCAGGATATACGAGTGTAACAAGCGGTGCCGCTGTAATCCTCAGATGTGCAACAACCGCTTGGTGCAGCACGGCCTCCAAGTGCGCCTGCAGCTCTTCAAGACTCAGAACAAAGGCTGGGGCATCCGCTGTCTCGATGACGTGGCCAAAGGCTCTTTTGTCTGCATCTATGCTGGTACTGAACAACTGAGCTTGATACCTGTGTTTTTGTTTGTTTGTTTGGTCAAATGTTTTAAGTAAATCCCAGGCCAGTCAAATAGGAGCTCTGCATATGAATGGTGTTCTGATTCGCTTTCCTTTCACCTTACTTTATACAGGTCTTTTTGTAATTTTGTGTCCAAACATACGTTCTGGAAAACAGACGTTACCAGTTGATTCAGAACGAGCACACACCACCTCTTTTACTAAATGTATCGTTCCGTGTCTCTCTCAGGGAAAATCCTTACGGACGACTTTGCGGACAAGGAGGGTTTGGAGATGGGCGACGAGTACTTTGCTAACCTGGACCATATCGAGAGCGTGGAGAACTTTAAGGAGGGCTACGAGAGCGAGGCACACTGCTCGGACAGCGAGGGCAGCGGTGTTGACATGAGCCGGGTCAAAATGTCTTCGTCCCAGCAGGGCAAAAATGGCCCCAAGACAGAGGAGCGCAACACGAGCAGCAAAGGTGAGAGATCACCATGCATGAAATATGAGCATGCTAATAGCTGTCTCAGCCTGGCTCTGAAATTTTAATTTAACAGTGCAAAAAAAAAAAAAGTGAGACCATTATACTGAAGTCTGACGAACAAATGGAGATCGGATGTAACTGGGCCGTGAGTTTCATATTTGGGAAGTTTAATCACAAAAGGAATTAGATTGTAGACAGAAGTGTGTAGCTTTATGATCAGATTGTTGAAGATTGTGGGAATTTAATTCCTTTAAAAAAAGTCAAAGGTGAACGAGAGACTCTCTCTGCCAGGCCAAGACTCTTCCGAAGAAGGCGAGAGCGATGACGAAAAAGACGATTCAAACGGTGACGAGAGCGATAGCTCGGACGACACTTTCGTGAAGGACACTTACTATTCCTCCAGCTCGGTGTGGAGGAGCTACACGACTCGCCGACAGGCCAAGGGCATGAAGGAAGGTGAGGATAAAGCTTAAGCTGTTTACATCCGCGCTTAATTATGATGGAAAAATTCATATCATAGACCTTGAATGCTTGCAGTAATAAGCAGTCACATACTTTCATGGTTTAGTAATACACCCACCGGACACTTCATTAGGTACACCTTGCTAGTACTGGATTGGACCCGTTTTGCCTTTAATTCTTTGAGCCATAGATTCAACAAGGAGCTGGAAACGTTTCTTAGAGATTTTAGTCCACTTTGACATGATGGCATCACCAATTTCCTACAGATTTGTCGGCTGTACGGACATGATGCGAATCTCCCGTTCCATCAGATCTTAAACGTGCTCTATTGGCTTGAGATCTGGTGTCCGTACAGCCATGTGAGTGTAGTGCATTTTCAAGAATCATGCATTTTCAAGAATCATGTTTGAGATGATTTTAGCTTTGTGACAAGGTGCATCATCTTGTGTTCATAGATGGACATGGTGAGCAACAATACTCGGGTAGGTTGTAGCATTTAAACTAGGCTCAGTTGGTACTAAGGGGCAAATAAGTGTGACGAGAAAATATCCCCCTCACCACCACCAGCCTGAACTGTTGATACAGAGCAGGATTGATCCTTTTTCTATTTTTTTCCACGTTGTTTACGCCAAATTCTGACACTACAATCCGAATGTTGCAACAGAAATCAAGACTCAACAGACCAGGCAAAGTTTTTCCAATCTTCTATTGTGCAATTTTGAGCCCATGTGAACTGTAGCCTCAGTTGTCCTATGGAGTTTGGAGTGTGTTCAGAGATGCTTTTTGTCATAACTCAGGCATAACAAGGTGTTATTTGAGATACTGTTGCTTTTCTATCAGCTCAAACCCCTCTGGGCATTCTCCTCTGACCTCTGGCATTAGCAAGGCATTTTCTCCCAGAGAACTGCCACAAACTGGGTATTGTCTCTTTTTCAGACCATTCTCTGGAAACCTTAGATGTGGTTGTGTGCGAAAATCCCAGTAGATCAGCAGTTTTTGGAAAATCTCTGACACCAACAACCATACCAAATTTAAAATCACTCATCACTTTTTTTTCCCACATTCTGATGCTCGGTTTGATTTTCAGCAGATCGTCTTGACCGTGTCTACATGCCTAAATGCATTGAGTTGCTGCCATATGATTGGCTCATTAGATATTTGCAATAACTAACAGTTGAACGGGTGTACCTAATGATGTGGCTTCAATCAAATCACTTATTAAGTTGCGTTTTTCCGTGATTTGAGTTATGCATATTGTCAGATTCTTGGTTCAGTAAGCACTATTTTGACACCAAGTTTATTACTGTATCTGGATTGGGCCAGTATGAGTTTGGTAAGGAAGAGGGAACTCTCAGACTCATTTTGACACCAGGATTTCCCTTCTACTCCTGAAAACAACTTTGCCAGCAGCGTAGGTATATAGTGAGGGGAAAAAAATTTCAAAAAACAACTTGGATAGCTTTTATTAAAGTGCTTTAAAATGTCGTTTAGGATTAAAACTTTCTCAATGTTGCTAAAAAATCAGGAAGATATGGTATTTATCAGCCAATGTTTGTTAAAATTAATTTGGTCCGTTTTACCTCACCCCCCCCCCCCACACACACACACACCAATTGCATTAAAAGCATACCAAATCTTTTGCAGAAAATACAAAGTGCTTTCGCCTTCCTTCTTCTGCAAGAGTATCGTTTCTTCTTTTGAGTTTAAGGTTCAGTTGGTGCACTACCACCACCTTCTGGACTGGAGTGTGGAGCAGAAGTTTGACTGAAAAAAAAAAATAAATAAATTGTTCCTTTGTATGAGACATGACATTTAAACAATCAACATCACAAGTTACACAGCATTTCAATGCTTATAAGGTTTTAGATTTTACACTTTAAAACCTATAAGAAATATAGCTGGTTGAGACAAATCAGACTGCAAACTTTAGTGCTATTGAATCAAGTCAAATATCACAATGACCAAAACTAGAATTGAATTGAATCAAGAGTTGAGAGATAATTTACAGCTCTAGAATTCATGAAAATCCAGTTAGTCTGGAAGAACATTCGTAGTCCACAAGAGCTTCTGAATGGAAAAGGGGCAAACTGAATAAGCAGACTCACTAATGTAAACCTCAACTGATGGCCTTGAAATCTAAGGATGGTCATAAGTTCCTGCAACGTTATGTATGGATCACTTTGCTAAGTTTTTATAGCTTATTTATTTCAGTTACATTCATATATTGTTCCAAATCTTTTGTTAAACTCCATTCATATTGACCCCAAGTCATTTCATGTTAATGGTGGAAAGAAAGCAAACTGAAACAAATTCAATTCCCATTCGATTTGTACTGACCTTTCAGCATTCAGTAGTCCAGCTTGTCAAGGAGATGCACAGAGGTATCATTTAAACGAGATGTATGGCTACAAAAAAATCTTTCACATCGCCTAATAACTTTTAAGGAATCTTCTCTTATTTTTAAGAGAAGCAGTATTTAATGGCAAATGACACACACACACACACACACACACACACACACACACATACTCAAGCTATAAAAATATGGCTAGTCTTCCCTTTGGCATCGTTACTGAGTTATCCTGTATTAAACCGCCAACATAATTAGAGAGATGGATGCCATTTTTTGCCAGTTTTGAAAGAGAAGTTTAGCACCCTGAGTTTTACATTGGCACGCAGATAAAATACTGTTCATGGTGATAATTCAGTTTTGCAGCCAAGGATAATCCTTGGGTTTTCTTTTACCATTTATGTCATAATAATAAAAGTCATTACAGTACACACCAATCAGCCATAACATAAAACCACTGACAGATGAAATGAATAGCATTAATTTTCTCATTACGGTGGCACCTGTTGAAGGGTCGGATATGTTAGGCAGCAAGCGAACAGTCAATCCTCAATGCAATGTGAAAAAATTTGCACACGGTGAGGATCTGTGCGACTTTGACAAGCACTGCATGGTGATGGCTAGACAACTGGGTCAGTGCATCTCCAAAATGGCAGGTCTTATTGGGTGATTGCAGCATGATGTAGTCGCTGCCTCCTGGCGACAGGGTAGTGGCTGCCCGAGGCTCATTGAATCACATAGGGAGTGAAGGCTTGCCTGTCTGGTCCGATCCCACAGAAGAGCTACAAATTGCTGAAAACGGTGATGCTGGCTATGATAGGAAGGTGCAAGAACACAGTGCCCTGTAGCTGGATGACGGCCTGTTCTGATGAATTATAGCTGGGGAAGAGATGACACTAGCATGCGTTATGGGAAGAAGACAAGCAAACGGAGACAGTGTGACACTCTGGGCAGTGTTCTGCTAGAAAAATATAGGTCCTGACATTCATATGAATGTTATGTTGACATGCACAGTCTACCTAAGTATTGTTAAGAACAGGCAGTGCCTGACTTACGAACAAGTTCTGTTCTGGGAGCATGTTCATAAGTCTGATTTGTTCTTAAGACTGACAAAGTGTGTCTTATACACCATTGATACGAGTATATAATGTAAAGCAAACCGATTCACTTGAATAAATATTGGTATCTTCTGCACTACAGTGTCTATTTTTTATTTTTTTTTGTACAATAAACGTGAGCTACTTCCACGATTAAACCGGAGGTTGAACCGCAGTCCGTTCGTATCGGACCTCAGATGTTCGTGCGTTTTGAACTACCTGTAGTAATTGTTGAAGTTCACATCTTCATTCCCTAATGACAGTGACTTATTTCAGCAGAATAAATCACTCTGCCAAACTGTAAACATTGTTCAGGAATGAGTTGAGGAATCTGACAAAAACTTCAAGGTAAAGACTTGAACCCATGGAGGCTCTGCCTGCAACTTGTAAGAGAAAGGATCGGCAGCTAACGTCTTACACCTTCAAAGGTCTTCTGAAATCTGTGCCATAATAGGGCAGAGTTGTTTTGGTGGCAGTATTACGCACATGCTGCGTTTAATGGCTGATTGGTGCATAATACAATAAAATAAAACATCTGGCCACAAACCGCGTTCTCTCTGCAGTGCCCTCGTGTGTTCATCTGACTGGACATCTGTTCTTAGTCTGACTGAGGACCTTGACACGTCACTTTTCTAATTGGCCTTTTAGCAGATTAGTTTATAGCCAAGTTATCAAGCAACATCCATTAACTCCCCATGAGGGATAATGAAGTGCTATAGAGAGATTGATGGAGTTTTAGTCATGAAGAGTTCAATTACAGACTGACAAGGAAGTGATGTGGAGGTATAATTAAAGAGGTTTATGCAGGCACTTTCAGCGCAGTTATAAAATGACTTCACATTTATCTTCTCTTTCATTTGCAGTAGGTCTTTCCTCCCACTCTGTGCCAATCTGTATTTCATTTCATTTCAAGCTCTTCTTTCTGTCACACTATGGATAGCATTTTAAGCACTTTGCTTAGCTCTCTCTCTCTCTCTGTGTATGTGTGTATGTGTGTATGTGTATGTGTATGTGTGTGTGTGTGTGTGTGTGTGTGTGTGTGTGTGTGTGTATATATAAACGTATAAATATACTATATTAAAACTTACATGGCCACAAATACAGTTGCATTCTGATTTATATATGATTTATGAATTGCCTGTGGGAGATGGAGTTATAGCGTTTTGCAAAATAATTACAAATGAACACTGATATAGACAAAACAATTTAAAAATAACTTTGCATTTGTGCTTTTCACAACCTTTGTGACCCAAAGAAGCCATGCACAAATTATTTTTTATTAGTTTCTAATACCTTTTCTCAGACCTGCCAAAATTGAGATTTTATATTGCAGTCAAACTATTATGTGTATTTTTTGACATTTTAATTCTGAATTTCTTTCCCTGTGCTTCTCTTTCCAGAGAGTCAGGACAGTAAGGATGGACTGAGTATGTCAGCTGGAGGATCAGAGGACAGGAAGCCCCCTCCTGTGCCAGAGGAATGTGGGAAGAGTAAAGTGGCCTCATGGCTGACCAGCCAGTCCTCTTCCACTGGAGCACCGAATACCAAAATAGAAGGAGGGATAAAGATAGAGAAGAAGGTGAGAAGACGTTGATATCACAGGATGCTTTCTTTTCACTCCTTCTTCCCTCTTTTCATTTCGCGCATATATTCTCTTGTTTTCAACACTCTTGCAGGAAGTGATGACGCTCTCCGACAGCGACGATGTACAAACTATCAGCTCTGGCTCGGATGACAACAAAGAGCGCGCAAAGAAGACTCAGGGTAACGCTCTTCAGTTTGACTCGCAGTGAGACACAGTGTTAGGAGCCACCAGGCATCACGACTGCCCGCCCAATGTTCTGCGAGGTTCCGCCACAGCATGTTGAATTTTGAATGTAATCACTATGCCAAAACTCGCGATGAATCACGATAAATCGTACTCGCAAAACCGCACTGAAACGGCGTAGGTGAGATAGTGGTGTAAGGGGGGGAAAAGCTTAATCGAAAGTGTGCAAAATCAAGGGACAACATAAACAGTTTGTTCTTTTTTCTAATATTATTTTATATTGTTAAAGGTATTGAGCCTTAAAGCTAATATTTTATAGCTCTGAAGGTAAAATAGCTTTGGAGACAAGTTAAGTTAAATCCAGATTAACGCCAGCTTTTGGGTAAAAGTAAAGACCATGACCTTTCTGTCTTATTTCAAGACTTTGTTAAATGTTCAAAGTCACACAAACCCAATAAAATCACCCTTAAGCTGTTTTCCCAAAAAAAAAAAAAAAAACTCTATTGTGGCTGGTGACATTTTCCTCAAACCTGCTGCTGAAAAACTCCAAATAGATGTGTGTAGTTGATAAAAATTTAATCTTTATTAGACAAGCATTTTCTTATCAGAAGCATCTCCATATTGCTTCCATTTGCACTAAGCATTTGTTTCTTAATGTATTCATGAGTTTCAGCTATGTTGTTAAATTAAAAACAGCAAAGAAAACGTCCACCATAACTCAAGACATCTGCACTTTAATTGTGGTGCCTTAAAATCATCTCATCAAGATTGTATCTTCTGTTCTTCACAATCTGAAAACACGATCTAGATTTGCATCTTCATTTTAAGATTTTTCAGAAAACAGAGCTTACAACTTTCTGCATAAGTAATGGCATTTTCTGTCTCTGCTACTATTGATTGACACTTCTGTCTCTCCCCATTCTCTCTCTCATAGCGGTGGTGAAGAGGCAGGTGGCAGTGAAATCAACACGAGGCATCGCTTTAAAGTCCTCACATGGCATGATGGTGAAAACAGGAGGTGGTGGAGGAGGGGGCTCAGCAGCCAATCAGGGCCACGGGGGTGGTACCGGAGACAGCAATTCCAGAAGCACACGGCAGTTCTTTGACGGAGAGGAGTCATGTTACATCATTGATGCCAAACTGGAAGGCAACCTTGGACGATACCTCAATGTCAGTACTGACCCTTTGATCTGAGGGCCAATAAAAACATTATTTTCATTGTCATTGCTTTTGTCTTAAACTGAGCATGACTGCATAGTGTAGAAGATTCATGCACATTAATTAGCAAAGAATTTATTAAAAGTTTTTTGTTTGTTTTTCTCCCCTACCGCATTTTCCTTAACCCATCTTATTCTTACCTTACAGCATAGCTGCAGTCCTAACCTGTTCGTCCAGAATGTGTTTGTGGATACACATGACTTGCGATTTCCATGGGTGGCCTTCTTTGCCAGCAAGTAGGTTATATTTCATTCATAATAGGGCTGAGTTGATAAAAAAAATAATAATAATAACATTTATGCCGTTATTTTCGCACATATTGCAATTGTGACCAAACCTTCTCCGAACCTTTTATTAGGAAGCGTAGATGTTCACTAGCCATTTCATTTCCTTTTTTTCTTTTTTTTTTTTTGTTTAAAAAATATATATATTTATATTATTTTAACCTAAACAAAAGGGAGAGGAACAAATCTGCTATCAGCAACTTCTCCTGAGAAACTTCTCCTGGAAATTTTACCAAACTTTAACAGACCCATTAATAAGAAGCATACAGTAGATGTGCAATAACTATTTCGTTTTCTAATACAGTGGAACCTATTAACGTGCTCTCTTAGGAATTTTCACCACAGAAAGTTAAATTTTGCAAGAAATTTGCATCGGCACACAAAGCATTTTTTTTGGCCAAACTACCGGACGGAACGGAGCTTTTAAAAATTAGTTTGTAGCCGTGGAAAGCCAAGCAAAGTAAATTTAAATCTTGCACAAAATGCCAAAAAAAAACAACGAAAAAAAAAAAAAATCAAAATTCATAAAAGATATAGCACCATAATTGCCAAGAAGGTTAGGATGGTAGCAAGAAGACAAGGAAGCCACTTTCTGTGTAAATTAGGAAAGAAATCTTCACTAAAATGCAGCCGGTGCCGAGTGGAATCATAAATTGAGGTTAAGTGAGGTTTAATGTCTATTTATTTTATATTTTACTTCCCTTACATGTATTTTCTAAATGTTTAGGTTGTTTTTATAAGCCAAAATATGATTCTAGTTTAATATTGTTAATATTCTTGGGCGGTTGAAACAAATTACCTGAATTATTTCTTTTGGGAGAAATTTGTATTGCAATACATTTATATACATCAGGGGTCTCCAAATCCAGTCCTGGAGGGCCAGTGTCCAGCACAGTTTGGTGATTCTTCTTCTCAAACACAGCTGATTTAACTAATCTGTTAATTACTAGGTTCAGTGTGTGTGTTTAGGTGTTGGTGAATTACAAACTGTACTGGTCACTGGCCCTCCAGGACTGGATTTGGAGACCCCTGATATACATAATGAATGAATTATTTTTATTTATATACATCATAAATAATTGTTTTAAATCTAATACTGTAACTTGAAGTTTAATAATTTGGCTACACAGTACAGTGAAACCTGATTGCAAGCAACGCGGTTTGCGAGTGTTCCGCAAGACAAGCAAAGATTTTTAATAAATTTTGACTTGGAACACGAACAAGTCTTGGTTTACGAGTACCGAGTATCATGTATCACGCATGCGCTTCTTGTTTTGACGCCGAGCGACACGTGATCACAACTGAGCCAACGGTTTTTCTCTCTTTTGTGCTGCGTAATTGTGGGTAATCGTCTCCCCTGCTGGGTCTTAGTGCTCGTCTCACTGGTATAATAAACATCCGTACACGCGTGTACTTTTAACTATAACATTGTGACCACGTGTGTGTGTAAAACATATTTTATTTTGTGTCTGTATGCGTGTGTGTACAACGCGCGTGTAAAGCAAAAGCACAAACACAGACCCCTCCTACTTTCGCCTACACAGACACACACACTTTCTCTCTGCTCTACACAGAAACACTGCTCTGTCGTGATTCTTTTCGAAGGTAAAGTGCAGGTTAATTTGTTTTATTTTTATTTTATAGCAGTGATTCCATTAGTGAGTCTATAGAGAGATTTCTTGTTTATTTTTCCGATAAAACAGTGTTTCCATTGTGTGTGTGAAAAGAGTGAAGGAAGGGTAACTGTGTAAGTCGAGGGGGGGGGGCTCCTTACTTTAGCTTCACACACACACAGCGCCTGCGCCACAAACGGAAACACTTATCTGTCGTGATGTATTTTTTATTTCTTTAAAGGTAAATTTAAAGAGGACGACTGCAGGTTAATTTGGTTTATTTTTACTTTATATTTTGTGTTAATTAATTTATGTATTTATTTTTTGGGGCTGTGGAACGAATAATTTGAGTTTCCATTATTTCTTATAGGAAAATTCAATTTATTTGGTATACGAGTGTTTTGAAATACGAGCCCGCTTCCGGAACAAATTATGCTCGTAATCCAAGGTTCCACTGCAATGCCAAATAACTCCACAAGATGTCACTTAGTTTTTGTTGTGGTAGACTAAAGCTGAATGTTTGTTTAGAGGGAAGTTGTTTTGCTATGATGACGCTCTGATTCTCTGCATGACTGAACTACTTTTCCTCAGTAACAGTCAGTGCAGAGTATGATTTACTATATTCTATAGTTCATGTATAACAACTAAGTGGAGTGTCGCGGAGAATGGGCTTGTACAGTTGATGTTTAATACTGTTAAAGCTACAGTATGGATTTCCACATCCAGATGTGTTTTTCAGATCTTTAAGCTAACTTGCTATCTTGAAGCTGATGGTAACTATAGAGATCTGATCACTGATGTTTGATATTTGCTTCATATTCAGAGATTCTTTCCTCAGTATAAACCAATCGGATAGGAAAGTGACCTGACGATTCTCATTCACATTTTATAAATGTAATGTGAAAACGTAAAATCACTGTCTGCTTTAAAATAGGACAAAGAAAAGTAGTGAAAGCCTTTATTGTTTGGCCTGCCTGTGAAGCATGGGTGACGCGTATTGATCACCGTCCATTGTCTTGCATCTGTGCTGTTCGTTATCTGTCGTCGTCACACCTTTCCTCGGTCCACAACTCAACAACAACCAGATCTTCACAGAATCTTTATTAGGAAGCATAGATGTGTGCTAACCATTTAATTTTTAGAAGTAGCATGTTCCTTGGGCAGCCTT
>JAQMYJ010000033.1:9314916-9358268 GCA_030014305.1 Clarias laeviceps
ATATAAACCTGTATAAACCTGTACTAAATGTATTGCTATATGTTGGTATGTATGACATCATGATAATAAGTTTATAATATTATTAATATTATATTAATATTATTAATATACTGTAATATACACCATACTATTTTTCTTTTCCTGAAGTGTGTGTATACATTTTTTGGCTAACTTTTTTTTTGGCACTGCTCCTGACACACGTATCTTATTTAATTTCATACTCACACATGTTTTTACTCTTCTATATTTGTATTTTTTATACCTCACAATGTACAATTACATTTTATTTTATTTTGTAACTTTTTTTTTTTTTTTTGTAGCTTTTATACATTTTTCAATTTGTATATTCCAATCACATTTTACTTTGATTTTATTTTCATTGGAAGTTTTTATCTTTATTTAAAAGTATTCTCTAGTGAGAATCTTTTAGATTTATTTCTAAAATTTTGATATGAATTTGACTTTGAATTTGAAAAGAGAAAGAGAGAGAGAGAGAGAGAGAGAGAGAAAGAAAGTTATATAGAGTTATTATATAACATACCAGGGAGAAGTGAATTCCTTTTACACAAAATGGAGCACAAAACAATTGCAGCATACTAAAGTACACAACATAAATTTCCTGACATACAGGATGTTTGGGTGGAAGGTCCTTAAGTATTTTATCCGCTGTCTAAACATAGCAAAAGCCACATATATAAAGAGCCAAGGCCATGTTGTTGGTGAGATGTACAGTAGGTATTAAATTATAACAGTAGCAAATTCCCCATGAGTTCATCAAGTATCTTATTCTGAGTAAAAGCTGCTCCGATTGTCTTGTTTAATTTCACATTTAGGAAGAAGTTTTATTTATCCAAAATATTAGTAAATACATAAGTACATATAATGAGATACTGGAATTCTGGACAGCTTTTAAGCAGAAACATTTATGGATAAGTTTTACCCCTATAATGCGGAGAAATGTAATAAATGTAAAGAAAAATTAAACATTTGCATTGAGATATTCTGACGGTTCTTTTGTTATTGTGTAGGGGACACTAAAGGGTGCTTTGGGCTTCCTCAACAACGAAAACACACAGCTGGACATGATGACCCAAAAACAGGCAACTGAAGTCACTAAGACCCAGGTAAAGACTTGTTGTACAGATAAAGAATTATTGAATGTATATTGATGTATATATTTCTTTTCTTTTATACAGTGAGGTCAATAAGTATTTGATCACCCTGTGATTTTGCAAGTTCTCTTATGGGGTCATCATGGAGGGGTCTACAATTTTCAGCATAGGTGCATTTCCACAGTGAGAGATATATATACTGCACAAAAAAATGAAAGGAACACTTAGTCCTGGTTTGACTTGAACCTTACATACACATATGAGGGGTGTTCAAGTCAAATCGGGACTAACTGTTCCCTTAATGTTTTGAGCAGTATTTCTACAGGAAGTTTTCAGTAAAGATAGACAGTAAAGGCTGTACACTATAATAAAAAAGATTTTTTTAAATTTAAAAATATATAAAAAATAATGGAAAAAAAGGCAATGTGATTTTTTCAACTTAAGATCAAAGTCATTGAGCTAACTTACTTAGCCCTTATCACTCAGAGCATTATTTGTTTTTCAGACATTGTTTGTTCTGCAGCTTTTTTAATAAACATATTTCAGCACAACCTAGACAATATGATGAACTGAATTTTATTTTATTTTAGCAAACTATACAAACATGTCTGAGCAAAATGGGTCACATAGGTAAAGAAATAGCACAGATACACACAATCACCTGTTTTTCTGGTTGTTTCTGGTTGTTTCTGTGACCAATAATAATAATAATAATAATAATAATATGCATATTTTGAGAGTTCTACATTTTTGCGATGTCAGGGTTTTAAGTTGGAAAGCTAGTTGATAAATGATCAGCTAACTCAAATTCCTAGATTCAGAAAATTTGAATGAATTTGTTCATTAACATTTTAAACTATTTGTTCAAACAGAACAAGAATTTTAGATCACTATTTGTCAATGGTACTTTTTGCCTAGATCTCTTTAAACCCACACGTGACTAGTGTTACCATGACCAGTGTGAGAGTGCAAACATGCCACCCAGCCCCTCCCACTCTCCAAAAGCACAGCCAGGGATTCAAACTCACAACCTCAAGATGCAAATGCTTTTCTGTTACACCACACAAGCGTTCATTCAAAGGATGAAACCAAAAATTTAAATTCTTCCTGAAGGACGTTTTGGCTCTCATTTTTAACAGGTTTTTGTCTCTTATTTTTTATCCATTTCTGTTTCAAAAGAATGTTTTTTTTTTAACCACATACAGTAATAACTATAAAAACATTTAACTTAAGACATGAACCAGTGAGAAACAGGTGCAGATGATGAGAGATGATCAGGCCGGTGATTAGTATACTGCTGATGCTTAATGCTGAGTGGTTGGAACAGACGAGAGGGGAAATGAGGTCGCTGTTGAGGTTGTTCCAAACAACCACTTTTTAAATTGTACATATAGGCACTTCGCAGCCTGTCACTGTGAAACATTTGCTCCAATTATTTTAATTTAAGAAACATAATTAAATTTAATATGAAAAATGGTGGCTCAAGATTTTTGCACAGTACTGTACATGTGTTTTGCATTAGTATTCATTAGCACACATTTTGCAGCATTAGACCCTGGAAGACAAATGGACTTGTTATTATGAATCTATAAAAATAACTCATATTATTGAATAGGGTATGGCTGTAGATGTGGACAGAGGTAGCTCAGTGGTTACGTCATTGGACTAAGGAAGGTGGCAGGTTCAAACCCCACAACCACCAAGTTGCCACTGTTGGACCCTTGAGCAAGGCCCTTAACCCTCAACTGCTCAGATGTATAATGAGGGGGAAAAAATGTAAGTCACTCTGGATAAGGGCGTCTGCCAAATGCTGTAGCGTAAATGTAGATCAATGCAGTTTTCAAAATCCAGTTGGCATTGAAAGTCACGTACTTAATTAAATAGAGTCTATTAGTGCACAATGTCAAGTGTCACATGTTCTCGATAAAAATACACCTGCATCTGGAAGAACATCTTTAAACAGCAGCATGATGAATCAAATAAAGGCTCAAAACTTTGACATAATGGTGAAAAAAAAAAGTCTAATTAACCTTTAGTCACAGTTCAAATTTATTTGCACAGTCAAATATAAGACATACACTAAAGCCTTATGCACATACAGTAAATGCAATAAAGCATAGATGCTTTTAAAAGTGTAAAATGCATTAGTGCTCCCAGGTATACTTATACTCATAGCAGATTTTTAAAGAAATAAGCTAGTTATTTTTCTCTGAGCAAGAATCTGAGTCTAACTCCAATACATGCTTCTGTTTCTGCAAAAAAAACCGGACAAACTTTATTATGTCTATTTTTGTCCGAGTTATGTATTATGTAAGATGTTGCTTTTTTTACTGATACTGCAATTCTTTTTCTGTAATTTTAAAAACGTGGGCTGAATACTTATGCAAAAAAATATACTACTATACTAGTTCACAACTAGGAGTCAACTACGTCCACCTAAAATACCTCTTTAAACATTACAGATGAAGGCCAATCAGCTTTTAGCCCAGATATCTGCTCAGTTTGAGGAGATGCACAACTTCCTAAAGAAGAAAGAGGCGGAAATAAAAAAACAGTTGGCGACTCAAGAGCAGGATGCCGTCACCGCCATGTGCAAAAACACATCCCTGATCAATAAAAGAATGATGGAAGGAAACGAGTTAGAATGTATTTTTCAGTCTGCATTGGATATTAATCAACCTGATCACTTCTTACAGGTAACCCTATAAATAGAAAGTGCATTAAACAATTTAATCTAGTTTTAGATCATTTATTCATCATTTCCTTTTTTAAATGTTGGAAAATCACTTACTTTACTCTGTGTATTTCTTTTCCTTTTCAGTGGTGGAATGAAAAAGGATTTCCTGTTACACAAAGAATGAAACCAAAAAGCAACATGAATCCAAATATCAAGTAACTTAATCGCAAGAGCAAATATTTTACTTGTAACCTTCAGATGAGAATTCCTCTGACATGAATAATTTGTATCTAATTTACTAATGTTTTTTGCTTTTGATGTTGAAGGTACGAGTCACGGGCTAAAAGTCTTAGAGTAATTCCACACTCCTTGTTCTTTGGCCCTTATGAGACTCACCTCCAGTTCTTTGTATGGAAGGCCATGCTGGGAGCAGTTAAGCCTGGTCAGTCAGGTTATCATGTTGAACCTTTTGAGATTCAGTCCCTTACTCATTTCCATTAGTGACTCTCCTACTTTGTATTCCAGTTCCAGAGATTTTAAGCATAAAGGATTCTACAGACGCTTACCTCAAAACATCACCAGGAAAATCAAGTGTCCGGCAAGCAGACAGGCAAACCGGTTATTTCAAGGACTACAATCCAGGCGCAGTCTCTGAACAGACGTTCCAGTCTGGCCAGCACTACTGGGAGATTGAAGTTGGAAGCAAGTTAGACTGGAGCATCGGGATTATAACAGAGTTGGAAAAAGGATTCAAAAAGCAATCCATTAAATCAAAAGATCCAAAAGATGTATATCTCAACTTGGTCAACGACGAAGGATACACCCTGAGCTCAAACGGCGAAGAGTTTCCCATTGAGGTCAAGGGAAAGCCCAGCAAAATAGGGCTCTATCTGGACTGTGACAGGAAACAGGTCTCCTTCTACGATGCAGACGTCATGACCCAGATTCTCCTCACCGGCTATAAATCCACCCAGCCTTGCTGCATTGTTTTTTTCCCAGGAGTTTACCTGGATGGAGCGAACATCGACCCGGTCACAGTATGTTCATATAGGTCTAATTCCACACCCAGTCCATGATACCAACCTAACATTCCCAATAATCTCAATCTACTTAGATCACTTAGATATCTGGATTTTGAATTGACTAATGAAGATATTATTCTTGGGTTCTAGGCAAGCTTATACCACGTGTTTATGCAACCATTTAAAAAATGATTAATCATATTTCTGCTTAGGCTTGAAACAGACAAAGGGGGACTCAGAAATGTGATTACAAAGAAGACATTTTCTTGTATTGAAATGCAAAATGATTCGCTTTTCTGTGAGGAGGTTATTAGCAAGCTAATGAATATTAATGAGCATTGGGGATCTGCCTCATGGATATTAATGACCACTGGGAGAAAACCGGATATATATAAATATAAGCTCCATTTTCAGATTAAATATCACTTGAGATGCGTTTTGTACACAATTAACACTTTGAGACATAGAACATTGTTTTTATTTGTTTTCTAACTTTTTTTTACTATTCAGTATGCTTTTAGAAGAAGAGAACTGAAATGAAGGCTGTAAGAGTTCTTGAGTTGTTCCTCTGGGTTTATCAAAAAAGCACTTAGAATGTGAGCACGTAGACACTTTCCTTTTTTTCCAGCGGTATATATATGTATATATTGGTCTAACTATGATGTTTGCTAGGTGGGAATATTTCTTAACCAGTGTAAAAGAAAGTAAATATTATAAACAAATATGATAATTATGTCTATTAATTAAGCTGTACATAAACTTTATTTGTTTCTATCTGTATGTACAACATCTTTGGATGTATGTACATATCTAAGTGTACATAAAATAAGGTCAATGCTTATATGTATAGAAAACAGATTGCATTTTAAACATGTTGGAATGAAACGGAATGAAGGAATGGAATAGAGATCGCGAATGGAGGAATGGAGATCATGAGCCAGGCCTTCTCGTCCAACATCAAATGAAAGGGCACGAATTCCCACAGAAACACTCCAAAATCTGGACAGCCTTTCAAGCTGTTATAGCTGCAAAAGGGGGACAGACTCCATATTGAAGTATATCAGCCAAAACATGGTATTGGTGCTAAAAAGTGTCTCACCTAGGTAAAAAAAAAAAAGTAGGATCATGTAACAGCCATTTTATGTAGTGTCTGTAACTTTTTTTAAATTCAAATCTTTCAATGATCTTAATTGTCGTTCAGATGAAACTTGGCCAATTTGGAAAAAGACATATAAAAAGACATAAACCTGAAAATTTTTTATTTTATTCTAAAATGCATAATTATTAAGATATTGCAAAACGAATTTGACATGGTTACGGACATTACAGATTTCTTTGGGAAATAATCCTTAATTTTGCACTGAATGTTTTAATTTAAGTAACATTTTTTTTACAATCAATACAATCATATGCATTTTAAATTATTATTAACACTGAAAAATGGGCATTTTTGGAACAAGTACAAAATCCTCTCTCCAGAATATCTTAAGTTAGCAACTTGAAATTTTTGGGGAAGCAACACTGGTCACTTCCATGTTGCATAAACTTCAGAAGTAGCTTCTTTGGCACACACATTTTCTGTATTTTATATATATATATATATAAGAAAAAATAAATAAAAGCACCGATACTGTGTTTTGGCTGTATGTTTTTGGATACATATTACGTAATCCAGCATTTTCTATTAGTGAACATGTGTTTTTTTTTTTTTTACATTATTAGCCTGTTTTGATGAAAAACCTCAATAAAACTTCTTTATCTTTAAAATCTTGTTTATTGATTTTCTTTTTGCTTTCAAAAATTTCGAATTTCTTTTTAATCTTTTTCATTTTTCTCATTTTGAAAGACACTTCTACCATTATGTAGATTTTCCACAAACATGCAATAAATATTGTATCTCAAAGAGAAATTACTGTATAAACCTTTGTCTATCCCCGATGTGCAGCTCTAAGTGACAGTTTTAAGCAAATGTTTGTTCTCTACAACAATCTGTGAATGTGAGGTAAAGCTTTAGTGTAAACTGTTTTTCTCAGTTGTCTAAGACACAGAAGTTGTTGTTGTCAGCTGCAAGAAGAATGCGGTGGACAAGAACAAGATGTTTCCATTTCCACACAGAGGAACAAATTGGGGTTAAATTACATCACTTTACAGTCCCGTTCAATGTGCTGAGTCATGGATTAATCTGGACTTTCCACTGACAAAAATAATCCGGAAATAATTAGCAAATTAATGATTTCTTGTTTGTTTAAGTACAGTTGAAGTCTCAGTGAGGGTATATACTGAATATACAGTACTCATTGGGAATATACTGTATATGGATGTACAGAGTATAATGAAGCACCTTGTATAATGTCACAACCGAACGGTTGATCTCATGACTAAGAACAAATATTGTGAAATTCCCACTTCTCTTAAAAAGGGCATTTTATTTTATTTTTTTTAGTATTGCTCAATCTCTAATGTTTTCCCCTTGCTCTATTTCCCGTCAGTTGCTGCCCTTTTCCAGAATCTTGGCCTCTCTCTCTCTCTCTCTCTCTCACACACACACACACACACTACTTTCTCCTCCCGCTGTCTCTTGTGTAAGAGTTCACAGGCCCTGTACATGTCAGCGCATGGCTCGCACATGGAGAACGTGACTAGGTGGATAAATATTGGCAGGACTTTGTGAAGGGGGGCAAAAAAGAAAATGAAAGATGTAGAGAAGCCCAGCCTTCTCAAAGCATTAGCTTATTTAAACTTGCTGCTGTTAGAATCAAAAACCTAACAGGAGGAGGACGCAGAGATCATAAAAGGATTGCATTTATAATCCGTGCCTAAGGACTTTCTATAACTTGTGTTTCATCATGGAGGAGAACTACAGCAGCTTACAGGAGTTCACAGAGGATCCCACCTCAGCCAGGGGAAACAAGCCTATACTCTACTCATCACACAATGGACAAGGTGTGTACGTGTGTGATTAAGAGGGAGGTGTGCTCAGGATCCAGAAGATGATTATTAATATGAATTATGTGTGTGTGTGTGTGTGTGTGTGTGTGTGTTTGATCATTCACAAGGATGATCCTGACTTCTGCTGATGTCTTTATGTTGCAGCTGGTATTGTTAAAAGATTGGAGTGTGTGAGGAGACAGATGGTGATTTTTCTAATCGCCACACTGTTCATTTCAGTTTGTGTTAACATAGCACTGGCTGCTTTCTGTAAGTAACACATTTCGACATAGACTTTGCATTAACATTCTCTTTAAATCCATGACAGAATATAAATGTACACAAATTGGCATACATTGCAGATTATTATATATGAATATATGGCATGATATAATATGATATGATATGATGTGATATGATATTAGCTTATATTAGATTGCATTGCATCTCTTTTTCTCGAACACACACACACACACACACAAACCCACAGTGTTTCAAAGGAAATCCAGCAGTCCCCCCAGTGTAACAACTGCAGGAAGTCCGGTCTCTGATGAAGCTCTTCTGTCTCTGAAACTCTCGTCCCTGCAGGAGCGATTCTCCCGCCTCTGCTCTGACTACACAACTCTCGGAAAGACCTGTTCGGCAAACGGTGAGAAATGTTTAAGCATGTCCTCTTCCATTCAGAGCATCCTCCTGAGGCGGGTTAATGCAGCAGACAGGATGGGACTGGATCTTCACTTTGAATCTGGAAACGTGTTTTGTTCCCAGTCAGGGTTTACCAATGAAAATTTTTTTTTTTTTTTTTTTTTTTTTTTGCCATTTGGGTTTGTTCTTGTCTGGGGATCTGGAGAAGGCGTTCTAGTTCTTAGGCTCTTTGGTATTGTTGCCCTTTGGTAAAGTAAAAAAAAAAAAAGACTCCTTACTTCATCCATTTCACAAATGCTCTTTGGTTTGACCCTTGTTTATCGCCTCGTCCAGTGAAGCAGTGCATGCCGTGTCCCGATGGCTGGAAACACATAGAGCAGAAGTGCTACTACTTTAGTGATGACAAACTAGACTGGAACAGGAGCAAGCAGAGCTGTGCATCTATGGACAGCCAGCTAATAATACTTCACACCCATGAGCAACATGTAAGTATGAGGCTATGTATGTTTTTATATGTACAAAATATGTTTATTTTTATTTGAAAAAAAATAAAACGTTTTTGACTGCATACATTATTTAATATTTTTTAAAGGTTGCTGTGGAGAAAATAGCCCGCAGTTTGGGTAGGTACGAATACTATTACTGGATCGGCCTGTCGGACATTGAGGAAGAAGGAGTGTGGAAATGGGTGGACAACACGCCGGTCAATATCACGTAAGACTACACAAGAGTAAACAGAACAAAACGTACACGATACACTGCCTGGACTAAAAAGTCACATTTTTATTGACCGACATCAAGGGACTAGGGAGACATAAAATGATTAAAACTGGGATAAGAACTGTCTACCACATTATTACAACCTTTTCAGGCTTTTCCTGAAAAAAATATTAATGATCATCATCTCAGATTTCTTTAAAAAAAAAAAACTGATGAAGTAGCATTATAAATAAATAAAAAAACAGTGGAAATCACGGCTCTGTTTAATAGTTAATGTAAGAGTCATTTTCACACACATACAATGTAATGAGAACTCGCAGGATTGGACCTAAACAGCGGTGTGGTCGTTAGAAAACCACTTAGTGTGACTCATCAGGAAAAATGCCTCCAATTTGGTAGGGAGTATAAAGATTGGACTTTGGAGGATGGGAAAAGGGTGATGAGGTCAGATCGACCCAGAGCGATGGGTGTGTCAGGGTAAGAAGGGAAGTGCATGCATAATGTCCGCTGTACAAGACAACTTGTTGGTCAGTCGGTCAGATCTAGGCTCAGTAACGTCATGCGGCAATAAAATAAAGTCAGCTGACGACCTGAATATACTGAATGACCAGATTATCACATCTATTCATTTTCCAGGACTTGAACTGTGAAAGTGTGGTTCTTGAAGCATTAGGAATCATTTACACACACAAACTGGCCACCACATTGCGCACCATAATCAACTCTGAATCTGGTCTAAATATTAAAATGTGATGTTCTTTAGGACAGGCAGTGTATATTAACCCCTCCACACACACACACACACACACACACGTAAATGTGTGAAAGCCAAACGAAAACAATTTAAATATTTGACTCAGCCACCGCTTTGAAACAAAGGTGCACTGGATCAATGCAGTCAAGGAAAGTTTATTACATGCTGTATATCAATGCTGTTTTGTCACCTTCATCGACTTCCCCTCACCGCTTCCCCTTGAGGGAACTCTGCTTGGTAATGGCCTTTCCAATACTTCATTAGCTTGAGTGATGTTTGTTAGATGACCCAAGGAGTCAACATGACTGTAGGCCTGAGCAACAGATCTTACCTCTACAATATATACAGGCATTAGGAGGTGGAAGAAATATATCACTGTATGTGTTGCGGCTTTTCCTGAAGCCTACCATTATCATCATCATCATCATCATCATCATCATCATCATCACAGATTTCTTGACCCTCCACATGGTCAACTAACAAACTTCACTTGATGTAATGAATATCATTTTCTAATATTTGTGAATTCAATCAAGTTAAGGACAGGATCGATCTCGATCAGGAATACACTTGTGAGCACAAACATTAACGTAGTCAATATGTCCTATGTTTAAGCTATTGGTATTATAAATATTTAATAGTAATCACTATTACACTGGGAAGCAAATGATCAGGCAAGTTATATGTGAATTTGAATTGCAGGTAATCCCTTGCTGACATTCAGTAAGTTTTATACGTAAGAAATTTAATATCAGTTAACGTTTTGTACACACTCTCACTCATCATCTATAGCTTTTTATCCTGTATACAAGGTGGCAGGGAGACTGGAGCCTATCCCAAGAGACACCCCGGACGGGATCACACGCTCAATTACACACTCATTCGCACACTTCAGGCAATTTGGAAATGCCATTTAACCTAATCTGCATGTCCAAGCACAGGGAGAACATGCAAACTCCATGCCCATAGACGCTAATGTGGGAATCGAACCCGGACTCTGGAGGTACAAGGGGTAAAATAATTTGTCTATTATTGCTCTGAAAAGGGAATTAGGTCTCAAACAAGCCACACCCACTTGTCTAGCTTGTTTTTTTCATGTTAATCTGATGAACTGTCTTGTTTAAAGTCAGAAGTTATATTCATTAAAATTATGTCATTTTCACTATCCATGGATGATGTCGCAATCTCATCAGTACTCAAGTAAGGGTTTCAGTGGGACTGTTGCTAGAAGTGGAATTTCAGTTGGCAAAAACAGACATTCAGAGTAAACATACACACGGTGGAACATCCCAGTGTGGTTATACTAAATGTAAACACTCTTGGAACGCCACTTGTCCAGGCATATCAGGAGATAACGTGTATAATATTTGAAAATGTTATTCGAACTTTAAGAGCTCACTTGATCAATCCGGAAACTTCCAGACTTGTGTGAGATCTTAATTTGGGTCTTGACTCAGATGAGTGCAATATACTTGTCAAATAACCAAATGTGCTGAAAAACATGGTTTCATTCCAGTGTAGTTACTGCCAAAATCAAGTTTATTCTAAGTGAAAAGTCACATCCTCCTCCCACACTGCTCTGACACAGTCGAACGTGATTCAAACAGCACACAAGAGACAGATGTTTTTCTTCTCTCTGTTGCTACTTCCAGGTACTGGAACCAATGGGACGGAGAGCCCAATAATCACCAGTCTGGGGGGCTTCACGGTGAGGACTGTGCCGTGCTGAATTCTCACTCCAAATCCTGGTTTGATGTCCCCTGTGACCACATCTACAGACACATTTGTGAGATGGATGCCGTCACTGTAAACTGATTCACTGTGCCATTAAAGATAGAAAAAGAAATAGTACTCTGAAAAACATTGAATTTTATTTTATTTTTAGAAAATGGGGAAAAAAACTATGTTGTGCTGTGTGTTCATTTATGAATGTGCTTTTTTTGTACCTTTGTGCTTTGCTTCCAAACAAATAAAGAGATTTGATAAAAACCTGGATCTTCTGTAAATAGATTGCAACACTGGCATGGGGAGACTTTGGACAGAGATGTTTGTAGAGATCAAACAAAGTGTAGTAAATCAGCCTATTGGTTTTCTAACAAAGTTTTAACTTGAGACTTTGACCTGTTTTTACTTACATAATGACATTTAAAATATTGTGATGAGGATTTATTATTATTATTATTATTATTATTGTTATTATTGTTATTATTATTACAGTACTATAGGACATTAACTAGATGGAACTTAGAAAAGAAAGCAACAGTTACAGGATATGTACAAAAAAACCTCACAATATAAGTACAGAACATATAATAAGGAGCAGGTGACGATATCTAATATACTGTATAAATTAGTTTGATGAATAGGTTAGTTTTATTCTATAAACTATTGACAACATTTTCCCTAATTACAAAGACGAATATGGCATTTATTTAAGTGCCATGAATATAAAAATAGGGCATTTATTTAATTACCTGTTAGCAGTGTCGCTATGCACCTCCAGGGTCTGGGTTCGATTTCCGCCTTGGGTCTCTGCATGTGTGGAATTTGCATGTTCTTCCCCTGCTTGGTGGGTTTCCTCCAGGTACCCTGGTTTCCTCCCACAGTCCAAACACATTCAGATCAGGCTAACTGGCGTTCCCAAATTGCCCATAGTGTGTAAGTGAGTGTGTATGTGTGTGATCTGCGATGGATTGGCACCCAGTCCAAGGTGTACCTCGCCATGTGCTGAAAGATCCACAGTATATGGGACACCTCGATATAGACGATGAGAGATTAATTTTTAATCAATAGAGTACTAATGGTGGTGTAGCGGTTAGGGCTGTTGCCTTGCACCTCCAGGATCTGGGTTCGATTCCCGTCTCCGTATTCACAGAGTTTGCATGTTCTCCCTATGCTTGGTGGGATTCCTCCCACAGTCCAAAGACATGTAGGTTAGACTAATTGGCGTTGCCTGTAGTGAAATATTTGGTGGAATAACCCTGAATTGTAACCATAGCTTTCATGTGTTTTGACAGTCTTTCCACTGGTCTTTCATACTGCTGTTGGGTAATTTTTTGCCAATCTTGGCACAAGAATTAAAGCAGCTTTGCTTTGTTTGATGGCATGTGAACATCAATCTTTCACTTGATCACATTCCAGAGGTTTTCACTGGGGTTCAGATTTGGAGACTGATCTGGTGGTTGTCCATAAACACCTTGACTTGGCTGTGTGGCATGGAGCAGAGGAAAGAAAATGTTCTTCCAACCTTGACTCATATGACCTTCACAAAGGCAAATTTGCCAGATTCCACCAGATCATCACCAATCCTCCTCCACATTTCACAGTTGGTAAGAGACACTGCGGCTTGTAGGCCTCTCCAGGTCTAACCATAAGACGACCAGATGTTGGACTCAGATAAGATGACCTTACTCCAGGTCTCTCCTGTTCAATTCTTGTGGTCTTTTGCAAATATCAGCCTGGCTCGTCTTTGCCTCTCATTGATGTAGGTCTGTTTTTGCATGATTTCAGCCCCACCTCTAGTAGCTTAGTTTCGAACCGTCCACACCGTGCTCTTCAACCCTGCTTCGGTTTGCCGCTGTGTTTGAAGGTCAATGTTGCTTTTTGAATTATGGTCTTCCTAATCAGTATAGAAAATTAGTCTTCAACCTCGACTAGTCTGTAGCTTTGTTATCCCCTGTGTCTGCTGCTTGACCTTGTTCTTGTGTGCCGCCGTCTTTGAAATTTTCCCGAATGGAAGCAACGTGACGCTCACTGTGTCCCTGAGCCAGTAAAGCCAGGACTGAACCCTTCTTTTCTTCACTCAAAACTTTTCTTTTCAACTCTTTTGGCGAGATTGATGGTTGTTTTAAAATTCCAATTACCTTTGAGGTACTGTTAGCACAGTTTTCACCATCCTGCTGGTCACATTACAAAAGGAGAGTGATGATCGCATCAGCGGGTTTTATACTTTGCCTCATTAAATAAGATTTGATTCGGGTGAACGCCTCATCAGTACCTCATAAAGCAGAATGAGGTGTGCTTGTGTTGAAATTCGACAGACAATGGAATAGAGTGGTTGCCATACTTGTAGTGATTTGCAGTTTTCTCTCTTTTTTCCAGAGCTGTATAAGATGAAGGACAGACAATAGCAGGAGCAGATGGAAATAGATGATGTAAAATAAAAAGTAACGATTATAAAAACTGAATAATAATATTTAGACATGAATTACTTCCATAATGCCTATATTGTCGAGATCTATAATGAATAAGTGAAACAAAGATAAATAAATAGCAAAACAGAGGGTAACCAAACTATGTCTCTATGTGTGGATGTCTCCGTGTGCATGTTCTACTGACTGCCTTTTTTCTGTAAAAGCTGTGTCCTTAATAAAGATAATGGAGAGTCCTTGTGCCACCGCTATCCAGAGGGAGTGAACTTGTTGACAAGCCCAAATGGCAGCAATCCTCAGTGCTACCTAAGGGGCATTTTAAAAAGGTCTTTTTGACAACTGAGCCCATTTTAAACATTTCACCTTGAGTGATATAAGTCCTGTGAATGATTATGTACCGTATGAGTTGTACATTTGTAATGCTGGTTAGAGAAAAGATATTGTTACAGATTTGTGTCCAAAAGTTGGAGTTGAATTAGAGGAGAAGGCCATATTCGTATTTCATATGAGTTTATATCGTTTAGATATTGTCTTCCTTGCGCTTTTAGTTATCAATTTAAATTTAAGCAAAATCACATGAGAGAGAGAGAGAGTGCTGTTGTAGTGAATATCAGTATGGCTGATATTCAGTACAACAGCATGACCTCGAGTGTGATGTTGCTCTTATACAACAGTTACATAAACACAATTTCTTGTCAATAGATATATTAATAATTATATTATATCGAAGTTATAATTCTTTAATTATTGTAATAATTATTATGTACAAAACATAATATAAAAGTATATTTCTGCCAACACATATCCTTCTCCCACCTGGCGGAGCTGGTGCCCGAGAGTTAGAGACCGACAGTTAGTGTAATTAACAGGGGTGAAAGTAGCTTTAAATTCTTACTGGTACACCAAAAGTGAAGAGAAGAAACCATGAAGGTAATGGACAGTCCTCTAAATCTCCGGAGAGAATCTATCCCATGAGACTTAGGGCATGAGGCGGGGTACACCCTGGATGGGTGTCTATCAAACGCAGGGCACAAACATACACTCACATGCTCATTCACACACTACAGGCAATTTAGGAACGGCAAATGTGTGGGAGGAAACCGGACTACTCGAAGGAAACCCACCAAGCATGGGAAGACCCAAGACGGGAATTAGACCCAGACCCTGGAGGTGCAAGGCGACAGTGCTAACCACTAAGCCACCGTTCCGCCCCCTGTAAATCTTTAAAGTCTACACTTATATCTCCACTTATTCCGCTTTAGAATAGCCTCAGCTAACTACCTGCTGAATCTTGATTAGCGTAAAAAAGGGGAAAGCTAGTGCACCATGTAGAGTGTAGAATCCCTCGTTTCATGCAAAAAGTAGTGCCCTTCTTCAAGTGTCAGCTGTAATGTGGACTCATACATATAGTCAAACGTCTCAGTGCTGTTGTTCTCTATATCAGCACTGTATTGTATAACTGGTTTATTAAATGACATGAACTGATTATTTTCAAATAGGGAAACAGAAATGGATGCTTTGCAGTTGCAAATTAGGACTGTTTGAGATGGGGGTGTATCTACATGGTGTTCGTCATGAATTTGTGACTTTGTTTGCTTTCCATCAGGCTGACAGGATGGAAACGATTGTTATATTCTTGCAGTATTTAATTTCCATAATTGAATATGGTAGGAAGACAGGGTTCTGCAAGACAAGTATTTTTGCATTGATTTTATTCTACATTTGTGCTTGATTTATTGCAAGATTGATTAAATGTCCTTCTGGAGTCATTTTGGCTAAATATTGGAGTTGATTTGCTAAAAATGGGATATTGTAAAATTAGAAGTTTGGCACTTCTAGACCGGCTTTAAAAAAGTGGTATAGAAATGTGAAGTTTTCAATTTAACTTTTATAGCAAATCAAGGGTGATTTATGTTTATTGTTTTTCCAGTAGAAGTGTGAAGTTAATGAGTCAAGTGATTTAAACCATTTGTCTGTGGGTGTTATGGGAAGCATTGACAACAGATAATTAATTTGACTCGGGAGGCTGGTCCAATGTTTAAAATCATCTTCTTTAACAGCAAGGTATAATTGAGGTTAAAAAGCTCTGATAGCCTGGGAGAAAGATCGATGGTTAAATATTTAATGTTACAAGTGTGCAGTCGGAGGAAGGAACCGAGCATCGTCAGTGAGTGGTAATAGGATTTATTCCAGTTTATTGTGTGGTTTACAACCATAAAGAATATATTCATAGTGTTGAAAATGCCCTGTAATAAATTATAGGTTTACAAAAAGGAGAGCGATATCCTTGCCTGATTCGTCTGTGAAGTGTAAAACTTTGTAAAGTGACCGCATTTATGTTTATTGTGACAAGTAAAGCATTTTTATCCAATTGATGAACGATTCTCTAAAGCCAAACCAGAGCAGAGAACGAGTTCAAGTCGGGACTACTGGCTGTGCAGAATGACATGGTTATGAGTTATAACTCATTTATTTCTCTATATACTGTAATCCCCTGCTACACTGATGCACTTTATCTCAGTGTATCACTAGTGCTTGGACACCATCAAGGCAGAAAGTTTTCTCAGTACGCCAGAGCCATGATCGAACTGAAGCGTTGGCCTCCCAGGAACTCCTTTAATGGCCCAAACATGTAGAAATGGCTTGGAGCGAGTTCAGGACTGTACAAATGATGTTGCAATACTGAAACTCCCAGCTGAGTCCCTGTGGATGTGCAAGTGGTGTTTGTGAATGATTGTGTATACAGTTCACAGACAGATGCAAGAATGACTGCAGTGTGCTCCGGACAGGATCATCAATCACAGACTTATGGCCTTCTTTACAACGTTTGCACCATTCAAATGGTTTACTGCGGATAAGAATCTCATCGCCGTACTGTGCTTGAAGTCTTCTGTAAAAGTCAATCAGTTTTACGCCTTCGTTCACAAGAAATTTCATCAAAGGTTTTGATTTGACCTGAATGCCCCTCGTAGAAATATTCAATTTACTTCAGTCAGTGCTGTTCTGCATCTAATGGTAATTGAGGATTAAGGGTTTTTTGTAATAGGTTGATCAAATGGTGGCACGGTGGCCATGGTTTGATTCCTGCCTCAGGTCCGTGTGTGCGTGTGTGGAATTTGCATGTGAGTGTGTGAGTGTGTGTGTGTGCCCTGCAATGAATTGGCACCCTGTCCAGGGTGTACCATACATACTGCCCTGAGTTCCATGAGTTATGAGTTACCACCCTGTGCAGGATAAGCAGTATAGAGAATGAGTGAGTGAGAGAGTGCGATTGATCAAATACATTTCAGATGTCATCTGAAACATTTGTATTTTTTATGAAGCCTGTTTGATTTTGGCATATTAGCATCAGACTGGCTGTTTCCATTCTGATGGCTAGGCCTTTGGGAATTATGTTGAGGTCTGTGATGAGAAAGGCTGAGTTGAGTGGCTGTGTTCATGTGCGTCAGTATTTTGGAGGAAGCTTTAATTTCTGTTGTTGTTTTGTAAAATAATGGTAAGTCACTAAATGAAGACATCTGTAATTGTATATCCCATTTGCGGTGTCTGAGGGTTTTTGTTTATTTTGTTCTGCTTTATTGGATTGATTTTTTTATTATGTAATTATAATTCCACATTTTTTTTTTTTACAATCTTCAATGCATAAAATAAAAAAAAATCACATGCATAAAGATTTATAAAGAACATAATTGTAAACACGAATAAAGAACATTTTTATCCTCCTTGTACTAATGTACAAGATGTACTTAAAGTTTCTTTTGTGAAATACCAATGAAACTAAAATACAGTAAGCAGTAAAATAAATGTCCACATACGATGCAGCTACAATAAAAAAAAAAACTACGATAATAATACAGATAGCTATTGGCGTGCCTCTATGTACATCCACAGGCTGGACGTTAAGCCAGAAAATGCCCCAAAATCTTTATTAATTCTGGCTTGCACAGTTTGCAGATCATTAAAAGAGAAGAGTTGTAACAAATTAGGCTGTGGATTTCAGTCATGAAAGGATATGTGTTGGAAGAGCAAAATAGCTTGTTAAATTAAGCAAAGAAATAATAATCTGTGTTTGTGGTCCTGTTGTATAAAAGCAATATCCCACTCAAGCTTGTGCAGTTGTGCTGAATATCAGCACGGCTGTCATGATATTCATCAATAACAGCATTCCCTAAGCAATACACTGGTAGATTACCATCCATGTTAGTTGCATGAATACTTTAATCACTTTCTATTGATTTATTTTAAATTATTTTCATTCATTCATGTTGTATACCGCTTATCCTGTACATTGTCGAAGGGAACCTGGAGCTTATCCTCCAAACTTTGGGCACGAGGCGGGGTACATCCTGGACGGGGTGCACATACACACACACTATGGGCAATTCGGGAATGCCTATTAGCCGAATCTGCATGTCTTCGGAAACCCAACAAGCCACAGTCCACAAAAAGACCTGAGGTCTTAATTGAACCCTCGACCCTGAGGGTGCGAGCCCACACTGCTCACCACTATGCCACTATAACGTTTCTTCTTCCCCTAATCTTCAGCAGGCTTGGGTGACAGGGTTGAGTAAAAGTTGTGGGATGTAAGATTTTCATAACATACCATGAATGACAAGTGGAAAAGGGTGTTTAAAAGGATTCATGCATTAATGCAAAATATTATTTATAAGATATTTTGAAAAGTATTTTAATGATTATGTTTCAAGGTAACGTGTAATTAGAGTAGACTAAGATGAATAAAAATGATGTTTTGCAAGTGCTTGATGCTGCAGGTTTTATTAATTAGTGTTTAGACTGTATCTGATATGACTGACACTTTAGTCATGTTTAAATGTATTTGACCTTCAATTTTACATGCATATGTGTAAATGTTATCAGTGGCAAACCAGTCTTGGAACTAATCATGCATGCAAAGTATAGGAGTGTAAGTGTGTGCATGTTTATTACACAAATTTAGGAGATTTAAACTTTTTTAAACAACTATTTTGTTGATTTCTTATGAAAGACAGAAACGAAGTGCAGGTGTGGTGGTCATAATACATACAGTGGTGGTCTTTCAGCTGCACCTGCCAAGGGGGATCGCCACAGCGGACCATCTGGTCTGCAAAACAACTTGGCGCAGGCTTTGTTTTCTGACATAACCCTCCTATTTTATATGGGCTTGGGACCGGCACTGCATCCAGTGGCTGGGCTTTGGGCATTGGGTGGGAACTGAACCTTGGTGTTCAGTATGGCAAACAAGTAACCTACCACTGAGTCACCGATGCGAAGGTGTGCAAAGCATGGTGGATTAGTGGTTAGCATTGTCGCCTTGCACCTCCAAGATCTGGGTTCGATTCCTCCCTGTGATTGGTTGGTTTCCTCTGTGTACTCCGGTTTCCTCCCACAGTCCAAAAACATGCAGATTAGGCTAATTGGCATTGGATTAGGCTAGTGTGAGTGAGTATGTGTGTGTGTACCCCACCTCATGCCCTAAATCTCCCAGAATAGGCTTCAGGCCCTCCGCGACCCTGTATATGGCATAGACGATGAGTCATTGAGATTAACAAAACACATTGTTTTCCCATTTCTTTATTTCACATATTGGAATACTTTATAACTTCTCATTCGTTATTTATTTTCAGACGGCTTCGTTTTTAGAGACTGTATTTGGAGTGTTTAGAAAACCTTATACAGCACTCTCCCTATGTAGTGTACTGCCTTAGAGACAGGCGAGTTAATATTTGGGCTTCAGCCTGGGTTTCCATGGCCGCGCCCCTCCCTCATGTATCGCGTGCTTATTTTTCCGGCTATCTGATTGGTTCACGTCACTGCTTGTCCACCGCTTCCTCCTGCTTGTCCAATCACAGAAGACGTTGGTTTGTTGTCGCCCTAAGCTAGCGGAAGTGTCACGGAGCCTGCAAGAGGAAAGACGTGATCTTACCTGACTTGATACTATTATAACGGTAAGCGCATTCATTTTATTTTCTCTTCAACATGAATAAACAGGGATGGATAACGCGTTGAGCAAAATGACTTTAAAAGTGCATTAAATAGTGCGGAGTATTAATTAAAGTCCGGCTTCGAAGGCTTCCATGCTCTCTGGCTAGGCTAATGAGCATGCTAGCGTGTTTAGTCACTGAAACGTAACAGTCCGGAATTAATAACACTTCTTGTATAAAACTTCTTGACTAGTTATTTCAGTGTGTTTAGAATGCTTTTGGTTGTAGGAAGCTATAACACGCTTACTCTACACGATACTCAGTGTAGTGTGCAGATCTGCAAGTCATTCTGCTACTAAACAAAACACACAGACGTTACACTTACACGCTTATATACTGCGTGCTGTGTGCAATTAAATGCTTGCTTAGGAATAAACCATAGCTGCTGTGTGCTGTTTCAGGAAACTAATCAACACCAGGGTGCTCTGATGACGCAGCAGAGTTTCCTCAAGTTGATGTCTTGAATTGTTTTATTCCTCTTATACCACACGTATGAGGGTGAGGCCAAAAGGATCCTCACTTATATAGTGTATTAAAACAGTATCTGATCTGTCTTATCAGCGCTTTCCGTTAAAAGGCTACAGTCTCCTCAGTCACTGCTGTGCAGGTGTGAACGTGTTGCATCAGTCCATTTGTAACTGAGCGTATATGGATGCCCCTCTTGTGATTTGCACAAAAGAATAGCACCTTCTTGTACCTGGTGCAGAAACAACTCTCAGAAGAGCATAAACAGAAGAACAAAATTTGGATTTTTGATACTCTAAGGACGGTAAACGGTTCTTAAGAGAATCATTACGATGTCTGGTGACGACACATGGACTCATTAGTACGAACCTGAGAGTAAATGGCAGAGAACGAAATGGAAACATCCTCAGTCGCCGACAAAGAAAAAGTTCAAAAGTCAATGAAATTGATGCTTATGGATTTCTGGGATTCTCAAGGGCCAGTATTATCAGGTTCAACAATCAACAGTGCTCGTTACAGTGAGATGCTTATTGAAGAGCTGAAGTCTACTTCAGATTAAACGCAGACGAATGCTATTCCAAGGGTGATCTTGTATGACGATGCACATCCGCACACTTTTGCCTGTCGACTGTCACGCTGTTTACACTTTGCTTTAAAGCATCCTTACTCCCATCCTGATCTGTTCCTATTTGGTTTCCAAACAGCTATACGACGACGAAGATTCACTTCTGATAAAGTAGTGAAGACGGCAGTGCATTCGTGGCTCGCAGCTCGTCCTAAAACATATTTTTTTAATGAGGGAATACGAAAGTTTGTTGACAGCAAGGAGAATATGTTTAAAAATTGTGTTTGTCTTTTCTAAATTATTAAATAAGTAAATTCTACAGCCGTAGTGCGGATCATTTTTTGACTCGCACTCATATTAAAGCTTTTTAATCATTTATAGCTACATTGAAGGTTGTGGACCATCCAAAAAAGCAGGCTTGTTCCTGTTACCACTTAAATTATTGTTGATATAATTAGTCATCTCTCTTAACTGCCTTTGTTGCCTTTTTTCTACACTTGAAGTTAATAAGACATAAACTCACAGCTTGTACTTTCATCAGAAATAGTACTGACTGTTCTAAAGCGCTGAACCATGAGACTCCTTTTTTTAAATGTGAAATAATGTGGGTTTTCTGTTGTTTTTTTTTTTTTTTTTTAAAAACTGCACTAGGTGAACCACTAGAGCCCTTGTTAATTACCTAATGAATTGAGTTTGGGGTTTTATATGAGGACAAAAAAAAAAAAGTCAGACCATCAGTATTTCAAATGGTTTGGACAGAAAAGTCAATTATAAAATATTTGTCCAGAGTTTTCTGTCTGGGACCAAATGAGAGCTGGCGGTCTTAAAGACACATGATGGCTGACTCTTTGGGTACAATGGCACTAAAGTTTTGGGATTGTCCGAAATGTTTCCATATAATTCTATATACACACAGGGTGTTCAAGTCAAACCGGGACTTGTGATGAAACTTCTTCTGAATGAAGGCGTAAAATCCGATTAACATTTATAGAAGACTTCAAGCACAGTACAGTGATGAGACTCTTATTTGCAGTAAAACATTTAAATAGTGCAGATGGTCGTGCATCCTTGAATGATGATCCCAGCCGAGGTAGCAGCTGTCGTTCCCGTGAACTTTCAGCGAGTAGAACACCTGATTTTTAAAATCGACTGAAAACTTGTCGCCAACTTGTGGAAGAGCTGCGCCTGTTTGTGGGAACTGTACACACAATCATTCACCATCACCACTTGCATGTTACACCAACTCGGGTGAGAGTTATTGCCACGTTCACCGTACAGGCCTGACCTCGCTCCAAGCCATTTACACATGTTTAGGTTAATAAAGGAGTTCCTGGTAGGCCAGTGTTTCAGACATAAAGCACTTTCTAGCTTGATTGTATCAAGGCACTAGCGATACACTGAAATAAGTGCATTAGTTGTAGCAGGGGATTATATAGAGAAATAAAGTTAAGTTTCTACTCTCATAACTGTGTTCTGTGCTATCAAAAGTCCCGGTTTGACTTGAACACCCTAGTACAGTGTATTAAACCAGCATGCTAGTGTAATACCAGCATATCTCTTTGTTTCAGATGGAGGTGGATCAGTTGCTGTCTTTATCAGGTTCAGCCTTGGCTCAGGCCATCAGCTCTCTGCTGGAGACGCCGGGGCTTTATGTTTTCTCAGACATCTTGGAGCTGCCAAATGTTCGAGAGGTAGCACCGTTCAGCTCAGTGGATACTTTGTACTTTGTAGTGTTTTGTATCGGATTTGCTTTTATTACATTCACATATATGCAGTCTACATCAGTGTGGTTTAATTTGATTATGCAGTTTAGTCAGCCTTTTGTAGGTCGAATCAGTGGATAATTTTTTATATAGAATCTTTTCACACTTATTAAAGCTTTTTTTTTTTTTTTTTTTTTCAAATTATTTTCAACATTTAAATGGTCTATAAGTGATGAATTCCTTGAATACACCACAGCCTTAACAGAAAATACAGATCTCATGTATCTTCTGCAAATACTCACATTTTGTGAGAGTATTGCAGCTTCTTTTTTTGACTTTGAGCGTTTGGTGCAATAGCTCCACCTACAGGACTGGAGTGAAGATTGGAAGGAAAGAAAAGATCAACAACACAAAATGCTACATTGCAATTTAGATACCTTTAGTAGCTTTTAATACTTTAAAACCTGTAGGAATGTGGCTACTAGACACAAATTACTAGATGCAGCTGATATGGTGAAAGGTTCATAAAATTGGTATTTAAAGTTGTAGTGTTTAAAGATAATTTCCTTTTTAATTTTTCTATGGATAAAATTGTTAGATTTTGAATATAATAATTATCAATGGATTTTTTTTTTTTTTTTTTTTTAACAAGCAGTTTGTGAGCAGCATCATGACACACATTGTGTCATAGAAATGCCTTTTTGGAGCCCCACATGTAATGGCTCCAAAAAAAAAAAAAAACTAAAACATCTCACTGGAAGTATTATTCTTTTTTTGGTGCTCATTTTATGGAGCGTGCAAATCAGAGGTGGTGTCTATCACTTCTGCCGAACCGTTTTTTAAAGTGCGGTCACGGTACAGCATACATCGTCTTTCTCATTTCCTCCAGACCTTCTTATCACGTTCTTTTTTTCCCTCCCTCTCTCCTGTGCCAGCTGGAGACAGGTCCTCACGCTCCCGTCTATCAGCTCCTCAATCTCTTTGCTTATGGAACCTATTCGGACTACAAAGGTAAGCAGAATCTTTTTTTTTTTTTTTTTTCTTCTAAAAAGTTTTGACTTTGTCTGTTCTGCTCTGTCAGACTTTGGAAAGATTCCCACACCAGTCTCGCCAGCTCACCATTGCTCTGAATATGAAAGAACTGTGTAGTCATGGGGGTGCTGGAGGCATAATAGCTTAGTGGTCACCTCGCACCTCCAGGCTTGAAACTTGCCTCAGGTCTGTGAGCATGGATGTTGCTTTGTGGGTTTCCAAATAGACTTTAGAAGTATTTTGTGTGTGTATATGTAAACCTGTGCCCTGCCATTGGTCGGCATCTCATCCAGGTTGTCCCCCATGTCCCCTGGCACGGGCTCATGACCTCCCCATGACCCTACACAGATTAATAAGTACTGAAAAATGAATGACTGCATAGTCGACTGGTTTGATGTTTTTATTAAGTTTCTGTCCTTCTCTCTTTCAGAAAAGGCGGCCTTGCTCCCAGAGTTAACACCTTCCCAGAAGAACAAGCTTCGCCACCTGTCAATCATCAGTCTGGCCTCCAACCTGAAGGTACCTTTCAGTTTAGATAAATTTTATTTCCGTTCAACAAGAGACGCTGTTACAGAGATCTAGATCTCTGTAACATCTCAGGGATTTACAGAGTGGATTTAGACACCTGATGAGCGCACCACATGTCACATCGTCAAGGGAAAACCCCCCTGAGATGTTATAAAGAAGACGTGAACCAGACTTTAAAAGAAACTCCCGTCTTCTCCCCAGTTCAGTTCTTGCAGTGAATTATATATCAGAAATGTCATACACAGATAAATGCAAGTGCAGTGCTCAAAAACTGACAAAAGTCTCTGGATGGAATTTCTTATATTTATATTATATACAGTGTGGAGCAAAAGTCTGAGAGTATATTGTGTTTCAAAGTAAAAATGAAAACGTAGAAAAGGAAATGCTTAAAAACGTTCAATATTCCATATTCTATGTGATTTGTTGGTCAGTTATTTTTGTGGCAAAAAAAAGGTTCCAACATTTCTTGAGCTTTATCTCTTCCGTGTGCACACGACACTCCCATGACTTTGTTCTCACATGAATCATCAGGATTACCTCAAACCTGCAAAACCTGAGTGCATGATGTCATAAAGGGAAAAGGGGAATAAAAAAGTGAAGTTAAATTTTCAAATCCATGTAAATAATGCAAAATAGAAGCATTTCCACTAGTGAGCTCAGACTTTTGGCCCCCACCGTTCATGTCATGCTAAGTAAAGTAGGTCGCAATTTTTTTTTTTTCATGATTCATTATGAATCATTTAAGATCACAGGTTATGACTTTTACAAAAAAATAAACATACCTGATTACAAATCTTTTAAAGAAATCTATATATATATACACACATCGCAAGAATAAAGCATTTTCTACAGTGCAGTTATACACTCACCATCCACGTTATTAGGAGCTTGTTGCTTATTTATGCAGTTACACAATCAGCCAATCATGTGGCAGCAGCATAATGTATGAAAACTCATGCACATACTGGTCAAGAGCTTCAGATAATGTTCACATCAAATATCAGAATGAAGTGTGTGTGATCTCTGTGACTTTAACCGAGGCATGGGTTTATTTTACCAGATGGGCTTTCAGAAACTGCTGATCTTCTGGGAATTTCACACACACACACACACACACACACACACACACACACATCAGTGAGTGTATACTCAGTGTAACCGAGGGTACTTTCATATTACACGCCACATTGCTGAATTCAGATTTTATAAATTTTTTGGTCAGATCGGTTTTGCATGTCATGACGGTTAACGTTCATAATCACAAGTGACTTTTATCTGACCCTGAAACAGTACACATGCGCACATCGATACGTCTTTACTCACACCATCTAGGTTAAAATGTGTCATATTTGTGCGTGCATTCATTCATTTCAAACTCATTTCGATGATGGCAGGCAGTTTGTCGGCTGTATCTGTTGAGGTCCAGAAGAAAGAACGCCAGACGCCGCGCTTTAGCTGTTTTAGCTTGCACCGCCATGAAATCTCTGCACTGCTGGTGCTGATGGATGACAAAAGAGGCTTATGTAAGTGCAGAATCAAAGATCTGCCCCATTTCATTCAAGGCGCATGACCGCAAATCGGACATTTATCCGATCTAGGGCCACATATGGAAATGACTTATAATTAATACGATCTGTTCTAATACAAATATTCAGACAGACCTAAAATAATCTGTCACACTAGGTTAACAAAATTTAGATTTGAGTTTATTCAGGCTGGTAATGTGTACAGTACGTAGCCTATTCGGGTGAAGTTTTAGCTCCGTTATCAGCAAGATAGATGTAGATGATGTTTAATGAATATGTTTTGATGCACTCATCTCATAGTCCTTCATGGCAGGTAATTTGTGATTTGTGTGTTTCACTTTGGGTAAGGCTGGAGGCATCTCTGACCTGATTAACTTTTGAGATGATGATTATTATTAATTTATTTATTATTTAGCATTATGATCACCTTAAAATAAAAAAAATAGTTTTAAAAGCATCCAAATGGACATTCACTACAGAAACAATTCCCACTTCACGTTCAAACACTTTTGTCGAGCTCCAAGATCCTGTGCATCTAGATAACCAGGGTTAATTACGACGTTGTGTAATTATATCTATATTTTCGAGTGTACTTAAAACCAGACGTTTCTTTGCTCCAGTGTCTGCCCTACTCGCTGCTGCTCCAGCAGTTAGAGCTGAAGAACGTACGCGAGCTGGAGGACTTGCTCATCGAAGCCGTCTACTGCGACATCATTCATGGCAAACTGGACCAGCGCAACCAGCAGGTGGAGGTGGACTTCAGCGTGGGTCGTGACCTCGGTCCTAACGAGCTGCCGAACATCGCCAACACGTTACAGGAGTGGTGAGTGTGTGTTTTATGTGCGACTCTGTGTGGAGGCCTGAACTTTGTCCGTAAACTCTGTGTGTATGAGAGAGAGAGAGAGAGCTTTTCATGAAAAGTGCTTTGATGCCATGTCTGTGTATGGTCTCTTTGACTCTTTCAGGTGTGCAGGATGTGAGGCGGTGTTGTGTGGAATTGAGGAGCAAGTCTCTAGAGCTAATCAGTACAGGGAGAGCCAACTCAAGGTTAAAATGCAAGTGGAGACCGAGGTCAGTACGTGTGCGATGAATCGGATTTGTTTTGGATTGACCCGACTGTGAGAGTGGTGTTTTTAAACATACTGTAACCCATGAGTTTTAGTTGTACATGCAGACGTTGAAGCAGCACGTCATGCTTTATTTATTTAGGTAAGGAAAGTGTGCCACTGCGAGAATGAGATTTGTAGTGTTTGCTTTTAATAGAAGTCTCGAATTCTACATTTAGGTAATCAAGGGATTTGCAGCACAGCCCATATGGAAAATTCCTCAAGGAGCTCCGATGCAGTCAAACTGTCAGCGTTTCTCCAGGCGCGTTTAATTTAGCTGTTCTCTTTCGACTGTCTGACCGACTCGTGTTTTCCTCCGAAGATAATTACATGGCGTATTGAAATGTAGCTGCATGGATTCTAAAGGCTGTACGGATTTTATTTTCTGTACCTTATCTTCTCCAGTATAGTATATGACAATATATAAAAATAAATAAATAAATAAAACTTCGCTAACGCATTACAGGCCAGCTTGTTTTCATCCAGCAGCTCAGCCTCACATTATAACTCTTCATGGTCGCGAGTAGTTTTATGATTTCTAGCTGTGTTTCCGATGTGAGCGGTTTTTATATGAAAAATGTCAAATCACACAAAAGTAGTTGATGAAAGTGTCGAATATCAAATACGGGTGCGCAGGAATAGCGCGAAGTGCGCTCCCTCGAGCTCAGAAAGTCTCACTTTTTCTGGAAGGTAGAGCAATAAACTACGATGGAAGCACACTTGATGTTTCCATCAGCACTAAATCAGGTGGGTACAGTTTACCCCAAAGGAAAGCTAAAACGTGAAGGAGAGGACATTTTCAGTACCCGCTTTTCCCTGGTTAGAGACACGGTTGATTTGTGTGTAACGTTATTAACGTTCTGAACAGATTTGCTGTAGTGGGTGGGGGGAGGGGTGGTTTTTGTTTTTTTTTTTTTTTTTTTTTAAATGGTTGTAATGTAAAAGACAGCCTACTGTGCATATTCTTTGCAGCAATCCAATTTGTTCCTTAAACGTAATTTGATCTTGAGATGCACAGTCATTGAACAAATTTTCTCACCGCAAGTCTGTTAAAGCCGTCTGGATTTTCTCTGAATTGCTTCCAGGATGCACAATAGACCCAGCTGACTTAGACATCCTAAACCGTATGTGTTTGTGATTAAACCCCCATCAACACCAGCACTTCTTTATTGTATAATGCGCTTATTCTCTGGAGGCAGCGAATTAAAAAAAATCAATGAAATGAAATTAAAGGGATTTGTAACAAAACTCTTTCAAGACATTTAGTCTATTTAATATACTTAGGATGTTTTAAAACACACAACGTCCACCCCTTACCTGCTTTTTCTTTGTGTTTTTATTGTTTATTAGGTGTCAAACCTACAAAAAACCCTGAAGGCCAGCTCCGCTTCACCATCTTCTGGCCCCGTCCCTGGTGGAGCGGCATCCAATCAAGATGCAGACCAACCGGCTGAGGCGAGAGACCCTGCCTCCTCTCAGGAATCACGGCAACCAGGGAAAAAGAGTTCAAAGGTCAAAGGGTAAGCGATGCACTTGGAGGTTGTAGATGGATATGGAAAAAGTACTGCACAGTCGTTTTAAAAAAGGAACAATTATGCAAAACTGACTTTTTAGTCATTTTTAGACATTCAGGTGAGTCTCGGGTGTGAAATGTGGGTGGGGAAGAAAACATTCTTTGCTTTTTGCACCTTTCTTTATTTTTGTTTTGCTGTGGTCTAAATAAGCCAAATAGATCTCCCCCTAATGTGACCTCATAAAAATGAATGGTCATGACCAAGCAGTAGCTCATTTATCTGATTGGTATTTTACAGGACCTGTGTAACTTGTTATAGCAAATAAATTTTTTATTTAATAAAAAAAAATTTTTTTGATTACCCTGATTGGATGCTAAATGTTAAGATGATTAGATGTTAAGCTGAGCCTGGTTGATTGATAATAGAGGCGGTGGCTTGTATGAGAGAAAATTAGACCTTTAGGATTTTTAAAAAGAACATTGACGATTCGAATAAAACTCATTCATTCATCCATCGTCTATAACCGCCGACGGGCAGCCTGGAGTCTATCCCAGGAGACTTTGGAAACGAGGCAGGGGACACCCTCAACAGGGTGCCAATTCATCACAACACACTCATTCACACCCTACGGGCAATTCGGGAAAGCCAGTTAGCCTAATCTGTATGTCTTTGGACTGTGGAAGGAAACCGGAGTACCCGGAGGAAACCCACCAAACACAGGGAAAACATGTAAACTCTATTCACCAGACTGGGCAGGAATCGAACCCCTATCCTAGAGGTGTGAGGCTACAAGGCTAACCACGAAGCCACCGTGCCACCCCAAATAGCACTATAAGGACTAAATTTATTCAGTTTTCTTCCTACTAATGTAATTAAGTACAAGAATTCACTGTTAATACTCAAGTGAAGTATAAATATAAACCAAAATAATACTTAAAGGTCCCATATTTGACAATTTCTTTAACACAAACTTAATGCCAACGCTGAAATACCCCTCAGTTAATGTAAACTTTTTCCAACTCCCTCGTCCAGCTGTCCTGTGTCCATGTAAGATCTACTTCTGAGCCACGCCCCTCCAGAGAATATCAGAGGTTAGCATCAAGCTTTGGGAGGGCTCTACTTCTATGAGGTCACAACAGGGGGAAAATCAAATTGGCTTGTTCAATAAACCCTGGACAAACTAAAAATGGACAAAATGTCTTTTTTTTTTTTTTTTTCCTCCCCTTTGTGTTTTTGTTCGTACCGACTTATCTGAATGTCTAATAATAACTTAAAAGTGAATTTGCATAATAGGATCTACTTTAAATATAGCAATGCAGTACACTTACTCAGGTACTCGGGTATGTTTATTGCTAGCGTTATACAAGCGTGGTGCAGTTTGAGAAATTATTTTATTAAATGGGGTGGGGGGGGTTGTTGGCCGGGTTGGGTTCTGTAAACTGGGACCCTGGACCGTGACGGTGGATCCAAACCAGACGTTTAAATGTAATTAGAAGTAAATGTTAAACAGCAATATTTGCAAGTGCTCTTGCAGCATCGGTGATTTACAGCAGGTGTGTTTGTGTGTGTTTGCTCTGATAGCAATCATAATAAAGCATTTGTGACTCGTATAGCGAGCGCTGGAGTGTGTCTGCTCCTGCACTGTCTACAGCCATTAGTTTCATTAGTATTAAGTGTGTTTGCTGTGCTCCAATTTTCCTCTAGTTAAGTGTTATTACGGAGCATCGCTGACGTCCCACAGTTCTAATCAAATCTTAACAAGATGCTAAGTGTCCTGCTTGTGAAACATTTGGGTCTTTTCGGTCGCCTTACTGAAATCATTTGGTTAATCGGGATGTTTTGCGTCTGTGCCGCAGGCTTCGCGGGAGCGGGAAGATCTGGTCGAAGTCGAACTGAGCCCGAAGAGGCATGAAAGGTCACGCGGAGGTGCAGATCGCTGACTTGTCGAGCAGATCCGAGACGAACAGGGACACTTCGACACACTTTGGATTAATGTTGGCAGAAGAACTAGTGAGCAGATTGCAGCTTTTTCACGACACTGCTGTCCAGGCATCATATAATCACAGACTTTACAGATACAAGACTCGGATTAAAGACTTTGTGAGTGTGTGTGTTTTGAGAGAGAAAGAAGAGACTGTGCATAAATAAATGTATGCTTGTAAATGTTTTAAATCACTATTTGTTTTCTTTCCCCCGAGTGTTTTGAGTTGTTCAGTAACGAGGGTGTATGAAGACGATAAAGGAATAAACGTTCTCCCTCTGTCACTCCCCTGATCATTTTTTTTCTTCCTTTTTTTTTTCTTTATAAATCCCCCTCTCCTCGTCTTTACCTCTGCTCTCACTAATGTAAAAAGCTGCACATGCTGAGCCGGAGAGAGGAAGCTTCGAGCTCTGGCCATTAATTATCTCTCAGGCACACACACAAAAACGCTTGTCAGGTGCTGATACACACACACACACGCACACGGAGATACTGAACATTAGAGTAGTTCCATCCTCTCTACATGTGTTTTTCAGTGAAAATAACCAAGCGCTACCTAAAACCATTATTTTGTCCCGTGTGCCTTCTGCTTCTTTCTCTCCATTTCCTCTGCATGACGTTAATGGTAGCAATTAATTCTCTTCTCCCACTCAGAAACGGAGAGAGGGAGAAAGATGAGATGTTTTTGCATTAACCCTGCGTCCTCCTCTTGTTCGCGGTCTAGCCGTATCCATCCATTCAGCACAATATTTTTATTTTTTTTCCTCTGATTCAATCCTATTCTGTCTTTCTCTCTCTCTCTTTCTCTCTCTCTTTCTGTCTCTCTCTCTATAAATAGTGGTGTTAATTTTAGGCAGCGAGATAAAACGTCAGTGGTTCACAGCCACTCAGAACAGATGGGAGCTGTGAACTCTTCCAGCTGCCTACCTGTGTGTACGTGTATATGGACGCACGGAGAGAGATTATGATATTTAATGTTTGTGTGTATGAGGGTGATAAACCGTAGGCGAGGTCGGTTTCAAGCCATGCGCAACGTACCACTACTTCTTCCTGATTTCTTTTCGCGATCGATCCCCGAAATCCATACTCAAACAAACTTTTAAAACACCATAAATGGATTTTTATTGAACTTTTTTTTTTTTTAACAGACAACCACACAGTACTTTTAAGGCAGCGCTACGTCATATAAAACTACGTCACAAAAGAAATTATAAATAAAATCACAGCTTAGAAGGAATGTGGATTTTGATCTTACCCAAAGTGCTTTAAACTGCTGATACTTTAAACACATTTGTAACACATATATCGAACGTGTCCCAGATGAGATATAACACAATGATTATAAATTATTGTCTATATGCAAGGCAAAGACCAGAACAGCTGTTAATCACAAAAAAAAAAAGATTTTGCCCTTTCATTCAGTTCTATACAAGGTTTCACTTCACTTCAGAACCTGTAAGAAGACGCGTTTTCTGCTGTCTCCAGTGTTTCTGATATCTGTCCTCTTTGTTTATTTTTTTTTTTTATCATCTCGTGTTTATCTGATATTACTCATCATCAGCTGATGGCTAAATTAGGTTGAGTTAGAGCAGGAAGTGGATGAATTTATGCTGGGGAGTTGAATTACAAAGCTCTCCTTCGTAAACGATGTTTTAGCAGTTTGCTGATGCAAAGATGAGGAAAGCAGACCTGCCAACCATTTTGTGTAGGAGCTCTGCGTTGTACCGGCAAGATATCACTCCAATGTGCGCCGTGTCCTCGACAATATCGATGGCAGAAGAGCTAATTCACATACGAAGCTGAAATGACAAGACATTTTAAAAACTTGAAAACCCTGTCCCTCCCTGTCCTCCAATCTCATCCTGTGAAATCTATGGGTTTACACCAATCAGCCATAACACTAAAATCACCTGCCTCATATTGTACAGGTCTCCTTGTGCCACCAAAACAGCTTAGACATGAACTCAACAAAGACCTCTGTGGTATCTGGCACAAAGTTTTCAGTGGCAGATTTTTTATGTCCTGCAAGTTGTGAGGTGGGGCCTCCATGGATCGGACGCGTCAGTCCAGCACGTCCCACAGACGCTCGATCTGATTGAGATCTCCTGTAAGAACATCAGAGGTCAGGTCAACCCTTTGAACTCTGTCACGTTCCTCAAACCGTTCCAGAACAATTTTTTTTATCAGTGTGTCAGGGTGCACTATCCTGCTGATAGAGGCCACTGCTATCAGGGAATAGCCTTTCCATTAAGGGGTGTACTTGGGTCAGTTTAGGTCAGTGATGCGTGTCAAAGTAACATCCACATGAGTGGCAAGACGCAAGGCTTCCCAGCAGGACATCGCCCAAAGCATCACACTGCCGCTGCCGGATTGCCTTCTTCCTGCAGGGACATGGCCATCCACATGATATAAAAGAAAACATGATTCGTCTATTGCTCTTTCAGTGATGGACAGGGTGTCAGCATTGGGCGCTCTGACTGCTCTGCAGCCACTGTGTATTCTGTCACCTTTTATATTATAGTCAGCAGTTGCCATTTTTAACAGTAGCTCTTCTGTTGGATTGGACTAAACAGGCCAGCCTTTGCTCCCATGCACTTGGGCGCTTGTCTCTAGTTTATAGGTTGTCCCTCCTTGAAGACTGACTATTTGCTTGCTGCCTAATTTATATAAGTGATATGTGGAAGGGCCAGGTTCGATTTCCACCCAGTTCCCAAATCCCAGCCGGTCCCAAGCCCGGATGATATAGGAGGGTTGCGTCAGGAAGGGCATCTGGCGTAAAACCTGTGCCAACTTGTTGTGCGGATCAGATGGTCCGCTGTGGCGACCCCTCGCCGGAAGCAGCCGATAGACCAACGACAACATTCACCTGTCAGTGGTTTTAATGCTATGGTTGATTAGTGATGTTCAGCTTGTCTAATGTTGGACAAGTATAAATTGAACAACAGATAGCTACATTGATAACACTGATCTGACAGACAGAACTGGTATCAGGCTGATTCTAGAAAAAAAAAATTTGTGATCAGATATCAGAACAAAACATTTATCAAATATTGTCTCATTGAATTTCGAAAAATATACTGTTGGAATTGAAAATGTTGCGACACAGTGGAGTCCAAAAGGCTGAGGGCACTTATTGAAACTGCTTCTGTTTTTCTCCTTCAATACAACATTTTCAACATTACAAATTCTGCCTGACAACTTTCTTGTGTGAAAACTGAAATATTTACATGAATTCCAGAGTTTCCTAGGATTTGGTACGCCCCTTTTTGGATTAACGACAGTGTGCACTCGAGCCGGCACGGACTCTAGAAGTTTGCGTAAAATCTTATGATCCGTTTTAGATTAAATCCACCAGTGTGTCGTCTGATCACATGCTTCAATAGATGAGATGAGACATGAGAAAAATTAAAACTTTTGTACCAAGTGGTCAACATACTCAAACCAACATTTAAGTAGAAACCTAAAAATAAAGCAGAATTCCCAGTGTTAAATATTCAAGAAATTTAATGTTCACTTTCTTCGTTTAAAATATTTCAAAAAAGTAAAAACTTCTATTAATTTCCTATTTTAAATGGGGAAAAATATTTAATACGGTCCTGGACTGATTATAATTCCTGGACTGACTTTATAATTTTTTCTTTTCTTAGGATGATTTTATTAGTTTTATACTAATATACAGTACTGTGCAAAAGTCTTGAGTCCCCCTCATTTCTTCATCTTTTGCTGCCAAATCGCCAGACTTTCTTGTATTTTTAATGTAATATTGAGGAATAGTTCTCCAGGCTTTTTTGGCTCATATTTTTGGCAAGTGTTTGGCTCTCATTATTAGTACAGTACTTGGACCTGAGCAGTTTCAGAGGAAAGAATTTTATTTTTTTTAATCTTTCAGGCATTAAAAAAAAAGCCGATGGCATGAACAAGTACAAGTGAGAAACGTGTGGGTGATCAGGCCGGTGATTAGTATGTTGGTGATATTGTAAAATAAAAAAAAATAAAAAATTTAATAATAATTAAAAATCTGTATTTTTTCCCATATAAAATTGGACATTAAAAAGTAGGTTTTAGAATTTTCAAATATTTTCAACAAAGAAAGTAAGCATGCAGTTTCATCAATATTTAATTTTTAGAATTCTCCATTATTTTTAGGTTTCTCATTGATTGATTGCAAATTGTGCATATTAAAAAAAAGCAAAGTTTTTTTTATATGCACTGTAAGTGATAAATTTTTTAAATCACTTACTGTGTGTATATATAGTATGGTGCAAAAGTCTGTACTGTGCAGATAAATGCTATAGAGCAAAAATGTTCCCCCAAAAAATAGAAAAGCCCAGTAAACAGTAATTAATGAAACAAAGTATTTTCTGTGACTACATTTTCAATTTGATTACATTAAATTTATATAATGCTTTTAACAATGGTCACTGTCGCAAAGTAGCTTAAGTATGAATAAATTTATGCCTTGAGGACGCTTTAGTCTCGGGTACAATTTGAGCAGGAAATCAGCTACTAAGTTTAACTGAGCATTCTGCAAAACCAGCCACAGTTCTTCTTCCACTTTGTTTTTTGTTTTGTTTTTTGTCTAAAAAGTGGTCACTTTTATAATATGCTGCCTCCTTTTCTGGCAAAAGAATAAAAAAAACTTTTTATTTTAACTTTTAATTTCGTTTAGGAATACTGATGAACAAAAGCCATAAACAAAGTTTGTAGTTAAAAAAACAGTGACTAAGACTTCCGCACAGTACTGCATATAAGTGAGTAAAACCATTTTAAAACCATTTTTTTATTTACAGAGAACAATTTCAGATGCTATTAGTTTCAAAGGCAGATTCTCAGGACTTTTCTGTATAAGTACTGAAAAAGAAAAAATGCCATCTCTATCTCTTGTTAAATAAAGTTACTGGGATCGACTATAAAGGATGAAAATTCTAACCACACACAACAAAAAAATCTTTCAAAGAAGATTCAGCTGTACTGTAACTCTCTACAAATAATGCTACTAGTAGTAATCCAGATATTAAAAAGGCTGTTTGCTTTGCGCTCCTGCATCAGCCTGTGCTCAGACTTGTTTAAACAGTTCGAGCAGCAGATTAAGAGAGAAAATGTCAGCCATGTGGAACCATTTCACGGTTTCTATTAGTGACAAAAGGCAAGTGATTTGTGAAAGAGTTACATAGAAGACATACTTATTATTTTTTTTTATACTGATGTTGGCAGGTCTGGGAATAGATTTCTTCTCATAACCATTGTCTTCTGCAACACTTTCAGCCCTTTGACACCCTTCATCTCTGTTGCTGCAGCAAATATTTGAGGTCTTTTGAGTTGTCGGTATGATAATGCCTGACTTAGCTGCCCAAATGATCTCTTATTGAGCTGCGTGAATATTCAACGTGGTCATTTGTCTTGCAGTCGGAAAGGTCTCACCAAAACAAACAAACAAAAAAAAAAAACATAATTTCCTTGTCTTGTTAATTGTGACGAGAGATAAAGGATAGAGTCAGGTGATGGCTGGTGTTGTAACGGCTGTGGCGGAGTGTGTGTCTGTATATAACGGCATGCAATTACGCATTCATGCTGATCAATTCGATTGTACTTGGTCACAGACGTCCACAGTTACACCTCTACGCCGTGGCATTTCGGGCACACCGTGCGGATCGGCATTTAAATCACGCGCTACGACATTTCTAAAGTCGATCCATGGCTTTTAAAAATCCAAATCCCTTTCTAAGAGCAGCTCTCTCTCTATATATATATATATATATATATATAAGATTTGTAAACCTTCACACACTTCAACTTCACACAAGTTCTGTCCTGAATCTCAACACTCCATCCTAAGCATGATCAGTGTTCTGTTTCTCCCAGGACGACACTGTAATCTGCCACTGTATCATCATAATACATTCACCAAATGTGTATCCACAATTCTGTAAACATTAATGAGAAACACATCATATGTGTGTGTCTTGTGTCGATGTGTTTCTAGCGTGAGCCGGATGGATGGGCTTTATGGTTGTAAACATCGGCGCGTCGCTGTTGCCAAGGGTCAGAGCTATATAAAACAGAACAGTCAAAATACAGAGCCATGGGAAATAGGCTACATTTAACACACTTGGCTTTAAAAAAAAGAAAAAAAAAAATTGCAGTCATTCTTCGAACCTTAATAAATGCTACACAGGGCGTCAGAAAATACAACGACGGGTATTGTGCGCAAGAGAGAGAGAGAGCGATCACCGAACAGGACTAGAGTAATAAACCAGATTGTAAACCAATAACAAAGACGACGTTACAGCTCGGCAAGCAGGTAGTATTCATTAAGCTCTCACGAATGGCTGCAATAAGTACAGAAATGGAACGCTATACAGTGTAAACGGAAAGAAAAAAAAAGAAACGTCCCCCCATCCCAAGAAAGAAAGAAAAAATCCAACAACCTCCACCTTGAAAGAATGCACGACCTCCGTTCTACGTCTGTACATCACATCCCGTAAAACGTCCCCTCACACACACAGCCCCAGTCCTCCGAGCCTTATCCATCCACACACATTCTCTTTCATGTATCCGTCTTCAAGCAGCTTCACATGTTCTGTGCTTGTTCTCATATTTACCCATTTTTTTCATTTATATATATATATTTTGTTTTTTTCACATTCCATGCCCAGAGGATGTGATTAGCAAGCCTGGTACAGTCAGCTCTTCAAAGATTGACCACAGGAAGTCTGCAAAAGGAAAGAGCGGTAGAGAAGGAGAGAGAGAGAGAGAGAGAAGGAGAGAAGTGACAGAGTTTATCTTGTGTGAAATTAAGTTTGAAATCCCCTGGCTGGAGAAAGAGTGGAGATTTCACAGGTTGTTTTCTCTCTTCAATTCACTTCCCCCCTCCCCTCCCCTTCCCTCTCTCTCTCTCTCTCTGTCTCTCAGTGGACAGTTGATATGATGATTAGCGATATAATCCTGGCCAAAAAGTGGAATTGATCCATTACGCACATTTTCTGTTTTGACTCGCTACCGCTTCCTCACGCCAATCAGCACCGGCTCAAACGCAGACACGTGTTTGGTTTGTATAACGTGTAGGTCATTGCTGACTTGCTAATCGGAAGGTCCCAGGTTCAAACCCCACCACCACCACCACGGTCACGGTACCACTGTTGGTACCACTTGAGCAAGGCACTTAACCCTTAACTGTTCAGATGTACACTATACTGCCAAAAGTATTTACTCACCCGTCCAAATCATTGAAGGCAGGTGTTCCAATCACATCCGTGGTTACAATCAAGCACGTAGGCATGCGGGCCGCTTCTACAAACGTCTGGCAAAGAATTGGTCAATCTCAGGAGTGTGGTACCGTAATGGGATGCCACCGGTTTGGGGACGTTCCTGTTCCTGCACCAGCGCACAAAGCAAGCTCCATAAAGACATGGGTGAGCGAGTTTGGTGTGGAAGAACCTGACTGGCCTGCACCTCGACCCGACAGAACACCTTTGGGATGAATTAGAACGAAGACTGCAAGACGTGTCCAAAATCAGTGTCTGACCTCACAAGTGCGCTTCTGGAAGAACGGTCAAGAGTTCCCGTAAACACACTCCTAAAGCTTGTGGAAAGCCTTCCCAGAAGAGTCGAAGCTGTTATTGCTGCAAAGGGGGCGGGGCCAACATCATACTGGATTAAGAATTCTCGTACGTTCATATGCATGTGAAGGCGGGCGAGCGAATACTTTCGGCAGTATAGTGTATAATTGAAGAAATGAATAAGGATAAGGGCATCTGCCACATGCCGTAAATGTAATGTAATGTTAATGCGCCCGATATTGCGCGGTTTGTGTTGTCCTGGACCAGGAGGACGTTCACACATGATCAGAACTGTCAGGGATTCCTATTCCTAGTTAAAGTACTGCACAAAAGTCTTGAGACACGCCTCGAGAGACGGGCTTTCTTGTGTTTGTTTAAATGCTTGTCTTGGGGAAGAGTTTTCTGAAGGATTTCTGGTTCTAGTTATTTTCAGCCCAGTTTCAGAACAATGTGTGAAACCTATGAATCATTCACACGTACAAAACGTTAACGTGAGGCATGGACCAGTGAGAAACAGGTGCAGATGATGACGGACGATCAGGTGGGTGATTAGTGCACTATGGCGTTATATTCCTGCCACATTCCTGAGCGCACAGTTTTGACATTCTGAGAGGAGACAAAGCATCCATGCGTGTGCAGCGTCTCCTCTACGTGCTCCACAGCCCGGTTCTGCACGTGCAGCGTCTCCCCTGCACGCTCAACGTGTTTTCCGCGCGTGCAACATCCTTTTTCTGTGCGCGCTCGACTTCGTCCAGCGTTACAAAACTGCCACAAAACCAGCCAATCACAGACTTCCACACACCACTTCTGATCGGCTGTTTCTTCTCTATCGGGTGACACTATCGACGGCATATGACCGTTTTGAATAAAGGATAATTAGATAAGTAAATAAAAACACGTAATGGACAAACGAAACTGGTATATACTTATACTTAATTCAATAAAAAAATTAAATACTATAACATTTGTTCATAATATTATAAAGAAATAAAACTTTATTTACAATGCTTTCCTTATATAATTCCCTTTCATTTCGATATTGTTTCTCTTTCGGCTGCTCCCGTCAAGGGGTCGCCACAGTGGAATATCCAGTCCGCACAACAACTTGGCACAGGTTTTTACGCCGGATGCCCTTCCTGACGCAACCCTCCCATTTTATCCGGGCTTGGGCACTGCATCCAGTGGCTATGGTTTGGGCACTGGCTGGGAATCGAACCCGGGCCTTCCGCATGGCAGGCGAAACACCTACCACTGAGCCACCAGTGCCCACGTTTTATTTCGATATAATTATATATAATAATATAACTTGAATTTTCTGCTTTGGGACCATTTTTGAAAGCACTATACAAATAAATTTTATTTAATTTAATTCTGTTATGCGGGCGATAGTGCCAGCTGATTAGAGAAGAAACAGCCAATCAGAAGTGGTGTGTGGAAGTCTGTGATTGGCTAGTTTTGTGGCAGTTTTGTAACACTGGACGAAGTTGAGCGCGCGTACAGGCAGAGTCGAGAAAGAAGATGTTGTGCGCACGCGCGGAAAACACGTTGAGCGCGCAGGGGAGACACTGCACGAGCATAGAGTGCTTTGTCTGCTCTCAAAATGTCAAAACTGTGCGATCAGGATTGAGGCATGAATATAACGCCATAGTACACTGGTGAACAGACGAGAGGGGAAACGAGGTCGCTGCTGAGGTTGTTACGTAAACAAGCAGTTTTGAAATTGTATCAGTAAAACGTTAGTTCCTGATTCCTTACTCGAAACTACGCTCGAGGCTCAAGACTACCGCGCAGTACTGTAACGTGGGAATATTTGATCACTAAGATATTTATAAAAAACACACATGACCTACCTTTCTCTGTCTGGGAACGAAGGGGTGCTCTGAAGTGTGTGCCTGCTATCCTCTTGGGCCAGGGAACGAGGGAGGGCGAGGGAGAGAGGGGGAGGACGCTGAGACAGGCTGCGGTCATAACTGAGAAAGCGAGAGATGGAGAGATAGAGATAGAGAGAGAGAGAGAGAGGGGGACGCATCAAGAGGAGCATCACGTGTGTAGCGACTCGTACAGCAGGAATAAAACCGACAGGTTAATATAGCAGCGCTCACATTCCAAGAGACGGGCGAGCGCAGGTTAACGCGCTCGCTGTGTTCATCCGCACGCGCCGTCATTACAGAGGACGGAGACGCTGTGCATAATTACAGCGTTTACCTTTTTCAAATTACAGCCGGCAGTTATTATGTGTGACAGACTCAGAGCTACAGGTAGACAGTGTAGAGGAGTGCTCATGCAATATTCAGAGGATTCTCTCTCTCTCTCTCTCTCTCTGTCTCTGTCTCTCTCTCTCTCACACACACACACACACATGGAGAGAGAGAGAGAGACAGGCTGAAGAAAGCGCTAGATCAGGTTCTGCTCGGAGTGCGAGGCAATAACCAGCGGAGAGTCGTTAGAGCAGGAGGTTGATGCACACAGAATGCATAATGCACAGAACACTCTGTGTGTGTGTGTTTGATCTCTTCATAAGAGGCTGCACAACAACTTGATGGTGACTCGGGTTAATATGAAGATAAGGAGTAGCGCTTGATCTATGCGAGGACTGAAAATGCCCTGTAATCACTCAGGTATCGAGTGAAGGTACTCAACGCCATCAATCAGGAACACACACACACACACACACACACACACACAAAACTAATTACGCTTCCGAGCTATTCGATGCCCTGGCCCGAAACATACAGTACAACAGTACGTTACATGATTTTCTCACGCGCATCTGCTAAGACGGAGGATCCCGCGCGGTATTGGCGAGAAACCTTTCTAAAATAAAACCCGCGCGTTTCTACGATAGATTTCATATCGCAACCTTCATATTGCATCAGTGTATTCCCATGTGCCATAACAGAGACCTGGGCTTAGGACCAGATGAGTTCGATACATCATGAGATGGATCTGCAGATTTGATCAACTGCAGCGCTCTCAATAATTAATAAAAAACACACACACACACTGCCTGCAGGTCCCCCAGCGCAGGTCGAATTAAAGCGAGCTCGGCGACAGAAAATTGCCAAGGCTTCCACAATAGAGCCGTTTCGCAGAGCCGCGCAGCTCTCCTTCTAATGCCTGCACTCAGTGAGAGATAACCGAGAGGAAATCTGGTGTTCTGGTGTGCGAAGGATAGCATTATCAGTCACACACACACATACGAACTCACACGTACGCACATTTGTCTTACTACCCTTCCGCTGACTTAATAATTAATGCAGCTAATTAATGCGATACCTAAACCTCACCTCGGTAACCAAAAGGAAATCATTTGGCTTCCTTTTTTCTTTTTTAAATAAAAGCTGCAGGTTTTTAAAGGTCCTGTATGTAGGGACGAGCCGAATCAAAACTGTCAGATAGTGAGATAGTGATGAGGCATTTACAGTACTCATAAAATCATAGCCACTCACACACACACACACATGCGAGGACAGACCAAGTGCTAAAATCCCCTCACCAGAGTTTGGCTGAAATGATGAGTGCAGAGAGAATCAGGAGAGATGAGATAGTCACGGTCACATAAAACTGAGGATCCACTACAGAGAGAGAGAGAGAGAGAGAGAGAGAGAGAGAGGAAATAAAATAGATTAGAGACTACAAACAGAGGGCCAGAAATAAGCGAGAGAATGCAGCACGGGGAAATTTCAAATCTGAGCAAAATGCACTTGCGGTTGATGATATTAAAAGAAAGAAAAAAAGAAGACGCAATGCTACAGGAAGCCGAGATGTTCCATTTCTAATCTGATTGTTCTTCATGTGTGGGAACTCATAGAGAGGCGTTGTGGTTGAGTGGACACTCTGTGCCATCCTGGTGCCCACCTTCTTCAATCTCTCTTTCCTTCGCGTCCCGTTCCTGCTCCTCGCCCGAGTCCTTGGCGTCGATGGACAGCGGCTGCTGTTGGGTTTGGTTGCTTTGGGCGTTCCTGCGACGCGACCACGCGTCCACCTCGGGCGTGGCCTGCTTCCCGCCCTCGGATTCCTGGCTCGAAAGGAAGTGATGCGTCTCGTCCTCCAGCGGCTGCGTAGGACCCCAGTCGACTGCCCAGAGGGGCGTGGGTGTGGCCTGGGGTGTGACAGGAAGCTGCAGGTCGGCGGGGTCGTCGGCCGCGCGGCAAGGAGGGGGGCAGACGACGACGGCGGCGGCGACGACCAGCAGGAGGCGCAAGAGAGCAGTGGGTCCAGAGATGGAGCTGGGCAGAAACAAATAAGAAATCGATATGAACGTTTTGAGTTGTGATAAATAATAATAATAATAATAATAATAATAATATGATAAGAAGTTCCACACTTCCTGGCTCTTTTTATTACCATCGCTCCATCGCTCCTCTTTTCACTGGTCCTTCACTCCTCCGATCATCCCTTGAAAGAGGGAGACGATGAGAGGAGGGAGCGCTTGGCTCCTGACACTTACTGAAAGATCGTAAACAGATGGCTGTAGGGGGGAACGACGCTGCTGCTCGAGACGGAGAACACAAACAAACACATTAACTCACGTCTTACACTCACACACACACAGAGAACCTCGAGGATCAAACACACAGGGAATAAGTCCTGAGGAAAATTTAAGCACACACACACACACACTCATGCACGAACACACACGCACACACACTCGTGCACGAACATATACACACTACACATGCATGCACTCACACTAAGAAAACCAATTACACACACGAATAAAACCTTGTAGACACACACATTAATATAACCATTCCTATACATTTATGCACGAGAGGAAACTAAAGCAGCATGATATGTTTACTGTATTTACTGCCCATTCGTCCACACACACACACACACACACACCTGTAGACAAACCCACACCTTTAATCCAATTCCTGAACTTAACAGCTAGATTCAGATCTGATGAGACCTTTAACACTCCTATCTATATGTGAAGCACTTGAACACCCATGCATACATATACACACACACACACACACACACACACACGCACGCAAATGCATGCAGACCACCAGAGTGTAGACAGCCATCAGTCCACATGCTTACCTCTCGCTGCTGATGGAGGGAGTGGGAGAGAGCCTGAGTGTGTCAGAGTGAGAAAAAGCATTGGTTGCCTTAGCGACAGAGACATGGAGGGAGAGAGAGAGAGAGAGAGAGAGAGGGAGAGGGAGGGAGGAAAAGAAAGAGAGAGAGAGAGGGAGCATGTGAGCGAGAAAGAGTATACAGTGAGAGAAAGAGAGAGAACATTAACAAGAGAGACGGAATTGAGAGAAAGAGGAGAGCACTGAAGAGAGACACGGCGTCATAGCTTGAGAGAAAAAGTGTGTGAGAGAGAGAGAGGGGGGGGGGTTGTTCCTGTAAAGGACAGATTTAAATG
>JAQMYJ010000033.1:9358278-9383174 GCA_030014305.1 Clarias laeviceps
TTTGCTTTTTTTTTTTTTTTTTTTTTTTGGTACAATTAAACCGACCAGGAGGAAAAATGCAAAGACGGAGACAACCAGAAAAGAAAAATTTGTTTTCATACTCTTGCAGAGAAGAAGAAGGGAGCAAAAGAAAGTATTTCATCCGTCTCAGAAGGACAGGAGAAATAAATTGGGCAGACAGGAAAAAAAAAAAATCAATATACATGAATTTTGTCGTTGGATTAAAGATCGCCGAGATGAAGAGGTATCCTGATACTTATAGACAGAAATGTCAGCGATGATAAATAATCTCACGCACACACACAGAGATACACACACACACACACACACACACACAGTCATAGCATGGCACTTTTTATTGGCTCCATGATACAACATTTACATGAAGAACAAGCTGTCGTCCACCCGCGCTCTCTGCCCTGCCGCCGCTCGCTCAATCTGCTAAACTTCACACCACACGTTCCAGCTCTTCTCTCTCTCTCTCTCTCTCTCTCTCCGTCTCAGTCTGTCTCTTTCTGTCTCATTGCTTTAATCTCTCACTGGAGCACGCAGCGAAGCCACGACCACCCAGACACCTCTTCTGCATCTGATGCATCGTTCCCCGCCGAGGCTTCGTCTTCATCTTCATCTTCGTCGTTATCTGCTGAAAGAGACGGGTTTTATGTGTTTAAGAGACTTGATCCTGGAGTTAAAGGTCACATGACTTGCATGCATTATGGAATGGAGTAATTATAATCAAGTCCATACATATTAATATTAATAATAATAATAATAATGCCTAATAAAGGAATGCCTTTCTCTCACCCTCACTCTCTTCCTCCTGTGAGTCTCCGTCAGATTCGGCAAGCGAGCTGTCCAATCGGGCGTCTCGTCTCGCGTTCACGTCACCCCTGGAATTCAGGCAGTTGTTAAAAAGCCATTAATTTATCATCATCATCATCATCAATTTGTTACTAGGAATCCAGCCTGAGATTTTATGCTTTTATTATAGAGATTATGGACTTTTTTTTTTTTATTAGCTCCAACACTAATAATAAAATAATAAAAAATCAGCTTATTGTTCAAGAACTCATTCTAAAAAAAAATATGATTTAGTACTTAAAATAAACGATGCATTAGTCAAGGAGACGCACGAGTTAAGGAGCCTTCTAGGATTAAGACGTTAATTTACATTTACATTGCATTTGGCAGACGCTCTTACCCAGAGCGACTTACATAAGATTTGAAACGAACGTGTTAATATCACCTCCTCTGATCGTGCTATTTATACGCCTCGTATTGTTTCAGCATTACAGCAATGTCGAAAACCACGCCAACGAGTTCTGCGCGTCCTGACAGCTATTGCTACATCATGATGCAATCGATGAGCTCAAGGTTGAGCGTTATTATCATCAGAGTTTAAGCCGTCTGCGCTTCGAACAGGGATTACAAATGCATCCCCAGGTAGCACGTGTAGACCGGGGCGTGAGTATTGTTCGGGAGCCGATACTTCGGTCAATACGTCTCTTTTTATCAAAACATAATGCATGCTTTATTCAAAGGTCAGACTGACAAAACAGTTAAGAGACTGGAAAAGTCAGATTTTCGTGGGAACATGATACAGGAAGAGATATAAATCATCTCTAATGGGAATATAAACTTTTATTAACATTATTGGATGGATGATTAATACAGTTCACATTTAGTCTAATTATAGACCCCAAAGTTAGTACGTCATAACTCTGTGTCACAGAATCGAGAGTTTGTGCACTAGGGGGGATACACCCTGTACAGCATGGCAGGAAACCGGAGGAAACCCACCAAACGCAGGAAGAAAATGCAAACTCCACAAGGAAGGAATCGAACCCTCAACCTTGGAGGTGCGAGGCCACAGTGCTAACCCCTACGCCACAGCGACGCCTCATCCCTCATTTCTTTATAATAAATTCAATTTAATGAAATGATTTAGATTAAAAAATAAATATGCTCCGAGTGTGGCGCAGTGGTAAAGCGCTCGCCCTATCATCCGGAGATCGCGAGCTCGATCTCCGGTTGATGCTGTAACCTCTCGCAGCCGGAGGTCTAGAGAGAGCTGATTGGCCGAGCTCTCTCACTGAGGAGGGATGAGAGGTACTTCGGGCTCCCACATTAATGACGGCTCTACATCCAATCAAGGGCGTCTGTGAGCTCACGCAAGCGGAAGGAGCGGATAGCGCTGTCCTCCGAGTGTGTTACGTCGCTCCCAACGGTGTGTGAGCGAGCAGTTCGAAAAGATGCGGTCGGTGACGTCACGTGGGTCGGAGGAAACACGTGATAGTCTGCGGCCCTCCCGACTGAGTGGTAGTAGAAGCTTAATGTGGGAGACCCCTAGAATTGGACACGACGAAATTCTGGGAAAAAATCTGGGAAAGATCCAAAAAATAAAAATAAATAAATAAATAATTCATAAATAAATAAATATGAAACAATGTTTTACTGTGACAAGACTGCAAACTGCCTAAAAATATTTTACATAACCTCCTCAGCAGCGACCTCATTTCCCCTCTCGTCTGTTCCAATCAGCATTCAGCATCAGCACCAGTATACTAATCACCGGCCTGATCATCTGTCATCATCTGCACCTGTTTCTCACTGGTACATGACTCAAATTAGATGTTTTTTATGCTTGGATGATTCATAGGTCACCGTGTGGCTTAACAAACAAACAAAAACATTCTTCTGAAACTGCTCAGGTACAGGGACCGAAAGGGACCGGAGTGGAAATGAAAGGCAGAAAGTCCTTCAGGAAGTCTGGAGAGCTAGTCCTCAAGACTGCATTAAAAATACAAGAAGGTCTGGATCTCTGCAAGTGAAATATGAAGAAACAAGCATTGGCTCATGAATTGGGAACGGTGCTGTATATTTCCAGTAAATCTCTCTAATATATTACTGAAAACATGCAAATGTACAAAATATAATAGTCATTATGATGAGAGAAGTTACACTATGGACCCGCAAATAACTACTCTTTACATCCATGGTGAGCAGAAAACGCTGAAACCTTAAGATGGAGAGGCTACGACAGTGGAAGACCACATCAGACTGCACTCGTGTTAGTCAGGACTCTGAGGCTACGTTCTGACTGAAGACTGCAAAAAGGCCACCTGGTTCTGAGGAATCTCAAATCGGACATGCAGATGGAAAGGGCAGAATTTGGTGTCGACAGTATGAATCCATGAACCCATATATGAATACATGTGTCTGTAGATCAGGGTGGTGACTTTCTGACGCCGGGGTGTCCAACTTTGCACAAAAATGTTTAAAACTAGGGAAATCCCAAGTGAACTGACAACTTCTGTGGCAAATTTCTGTACATGATCTTTAGGAAGCGTTCAAGCAGGCATGCATTGAGGTCTTCTTGACTACGTGTCATGAAGTAACCAGCAGGATTTGAAGAATAAATATTGTTGGTGTATAAAATTAATTATTTTTGTAGGCAATATTTTCGAAATTTGAAAAAATCATTAAAACATTGAACGTCACTTTTGTCTCGATATGTTTGTCCACTGCATATGAATTATTGCGGCGCTTATTGCTTATGGCTGTAATTTACCCGTATTACAGTATAATTGCAACATCCAGCATGATAATGGGAAATGTCACAAAGGGACAACTCGTCTCAGAGTGGTCCATGAACTTGTTATGAACTTGCCGTGAAGTTTTGTGTAACTTCTGTGGCCTCGGCATGCGCCAGCTCTGGATCCAATGGAACAGCACAGGGATGAGGTAGAGCAGCGTGAATGTGCAGCATGAATATGCAGCTGAAAAATCTGCAGCAATTATGTTTTGCTTAGCAAGCAAAAAAACTCTGGCATTTGCAAATATAAATTACAAAGTTTGTATAAGAACAGGTGAATAGAAGCACTTCACAACACAGGGAAAAGGAGCTACAGCAATCTTCAGACCCAGGAAATGAGTGCCTATGCCTATTGTGCTTACCTGGACATTTAGCTACAGATGCATATGGAATGATAATGTGACGAAAAATCTAAATATAACCGTGCAACTAAGTACGGTCAGTGTAATAATAATAATAATAATATTAATAATCATCTATATAAATAAAAAGTTTTGTCTGTACATTGGGTCGAATTTGCACTTTTTTCCCCCAACGATTTTCTCCCTAATTTAGTCGTCCCCAATTCCTCCCCGTCACTAGGGGGCTCCACATTAAGCTACTACTACCACTCAGTCGGGAGGGCCGAAGACTATCACATGTTTCCTCCGAACCCCATGACGCCTGCCGACCCCATCTTTTCGAACTGCTCGCTCACGCACCATTAGGGCCGGCGTTACACACTCGAAGGACAGCGCTATTCACTCCTTCCGCGTGCGTGAGCTCATAGACGCCCCTGATTGGCTGTAGAGCCGTGATTAAAGTGGGAGCACTAAGTACCTCTCATCCCTTCCCTCTGAGAGAGCTCGGCCAATCAGCTCTCACTAGACCTCCGGCTGCGAGAGGTTACAGCATCACCCGGGAATCGAACTCGCGATCTCCGGATGACAGGGCGAGAACTTTACCACTGCACCACTCTAAAAGTGAACCAGTTTCAGGACAAAATTTTCTGAAAGGTCTGTCTGTCTGTATGTCTGTCCAGACGATTTTGTCACAGCATCACGCAAAACTGTCTGAACAAAATATAATGAAAATTTGTCAGATCTTTCATATTTGCCTGAAGTTAAATCTGCACCATGAATAAAATCAGCAGTTATGTGCCTCACAGTATCCATTACTTTTTGGGACGAATATAGTGCTTTTTCCTTCGAAGTGGGTGTGTCTATATGCGTCACTCAACTGAGCCAATCAACACGAGATTTCACACAGAGTACGCGGAAGACACGGAAACGACGGCTTATTACAAAATCCTCATGAAACACAAGCAAATACGCGACAGCATGGCTGAAAAACAATGGTACGTACACTATGAAAGGTGAAGCTTGAGCCACAAATTAAATCAAAAAGCTGAGTAGAAGCTGAGGGAAGTTATGAGCAGTTACGTGCCAGATGCTGATCGGCTTATTCTTCGCTTTAACTTGTTAACTATTTCTAAGTCTTTATCCGTTAACAATGGGCGGCTAATGCTAGTAATAATAATATATCTAGGTGCAAAGCATTACAGGACATCATATTCCAGATTATTGCAGTCAGTTAAGAAAAAGGATCATGGCTAGATTGAGAAGTTGAACACTACACCTTTTTTTGAAATTTCCCGGAAGCTGTTCCCAAACCGTCAGGTCACGGCCACCTGTGACCCAGCGATGCCCTCCACTTGGCGTGAGCCATGCTGCAAAACAAAGGATCCGTGGTAATTCCGAGCTGGTCAGTGAGACGAGGTACCTACACTGTGGAAGAGAAAACACTGAGAGAGAGAGAGAGAGAAAGAAAAACAGGAAAATTATAAACCGGAATTATAAAATGAACTTTCAGAATGATTTTCCCAAGGATCCTTACTTACAATTCAGAGTATTTGCTCCGGTCGCGAGGTCAAAACACGAGCCGACCAGGAGCCCTGGTATCTGATTGACACAATCCGTGACGCCAGCGGTGCTGCTGTGATTGGTCAATCGGCTCATCGCGCCTAAAAGAGATGTCAAAGTGAGAGAAAATAACACCCAACCATTTTCAGTTCAAAAGATAATGCCTACATGTTTGATCCTACACTAAATGTAACTTAAGAACAGAACAGAACACAGAGAGAGACTGTACTGAAAAAAAAAGGCATCATTTTTCTTGGCTCTGTAAAGGTTTTCTTTTCCCTCCTCCGTCTTTAATGTCTCACTTCAAAAGCACATGTGCTCCTGCAGCACATGAAATGATGAACTACCGTCATTACCACGCTTTGCATTCTCAATTAGATCATCACATTATACTGCATGCATTCCTACGAACAGCTCTGATTTTCTTTCTAGTAGAACTGTTTACAGGTTTTTTAAGATAATATCCTTCTACAGAAAGAAATATTCCGAGATACGAAAGAGAGAGAGAGAGAGAGATTAAAAGGGAAACGTTCTGCATGATGTTGAAAAACCCTGCTGCCCTCGAGTGAAGAGCTTTCTTCTTTCTTTCTTCTGCCTGTGCTGTCTGAGCCGCTGGCACTTTAGTGCATCAGATGTGGCGTTGCTGAAAGCGAGCATCCCCAGCCATGACACCATCCATTAATAAATCCATTACATAGCCTTAGGTCAGGGAACAAATGTGTGTCTATTGTGGAGGCCACGATATTGAACACACCAGGATTCGGCCAAGCAGATAAAAGACGCTTTTTATGGAAGGAGATGCTAATGGGAAGAGTGTGAGCCAAAAGCTTAACAGGATACTGACTGCAGTTCCACTGAGGATCCTCTAGTTATTTGTTATAGAAACAAATATTGTCCATTTAATTGATACCTTTAATATGAACCGTCATCTAATATCGCTGTAGAACATTGACGTCAGCGCTTTCAGCATAAGCAGAGTGTAAGAATGGGTTTTTAACCCATTGTTTCGGCTAGTCAGCTGTAGCAAAGCTAACAGGAAATGGGTTTAATTAGAATAAGAACGAATGCGTTTGAAAAAAAAAGTGAAATTCTAATAATAATAATAAAAAGGAAAAAATAATAGGTGCACCTCGTTAATGCAAATATCTGATCAGCCAATCACACGGCAGCAAATCAATGCGTTTGGGACGATCTGCTGAAGTTCCCAAACTGAGCATCGGAATGAGGAAAAAAAGTTACTTAAGTCATTTTAAACATGGCATGGTTGTTGCTGCCAGCCGGGCTTGTTCTGTGTTTTTCCGAAACTGCTGATCTACTGGTATTTTCACACACAGCCATCTCTAGGGTTTCCAGAGAATGGTGTGAAAAAGAGAAAATATCCAGTGAGCAGCAGTTCTCTCTCGGTGAAAAATGCCTTGTTGATGCCAGAGGTCAGAGGAGAATGCCCAGAAGGGTTCGAGCTGATAGAAAGGCAACAGCAACTCAAATAACATCTTGTTAAAACCGAGGTTTGCCGAAGACCATCTCTGAACGCACGACACGTCGAAACCTTGAAGCAGATGGGCTACAGCAGCCGTAGACCACGTGGGGTGCCACTCTGGAAACTCACTCTCACTCACTTACTCTCTACACCACTTATTCCGTAAAGGGTCACAGGAGACATGGAGCCAAGCACACACACACACACACACACTCATACTCATTCACACAATACGGGCAATTTGAAAATGCCAATTCGTGTAATCTGCAGGTCTTTGGACTGCAAGAGGAAACCCACCATGCACGGGGAGAACATGCCAACAGACCTGAAGGTGGGAGTGAACAGGAAACTGAAGCTACTGTATAACTAGCATGGGCTCACAAAAAATTTGGAAAAACATTGCCTGGTCTGATGAGTCTCGCTTTCTGCTGGGACTTTCGGATGGTTAAAGCATGGATCCATCCTGCCTCTTATCAATGGTGATGGTGCTGGTGGTGATAGTTACTTGGCACACTTTGGCCCCCCTAATACCTGAATATCGTGGCTAACCATGTCTACCAATTTATGACCACAGTGTACCTTCTGATCTTCTGATCTACTTCTAATTCCAGCAGGATACATCATATCGATCTGGTTTCTTGAGCATGGCATTCAGTTCACTGGACTCAAATGGCCTCCACAGTCACCAGATCTCAAACCATTAGAGCACATTTGGGATGCGGTAGAACGGGAGATGCGTATCATGTACGTACAGCTGACAAATCTGCAACAGCTGCGTGATGCTATCATGTCAACTCGGACCAAAACCTCGAAGGAATGCTTCCAGCACCTAGTCAAATCTACACCATGAATAATTAAGAGAGTTCTCAAGGCAAAAGTGGTCCAAACCAGTACTAGCAAGATGTACCTAACGAAGTGGCCTGTGCGTATAACGAAACATACACGTTAGCAGGCTATTTTCTTAAATAGCCAACATGTCAACAATTAGTCAGCATACAGTATGTATTATCAAGCAGAATACGGTAATGAAGTTACATTACATCATGTATGTTCAAAGTTATATACAGTACAGGTTATAGCTATCAATATCAACTATTAATTGTGTTACTTCATCTAAGATAGAATGTGGTTTGTGACATCGGATGAGATGCTGTTAAAAAAATTAGATCTTTTACAAAAAAAACAAAAAACAAAACAAAGAGATGAAAAGTGTAACGCCAGCAAATTTGAAGTCAGAATCAGATTTCCCATCTCAGCAGATTCAGGTAGGAGGTGCAGCAGAGTTTCCAGTGTTCACAGGCATCGTTGTATATTAGACTATATTCAGATGATGATATAGCACAAACTTTATTATTATTATTTTTTTTTTCGCTTCACATGAACCAGTCCTGCTGTTTTATAAGCAAATTTGTTATTATGTACGACTGTGCTAGTGTGTAAGACTGTTTGCACAGTGTATGTTAAAAACTGCACTGTTTACATGCAGGACACGCATCTAGCTTTGAAACTCATAGCAGAGTGTTAGAGTGTGTGTGTAACACAAACCTGTTCTCCAGTTGAGCACTCGGATACTGGATCTCCCGTTGGCCAGAAAGATGTGGTCGCCTCGGGCGCTCAGTCTCAGACTCCCAGTGACCTCATCAAGCTTGCTGCAGCCAGTGACCTCTGATCCCCACTGCTGCAGCTGGTTTAGGGGCTCTGCTGCTCCATCACTCACCTCCCATACACACACTCTCCCATCGGTCGATCCACTGAACACCAGGGGACCCTGGGACTGCGGAAACAGAGAGGATCCCAGACGCTCGATACAAACCACAAGTACAAATCCCCACGACTATTACGGCTCCCAGTGATGCTTCTACTATATAGTTTTCTGTACATTGGTCAGAACTCGTTCTTTAAATGATACCTTTACATTTCATACACTGAATCACCCGAAACCAGTCTCAGAAAATTTTTAGTCTGTATGTCTGTCCAGCCAGAATTTGTCGCAGCATCACGTAAAACTGGCTCGGCATGATTTAATGAAACTTTGGCAGTACTTTGGTATTTGACTGAAGTTAAACCTGAGCCACAAATGAAATCAAAATGTTTCGTAGAAGTGAAGTTGTGGGCAGTTTCGTGCCAGATTAGAAATCGAAAGTTTTGACATCGTGCTGCACATGTGTCAAACTGTGGACGCGTCTTAAATCGACTGGTGCACAGAGTTCAGTGAAACTTTTGCAGTACGGTACTTAGATATCCGCCTGAAGTTTAAGCTGCGCCAGAAAGGAAATCAAAATGTTGAGGTAAAGTGATGTTATGAACAGCTATGTGATGGATTTAATAATCTACTTATAATAAGCAACTAATAAGCTTATAATAATCTACTTTAATAAGCTATTTGCTCAATGTAAACAAACCTGAACAAATAGATATTAATTAGAAAAGCTAATATGAATATTTCCACTGGGATCACTTAATATTTTTACAGCTGAAATAACAGCGCTGAAGTGAGTTTCCGTTTTAGGACAAAACTTCTATCTATTTCGATCTATTTTTTCTGATTTATCATCTGTGATCCACCCTCTGATTACCGAACAGGGAGTGTTCTAAAGTGACTGAAGAAGTACAATTTAGGGTAAACAAGGCTACGTTTCTGAACGCTAATGTTGCTGGGATTATTGCTGCCTACTATAACTGCTTCTACTACTACTGCTACTACAACCGCTGCTATACTGCTACTACTATCATTACCACTGCTAATACTACTGCTACTGCTACTGCTCCTGCTACTACTTATACTGTTTCTGCTATGGTTGCCCGGTGGGCAAAGTACACAAAAATTCGGTACTTGAGGTTTCTCATCTGCCATGCAGAAGGCCCGGGTTCAATTCTCAGCCAATGCCCAAACCCAAGCCACTGGCATGCAGTTCCGGTCCTAAGTCTGGACGAAATGGGAGGTTTGCGTCAGGAAGGGCATCCGGGGTGCCAACCTGTGCCAAGTTGTTGTGCGGTTCGAATGGTCGAATGGAGAACCGCCGAAAGGCTAACAGCAACAACATTACGCGTGTTGGCCGTGTCTTGAAGGAAAGGCAAGTCACACAATTGTGAATAATAGTCAACCAGTGGGCAAAATTCCTGCTTCAAATACGACACAGCACTGTGGTTAGGTACTGTAACAGCGCACCATTCAGAAATGTAGTCAAGTAAAAGTTTAAATATTTAGTGTACTTTTGAGCAGAGTAAAAGTAAAAAGGATCATCTAATAAAACTACATGAAATATGTACTTAAGTACAGTAATGAAGGACATGTACTCAATTACCTCTTACCTCTGGTTGTTGCTGCTTAAACTAATATTGCTGATACCACTGCTTCTACCGTTCTTCCTGCTACAACTATTACTACTACTATTGCTATCTGCACTACTACAATTACTGTGTCTAGGGGTAGCATAGTGGTTAAAGCATTAGACTCCAGATCAGAAGGTCTCAAGTTCAAATCCAACCACCAAGTTGCCAGTGTTAGGTCCTTGAGCAAGACCCTTAACCCTCAACTGCTCAGATACAGTATATGAGATAAAAATGTCAGTTGCTCTGGATAAGGGTATCTGCCATATGCCATAAAATGTCAATGATACTACTCCCACTAGTTTTACTACAATTTAAAAATGACACTGTAAATAAATGGAGCATGTACACTTATGGTAGGTGGACTTTGGTTCAATAGAGCTTTTTATTTCTTTCTGATTAGTCGGGAAGATTTCCCCAATTTACAGACTTTTCACAGTCATGCCATGATAACTTGCAGAGTTTGCCACTGATTTTATTTCTAACCCTAATTCTCCAAGAGCCGATTTTCCACAGCATGGCGGATATTGTATCACAGGTACTGTGAAAATGTTTCCGATTATAAGTACTGTACTAAATAAAAAACGTGATGAGGTTTAACAAGTATGTATTGCAGTATGAGTGTAGTTGTTAGTTGATTCCAGCTGGCTTCCCATCACTGTACTGGAGCACATTGGAACTACAACAGGTTCATGGCTTGACGTCTTCAGACGTCTTCATCTTCAGACCCAAATTCTTCCAGTTCTGACCGCAAGATGCGATTGGATTGGAAATTTACCATTTTGCATTTGTTACAATTTAGGTAAATATGTATATAAATTATTTTTTGGCAATTAAATGGTTAAATTCATTTTAAAATGTTACATTTAAACACATTTTTGTGTTAAAATAACTTGAAAGCTTCAGTACAAAAGCAGCATAGTATAAAAGTAGGATAACTTCTGCATATTATTTTGTTATTGCAGCATTTCTATTAATTATATCATACAGTACTTTCATTTTCTCTTGTATAATAGAGAAATAGCCGTAATATGGGGTGTTAATAAACACATCAAGCAAGACAGTTTGAATGTTTGAACATTCTCAGGAGAGCAGGCTTCAAGTATGGCTTTATTGTTCTAGAATGAAAGCTGAATATTAAAATGTGATAAAAATGTGATCAAATGTGCTGGGTTTATGCCACTTGAACACAGGCATTGTGTTGGACAAGGCACTGTTGCCATGACACCCACCCACCTGTAATGTCGTGACAGCGTCCAGGTGCGCGTTGACTGATTGACGGTTCTCCTGAGAAAGCCAGTCCCACACCTGCAGCTTTCCAGCATCTGTCACACAGGCAAGAGACCCACTACTGACTATGCAGACACTGACCAAGCATACACATAGCTATAGACTTACAATCCGTATAATTTTTTCACACATTCCCATCTATACACCTCCTCCCAAAAATAAACACGACAGCCACTGTGCCATTTAACACTGTACCTAGGATATTTGGGGGCCTCTTTCGAGTAAATCACCCTATATGTTCCCTTTTAAAGATAAAACCATTACAGTATATACACCCACCTACACACATGATACCATAGACAAAGATCACCCGTGACATTAAAACAACCTGTTCTGTATAATCTGTAACCTATCCTTGGCTCGGGCAGATGCTTTAAGTCAGCTACCACCATGCTGGTGTCAGAGCACTTCATCTGTACGATTTCAGCCAAATCATTGCAAAATGCTTTAAATAGCTGGGCATCACCCACCTCAAAGCATGTCTACCTTCCACTCTGGATCCCCAACAGTTTGCCTAATGGTTCAACAGAGGATGCCAGCTCCACGGTTCTCCATTCTGCCCTTACTCACCTAGACAGCCCTAACAGTTATCCCAGGATGCTGAAGATAATATTGCACCATAAGCATCCCTGTTGGATACGTGAACTGCACCGCACTGGACCACAAATCCATTGGCCGGGCTGATGAAACCATCCAACAAATCAGTGTCACTCAGCTTCCCACCTTCGTGGACATTTACAAGAAATGCTGCATGTGAAGGGGGAAAAGGCATTCTCAAAGATGCCTATCACCCTAATCATGAACTATTTACCCTTCTTCCATTAGGCAGGCGCTACAGGGGCCTTAGCGCTCACAAAGACAGATGGAAAAAACAGCTTTTTCCCTGTGGCAGTTTCCATATTCAACGTTTGATCATGATTCAATATCAGTTGATCATGATTCAATATCCACTGCACTGCTTTACCCATTATGCATCTTTGCACTCCCAAAAACATAAAATGCTGTTTTTGTATTACTGTATATTTTATAATGGATATCTGTTGCCCAATGGGTGGCACATAGACAGAACCATCCATCCATACATACATACATCTATTTATCTATCAATAGCATATAAGCATAATTTGTTCAAAGCACTCGTATATCAAAGTGAATTTCCCCATAAGAAACAATGGAAACTCAGATGATTCATTCCACAACCCAAAAATATTCATAGAAAAATTATGAATACAATATGTAAAGTAAAAATCAACCAAATTAAACTTCACTTGACCATTGAAAAGAATCCTGACAGAGAAGTGTTTCTGTTAATGTGTGTGTGTGTGTGTGTGTAAAGCTGAATTAAGGCAAGAGAGGAGAGGAGTAGGGAGGGGGCTACTGTGTAGGACGACTTTCACACGCACACATGCGCGGGAAACTTATTTAACAAGAAACCTATATAATGACACACACACACAATAACGGAAACACTGCTCTCTAACAGAGTGAGACTCTGGACACTGGATCTTTAAAAAGGAACCTCTCTAATGACACTTGCAATTTCTCCTCATGTGTGCACGGATGTTGACTGTACGAGTGACGCACGTGCACTGAGACTTAGCATGGGAGACAATTACCCACAATGCCACAGCGCTTGAGAGGAACCATCTCAGTTGTGATCACGTGACACTCGGCAGACAAAATGCATGCGTACTACTCGTATGTCAAGACCTCGTCAGTGTATCAGGTTAAAATTTCTTACAAAATTTAGCTCGCCTTGCAAAACACTTGCAGACCAAGTTACTCGCAATCCAAGGTTCCACTGTAAGAGATATATATATACGTTATCTTTGTTATATATACACCACATATAGCATGTTATTTACTGTCTTACCATGACTTTTTACCAAAACAAACCTGGACCCAAAGTCCAAAACCTCATATTGCCCCTTGAGAAACCATGCTTCTCACTTGAATGCCACCGCAGTGCTGAACAGTCAACTACAGTTCAACACCAGTGTTTTGAAGACTAGCCAATGGAAAAAAAAAATCAAAGGAACCAGCTGAGTTGAATCCCTCAATCTAATCGGAGGAGCCACTGAAGTGTTAGAGGGCACTAGGCCCTCAATTAGGTGAGTGGTTCCCTTTGTGCTACTTGCTTTGATGATCCTTTTCTGTCTCACCAGTACTGCTCTCTCTTTCGAGCTGCTGGTTGAGGCCCCTTTTTCCCAAAGGATGTCCACGGGAGCTGCTGCCATTGTAATCTGCGGCTAATCCCTGCTGCCCTGCCATGTAGTGAGCAACCTTAGCCAAAGACCAGCTGGATGTATTGAGAGCGCCCACACCTTTTCTCCCCTGTTCTACTGCACTTTCTTGTTTCCCTTTTTCACTACCTATCCTCCCTCAACCTTTTCCCCATTGTGATTAATAAAAAGCACACTGATTTCCACCAGCACTCGTCTTGTGCCTGTCTTCTGCTTGCCACCGCTACACACTCTACTCTAATTTTTTAGATGCTTCTGACACGGTCATCTCGCCGTGAAGAAAATTTGACCCTTGTCGAAAATATCTCCGGATCTTATGTTTGCCCATTTTTCCTGCTTTCCAACACATCAATTTCAAGAACTGACTGATCTCCTTGCTGCCTAATACATCCCACCCCATGACAAGAGAACGAGAGAATCAAGAAGATTGACTTTACCTGTCAGTGCTCTTAACATTATGGCTGAGCAGTATATATATATATATTTTTTTTTCCCCCATAGTTTTATGCATGCCTACATTCTCACATCATACTCTCACATGTATAACACCCTCACCTGAGCCTGTCACAATGTAGCCCTCCCACTCTGCTATGAAGCAAAGGCTTGTGACAGCATTAAAAGTGTAGACTGATTTCACACACTGGCCTGGAAAGGAGAGAAACACCATTAAACACAGGATCATGACGCATATTTCATTTCATGCCACGCATTCCAGTTTATACTGATATATTCATGAGTAGTTTATACATTACTCACTGTCGACTGTAAATATTTACATCTGTTCGTTATTTACTACACAGGCATTATGGATGTACATGCATATTTAAGCGAGTGCCAGAAATCATTTGGGTATTAATTAAGCCATGAGACGACATGAAATCAGAGAGAAAATAAAGCTGTATCTGTCGGTACTATGAAACAAAAAGCAGCACAGTTGTGGGCACTAAAACGATTTCCAGTAGCGTCCAGTACCACTTTATTATGCCTTAAATGGCATTAAAAAGGAAAAAAAAAAAAAAAAACAGGTACCTTGGGTCGACAAAAAAAGGCTATTTTACAACAGGTGTCACATTCATCACGTTTTCACTAGTTTATTACATATAATTGAACATATTTTACTGGTTTAGTAGTAAATATAACATTGAAATATCTTAAGGGACATTTTATCATGAACATGTGCACTGCGACTGTGGATGGTTCTAATGATCTGTCATGATTGTTTTTTTCAGCATCCTGATACTACAATTCAAAATGGGCCAAAACATGGTATTGGTGCTAAAAAGTGTCTCACCTAGGTGTAGTGTCCGTAACCTTTTTTGAATTCAAATCTCCTTCAATGACCTTAATTGTCATTCAGATGAAACTTGGCCAATTTAGATTACACATGGAAAGACATAAACCTGAAAAAGTGTATTATACTAAAATGCAAAATTGTTATGATATTGCAACATGAATTTGACATGGTTACGGACACTACAGATTTTTTAAAGGAAAAAATCCTTAATTTTTAATGGAATTTTGCTTTAAAATAAGCAACAAATTTTACAGGTCATATGCTTCTAGAAGCTTATATCAATTTTAGTATCAATACTCATAAAGAAATATGATTAATTTGCATTTTAAATGATTATTATTTGAAGCGAGACCATTTTTAGGGTGCATATAAAATCATCTCTCCTAAAGTTGGCAAGTTGAATTTTTTAGGGAAGCAAGTTCACACTTCCATGTTGCATAAACTTCAGAAGTAGCTTCTTTGGCACACACTTTTTCTGTATTATATGTATAACATATAAAAAATTGAAATTGAAAAAATTCAATAAGCCCCAATACTGTGTTTTGACCAAACGGTTGTACCCTTGGAAGCTTCTATGGCACTCTCAACTTTCAAGTAGTTTGAATTTTAATCTGCGCCGGTGCACTCACTGCTACTTTAGAGCTACAGCCTGAAATATTAACCTGATTTCAGTAAAGCTTTTACTGTGCTGTTTTTACAATTCTGATCACTATATCTCCGTATTTTTTACCTAGCGAACATACGCCTATCAAACACATGTGCCGCCACCCACAGGAAGAAAGTTTAATTACAGGAGAAAATGTAGAGCAGGTATTCGAATGGCACAAATTAGGCAGAAGGTACATCCCTAATAGGCAGATGTTCATTAAAAAGAAAAAAAAATACATGTAATAAAAAAACTCCATTAAAACCCACTTCATACAAGCATTAAAAACGATAGAAAATATGATCTTGTGTGTAACCAGGCAACTGTTGTGTGCATGGAAGGTATGATTCACGTGGAGATGGAGATCCAGACTTATCGACGGGATTAAAAACGTTGAGCGTGACTCACCAGAACTCAGAGTCCATATTCGCACACAGCAGTCGGTGGAGCCACTTATGATGAACCTCTCCTTCTCAGACAGATGCAGAGCAGATGCTAGAGAGAGAGAGAGAGAGAGAGAGAGAGAGAGAGAATGGGCAGATTGCCAAACAACATGATTATAAGACCAATTTGAAAAAAAATAAATGATTAACTCATTATGGTGAAGTCAGAAAATTGATCAGCCATGGTCAGTTATATTTCAGTGTGTGTGTGTGTGTGTGTGTGCTTGTCTGTCTGTCTGTGTGTGTACCTAATTGCCTGCAGTATTCTGCAGGTGGTGTATGAAGACAAGTGACGCCACCACTGTGGCCTCCGAGATTGCGCTGCTCCGTTGCCGTGGGAACGTGCCACACCTTCACCGTAGTATCACGACTTGTGAAAGAGTATAGCATGAAGCTGTGATTTCACACTTTATTAAAGTCACAAAGCCTATATGTTTGCTCATAAAAATAAATACCTGCCAGAAATCACAAGATTGTCCACGGCAGCTACACAAGTGATGATGTCACTGTGACCTTTTAGAGTCCTGAGGCGAAACTTGGCCTTTTCCCACAATGCTTTAAGAGATGAGAATCCGGCGTCTGGAATAGAAATATGGATACTTTACTGGTTTGAAGATGCGTCTGGAATACAAGTGTGAGATGTGGAGCTTTCAGATATCTAAGCATGCTTGAAAGGAAGTGTGTGTGTGTGTGTGTGTTTGACCTGGATCTGGCAGGCTCTGGCTCTGTCCTTCAACTTCTCCCTCTTTTATCTCCTCCTGTGCTGCACTTTTTCGTTTATCATCCTTCCCCAGGTGGTCCCCACGTGCAAGCTTCACGGCCGGAGTGTGATCGGTGAGATGCTCCAGTGCATTATCTCTGAGGCCCACAATAGCAAACAACAGTCAGAAACACCAAAGAACATCATTCACTCATTCATTTATTCGTCTTCGGATACCAGTCAGGGTCACCGTGAAGCAGGATCCTGTCCCGGGACACACCGGGCATGATGCGGGAATACACACTGAATCCTAAGACTGGATTTACATGACCAGTGTTAAGGAGTGTGTATGTGGATGAACATCCTCTGCATGACACACTCACTTATCGTCGTCTATACCGCTTTGACCTGTATGCAGGGTCTCGGGGGGCCTGGAGCCCATCCCAGGAGACTTAGGGCATGTACATCCTGGTCTGGGTGCCAATCCATCGCAGGGCACATCACTCGTACGCTCATTCACACACTACGGGGAACACCAATTAGCCTAATCTTTGGACTGTGGGAGGAAACACATGGAGAACATGCAAACACAAACCCCAAGGCGGGAATCGAACCCGGACCCTGGAGGTGCAAGGCGACAGTGTTAACCACCCACTGTAACGCACATTAGTCCATATGCAAAGTGTGAATGACTGAGGGACACCGATAAAACCAAAAGATGAGGATTAGGTAGGGCAACGAGAGGTGACACACACGCACACACTCTCTTCATTTCTGTCACACTTACACTTGTCTTTTCATTTTATCCTCCTCTTCACCCACAATACAGTGGCTTTGCTGCGGGCCAGAAAGTTGCAGCAGGAGCTCGGCCAATCTGCTGCGAAGCTCCTCCTTCTTCAAGACCTAAGAGAGGGACAGAAAGAAAGGAAAAAGAAAAAACAAAGAAGGGGGGGAGAACGAGAAAGAATTAAGTTCTATGCATGCAAATGAAGTTGAAGTTGAAATAAGAATCCAAAAACCATTAGCATCATTACAGGTTTTAAGGCAGGAGTTCAAGAATACAGACGTCGAAGACGTATTGCAGGGAGTATACTCAACGGCCACTTTATTAGGAACACCTGTACAACCTGCTCATACCGAAAGTAATGTGATCTCAGTAACTTTGATTGACTGATGAATCTCATCAGATTAGAGTTTATACAGAGCAGTGCAGGGAAACAAAAGAAAAAACAAAAAAAACAACACGTTGTTTATGAGAGAGAGCTCGAAGGGAAAAGGCCAGCCTGCTTTGAGGTGATGGGTACCACAGTGGGCACCGTGTAATTGAAACTGGGCTGCCGGTGATTGGAAAAGGACCAAGGTGATGTTTTTCATTTCTTTAACTGTCCGGTTGCGACAAGTCTGTGCCAGCTGTAGTCGCTTTCTTAATAGATCGCAATAGAGCCCCATGTGGCCTCCTGCTGTTGTAGCCCATCTTCTTTAAGGTTTTGATGTTTTGTGAGTTCGGAGGTGCTTTACTGCTCACCACGGATGTAGGACATGTATAGACAGTATAGAAAAAGAATAGACTACAGTATGATGTATGTAATTTCTTTAAAGCTGCCGTATATGATTTTGCAATCACAAGTATCGTGGCTTATACGTATGAATCAGAGGCTGATACTATAAGAGTATGAGTTAAAGCAATTCCCAATACACAGATCAGCCATAATATTTAGTTCCCCTTGAGCCACCACAAGAGCTCTGACCCCTTGAGGCATGAGATCTCTAAAGGTGTGCTGTAGTGTCCGGCACCAGGATGTTGGGAGCTGCCTTCATGGATCCGACTTGTTTGTCCAGGACATGCCATGGATGCACGATCAGATTAAGATCTGCGGAAATTAGAGGCTGGATCAACAACCTTGCTTAGTCAGATGTACAGCAAGCTGTGATGTAGTGCGTTACATTTCTAAAATACAGTGGTGATTACCATCCAATATATTCCCATTTTTTTTACAACCGTGGTTGGATTACCGGTCAACAATCTGCGGGAGAAACCCGGAGGAAACCCACCTAGCATGGGGAGAACATGCAAACTCCATGCACACAGACCCCAAGGCGGGAATCGAACACGGAACCTTGAGGTGCAAGGCGACAGTGCTAACCACCAAGCCACCGTGCCGCCATATAACTAATAATCAATGTTGGTGGTGGTAGTGTTACGGCTGATCGGTGTAAATGTGCTCATATAAGCTTTTGGATATCATAATACATTTCTAACTCACTCAGTCATCGTCTATGTCCGCTAAATCCTGTATTCAGGGTCGCGGGTGGCCTGGAGCCTATCCTAGGAGACTTAGGGAACGAGGTGGGGTACACCCTGGACAGGGTGCCAATCCATCGCAGGGCACACACACATACTATGGGCAATTTGGGAACGCCTTGAACCGTAGGAGGAAACCGGAGTACCCGGAGGAAACCCACCAAGCACGGAAATCGAATCGACAGCGCTAACCACTAAGCCACCGTGCCGCCTTGAATTTCTAACTTGACGGAAAATTTTAATGCATACTACACAGGGTAAACAGCATTGCAAGACAATATTCATATCAGAACACCTGCTGTTGTCTAGTCCGTCTATGGCTATCTATGGTGTTGTACAGTATCCGCACTCATGCACTGTAAGTCGTGCTCGTGTGCTTCATTGTCCGGACATCACGATTGCTTGGCTCACTCCATTTCAAACTCCATTGCCCAAAATACCACACGACAAACTAACACGGCTAGCCGGGATTGATTCCAACTCCCAGCACCGCCGGTCAAGCTCCGCTGATTACCAGCTCACACCTGCACGTAATTCTCCCACAACCTCCTGCCCTGTATTTAAGTCATTCATTCACCACCACTCAAAGTGGAGCAAACACACTTTGTCCCTCACCTTCTGTTGCTAAGCTCTCGATTTTCTTTATTTAGACCCTTTTATAGCCTCCCTCGTCCCTCTGTATGTCCACAGACGGTCCTCAGTTTTTGAATTCTGATAAAACCGGTGTTTGCCTTAAGTTATTAAAAGCTGATGTCTGCATCTCGGCTCCCTTTTACAATCACCAGAATAAACACCAGGAAAAACAAAACTGGTCCGGGTGATTGAAACAGCACTACCACACTATCACAATGTCGAGAGCAACGTCCCTATTCATATAGCTGCACTTATTTTTTTTTTCTTTTGGACATTTTCAGCACATTAAATTGCAAATCATCAGAGCTAACCCATGGCCGCTTGTCACCGCTGACATTTAACTTGGAATGTGCCGGCCGGCCCGTACGAGCAGCTCCGTCGAGGATTACCTGGAGAGAGAGTGTGAACACCTTTAAGCTTTTCTGCCTTCATGTTACGCAGTGCAAGCCAGCTGAACCAGCCTTTATGTAAAGCAGATACCTCCTGGGTTCTGTACTCAAGAACTAAAGAATTTAAACACAGTCCAGCTACTTTAGTCTAAAAGTAATCTTCTCTAAATGCTCCTCGTTGCTTTAAGTAATTTGCTTTTTGAGCACAAGAGGCTATAAACAAGGACGTAGTAAAAACGCAGGCCTGATTAGATCAGCCTGGAATTACAGCAGAGTTAATGATATGTAAGGAATAAATCATGACAGGCTGTTATAGGAAAATAACTGTTCCCACACTGTTCCCCTCCCTGAACAATAGCAAGTGCCTTATTTCTCTTATAACACAGGAAATTTCCACTTTTATAATACTGTATACTTTACCCACAAATGACGCGTTGCACTTTTTAACCAAACATTTCATTTTGTGGAATATATGTTATAGCAGCTATAAACACTCATTCCCACAACAGCATCTCTTTTCTTCTGTCCCTTGAAATTAATTTCTCTGTTCTTCCCGCGGCAGAAATCTTACTAGCTGGACGATGTGTCCTATGAATTTAATACCCGAGACAAAATTCGATTTTCAATTTCAAAACGATTAATTTTCTTAAAATGAATGAAAAATTAAGTTCTGGTTATTCAGTGGCAAAGTGCTCGCCCCCTATCATCCGGAGATCGCGAGTTCGATTCCCGGGTGATGCTGTACAGCCAATCAGGAGCGTCTGTGAGTTCACACAAGCAAAAGGAGCGGCTAGCGCTGTCCTCCGAGTGTGTTACGCCGCCCCTAACGGTGCGTGAGCGAGCAGTTCGAAAAGATGCGGTCGGCTGGCGTCACGTGGTTCGGAGGAAACGCGTGATAGTCTTCGGCGCTCCCGACTGAGTGGTAGTAGTAGCCTTAATGTGGGAGCCCCCTAGTGACGGGGAGGAATTAGACACGACTAAATTAGGGATAAAATCGGGAGGGGGGGGTGGTATTTAAAAAAAGATTATTTTAGAATATAGATTTTTTTTTTTTTTATCACAAAAAAAAATAATACTGTAAACCACATGCAGCTTACATGCTGAATAAAATCAAACAGGTACCTGACTGCATTTTACATGTTTTTAGCAAGAGACACAAGCATGTCCACTGCATCAGGCTTGAGACGTGCCCTGTGGCATCGATAAAATCCATTTGAATTTTTCAGCATCGACATAAACCATGAATTGGTATTAATCGATAATAGTGATTAATCGCGTAGCTCCACTGGCTGGTCCGAACTCCATCCATTATTCTCTTTCGGCTGTACCATCCAATCCACACACAACTTGGCACAGGTTTTACACCAAATGTTGATCATCCGCACCTATCCTACTTGCCAGATCATAAAAAATTATTAACAAGTAAGTAATAAGTCAAAACTTTTCGATACTACCTCGTGTATATATACTGCTTTTATATATATATATATATATACAAGAACTAGGGGTTTGATCTTTTCACCATCATAAATAAAAACTTAAGTGCATACATCATCTGTGACCATAAAAAAAAAAAAATCATCGATAAGCGCTGAGAAATTCTTGGACGTATTTCAGACAGAAATACCATGGTCGCTGGAAAGCTGTGTTATTGTTTAGACAGAGACAAATGACTGATGTCCAAGTTTGTCTTCTGGGATCATGTAGCAGCTGCTCCTGCTGGCATCCGGTGTGAGTCCAGATATTTGGGATCCAATAAGAATGTTGCAACTCCTCAAAAATGTATCGTTTAATCGTTCTCTAGTAAGCACTTCATCCTGCTCAGGGCTGTAGTGAATGTATGAGGCATGAGCGAACACACACTGCATGGACGTCTATATCTGTTACTATGTTATTACTATTTCTTTTATTATTATCCTTTCAATTTATGTTACTTTAAACACAATTCTTTTACAAATAGGTTCAATTTAACTTCCCAACCTACAGTATATGTTGCATGTCAACATTCTGGCAGGAGCATGTGTGTAATAACAGGGTAGCAAACTTTCACTCGAATGCTGCTCTGTATGTAGATGTTCAGCACCATCATATTCTCACCACACTAACCTCGCTTTATAAATAACACTGATATACACTGATCAGCCATAACATTATGACCACCCGCCTATTATCGAGTTTGCCACCATAACAGTGATGCACTGTGTTCTGACGCCTTTCTATCACAACACGCATTAACCTTTTCATGATTTGTTCTGTAAATAAAATTTGTATTATTGTATAAAAAAATATACATAAAAAATATTTGCCCAACATTTCTTCTTGGATCTTCAAAGGATCAAAAGCAAAATGGTGCACCCGGCTGAAAAAACTGAAGTGCGTGCTGCGTCCTGTTATTAATTTCTGCCACTTGAAGGGAAACAGTGCGAAGAAGATTCATGATGAACTGGTTGAATTGGGGTATGAAATTCTGCCTCGCCCACCCACACACACAAACACACTCCCCCACCTTGCACCTACTGACTTCTTCCTCTTCCATCAGTTGAAGAAAGCACTTCATGGCAGGCGTTTTAAAAACGTCGGCGAGGTGATTACCAAGGTGGAACTTTTCCTCAAGAGCCAAAAAGTACAGGGGTAGCTCAGTGGTTAAGGCATCAATTACAGTTCGGAAGATCCCAGGTTCAAACCCCATGACCATCAAGTTGCCATGGTTGAGCCCTTGAGCAAGGACCTTAACCTCAACTGCTCAGGTGTATAATGGGATAAAAATGGTTAAGAGTGTCTGCCAAACGCCTAATGATGATGAAGACGGTCTCCACCAGACCATGTGTGTCGCCTTAGGTGGAGGATATTTAAAGAAGGACTCAGCTCATGACCAATTTTCACTATTTTGTAATAACATTTTTATGACCGCCCCTCGTAACGCTTCTATTAGATCAGACTACACGGGCCTGCGTTCGCTCGCCATGTGTATCAGTGAGCCTCGGCCAGCGATGACCCTGTCGCTTGTTCACCGGTTTTCCTTCCTTAGATTACTTTTGATATTTCCTGACCACTGCAGACCAGGAACGTCCCACAAACAGCTGCAGTTTTGGATGTTAAGCTTGTAAGTGACGGATGGAAAATGTACAGCATCCAGTCATAGAATAAATAAAGGCGAAAATAAGAAATATAAAGAGTTAAATGTAAAATACAAAAAAAAAAAAAAAAAAAAGAGAATAAACCGGAATGAATGAACTAGTGTAACTGAATGTGTGATGTTCAACAATGCAGCACTCGACTCTCGAAATGCCACAGGTAGAACAAATTTGAGGTCAGGTAATGACACGGTCTGTACAGATTAGAGTACTAAAACATGAGACTGAGCAGACAACTGAGGCTGAAAGAAGAAGCAGTGAGTGAGTGAGCGGCCTTGAAGCCCAAAACCCCCTAATCCACGTCCCCCCGGCCCCTGTAGAGACGTGTCAGTGAGCCATATGGCCCTGGGGACGAACTCTTGCCCATTTTCCAATACATCAACTTGGAGAACTGATTGCTCACTTGCTGCCTAATATAGCACACCGCTTGACAGGTGGCGCTGTAATGAGATAATTACTGTTATTTACGTCACCTCTCGGTGATCTTAATGTTATGGCTGATTAGTTCACGCTTGTATCGGAACAAACACGCACCGATCAGCCACAACATCAGCCATATATTGTGATATTGATCAGTTATTTGTCCAATAGAAGGTAACGCAGATGAGGCGCATGATCTCGTTTTGATCGAACCAACTGGACATTCCTTCTTCATGAGGAAACATATCTGTAACTACATACAATAACAATTTTTCTTTATCCGTGTGAGACATAAGCTGGTCGTTAAAGTGCTTAAAACATTGTTTTCTAATCTGCACCAAATGTTCTCTAAATGTAGGGTTTAAATAAACTGAAGCAATTAAAAAAAAAAAAAAAAAAAAGAATCAAAGATTTAAAAAAAATAATTTTAATTAAAAAAATTAACCTAGGGGCATCAAATCGCTTTAAGCTTATAATTAAAAGTACCAATGCAATCAATTGTGTCTTCATTCATTAATGTGCATAAATCAAGCAGGTTTCATACAGGCTTTGTCACAGACTTCCTAATAATAGCTCCACCTTGTGTACTTCAACGGGAAATAAGAAATGACAAATACAAAAATCTGATGCTTTTTCATTTTTCATGATCACAGCGGTCAGCGTCAGGAAGCCACCAAGTCTCCTCAGTTATTTGCATTAATGTTTTAAGAAGAAGCAGATGAACATAACTTAAAAAGAAACCTTTAAACCTTTAAAGTGCTGTTTGGGGAGGATAAAATGAATTGAGGTAATAACTGTTCTTCTGCAACGCTGCGTCTATGGAGACCATCAGGATGATTTTTGTACCTTATCTTCCGCCTTTTATTATTATTATTACAGATAATGGTACAGAATGTGGATTTACAGAAATAATAATAATAATAAGAAGAAGAAGAAGAAGAAGAAGAAGAAGAATACAACTGAAACTTACAAATTTCTGTGCGCTCAAGTAAAACCAAGTCAGCATGGATATAACATAGTTAGAACACTTTCTAACTCCATGATGGTTCCTGATTTTTATTTCTTTCTACATTGTAAAGGAATGCTGAAGGCGTCC
>JAQMYJ010000033.1:9384048-9402670 GCA_030014305.1 Clarias laeviceps
ACCCTGGTTTGTTTGTTTATGAGTTTGTTTTCAATAAAGTTGCATATGGATCCCCTTCATGCTGACTCTGCGTCACACAGATAGATTTTTCAGTTTAACATGCTTAGGCATATTTTCTCTCTTGTGAATCCCACAAGTGCTACTTTTTTATGTTCATCTAAGGAGTGCTTTTTGAAAATCTTTTTATCTTAATAAATATATTATAAATATATTTCCATCCATAAGTCAGGTCTATACTGTATGTATTTGAATGTGTCAAAATTGTTCATTTTTTGATGCTCCCACACAACCACCACATTAGATTTGTATAGAAGAGATCAAGATGCAGTTGTAGTGCGATTATAAGTGAAGTGTACAGCAGTGGCCGAAAGTATTAAGACAACATAGGCCATGTATTATAGTTCCCCATGTGCACAAACGAGCCGATGTCACCGATTAATTCGAGCCTATCTGATGGAAGAGTTGTGTATCAGCCTGTTTAGTTAATAGATGGAACAAATATGTGGCAGGACTTTGATTTTCTGAAGTCGGGGTGTCCATCTCTGCACAAAACTGTCTAAACCCAAGTGTTCAGGAAGAAATTAATCAAGCACGGATTGATTGAGTGACATTAGAGTCCTGCAGACGTCTTTTTGACTCTATGCCCAGCCGGATCCAGCAGGTTTTGAAGAATAAAGGACTTCATTGCTTAAAATAATTAATTATTCTTATCAAAGTCAAGATTTTAACATTAAAACATAAAATTTAATTTTTGTTTCAATACTTTTGGCCACCAGTGTAGGTTTTCACCATTAACTCAAAAGGTTAACTAAAAAAATTTAAGTGACTGTTTAGGAATGACAATTTTTTTGGTTTACAAAGTTCCTTTATTTCCAAATGCTCCAAAGTCGGAGGACAATTGACTTTTTCACATTTCACCAGAGAAAAAAGTGAAGGCAGCCGATGTAAAGGCCGGGCAAGGCGTCTCAAGGGAGGAAACTCAGCATTTGGTGATGTCTGGGCACTCCAGACTTCAGGCAGTCATTGACTGCTAAGTGTGTGTGTATCCAAGTATTAAAGATAATCCTAAAATGTATAAGTGCTAGTTTGTCCAGTTACTTTTGAGCCTGTAAACATGGACCGAGATACCCTTCAATCACGGAGAAGGATTACAGAGGCAAATTATAGAAAAGAATTACAGAGGCAAATTTTGAAATTTGTGTGGCTATCCAAATACTTAAGGACTGACTGTAGTGTAACTACGTATATAGAAGGTATAGAAAAGAATCACCCGTTTAAAAAAAAATCACATTTTGTTGCTTTGCAGCCTAAAATGAAGACAGACACAGTTTTCGTTTTATCCAGCTGTATTTACTCAGTGCGACTTACAATCAAGTGAAAAATATAACACCAACATGTCAGAAAAAAACTGTGGGAATCAGAGTTTGTCTTTCTACTGTGATCAGCTGCGGTCATTTTGATTAGCTCAGCATTAAACGCTGGAGCATTTCAGCCTCTGGCAGTAGAATTGAAGTAAACAATCAATTGTGGGTGGCAAGACACCGTCAATCTCTTGGATAAAGTTGTGCACAGGCACAAGTCAGATGTATACAAAGAAAATCACAAGCTTTATCACTGCTCAGAACCACAGTGAAGTCTATTATTAAAAACTGGAAGGTATTTGGTCAGAGAGGCTACCAGGAGGCCTACAGCAACTCTGAAGCAGTTGCATGACAAAGAGTGGTCATTATATGCATGTGACAAGAATATCACAAATTCTCTACAAATATGGAAATGCAAGAAATGCAAGAAAAAGCTTGAGCATTTAAGCTTTGCAAAAACGCATCTTGAAAACCCTGTGGTCACATGGAAAAAGGTGTTATGGTCAGACTAAACCATAAAAAAAAACACCAAACGATAGGTCTGGTGTAAATCCAATACAGCTCACCATCCAAATAACACCATTCCTACAGTAAAGCAGGGAGGTGGTACTATCCTGTTATGGGGGTGTTTATCGGCAGGAGGGACTGGAGCACTTTTCAGGCTAGAAGGACAAAGGATGGGGCAAAATACTGTCAAATTCTTGAGGAAAGAAGTTGAGGAAAATCTGCTGGCTTCTGCCAGAAAGTTGTCAATAGGAAGAAGATTTACTTCCCACATGCCTATGACCCAAAGCGCACAGCAAAACTGACCACATAGTGGGTAAAGGAGGAAAAGTGGAATGTTCTTGCATGGCCAAGTCAGGGCCCAGACTTAAACCCCTTTGAAACCTTTTCGTGGAATGACTTGAAGACTGCAGTCCACCATCAAATTTAACTCAAGTTGATAAGTTTTGCAAAGAAGAATAGGCAAATACTGCAAAGTCTAGATGTGCAAAGCTTTGTGTGCTAATGAGAAGCTGATTAGAGTTTACCTGACTGAGATTAAGTCATTTTTAAGAGTGGGCGTGATCCTTTTCCAAATCAGTGATTCTGTTTTTCATTTTTCTGACATGTTGGTGTTATATCTTTCACTTGGATGTTAGAAGTTGCACAATCTATTATATAAATACAGTTGGATAAAACAAAGACTTCATTTCATCATTTCAGGCTGAACAGCAACAAAATGTGATTATTTTAATGGGGGTGATTCTTTTCTATACCCACTGTACTAACAAACATATTGAATTATTGCAAATGTATACTTGTCTATTGTAGTTTGTCTATTTGTATTTTGAGATTTTATTTCATATTAATGACCACAAAACGTTCTCTATTTACCGAGACTGAAAGCACGCATATGCTGCAAATCCAAGTCGAGAGAATGTAAGATGTGGGGAAGGGAGACCGGACCGGGCATCCAGGCTGTGCCTGTTAATATCACTGCAGGTTGATATCTCCTGTTTTACTGTGCAGAAAATAATTTCCTAAGTGTTATCGCTATTTTTGAATGATCACTCTTCTAGTGTAGCCTGACGTAAAATCGCAGAGCTCTTTCACAAAATGCATAAAGGTTGGCAGTTCTGGTAATATGATTTAATCTGAGTAAACATCACTGCATATTATGGCAGTGTAATATTATCTGGAGATGATTTAACTGTTGTATCGCATAACGCTAGCTGGCACTATGCAGAAACACAAACCAAACTGCAAGCTGAATCAGAACTTTTAGCATTGTACATGTAGTGGACAAGAAACACAGCAATAAATATGTCATCTCTATCATAAAGAGATCTGATTGAACAGTTTGAGTAAGAATGCCAAATATAATAGATCGTCCATGTCTCAGGATGCGTAGAGGTTAATCAGTGACCCCCCTCATAGTGAACTTTCACCCTCAGTATGCCTAATCTGGCAAAAGATCAATTTGAGGTGATTAATTCATGGTGTGTTAGTTAAGATTCAGTATTTTTGTGTGAAATCTTTACTTCCAAACTTTAAATCCCAAAAGAGTTAAAAACAGGAGAAGTTGCTGCCAAATATAAAGTGCGTATAAATGTAATAAATGTATTTGTTATAGTTTTATTACCAATAATACCACTATGCCTCTTTGGCATAATTTTCTTTTTATGCTTGTTTTAACTTAATATTACCTTTTTTTAAAACAACTTTTACTTATTTGGCCACATTTATGTGCAAAAATCTCGAGTCACCCCTTTTTTCTTCATATTTTGCTTCCGAAGAGCCAGACTTCCTTGTATTTTTAATGTAGCTTTGAGGAATAGCTCTCGCTTTTTGCCTCTCATTTTCACTCCAGTTCTTGTATCTGGCCAGTTTCAGTTGAATGTTAATCCACATAGTGACTAATGAATCATTCAAGCAGAAAAAACTCTAACTTAAGTCATGAACCAGTGAGAAACAGGTGCAGATGATGAGAGATGATCAGGCCGGTGATTAGTATACTGGTGATGCTGAATGCTGGGTGGGTGGAACAGACGAGAGGGGAAATGAGGTCGCTGTTGAGGTTGTAAACAACCAACTTTTAAATAGTATCTTTAGGCACTTTGCAGCCTGTCGCAGTACAACATTTGTTCCTTTTTTTAAATTTTTTTTTTTATCTATAGTTAAAAGTTTGAACACAGCTTCTAATTCAATGTTTTTTGTTCAGTGATTTATTTTCTACATTCTAGAACAATACGGGAAATATGATGAAAATGACTCTCATAAAGACCATCCCAGGAAAGCATGACCAAAACTTACATCTGCTTCAGAGGAGAAGTTCATTTAGAGTTACCAGCCTCAAATATCACCAATCAACAGCACCTCAAATTAGAGCCGTTATATCTCAATATCAAATGAGATTATTGTTTTACAATGTAGAAAGAAATAAAAAATCAGTCGAGATCATGGAATTTGAAGGCGTATTCAATCTTTTGACTGGTACTGTGCATGATTTAATTATATTGAATTAAATCAAGACTTTGCACAGCAATTTATGGCCGCCTGAACAGAAGAGAAAAATCAGCTCAGCTAGTAAACAAAATATGATTTGTTGAACACAGAGGTAACGTCCACTAAATTGCAATGAAACAAATAAATGTAATGTTTCAGCCTTTTGGTCGTATCTTTTGAAATATGCCATGTTTAGGTATTATATTTCCACATCAAACAGTTCATGTGGTCTTGGCATACAGTTTAACAGATCCTGTTCATTTGATCATGTGTTGTTATTGTTTACACCAGTGACAGTTAACCTTTTCCATGATTTGCGTCTAGAATGATTTTAACCTCATAAGAGCATTTTGTACTCACTATATGAGACATCATGATATTATGTGTGCATGATAAGTGTATGATCTGAGCGAGAGATTTGGAAGAGAAGTTTGACTTGTGTACCTTCACTGCTTCTTCTGGTGTGAGGGAAACTTTGAGCTCCAGGTTCTCAATCTGCCTCAACTTCTTCTGCAGTTTCCTCACCTCCCCCATCTGCACACCTCGGCACTTCAATGTTTTAAAAAAAAAAATTCCAGATGATGTTGACTTCTGGTGATGATGTATGTGCTCTTGCAAAATGGAGAAATTATGAGCTGGTTTCAATCCAGTAATCTGCTTTTTTACTGGATTCACACTAACTGGTGTAGTGTTTGCGTAAAGCCCCTGCTGGATGGACACAACTGTAAACGTGGAAACAGAGCCCAGAAACCGGAAGTCAACAATGAGCGAGAATACACGGCTGAATCTCAAATGCATCACTGCTTCCTGTCTCAGTGGACTATTTAGGGTGTTTGACAATAACCTCCTACTTCTAGTCTAGGGCACTTCATAATAACTAGAGAGCTGATTGTAATTCATGCTTTATTTGAACTGTAACATCGCTACGACTTGTCATCGGCTCCCGGACACTTTTTTGTTGTTGTTGTTGTTTGTTTGTACATTAAGTTACATTGTTATATTTGTATTATAAGTTAGAGAAGACTTTAATCTCTTTGAACTGTGATTTTTGCAACAATGTTTACAAACAAAAGTTTATTTATAGCTTACCTCTGATAATTTGTTTACATTCTGGCACAATTACAGTGTCTGGCATAAGTATTCACCCCCTTGAACATAGTGTAGTGTTACCACCTGGAACTGAAACTGATTTCACTCAGATAGGGAGTTTTATTCCTTGCCACCGTCGCCCACAGCTTGCTCATCAGGGACAAACTGATTGTGACATATTTCCTCACACATTTCATACTCATTTCCCTAATAGTCTTTTTGATTCTGTATTGATGCTTTTTGTAAATGACCATTGTTAATATATAGAGATAATATGTGATGAAAAGAGCAAAATAGCAAACAGAAACTAGTCCTGAAAATGGATTCAATGAGATTATGATAAAAAAAATTAAAAAAAGGTGGAGTGGAGCTGTTTCCAGGATAGTTTGCAAAATTATTTACCCCCCCCCCCACACAAATAAATAAAATAAAATAAATACATAAAAAAATAAATTATAATAATAATAATAATAATAAAAACTAATGTTGACTTAAGTATCCACCTGGTTATAAAGAAAAACTCACACAAGCAACTAAGTGTACTTGCCAAAGTGTACTTGCAACAGGATTTTATTATATGTATCATCACTCATCCATAAATCATACTCTTGTAATGAGAACAGCTCTTAGAATCAGTATCATTTAATGTGCCATATACATTTACATGAATTAGGAATTTTATAGGTGTTTGGTCACAACAAAAATTACTATCCAATTATACAAATAAAACGCCATGGCTGCTATCTTGGGTTCTATCATTCTGGCGTCTTTAAATTTGCCCTATTATATTATTATTATTATTAGTAGTAGTAGTAGTAGTAATGGCAACATGGTGGCATTGTCACCTTGCACTGTCACTTTGTACCTCCAGGGTTGAAGGGTTTAATTCCAACCTCGGGCCTGTGTGTGGAGTTCTCCCTGAGTGTGTATGTTCGTCCCATGCTTGGTGGATTTCCTCCAGAAACGCCACAGTTTCCCCACACGGTTTTCTCCCACAGTCCAAAAACAGATTAGGCTAATTGGCGATCCCAAATCGACCATAGTGTGTGAATTCTGTGATTGAGTGTGTGTGTGTGTGTGTGTGTGTGTGTGTGTGTGTGTGTGTAAATCCTGCTATGGGTTGGCACCCTGCATCATGCCTGAATTCTCTTGAGATAGGCTCCAAGTTTGAATGAATGAATGAACTATGATAATAATAATAATAACAATAATAATGATAATAATAATAACAATAATAATTATAATAATAATAATAATTATTATTATTATTATAACATGATTATGTCATGTTATGATTTACATTACTAGTACAATAATAATAATCCTAGCAGCAACTTGCTCCATGTACAAATGGTAAAAATATTATATATACAGCAACCATTCAGACCATTGTGATAGTAAAATAATAAATTAATAAAGGACACCGGCATGTAATAAAGTGAGATATATATAAAATATTTTTTATATAATTTAGGATGTTCTGTGGCATTCAGTATATGGACAAAATGTTCTGAACATTAGGCAAAGCAGGCAAATCGTCAACGTGTAGTATGTGCATACAGTATGATCGTGGACGCACCCTTGTTTGAAGTTGACCTTACTCGAAACGGACATGACGTCATGACGTACGGAAGACGTTAGCGCGATTTGACCTCATCCGTAGGAAGTGGAGCGTAGACAGTTCGGGCAACTCCGTAAGAAAAGGAAAAAAATAGAAAAAAACGAAGGAACGAAAACTCGTTGAATTTCTTCACTTGAGTGTTTTACGGAGCGACTTCACAAACTATCCCGAGCGGAGGAAGTCCCCGGGCGAGGGGCAACTAAAGTCTGCACGACTGGGTAAATCAGGCTTGATTTTTTTCCGTTTGAACCTTGTTTTTTTTTGCCTTGAATTTCGGCCTCCTTCGCCTTCCGTGTGCCGGAAGTCCTGCGTAAAGCCTCGGTTTCGGCGTCGACGTTTTTTTTCTTCTCACTTGTTATTTTTTTCTCTCTCCAATCCTCGTGTGCACTGTTTTTTTTTTTTTTCAGTTTATTTTCTCGGGCCCGACAGCGGGAGAGGGTGAATATGAGTTAACGTTACACCTCCCAGAAGATAATGTTACGGGCTGCTAATGAATTTGCATCAGTCACCGACGAGGCTGTTTTTAAATAAACATTATTATGTGATTTGATTCTTTTTTTCTTCCACTGCACATAATGCGTCATTTTTAAATAAACTTCCTAAAAACACTTCACGTTTTAGTGGTAATCAGATGGGTTGTTGTGTGATGGCTATTTTTGAGCTGCGTGTCTGGAGAAGAAAAGAAACCCGCCAACTAAAGTGCTGGCCTGCGTTAGGAAACGGCTCGAGATTAGTGCACAAAGACAATCAGTGTGACTCCGGTATTATTTATTAACCGGACTGAGAGGTGCAGCTCTGTGCCGTGTGCTAACCCTGACCACACACACTGCTTATCGAGCTGTTAGCTTCACGGGCCTTCATTCACCTCACCTATGACTGCTCTACTTCCTCAACGGCTCTTTTTAAAAATAATACTGCATGTGGGTTTTATTGGAGCTCTGAACGTTTACGTCAGTTATACTTCAAACGAAGTGTTTAAATTTCTTTTGATGTTCTGTGCTTGTCGGGTTCGAAATTCTGAAAAAACTTTAACCCTTTAATTGATCATATTTACTGGACAGAGTTAAAAAATGTCTTACTGCTTTCATATCCAGTAACATGCCTTTTATTCATTTATTTATGGGAAATCACAAGAGTCATGTAGACATTTTGCAACATTGTCCTTTTATTCCATTTACATAAATACCAATTAAATAAAAGATGGGCATTGGTGGCTCAGTGGTAGATTTTCCACCTGTCATTCACTGGACACAGTTAAATAAAAAAGTCTTACTGCTTTTTTATGTTCAGTAACATGATTTATTTATTTATTTATTTATTTATGGGAAGTTACAAGTGATTTACACACATACCAATTAAATTAACGTAGGGTGTTGGTGACTCAGTGGTAGGTTTTTCCCCTACCACGTGGAAGGCCCGGGTTCGATTCCCACCCAATGCCCAAATTCCAACCACTGGATGCAGTGCCGGTTCCAGGCCCGGATATAATGGGAGGGTTGCATCTGGCGCAAAACGAGCCAAGTTGCCATGCGGATCGGATGGTTCGCTGTGGTGTGAACCCTCGACATGAGCAGCGGAAAGACTAACAACCACCACCAATAAAATTAAAGACCTAAAAACCTTTTCCCATTTTTCCCAAATGTCATTTCATGTTATTTCATTATTTTATATTAGATAATCTCATGATGAAGTAAGCCTCATCATGTGCCGTACTCAACGGTGCCTATTTACTATTGATATTTTTTTATTATTCTCTCTTTAAATTAGGAATGATGGAGGATTCCCATTTCAACTCCTACTTCTGGTCTCCGGTCCAGGGACAGGTGAGAATCCGTGCCGCTACTTCCCCGCACGCTACCGCACACGCACATCTTAATCCATGTGTCCACATCATTTTGTTTTAATGCCTCATGTGTGTGCGTGTGTGTGTCAGATTGAGAATGCCGTGTTTTTAAACAAGGTGAAGGAGCAGTTGGGCCAACAGGACAAAAATCCTCCGTACCCACATGGCTCCTCCCATTACCCCACCACAGCGGTGGTGGCAGTTGCAGGGGGCGTGGCAATGGACACAGCAGCTGGAGGGCGGGCGCTGAAGCAGGAACAGTCGCATCCGCCACATTCCTCGCACAGCATCACTGTGGTGCCTGTACCGTCCACCGGAATCATGACAGCTGGTACGGTAGATACGATCATGGTTGTGAAATGACTCGTGGTCCAGTAGGCATGTGCTGACGAGAGGTACATGTACAATACAGGGTGTCTGAAGGGTCTCAATACATATGGGAAATGAAAACATTATCTATAAAACATCATTGACATGATCGATGATTCTTTAGGGAGTTGTCTCTGCCACTCATGGTGATCTCACTTACATATTACTCATGTAGTTGCACTTTAAATGCTTAGTCTAAAAGGTCTTTGTACTGCGTTATTTCCTGGTACACCATGCCATTCACGTGCCCCCTCAGGTAAAGATGTAAGGACAGTCTACAGGGCAACAGCGACCAATCTAAAAAAAAACAAAAAAACTGCTGATTTAACCATCGGTTCATTTCCAGCATGTATGAAGTCTTTCATGGCATCCTGTAGTGTTATGATTTCACAGGTGTCGCTTTGCTCATGTTTGCTACACATCATACAGGTACAATGCAGGCTGATTGTGAAGTGTTTTTGGTCACAACAGAACGCGTCCACAGTTTCAGGGAGGCACTAAGTAATTTATTATTATTTATTTTTTACTCCCTAGAGGAAGAAATGAGACAAAACAACAAGAAGGGCACTCCATGGGAAAAATATCCTCGTTAGTCAACCAATATAAGTACAATGTATTGATTTATTTTATTTTATTGTATTATAACTAAAATTCCAAATTGGCAAACTCATGGGTATGCAGTAAGTCATACAAGTTGTTCCTCTGATCTGATCTGTATACCAGTAAAGATACAGTGAAGGCAAACAGCATTTCCATCACCAGAGTTAAATCTAACTTTTATTATTGATGATCGTCTTCCTCCTTTGGCTTCTCCCATTAGGGGTCACCATAGAAAGTTTTTTTTTTTTGGTTTGATTTGGCTCAAGTTTTTCACTGATGCCCTTCCTCACAATACAACTCTTCCATTTTTTCCGGGTTGAGGACCGCACCCTTGCTTGTTCAACCCCCAGATACTAGTGTCAAATGAATGCACGCTTCCTGCATGGTAGGAGAGGATTCTAAACCTGAACCGTAGATGCCTAACCCAATAATAAATCAAATCTAACCAGTGTTTTATTAAAAAATTAAAATACAAAATCGGCACCAGAATGGCTCAGGTCAGCGCATTTAGTGGGGAAAATTTAGTTCTGGCCCGAATACAACACTGTCAGTTTCACCACAACACAAAGTTATTTGCTTGTTTGTGATCTCGCATGTGGAAGTAGCTGCATGAACATAGTTTAGACAAAAAGGGTACAACCAAGTCCTCAGTCTCAAGCTTTTTTTTTTTGTTTGTTTTTTTTGCAAAATAAGCCAAAACTTCAGCAACTTCCTCTTTCATGACTACATGAACTGTTATTTTCCTTTTTTTTTTATTGTCTGTTTGAAGTCATCTGCCTAATCAAATATTTTGAACCCCCAGCAAAGTACAAATTCATCCTTTAATACTGTATAATCGTGCCTGTGTGCACGTAAACAGTTGTACGGCTTTCTTCAGACCTTTCAAAAAGCAGATTTGCATTGCATTTATCCCAAATAATATAACGTGTTATAATAGTTACCTTTTTTATTTGTACTTTTTTTTAAACTGCCTGTCATATTATTAATGTTCATAGACTGCCTCGAGACATTTACATGGTTAATTTTAATAAGCTGCCGTGAGCCAGCCTGACAGGAAGTTATGAGTCATGTTGACACTGTAGCGTTTTCTGTCAGTCAAAGAAGTTTTTCTTTTTAAGGTCTCTCTGGTGCCTTTTAGGCTAATTGCAATGGCGAAGAAAATGTTTACAGGCCACCCCATTTTCCACGACCGTGCCCACGCCTTCTCTTAAAACTGCCTTTCCCTTCTAGTATTTCTCGTATATACCTAATTTGGGGAAAAAAATAATAAAGTGTACCAGTTTGCATGTAATTGTATCCACCTGTTCAGTTCGATGAAAACCTATTAAATGTAGTAATAGAAATGATGATGATGATGATGATGATTATAATAATAATAATCATCATCATGTGTCATGATTAAAAACAGTCCATGTTGCAAATTTGACTCTATTTGATATAGTTTCGAGGTTGGATTGGCATTAAACTAACACTTGCAAGCTAATCTCAGTAAATTAGTGTTTTATATTTGCTAGAAATTCAGCAAGGATGCAGAACCTGAAAATGTTGTTGTTTTTTTTTTTTTTTTTAAAGTGTGGGCGAGCTTTGATAAAACCCTTTATTACTTGTATTTTTCTCATGAAATCGCTTTAAATGTTGGTTCCATTCGATGCATTTATACGGATTTTAGTGCAAAATCTATTTAAAATATTACACTTGTGACATTTTGCATACACTGACATCATTTAAAACTGGCTAATAAAGCATGCAACGTGATTAAAAAGCTGCACATGCTGACCGGATCTTGTAACACTGTCACTAAAGCTCTCTCTACTTTACATGCATATAAATAAAGATTGCTCATTTGGAATCTGCAATTCAAATAAACTGGTGATGTAAACAGTTTTTTTTTAACCTCTCTTCTCCCTCTCTCTCTCTCTCTCTCTCTCTTCCCCCCCCCCTCTGTGTCTCTCTCTCTCTCTCTCTCTCTCTCTCTGTCTCTCTACTTTTCTGACTGTTCAGCGGGCTTAGTCACTCTGGTGTCTCCAGTATCCTCCGCTCCATCTCTCATCCCCGGGCATCCAACAACTATGATAACAGTACACACAGGTACCACACTGTCATATTCTCTTCAAAGAATATCATCTGAAAAAAAGAGCCACATTTATAAAAAATAAAAATAAAAAACACACACACACCTGTAGCAATAATGTTCTTTAGCTTTATTATTTTTTTTAATAAAACTGATACTTCTCTCAGATAAAAAAGAGGACGGCATGTCCTGCTCCCCCGTCGTCATCCCGTTACCATCAAAGCGAGGGAGGAAGAAGAAATCCACACTCCCACTGGTGTGCTCGCCGACAGGAAGTGACGCGCTGATGCTCGGTCACCTGGCTGGACAGGTACGTCTCTTTAAAACGTAGAAGATTCAACCCGTCCCAGTTCAGAATCATAGATATAAAATAAGGAATACGTCTTTACTGCATGTAATGATAGTGTTCATTACATGAAGCACATAGTGTAGTGAAATTTTTTTTCTCCCAATCCCAAAGTTTTCGGTCTTAAAAGAGGGCCAAAGATTTTTATTTATTAAAGTATGATGTACTTTTTTTTTTTTTTTAATCCTTTTACGGTTACATTGTTCAGTAGGTAGGTCTGCAAAAAAAACATTAGTCCTGTTAAAGCATCTCCCAATTACATACAGATGGCCCCCAATTTGCGAGGACTGAAGAATTTTCAAATTTGGATAGCAAGCAAGGTGAAGCTCCCAGTTACAGGCCTTGTTACATGGGTTTGTCCAACTTTAGGCTGATATGAATGTTGTGAGCAGGTTTATTGTAGGCTAGGTTAAGCAATGATGTTCTCTAGGTCAGGTTGAGAGAACCTAAATGCATTAAGAATTTATCTGGGCGTAATCCTGTCATAAGTCAATGAGCATCTAATGCAGTGTTGCCAAGATGTTCAAAGAATGAAGAAAGAACTCCATGGATTTTTATTTCCTTCTACACTGGAAACAACATTTATCAAAATATACAATAATCTCCTTTGAACAGTTCATATTGAGATGTGTCTGCTACTTATGCTCTGAAAAGCCTCTATAACAGCTCTAATCTGAGGTACAGTTATTTAGTGTTTTTTTTTTTATTTATTTTTATTTTTTAACTCTAAATGAACTTCTCTGCACCAGAGGTAAGTTTTGGTCTTGCTTTTCTGGTATGGTCTTCATGAGGGCCGGTTTCATCATGGTGCTTAATGGTTGCTAATGACCTGTTACAGCGGAACGTGTCTTACAATAACAACTGATTGTTGTTGTTGCCTAATTACATAATTCACATATAATAATTTACATGTTTCAGTACATCGTTATGAAATCTTCAGTATCGTTCTAGAATGCAGAAAATAAATCACTTTTAAAAAACAACAACATAGAATTAGAAGGGGTGTCCAAACTTTTGACTGGCACTGTAGAAAACATGATAATGGATTGTTTGTTATTACATAACTGTTGATGTACGACATCGCACACAAAATGGAAAAAACAGAATGGATGATATGAGGGAGAAGGTCCTTATTGATAAGATAAGATGTACCTTTATTCGTCTCACAGTGGGGAAAATCTTTATTAATTATTAGAAATAATAATGTTATTGCACAGTAATATTGCGCTAGTTTAGATGACATTCAATGAGAATCTCCAAATATGCTGTATGTGAGTCGAATTGAAATATTGTGCCTGTTATTAAGGCAGTAGATCACTATCTATGACACGGTGCTTATTCCTTCCTGCCCGTCTACTCATGTTGTGCCCCGATTGGCCGGTTGAGCTGTCAGTCACGTGTAACCATTATCTTCGATTAAAGTGTAAGTGATATATAATCATCTTTCACCAGTGATCGTGGCAGGTGATTTAACAAAGTGATCTCTGCGTGCTCACACACATTATCTGACTCCGCTCCTCCCAACCACAGACAAGTGTTCTTGCCGGGAGTTTGTCAGGCTTTTTTTTTTTTTATCCTACCCCACACGCCCGTCTACCTTGGCGCTTGATAAAAGTCCTCATGGACTGTCTTTGATCCATTCGAGTAACCATAAGAACCATTTGAAAGCTTGTAACAGTGCTTCATAGGTAGAAAATCACTTCCTGACCTCCAGCCACAGGTGGCGCCACACAGCACAGCAAACGTGTCATCACGCGCGAACAAGCTATAACTTCCTGTCAGTAAACCTCATACAATTTTCCTATTTTTGCTCCTTTTTATTGATCGCGTCAGATTGCGTTGTGCATCTCCCACACAAGCGCTATGAAGGAGAGCTATAGCGACATTAGCATAATGTAATTAGAAAGAGCGTATTAACATAAACCTGCAATTTGGAGCGGCACCGCTGTCAGAGCATTGCTGTTAAATAAAACGGATGAGTGTCTTCCCGACCAATCAGATTAGAGAATTCACCAGCACTGAGGTACAGATCAGTGATAAACCCCGTTTTAAAGTGATCGTATTTCATATTTGCATGACTGGAACGTTTGTACTCGAGGGGGGAAAATACAAGTGTCATTTTATGTATATAACATGGACAGGGTTCCCCGATGCTCCTCTGCTTTGCGCTTCCATTTTAGCGTACACACAGTTTCACAGACATTTTGAATAAGTGTGTAGCGCAGCGTTCTGCCTGACCTTTTCATCTCTTGATTAAAGCCACTCAGATTGCTTTCTAGTGCCTAACATTAGAGAGAAATGGTTTATGTATTATAAAAAGATGTGACTTCAATTGTTTCGACCCATTTTCATTACTGAGGTAATGCCAGAGCCTGTAATAACGAAATACATCGTTTATATTTTAACAACGTTGCTTGTCTCTAGCCCAGCGTGTAGCATCGGGAAAATATCTAAGCATTTCTGCCCCCCCCCCCTCTCTCTCTCTCTAGGATAACAACTACAGATGGAGTTATTTGACCTTATAGTGTAGATAAAATGGAATAAAAAAAAAAAAAAAGTCAGCTCCTTCTTAAAAGGAAATTCCATCGCATTTTCATTAAAAGTGTTGCATCTAAGTTACTCATTGTCTTTTGAATGAAAAGCCAGCGTTTGACCAGCTCAGATCGATCAATAAGCGTATGGAACATGAAACAGGAAAGTGCACTGCTTTTAATATGTATTGCTGAGAAGCTAAGAAATGGATTTATTTCTCCAAGCAAATTGTTGTCGCACCATTTCAGCAAATTAATTTGTAACAGGTGAAGCAAATAACTACAATTCGGGTCAACCGGGGACTTTTGATAGTAGAGGATAAACTGCTACACTATCCCAGAGTTTCACTAGTGCTTGGATACCATTCAAAGTAGAATGTTTTCTCAGTACATCGGAGCGCGTTCGTGGTCGGACAGGCTGCAATCCTGTGGCAAAACCTTTATTTACCAGGGACATGACATCATCACGTCATGCCTGCTTCACGTCTGAAACGCTGGCCTCTACCTACAGTTTCTCAGGAGCCATGATTAGACCACCTGATTCACGTATGAAACACTGGCCTCCCAGGAACCCTGTTAATGTCCCAAACTGTTGGAAATGGCTTGGCGCAAGGTCAGGACTGTACGGTGGATGTGATAATAACTTCCAACCGCAAGTGGTGTGGTGGGCAATATGACCTTGTGCATTGTCCTGCAAAAAAAAAAAACAGAACGCCTTAAAAGAAAGAGCCATCAAAGGAGTTCCTGGGAGGCCAGCATGAATCAGGTGGTCTAATCATGGCTCCTGAGGGGGAAAAAATTATCTTAAATGTCTGCAGGCTCTACCGAAACGCTGGGATAAGTGCATTAGTGTAGCAGAGGATTATATAGAGAAATAAATGTAGTTTTGGTCTGTTATTCTGTGCAATCGAAAGTCCTGTTTTGACTTGAACATCTATTTATTAAATCAGATTAGCAATTTATTATTATCGTAGTAAAACGAATCATACCATATTGTACAGTATATGTACGAGTTGTTTTGTTGCCTCTTTTGGTTTTCTTTGTCAGTCTGCTTCTGTTTAAGCTGTTAAGGATGGATCACTTCCAAACCTTCCTGAACTTTATCATCATGCTAAAAGTAAATGAATGTATTCTCTAAACAAAGGCTACTATTCACTTTTGGTGCATAGACTCGCTCCGGCTGTGTAGGCCGCAGTAACAGCATGAACGGTTATCATAGTTAAGGGTCTGAACATAAATCAGAGCGAGAACAAAAGAGCAAGAGGCGTTCTCGGGTTTGGTGCGTACAGACTGAGACTGAAATGGCGAAGCCTGTTAAACAGGAAGTGTGAAACAGGAGCAAAATGAAAGGGATGACTCAGTGCAGACTGCAACCCATTTGTTCACCTTATTGGCTCGTTTAAACAGATCTGAATAAATCACGGAAGCAAATCTGGTTAGATCTGGTTAGATCTGGCAAGGGTGAGGCATTGAATGCCCCGGCTCACCTTGGGTGTGTTGATTTATTATTTTTTTTTTTAAACGACTTGGAAATTTCTGTAGCTTTTAGTATGCACACTGCCAGACTAAAAAGTGTCACTGCACCATTAATGCCATTACTACCGGGGCGTACTTATTAATGAGCTGCAGCGGTGCGCATTACGAGGACACGGGATTGATGTGTGAAGTCAAAAAGCGGCAAAATAAAGAGAGTGGAATTCTGAAGACGTCTATATCCAGCAGCTTTATTTGATTTCCATTGATACAAGGGTGAGTCAAAAATGATCCGCACTCCGGATATTATATTAAAAAATAAAACTTATCAGCGCTTTTCCGTTCGAGGCTACAGTCTCCCCAGTCGCTGCAGCGCAGGTGTGAACATCAGTTCATTTGCATCAGTTCATTTGTAACTGCGGTGCGATGCCAAAATGGACGTCCCGCTTGTGATTTGCACAAAAGATAAAAGGCATGCAGTGATTTCGGTTTCATTTTTTTGTGGTCTGTGGGTTTATCTGGTGCCGAAACTATAAGGAAGGTGAAAGTTTCTAAAAGATCATCATAACTGGTGATGAGACACGGACTCATCACTACGAGCCTGAGAGTAAAGCGCAGAGTATGGAAGGGAAACATCCGACCGAGAAAAAGTTCAAAGGTCAACCATCAGCTAGAATATGGATGCTTACAGTTTTCTGGTATTCTCAGGGGCCAGTATCTAAGGGAACATTATCAGGAGAAATTCCCGAAAGGCCCAGGTTTAATAACCACCCAATGCCCAAACCCCACCCACTGGATGCAGTGCCGGTCCCTACACCGGATAAAATGGGAGGGTTGTGTCGGGAAGAGCATCCAGCATAAAACCTGTGCCAAGTTGTGGCGACCCCTCGATGGAAGCAGCCGAAAAACTAACAACAACTTGTTACAGTGAGACACTTATTGAAGACCTGAAGCCTAAACTTGGGATTGAACACAGAGGACTGCTATCAAAGGGCGTTGTGATCTTGCACATCAATGCATGTGTGCACACTTCTGCCCACACTGTCGACACACTGCAAAAAAATTAGTTTTAAGGTGTTAAAGCCACCCTTCCTAATCCGCTCTGATCCGACCTCGTTTCATCGCACCTGCATCTGTTTGGGCCCCTGAAACAGCAGCCCTACGAGGATGAAGATTCACTTCTGATGATGAAGTGAAGACAGCGGTGCATTCGTGGCTCACAGCTAAGCCTAAAAAAATTTTAATGAGGGAATACGACAAAAAAAAAGCAAGGAGATTATGTCGAAAAATTTCAAATAAATTCTACAGCCAGAATGCGGATCATTTTTGACTCATCCTTGTAAATTCAGGATCTGAACAAGTGTTTAGACTAAAGTCTGTGATTTAGCTTTGGTTCATTTGGTTATTTATAGGTTTGTGTTATTCTGAACGTCGTTTTCTTCCCCAAAAAATAGAAAGTCATAGTGATGCCAAGTTAAACTGGTAGACTGACTTACACCCCAGCTGGCAGCGTTATCCACATTGTCCAAAGTCAAATTCAAATGTTATTTGTCACATACACAGTCATACACAGTACGATATTCAGTGAAATGCTTATACGACCGCCAGTGACCTTAAAAAATAAAATCTTATACATAAGAAATAAATATGAATAAAAAGAAATACGATAGAAAATAAATTTAACTAGTAAAATATACTGTGCAAATAAAGACATAATAACAATATAGCAAAATACAGAAGAAAAAAAAATAGAGATTTGTAAAAATTTAGAAGTGTCCGATCTAAAGAAACCTTATAGTAGTGCTGTGAGACAACTAAATATAGCACCGGAATCTTTTACTTCCTCCTACTGATTTATTATTCCAGCATGTCTGTAAAAAACACTTAAACAACAAAAACAAACCATGTTTACTGCTAACGAGTAAGTTCGAGGTGCAGCCACTAGGGACCGGACTTGCAGCGTACGAGTCGGGAGATCATTTATTGAACGTGAAGCTTTCCCTAGTTAGGAATCATTAGAAAAATTATAATCGTTTAAATGAAAGTGTTGAAAACGCAAAAGCCAATGTGGGGAGTCACGATGATGTAGTGGTCAGCACTGTGGTCTCTCACCTCGAAGGTTAAGGGTTCGTTTTCCTGCCTCGAGTCTTGTGTGTTTGCATGATTCTCCCAGTGCTTGGTGGGTTTTCTCTGGGTTTACTTTAAGCGTCTTAATCTCCATGTCTCTGGATTGTTAGTGTGTGTATATGTGTGTGTGTGTGTGTATGTGTGTGTGTATGTGTGTGTGTGTGTGTGTGTGTGTATGTGTGTGTGTATGTGTGTGTGTATGT
>JAQMYJ010000033.1:9402770-9453880 GCA_030014305.1 Clarias laeviceps
GGTGTGTGTGTGTGTGTGTGTGTGTGTGTGTGTGTGTGTGTGTGTGTGTGTGAGTGTGAGTGCCGCTCATAGGAGGGTGTGTGTGTGTGTGTGTGTATATGTGTAAGCGATATATAGAAGATGGATGGATGAATGAATGAACAGTAGTGTTTTTTTCTTTTTTTCTCTCAATACGTTTGTTTTGCTGACTTGGAGATTCTCTCTCTCTCTCTCCTCTCCTCAGCATCATCCCGCCGACCCCTACGACCTCTCTGCTGACGAAGGACCTGCAGGGAAGGAGGGAGCAAAAACATACAGGTACATTGGCTCGGACTTTAGCATGCATTCCGCGTGTGTGTTTCTGAACGCTTCTAGCAAAGGCAGGATTGTAATAGAGATACTTAGTGCATTGTCCCTTTACACTGCAGCAGTGCATGGCCCTTAGCAACCCTCCCCCCCACCACACACACACACACACGCGCGCACACAGACACACACACACTTGTGTGCACTCGTGCTTCTTAGGCTGTGTGTTGAATGTGTCTCAGTCCGTAGGTGAGTCGGCTTCGTGTAGTGTAAGTAGTGTTTCATTGGCTGCATGTGCCAGCATGGCTTTGCTAGTTTTCAAATGCAAACACACACACCCACATACCAACGCGCGCGCACCCACACACGCACACACTCTGCCACCTGGCGGACTATTTACTCTCCTCCACTCGCTCGGTCACTCCTCTCTCTCCTTCATTTGTCTGCGCTTGTATGTCTTGCCTTTCCTTCTCATCTTTCTGTTTTGTCGGCAAAGTCTACAGTTTCCCTCTGTTGTTTTTCTTCACTGATCTCATCCCCACTCTCTCTCTCTCTCTCTCTCTCCCTCCCCCTCCCTTTACCCCCCTCCCTCCATCATCTGTTTCTCCCCCACCCTTGTCTCATTCCACTCCTTTCTCTCTCTCTCTTCACCTTTTCTCTCATTTTCTCCTCCTCCATCCATTCATTCCTTCAATCATTCTTTCACCTCGCCTCATCCATGACCCCATATCACCTTTCCCCAACCCTCTCTCCCTCTCTCTCTCTTTACCTCTCTCCACCTCTTCTTGCTCCTGTGTTTCCTCTTCGGCTCATCTCTCTCCTCTCTCCCCATCCTCCTATTTCCTTCCCCGGTGTGCGTGTGTGTGTGTGTGTGTGTGTGCGCGCATGTGTGTGTGCGTGTCTGTAGGTGCCGGATGTGCGGCCTGACGTTCTGCAATAAGTCAGACATGCAGCTGCATTCCAAGTCGCACACGGAGGTGAAGGCGCACCAGTGCCCGCACTGCTCCAAATCCTTCGCTAACTCCAGCTACCTGGCGCAGCACATCCGCATCCACAGCGGCGCTAAGCCCTACATCTGCTCCTACTGCCAGAAGGCATTCAGGCAGCTCAGTCACTTACAGCAGCACACACGGTACTGGAGGATGCACCGAGCGCCAGGATGTGGAATGTGTGTGTGTGTGTGTGTGTGTGTGTGTATAAGAGAAAACATGCAGTTTAATGGTCAACATGATGAGCTGGTGTTGGTTCAGGGAATGTAATGCAGTGGGGGAGTTTAACAAAACACTAGTAATATTTAAAATAAAATAAAAAACATGAAGGAAATTACAGCAAGTGCTCTACATACGAACATTTGAGTTACGAAGTTTCCAAGTACATCGTCACATGCGTGCAGTGTGCACCCCAGGAAGTAAGCGTGAAAGCAGCAGCGATGAAGCTGGTACTGCTAAGAAGCACCAGGCAATAACGATGGAGACAAAATCGACCATCGGCACGATTCTACACAAATCAATTTTAAATTCAATTTTATTTATATAGCGCTTTTAACAATGGTTATTGTCTCAAAGCAGCCTCACAAAATGAAAAAATGTGAAAAAAAAATTCATTTTGAAAAAAAGAACAAGGATAAGATCCTGGAACGTGTTAATTTTATACTGTGTATAGACAATTGTGTTATTACCTAGACAGTGTTTGTTGGACTTACGAACAAATAGGACTTACGAACACCCTCTTGAAACGGAACTCGTTCGTATGATGGGGAACTCGCTGTACAAGTTTTACCTCGTGCATTTAAGAACATAATTCACTATCTAAAAAAAAAATCGGTTACACTTTAGACCCTGTACACAGCACAAACTTATCGTTGATAACAAAACGTCACATACACTCACCGGACACTTTAATAGGAACACCTGTACTCCTACTGCTTTATGCATCCTGTGGCAGCAGCACAATGCATAAAATGATACAAATGCATGTCCAAGAGCTTTTCTGTTTAATGTTCACTCTAATCATTAGTTTCAGAGAAATAAGTTTCAGTGTCAACTGTGCTTTTGGACGTCGGAGAGTGTGCACCGCATGTGCCATATCTCCTGTGTCAGAGCGAGACTGATTGGCCAATATATACTGTAGATTTATAATTAGGTCATATCATCTGTGGTTTGTTATTCTTTGAAAGCCTGTTTTTGCATTTTCATGTATTTTTTAAAAGAAAGAAAGTGTGTATATATGTGTGTGTATATGTGGACAATGAGGGATGGGTTTTAGTAGAGAAGTGGAGAAGAGATTCTGTGATGTATCGCTCTTCTTTGTGTGGCAATTCATGTATCGCCATGTTGACTCCAAAGTCGGTTAAAAAAATATATATAATTATTATTATTTATTTATATGTTTGCATTTGAAGTGGTAAAATGTTGCCGTTCCTCTATAGCACAGCATTCTGTGTGGCAGGAGTAACTTATTTTTTTAATTAATAAATTGTAAATTAAAGTTTAATTGGAATTGAAACAAAATCTGAAAGAAAAAAATATCAATATGGAATTGGCACCTGGGTATCATGATGATAATGATTTCCCTAATGATTCCCATCCCTAGTGTCAGACTCTGTGTTTCAGAAACCGCTGGTCTGGGATTACGCGACTACGTGGTAAGGACAACAAAAACAATCAAGTGAACCTCGGTTTTGACTTGACGGAATACATTAAGTGAAGCTCTTGATCTGTGTCTAACCCTCATCCTGATTATATGTTTTATTCTGCTACCACACAATTGCTTGATTTGATTATTGCATGAATGAGGAGAAGTACTAGTGTTCCTATTAGAGACACCAGTTGAGGGTATAAGTTACAGATTGTTCATACCAACTCCTGTTTGATTTTGGGTATAGATATAGATTTTGAGTTTAGATTTATAAGCATTAACAGTAACATTCAGTTGAGCTTGGTTCATCAGTTGGCAAAATTGCCAGTTTTGGGGCGGGGGGTGGCTCGTACGGTTAAGGCTCTGGGTTACTGATTGGAAGGATGTGGTTTTGACGGGGGGCTGACCTTGCACTCTGACCCTGAACTTCCTAACCGGGATATATGAGAAAAGCAATCATTTTACTGTGCTGTAAGATATAACAACAAATAACTTCTTAATTTACAAGCTGTTAATCTATATAGAATAATTTGAGTTGTTGTTAAAGTGACATCATGTCCACCCCATTTCTCATGTCCCACAGTTCTTGGTTCTATACCAGCATTGTTTTGGATCATTTGTGGTGGAAGATATGGAACGTTTTTTTAAGATTAAGCACCAGGACGACTTCCTTGTGACATGTCCTACAGGGCTTCCAGGGAATTACGATACTATTTTGGGCTTTTCTGTAGCAATGTCTTGTAGATCACATAGAAAACTCTGAAACTCCGTCTAAAATTCATCCTAGAGGAATTTAATATCATCAATATGGTTTGGAAGAAGAGCGAGTTAAGTATGTACTCACATTGTAAGGGACAAATTTTCAATCAAATTAATACAACAGGTTAATTGTGTGTATGTTTTTAAATAATGCCTTAAAATCTTTGAACAGTTGAGTCAGTGTGAAACCCATGCCGGAATGAGTGACTGTCTTTGTTTGAACGCTTCTCGCTTTCTTACACTTCTGCACTGTTCTATTTCTGAAAATTCCCTTGTTTCCTTCCTCTCACACCTTCCATTACTATTCAAACCTGTCATTTTTCTCAGCTACTTTTTAATCTCCTGTAGATGTGTCTCGGTCTAACTCTCAATCACTGCACGGACTCGCACAAACACATTAAAACAGAGCAGCAGCAGTATAATCGAGGTCACAGGAAAGGTCCCGTGCCACGGCTGAACTCTCCACGGCACGATTTCAGAGAGCAGGTCTTCGGAAATGTTACATTAAATGGTGGAGCTGATCAGGCTGGCCTTCTCGTCACCGCGCGCAAACATTTCCTCAGGCGCCCAACCGCCAGGCTTTACAAGAACAATCAGAAAGCGTGTCGTCGTTTGACCTCAAGTGTAACCAAATTATGACCCCAATATGAAAAGGGTTGATGTACTGTAAAAATGGCATTTTTAAATGTTTTTAAAATTTACAATATATTAGAATATACTGTATTTATACAGTATAATAACATTTAAAAATCATTGGGGTTTGGAAGGGATGAGGATCTTCATGACGGCTTGGTGGTAATTGATGAACTGCTGTAAATGTTTCTAAAAATATAACGCTGTTTATGACTTGGATATATTTAAGCTTGCCGTCTAGGGGAGATGATTAGAATTAAATCAGCTCTGGAGGAGTGTGAATAGTTGAGAAATGAAAATGATACGACTCAGGTTCTGCATGAGACTAAAGCTAGGAGCATACACCTCACTGCATTTACAGCTATTCATATACAGTCGTCTTTAAATTACAGCACCACTGCCATCGGTCTCACTCGGTCTCTCTCTCTCTTTTTTTTTTTTTTTTTTTTCTCTTTCCCCTGCTTGTGTTTCCGTACAGAAACCACACTGAATCCAAACCCCACAAGTGTCCGCACTGCTCAAAGTCGTTCGCTAACACCAGCTATTTGGCCCAACACGTGCGGATCCACACCGGGGTGAAACCCTACACCTGCTCTTACTGCCAGAAGACCTTCAGGCAACTCAGCCACCTACAGCAGCATCACAGGTAGCCTGTCCATCTACCCGCCCCCAGCTTTTTGTTTCATCTTATTCTCTTCACACTCATCTTTTAAGTGTTATTGTATTGTATTATTATTCTTTTTTTTAACCAACAAGTGATCCTATTCCCATTTGTGCAGAATCCACACAGGAGACCGGCCGTATAAGTGTACCCACCCAGGCTGTGAGAAGGCCTTCACTCAGCTATCAAATCTTCAGGTATAGAGAATCAACTCCCTAATTTACAAGGTCTTCTGATGGAAATCACAAGGGCGGCACCGAAAGTGATGCAAACTCAATCCAATGCAATTTGATTTAGACGATAGCGCTTTTAACAATGGACATTCTCGCAAAGAAACTTTTATAGAATAGAAAATTATGGAAATGAGTGAGGAAAATATGTATCAAACATAATTATCAGCAACCCGAGGGTGACAGGGGCAAGGAAAATCTCTCTGAGATGACAATAGGAAGAAACCTTTAGAGGAATCGGACTCAACAGGGAACCCATCCACATTTAGGTGATAACGGATATCAGGAATTGTTGTGCGGTCGTACTGTGTGTCAGTTCAATATAACAGGAGAAGTGTTTTAAGTTAATGTGGAGTCTATTTCGTTATTGGAGGCTCAAAACTGTTTGTGACTAAAAGTCCTAAACTTAAGACCATCTTCATGGTAAAGTGAAACCCAAGCAGACCACTTTGGCCTCCATACGACCAGAAGCGGGGCACCAGGACGAGTCCGACAGGTCCGGAGGGCAGAGGGGGTCTGGATCACTGGCGGCTGAGGAAAGGCATGTGTAGCTCGAGAGAGAGACGGAGAGAAAACGAGAGCGAACAGGCAATCATGGGCAATAACCTTTTTTTTTTTTTTTTTTCCCCCTTTACTAACATAATAGGTTTTTCACATTGTACATGTTAATAGAGTAGCTTTTCCACCATACAAAGATGCTTCCCAATCACAAGCCATTAACTTGCCTGCTTGAAAATCCTCTTTGTCGCAGTTGACGGTCTCGCACTGCGCTACAGAATGTTTACAGAGATGACACCATTGACGAGGGCAATGTGCACAGATGGATGAACAAGTTTAAATAAGGGGAAACCAGAATTGAAGACGATCCACACAGTGGGAGACCATCAGCTGTGACCAAGGGGATTTTTCGAAGTGGATTCGAGAGTTGGGTTCATCGCGAATGCATCACTTGTAATGGAGACTATGCTGTAGTACCGTTGTTGCATAGAGGAAGAGTTACTTAACCACCATGTGTAATTTGGACGACCTATAATGTCAGTTAATGAAAATGTTATACCCACTTTTTTCAGTATTCCATAACTGTCTCCTAACAGAAAGCATGAGGCTCAATCAGGACTAATTAACAGAAGGCCTGATGAAGCTCTCCAAATGAATTAGTTTGTTTGTTTGTTTCATTTTAACCATTCTTCAGAAGATAAAAAAGGAGCTTGCCGTTTTTATTATTACACTGCGGAGAAAAATATGTCATTAAACTCAGGACTATAAATTGATCTACGTACAAAATGTGCTAATGATGTAATTGTTCATTAGCAAGCTAAACTTGACACTGTAAACATGTCTCTTTCCCAAAGAACTAATTTAGCGTTTCATATAAACGGAGGCAAATTCTTGGGCAATCACAACTAATAGCCGCTTTTCCGATATTATGAGTCATTTTGTGTAGCTTCATGACGCATTATCCCAATTAAGTAACACTACAGAATGTGGAAGAGTACTTATTGCCGAGCAGTGTGGATAAATGAACACATTTGTGAGGAGTTGTTCATGTATTAGAGGTCATTAAACTGATTTTGATATTGGATTAAGTGTAATGTAGGCCAGCACATAAGTTTTACGCCTCTGGTCTAAATCGGTCACCTGGGGGAATAGAAAAAAAAATCTGCTGGCAAGATATGCTTTAGTCTGGGCCAACAATCTTCTGGCTTGCTAACAAATAATCGTAGGATCTTTTCACTCTCACTTTTTTCACCATTTCACTGTATGCCAAAAAACAACTACTACTATATTATTACTCCCTTAATGATAGGAAAGTAAGGATCCAAGTTATAGAAAAACCCTCCCCGGGTCAAGACCATCACCAGTTATGTGAAAACCTCATGTCACGGTTATCGGAGTTCGATTTCTTATCATTTGGTAAGAATGGAGGGCGGAGATTATATGGTAACATCGTATTATTAAATTAAATGATCTTATTTTGAATTTCTGTGAAAGTAGGATTAAATTCTTAACGGTACTATGTAGCCAAAAGGTCTACTTTTTTCTCCATGTTTGTCTCCACTTATTCCGCTTTAGAAATAAAAGCCACAGTTAACCCAACAGTTGTGTTAGAATCCTAAATAGTGTGGCATGGAAAGCTAGTGTGCAATCCATTGTTCCACACACCAAGTAGTGCCTTTGTTCAGGGGTTAGAGAGGGCGAGTTGGGATTCAGCCTTGTGTTTGGAGCTAGTTATCTTTGCAGCTGACATTAGTCGTGGACAGAACAACACGGACGGTTCAGAGGCAATTCAAAACAATTTGGATGCAATTACTTACTAGGGAAACAAAGTGTTGTTTAAAGACAACATAACAATATCAGATGCATCTTTTTTCTGAAAGTGCTTCCGTGACTGGTTTTGAATGTGGGTTTTGGCAGGAAGGCGCTCTCCCCTCTTCCCCCCCTGAATCTTTTAATGATGCGCAGTACCGGTTACTTTCACCCATGCCTACATCCTATTCATCAGGTCACTTGAAATTTTTATGTATCAACTGTTAGTGTAACACTCATTGAATGCAATTAGCCTACATCATCGTCATCTTTCATTAAATTCTTACTTAAATGACATAAACTCTTAAACAATGCACATATTATGAAAGAAGATTTTATTTTATATTTCTTTGAGCTGGAACATGAACATGTACACTGAAAATATGAGTGTTACACTTTATATGTTAAGATAACTGGTGGTGAAACTGGAACTGATGCAAATATTGGAACCATGCTTTTAACTTAACTTGTGGTGTTGGTTTATGTTAGACACTGTGGTTTTTTTTGAACCACTGCATTTGGTCTTAAACTCAAATAATATAAGTGGTATTTAAATAGTTCTTTTCTGTTTGTGTGTTGACGCTACAGATTTGGTACATAGATTTCCATGGTACATAATGTCTATTCAAAGAACCGTACTGGCGTACAGCGTTACCTTGAGTATTGTTCAGCTTTGAGGCATTTTACTAAAGATGGACATTGGGTTTAGATCTCAGTCTTGTTTTCTAATGATAGACCTGTTGTTCCACAGTCTCACCGTCGCCAACACAACAAAGACAAGCCATTCAAGTGCCACCACTGTAACCGCGGCTATACGGACTCGGCGAGCCTCGAGGTTCATCTCTCAACCCATACAGTTAAGCATGCAAAGCTGTACTCCTGCGGCCTATGCAATCGCACCTACACTTCGGTACGGCACTAAGCAACCGTATATAAACATATCTTTATCAGGATTTAATTCCTTCTCAACAATGATCCATCTGTGTGTGTGTGTGTCTGCTCATAGGAAACGTACCTGATAAAGCATATGCGGAAACACTCTCCGGACCTGGTACCCACTCCACCATCATCAGCTCAGCAGAGCCACAGTCCCGCGCATGGAGGAGCAGGGGGAGGCGGTGCAGACGGAGCCGCAGCAAGTCGTGCCGAGAGGACCAACCCGTACCCACAGCCAGAGGGAGTGCCATGCGTGTTTGACCTGCAGCAGTACAAACCAGTAACAGCACCAGATGTTTCATACAAAACAGTCAGCGTGTCTGATCTGTCCGCTCACAAAGACCTGTGCATCACAGTGGAGGCCTCGGCCATACAGGTGGAACACCTCAGTTCATGAGGTAGGAGAGGCCTATGGGAAGAAAGGAGTGGACACAGACTCTAGAAACAGCTATTGTGCAGCAGAAAGGAATCAATAGTGACGTGATCTTACACGACCTCTCCAGGTACGAGAGGCCTACCTAAAGACGGGATTAAAAACAAACGCAAGGACTGATTTAAATGAAATATATGCTGATGGAAAGGTATTTCCTAGTAGGCCTACTCATGTTCACGAAAAAAAAAGTACAACAAGGACAATATTAAGAAAAATGCCTTTTTTTTTTTTCTTTTCTTTTTTTTTACTTTTACTTTCTTGGTTCTTCACAGATATCTCGCTCTTCCTGATTCCCATCTATGGCTAGACCTTTTGGAAGCTTTTATTTAATACAGTGGTTGTCATCTGTAGATATTTCTATCTACTTATACACTAAGAAATTTACAGTTGCTGTTAAAGAACAGTATATGAACATCTTTCGCTATGTTGCGCAATATGCATGTGATTTTTCGCCCTTGAAGTCTAAAAAGGGAAAAAAATCAGTTTTCAATTAGGTTGGGAAAATGTATATCTGAGTATCTAGTATATTGTGTGTATGTGTGCAAGTTAAAGGATGCTTACGTAGTGATTTACAAAGAAAAGAAAAAAAAAAAAAAAGAAGGAACTTGAGTGTCAGCACCAGCCAGTCACAAGCTCTCTGAGTTCTGGCATGAACTTTTAATAATCCTCTTCACTCTTCATTTGTGTGGATGATGTACTACGCTCACTATTGTTAGTCTACTGCTACTCCATCTTAGTATTAACTCTTGTAATGGACCCTATGCCCTATCATAGTCATTAATACGATCAGAATAGAATGAATTATGCTTTGAAAACAATAATAAAATGTAAAATGTGTCAACCTGAGTGTTGGTACCTTTTTTTTTTTCAGTACCTTTTTTCCAACACTGAAGCCAGATGACAAACTGAAGAGGGGAAAAAAGTTACACGTATTTAGAAATCGTCAGTAGTTACCTAGTTATTATATGGCAGACAAAAGTTATTATACAACAGTTAGTTCCGACCAAGCAGTCTGACTGGATGAGACGCATCCCAAGAGTTGTGATGGTGAACCACTGGGATGTTTCTTTAATATATACATTTGTAGCAAGAAAACCCATCTGATAATGTTGCCATTTTAAACAAGTTTGTCTACTTAATAACTGCTTTATAAGTCTTACCAGATTGCCCTTATGTTGTTTTATTTACACCTAAGCTGATTTAGAAAGCTAACTAGCTTCTAACTCAAGGTTGAATATAAAATCCCTCTGTAACCCCTAATCAAGGGCACTTTGTGTGTAAAACAAGTGATTGTACACCCTAGCGCACCGGCTTTCCATTTAATGCTATTTGTGATTCAACCCCGCAATTCAGACATTAATGGAACCGATATTCCAGAATATGTGGTTAAACTTTATAAGATTTACAGGACTGTCCACTACCTCCATTTTACCTTTCGGAGCTGTCGTTTGCCAGCTCTGCCAATCGTGGTTAGTTAGTTCCGCCAGTCACAGAAGGATAGGTGTTGGCGGAGAAAAATAACTGCTTAAATAAACAAACAAATTATAATCTGTTGATGAGGAATGCTGTTTGTGGAACTGTTGTACAAAAGCAATATCATCACAGCCGTGCTGATAAACAGCACTCGCTCTCGTGTTGTTGACACAAAACAAGTCAAGACAAAATTCGGGAAGGATGCATTAGACATTTTAAGGAAGACTGGTCTGGAAAATCATTAAGAGTCCAGGAAGATAAGGGGTAACAAAGCCTATAGTTGGCGATAATGTAATCAAGCTACTGGATTCCAACCGTCATTAAACAACCAAGAAGAAGTGGTGGTGGTAGACAGCAGACCATCCGTTCCACACAACAACTTGGCACAGGTTTTATGTCGGATGCCTTTCCTGACGCAACCCTCCCATTTTATCTGGGCTTGGGACCGGCACTGCATCCAGTGGCTGGGTTTGGGCATTGGGTTGGAATCCAACCTGGGCCTTCCACGTGGTATTGCTTAATTATATTAAGTTTCATTTGAAATTTTTTTTTTTTATGATTTTGACTATGTGAAATGATATTAAAGCTACAGTAGGTAAGTCATTAACAGTCATTACTTAGAGCTTCCTTTTGCAAACGTATCCTTAGTAGTCCTCATTGCTTTAGTAACATGTTGTACAAAGGTATTTGGCCAAACCTGTTAATTATTGAATTTAGCTATTTCAATTATAAGCCCCTTATTACCAGTGAAAGGCAATCTTAATGCTTCAGCATACCAAGACATCTTGGACAATGCTATGCTTCCAACTTTGTGGCAACAGTTTGGGGAAGACCCTTTTCTATTCCAACATGACTGTTCCCCAGTGCACAAAGCAACGACTATAAAGACATGGGTTTCATGAGTTCAATGTGGAAGATCTTGACTGGCCCACACAGAACCCTGACCTCAACTCCATTGAGCACCTTTGGGATGAACTGGAACAGAGATTGTGAGCCAGGCCTTCTCGTCCAACATCAAAGCCTGACCTCATAAATGATCTACAGAATGAATGGGCACGAATTCCCACAGAAACAAACCGAACTCTTGTGATTAGCCTTCCAAGAAGAGTGGAAGGTGTTATAGCTGCAAAAGGAGGACCGACTCCATATTGGTAAGGTAGAAGTAGGATGTTTTTGGATACAATGTCATTGCAGGTTTGGCTAGTTTATAGTAAAAAGTTTGTAGAAATACTTAGAGCTAAAAATAAGCTTTATTATATTATAAAAAGCTTTAATATAATAAGTGATATTATTTCAGGTTGAAGCCCATGTACATGGCTGCCTGCAACAAAGATGAAACCCTTTGTTTTTTTTAAACAAAATTTTGTTCGGTTTGACATTATATGGTATTGGTTTCCACTTGATAGGTGGCTAAATATTCAGTTTATCCCGTTTTAACTCATAGTGGTGCTTCACATTACTGCTCGTTATTAGCACCACAGTTTTGTAACATACTGTATGAAGCAAACTGGTTTTAAATTTCCCGCAGTAAGAATACACATACATTGATCTGTCCTTTCATCTTTGAAGGTTTCGTAGTGTATTTTCCTTTTTTTGAGTAACCCATGCTGTGTCGTGCATTTGTTTGTTTCTTGAGGATTTTGGTGGCTTGTAGGTGCGTCGTTTCTGTCTTATGCATACGCTGTCTGTATACTGTAAACTATGGCGTTGATTGGCTCTTTTGACTCAACATTTTGAATTCATTTATGGCACAGCTTTAACTGCAGGATGTCAAAGTAGTGCAAAAGTTTCAAATTCTGTCCAGCCATGTTTTGCGTGATGCTATGACAAAATCTGTCTGGAAAGACACAGACATGCAGACAGTCTTGCAGACAGACATAGACAGACTTACTGTATATACAGACAGACATACAGACAGTCATACATACAGACAGAAAGACAGACACACAGAAAGTATGACAGACATACATACAAACAGACAGTAAGACTGGCATCCAGTACAGACAGTAAGACATACAGACAGTCAGACAGACAGTAAGACAAACATACAGTCAGACATATAGACAGTCATACATACAAACAGTAAGACAGACAGACAGACAGACATACAGACACACAGAAAGTACAACAGACATACATACAGACAGTAAGACTGACATCCAGTACAGACAGTAAGACAAACATACAGTCAGTCATACATACAGACAGCCAGACACACAGAAAGTACGACAGACATACATACAGACAGACAGTAAGACTGACATTCAGTACAGACAGTCATACATACAGTCAGACAAACATACAGACAGTAAGACAAACATACAGACAGACATATAGACAGTCATACATACAGACAGTAAAACAGACAGTCAGACACACAGAAAGTACGACAGACAGACAGTAAGACTGACATCCAGTACAGACAGTAAGACAAACATACAGTCATACATACAGACAGTAAGACAAACATACAGACCGACAGTCATACAGACAGTAAGACAAACATACAGACAGACATATAGACAGTCATACATACAGACAGTACGACAGACATAAATACAGACAGACAGTAAGACAAACATTCAGAGACTGGTTTCGTGTCCTCCAATGTACAGACTTTTCGTTGTGTATTTATATGGATGTCCCCTGTCTGTGGTCTTTCCATGCCTGGACTCACTGAGAGGAGCTTGAGTTGTTTAAATAATGGACACTACCATTCCCCGTTATGTGTTGGGGGTCTCGTAGTGGCTTATATCATTTATAAACCGCGTAGCTCTGAAGTAAACTTACACAACAATTAATTACATTAAATGTAAACTTCTATACGTGTATTTTTTTTTTTGACTAAAGCAGCGTCGTTGCTGCGACATAATGTTCAGAAAAGCGAGCCGGATAATGTGGTACAATCCGTGCAGCTCGGTCGCAGTTCGACGTCACAGGAGAAGTAACATGCAGGAGAAACTTGACTGTAAACACTGAGGGAGGACAGACTGGAGAAAAAGACAAGCAGGGGGTAACTGAGTGTGTTCTGAGTGTGTTACGGCTCAGGAAGAGAAAAATGCCTCGGAAGAAGCCGTTTAGTAACAAACAGAAGAAGAAGCAACTTCAGGTGAAGCGCGAGAGGAAGCGAGGTGAGTGTGAGTGCTGTGGCGTTCATGTTGTTAGCTAACAATGCTAACAGAGCTAAGCGTGCAGTGTCACTAGTGTCAGCGCCTTCCACGAGTCTGTAGTGTGTTAGTGAATCGACTGCAAAACAAACGGCACCTTTTTTTTTTCTTTTTCAAAATAACAGTAATAAATAAATAAGTAAAGAGTCGACTCTTGTGCACTGCTGAAATAAAAATGCGAAACTGTGTGTTTGTGTAACTATGACTTGACTGACACACTGTCAGTCAGTGAATGTCTCAGGTGTGTTTGGGACATCAGCAGTGTGTGTGTGTGTCTCTCTCTCTCTCTCTCTCTCTCCCTCCATCAGCACCAGGGTTTGCGTTATGCGGAATGCCACTGCGCAGACTCACTACACTGTTACGTAACACCCGAGCCCTGGAAGTGTGCAGGATTATAATGTGTGTTTGGGTGTCTTCTACAGTACACACACCTTTCACTTTCCTTTTAGGGCTCAGCAGCTTGGTATATGATCATCCTTCCAGTTAGTAGAGTAGTTCTAGGTCTAATGTACAAGAGACTTTATTTGTCACATATACATTACAGCACAGTGAAATTCTTTCTTCGCATATCTCCGCGTAACTGGGGTCAGAGCGCAGGGTCAGATAGGGTTAAGGGGCCTTGAGCAAGGACCCAACAATGGCAACCTGGTGGAGCTGGGGATTGAACCGCCGACCAGCGTCAGTGTCTTAGCCCTCTGAGCTACCACTGCCCATTAATTAGTCAAGTCAAATAATGTTAGTGAACATTAATTAGTAATTGTAATCAACAAACATCTTTCATTCTCTCCAGGAATCTCAGTTTATTCCCAACCATTACTGGGTCTAACTTCACTATTCATTCTTGCATAGAAAAAAATCTGGGGGGGAAAAAACCCTAGGTACATATTTCGCACAAGTAATGTCCTTTATTTCTTCGGTGTGTCTGAATAAAATCAGTGTTTAGTGTTTGAGTTTGGCAGGGAATAGAAAAAAAGAAAATCAAGATACAAATATCAGTTGCTCTGTAACAGTTCTTGCAAGAAGAGTATTGTTAAGTGCATTTGCAATCCCCATCAATCCCCATGATGAAACTGGCTCTAATGAAGACCATCCTAAGTAAGCAAGACCAAAATGGACCGCTGCTGCAGAGTATTCAATATTCAAGAATTTTATTTGTCACATACATGAATATACAAGTACAGTGAATCGTGATATGCTATACAACTATACTATACAAGTAGTGAAATGCGATCGCGACAAACTCCTGACTGTGCAGGTAAAAAAATATATATATGTGCAAATATATGTAATATATTGAAGTTGGTATACCACAATGTTCAACTAACATTTTTTTCCAGTTAGTAGAGTAGTTCTAGGTCTAAGTTATCATGTGCTAGAGATTCAACGTTAATCGTCATTGTCACACACACATCTTTCATTCATACCAGGTGTTTCTGTTTTTTTGCTCCATACATATAATTTATTTCTGGTTCTAACTTCACTATTCATTCTTACATAGAAAAAAAAGTGAAGGAAAAAAAAATCTAGGTACATACTATTCACACAAGTAGTGTCCTTTCTTTCTTCAGTGTTGTCATGTGCATTTGCAAAACCCATCAAGCACCATAATGAAACTGGTTCTCATGAAGACCTTCCCAGGAAAGCAAGAACGGTTATCAGCCTCAAAAATCATAAATTAACAAACATCACCTCAGATTAGAGCCATTATGAAGACTTTACAGAGCATAAGTAGAAGAGACAATATCAATATCAACTGTTCAGAGATTATTACATATTTTGTAATTTAGCATTGTTTTACAGTATAGAGAGAAATAAAACTTAGGAAAATCCATGGAGTTAGAAGGTTGTCTGAACATTTTCCTTTTTTTTTTTTTTTTTAAACAGAGACATCTTTTGTTTAGGATGCCAACCTCTTGCAATGAAATAAGCATCAGTCATGATAAATTAACATCAGAACTAAAAGAGGATCTTTGTCCTAGAACTTAGGATCATGTTTGTTAAAGAGAGACTGTGTGTGTATGTGTGTTTGTGAAGGTGATACAGGCTCGGCTCAGAGTAGCCGGAATGCGAGTATTGAGCGGACCGTTAGACGGGACAGACAGTCAGATACGTCAGACAGCGAGACGACGGACATAAGGAGGATAAACCACCAGCCTGGCACCAGAGACGGCAGATATGACCCCAACAGGTGAGCCAAACAGTAATTCAAGAAGTGTGTGCACATACAGTACATTGCAGGAGATAACAGGACCTGTTCTCATCAATTCGAGGTACTTTAACACGCAAGCACACTTTGAGTTGTTATATTAAAAAAACAGTATAGCATTTAATTATTTATAAATTTGAGCACAACATTTTATACACACACAACACACACACTGCCTGGCCAAAAATGTCACTGTCGCTGGAGGGTCAAATTATTGGCCTCCATCAAGCAAAGAAAACAGTAAACAAACTGAAATAGGATTAAGAGCTGTTCACAATATTAAAATCTGGAAGGATAATGATGAACTGTCACCTTCATGAACAAAATATATGACTTTAATTATTGATCACTCAAACACAAGTTGCATAGTGCAAAAAAATCTGCAATAGAAATCACATCTAGGTATAATACACACACACTGAGAAAGTTTGCTAGATGGCATAAAAATTGGACTTTGGAGCCATAGAAGAAAAGTCATGTGGTCTGATGAATCCAGATTAACCTTGTTCCAAAGCAACAGGGTAAGAAGGGAAGGGTATAAGTGGCCACTGTACAAGTCTCTGGAGGCAGTGTTATGATCTGGGGTAGAATCTGTTGCTCAGGTCTTGGCTCAATTATGTTATGTGTCACTAAAATGAAACCAGCTGACTACCTTAAGGTACCGAATGATCAGTTTATGTCCAGTTGAAAGAGTGGTTCTGAGAGCATAACGAATAATTTTCCACTCTGCACACCACATTCAAAGCTAAAGACGATCAAATTAAATGTGTGATCATTTAACTTTTTTGTGGGCATGCAGTGTATATAAAAAAATAGCTCGAACACAAACAGTAGGTTTAGGTAGTATGATTTATTCGACAGAACCATTGGTTCAAAAATGAACAGCACCCTTAAAATTCATATTTTGTAATGCCTGAGTAGGAAGACTGAGTCTCTTCCTGTATTGTATAACACAGTTGGAGACACTTGTAGAGGGATCCCCTCCTACACGCCCGAATATTTTAAGCTCCTTTGTTATTCTTACTGTATATGTATGTTCATGTGAGCTTTCCTCTTCAGGCTAAATATCCTGGTTCCTCAGAATTGATTTTCACAAGCGCCTCAAACCATCAGCCAAAAAAACAGCTCGAAGGTTCATCTAATTCTGGAGGGCACTGTGCTGTTGTAACCTCAGGTTCCTGGTCATGACAAAACTATTAACTTTTAAGGCTTCGAAAATGCTCCCGGAGGATATGCTAATGTAAATGTTAACCGTTATGTCCTCCGAAATACATCTTCAATTTATAAAACATTTAGAACATCTATTCAGTCACAAGGCCACGCAAACATGTTTTCCCAGCAAGAAGTGAGCAATTCCATAAAACTCAGATGTTGTTTGGATGAGAATGAAAAGGAAGATACTTTTTTTTTTTTTTAGCCCATTCATCAAAAAGAGCTACGTGGGCTGCATTTTAAATGTCTGATCAAGACATTAAGGTAATCCTTTCGAGTGTGTGTGTTTTTTTTTTTTTTGTGCAAGCAGTGGGTGAAATTGTCTACCAGATGTCCTCTTGGGATAGACAGGGCCAGGACTGAGATAACAGCCTTACTGTGCCTTCTTTTTTGTTTGTTTGTTTTGTTTTTTAAATTCAGGTTTCGTCTTCACTTTGAGAGGGAGAGCAAAGAGGAGGTGGCAAAAAGGAAGAAAATGGCCAGAGAGAAAATACTGCAGGCGGTTCCAGAGAAAGACCTGGAGATTGACATAAAAGATGTCTACCCTGATGAGCAAGGTCTCTCAGATTTGCAAATTGATACTGTCGAGTTTCATATCATTTGTCTTTGAATCAGTGAATCATGTCGTCTGTCTTTCTGACTTCAAGTTTCCTTACTTTGACTTTGCATGATTTCCAGGGCTGGATTTCCCACGACGGCCCTCTTGGCATTATGGGATGCGCAGAGAAGAACTCTTAAGGAAGGAGCAGAAGGCATTTGATGAATTTCTAGAGAATCTCCATTCCAAGAATCCCACCGACTCCCTCAGCCATTTCGAACACAATCTGGAGGTTAGTTTTTTTTCTATATTCTATTTCTATATTTTTTTCCCTTCTAGACAGTGCCATTTCAGTCTGTGTTCAGGAATCCAAGAGAACATAATCCATCTTCGAGTTCCTTATAATATACATATACAGTACACTCTACTACTTTAAATCCTTTGCACCTTTGTGTAAAAAAAATTAAATTATTCATAAATAACTTTTTTTTTTTGTCACCTCCCAGTTTCTCTTAACTTTTTCCGATTTTATATTTTCTTTCTTTCTCAATGTTCTTTTTTAATTTTTATTTATTTTAATTTTTTTGCTCTTTCTCAGACCTGGAGGCAGTTATGGAGAGTATTAGAGATGTCCGATGTCATCCTGCTTATAGTTGATATCAGATACCCGGTGAGTGCTTCATTAATTCTCACGGCTGTGTGAGTCCTGTCAGCAGATGGGGCTAACAGATCCGATTAGAGGTTTAAATTAGCTCCTGTAGTTCACGCTGCACAAGTGAACAGCTTTCTGACTGAGTTAAAGAGATGTACCGTTTTAATTTTCTCCCAGTGAAGCTGAAGTCCCGAAGCTTTCTATTACGAAGCCTAAAAAGTCATTTTATAGTAATTCAGTTGGCATGAAAGACTTTCAATATAAGATCTAACTGAAAATAGTGTTGCTCCGTCTCGTCTATCCTTATTACTGCAATATCTACAGTACTGTGCAGTCGTCTTAACCAGCATATTATCTTTAGTGGAAATTAGTTTTTATCATGTCTGCATTATTATGTACAAACATTTAATATTTCCTAACATAAGTTTGCAACAAAATTAATGAATAAATAAGAATATTTGCATGCCTTCAACTGAGCAACATATTACATGACAGATCAGTTTTCAGTTGGAAACAAAAAACCTAATGTAGACTCTTGGGTTTTGAATGAAAATATAAATTAGTACACGTGTGACAAAGTTACAAAGTCCAGCACACTCAGTAAAACCTAACACTTATAAAACTTCACAAATCTGTATCTAACACTACTGATCATTTTCAAGTAAAGAGTTTTCACACTGAATATTGTCTGGGATTATTTTATTACTCTTTATTACTCTTTATAGAACTTTCTTTATTAAAGAAATGTTTGCAAAGGCACCTGTGCTTATTAGAGAAGTGGTGGGGGTGGGGTGGGGAATCGATTCAGTTATGAATCGCGATTCTTTTGTGTGGTGATTCACGTATCACGACATAGACTCCAAAATTTATTTAAAAAATAATAATAATAATACTTTTTCACGATTATAACAGAGATGAACCGGACGATCGTCCAGTGACCAGTTTCGTATTTTGATGGGCCGTGACTGGTGATCGACCAATCAGCCTCAAATACAAACAATTCTGTACCGAGTGCAGAAGCTTCCGAGTGGTGCAACAGAAACGCATTTTATGGTGTTACCTTTATCAAAAATCGAGATCGTTAAAGGCATCCGATCCGCCTTTTTTTCCCCACACTCTGTGAGCGAATTAGTCTCAAACCCACTCATTACACCCACTTACACAAGTCTTAAAACGCTGTACAAGCTAATTGGCCGAAAATCACGTGCATAGGAAGCCCCATGTGCCTGCATTAGGAGCCACAGCCACTCAACCTGCGCTCTCGCTGTCAAGTTACATTTTGAGATTTTGGAGGCATTTGGGGGGGTAAAACATTTCCTTTATAATCCTACAGGAGGTGCACTAACTGAACTGTTTACCATATTTTTACCTACTTTTACACAGTACTTTAAGTAATACAGCTGTTAGGTTTCACTGAGCATGCTGGAGAATGAGAGTTCTTCTGGTAACTTTGTCACACCTGCTTATTTCTGTTTTCATGCAAAACCCAGGAGACTATCGTTGGAACTGGCCTGTCGTTTAATATGTTGCTTTCTTTACAGGCATACAAATATTCTTGTGAAATGTTAGTTATTAATTCTTAAGTCATGTTTATTATGTGAATAATAATGCAGAAATGATAAACGTATATAACAATATTTGTACTAAAGATAACATGGTGCCTAAGATTATTGTTTTTATGATTTTTATCAAACTGAAAAGTTCATTTTCAAGGGATAAGTTCTTGAACGTAAGTATGTTGTTGATGAAATCACGTCCATTAACACTGAGGTGGTTGAAACGCGACATCGCTAGGTCGTACTTGGTCTGAATACACGCTGTTTAAGTACTTAAAATTAATTGGAAACTATGCCAGTATTTCCTGTTGTGACCACAAAGACATCGAAAGTTGTGCCAGCTTTGAGACACTAATGATTAGATACACTGAGGTAAAAGTGCTCACATGTTCTTGTAGAGAATCGTTCACATTAACTTGCGTTTAAAAGAGTTTTAAATACAAATGCATTCGTTTTTTAATGTGTTTTTTTTTTCTTCCCTTTTAATCTGTGAGATTGGTTACTTTATTTAATTCACTACTGAAATTAGACCTGGTTTATTCATGCACGTTCTCTCTCTCTCTCATGTGTCCTCTCAGGTTCTACAGTTTCCTCCTGCTCTGTATCACTACGTCACAGGTGAACTGCAGAAGCAGGTAATTGTGGTGCTCAATAAGGTTGACCTTTGCCCTGCGCCCCTTGTGTTGGCATGGAAACACTACCTGAGTAATCACTTTCCTCACCTGCAATGTGTCTGCTTCACCTCACACCCTGGACAACCTTACAGCAGCTGTGAGTGCACGTCGTTTACACACCGAGATAAAAGCTTGTGTTGTAGGAATATACCTGTGGAGAGGTTTTTCAGTCGTGATGTATGCATTCCAGTTCTTTATTTGTTTATTATCTCTGTATCTTTCATGTTGCTGCAGTGTTTCAGAAAAAGCGAATGAGGAGGAAGAATGGGTGGGGCCAGGCAGGAGGACCCATCCACATTATGAGGACATGTCAGGAGATCACGGCTGGAAAAGGTCGGACGTACTCACGCTGTGACAGCAATTAAATACACCATGGATTAGTAGTTATAGTGTTAACTTTATTGATTTTGGTTTAACAGTGGATTTAAGTAGCTGGGAAAAGAAGATACAAAGGGATGCGATGGCGATGGGACGAGGCGACAGTTGTTCTGGTGATGGCGTGGAGACCGTGCTGATGGAACACCACACGGACGTTGCCATGGAGCTGAACAGTCCCAAACGAGAACTTTACAAAGATGGAGTTCTCACATTAGGGTGTATAGGTAAGAACGTGCAAAAGATATCTTGATAAAAAAAAATGTTGCTAGTTGTGTAATGAATAAGTATTAGGTTTACATTGACATTGCTGTTTTAAATAGATTTGCTTATAGTATCTTCCAAAAGTATTGGAAAGGCAACTTTTTCCGTTTTTGCTACAAGGTGAAGACGTTTGTCAAGTTTCAATTCCTGATACATGCATCTAGATGTGTAAAAACGTAAAGTAAAGTCCTCCAAATGTGGCAAGGGTTTAGGTGCAGACAATGCATAATAGTTGGTTGCATACTTCTTGCTTCAGTAACTGAATCAAGCAAGCGAACCACAGACTAAACCGTTTCATTCATCGTTTAACTCATGAATTGAACAGGACACACCAGGACAACAATAAACACCTGTTCCATTATATTTGACTACTTGAAAAGTGGCTGGTTGTAATCAAAAGGTGCCATGTTCTACATTGTTTAGTACATCTAGGATTAAATATTTAGAAATGAAAGCTGAAATCATAAACCACCATTTCAAATTCATGTTTTGATCTTAAACCCAAGTGTCGCCAGTGTGTAGCAAAAACACAAGAATTGGCCTTGCCGTTCCAATACTTTTGGAGGAACTGTGTATATTAGGCTACAATTATTAAACATCTTTTAAATATATTAATTGCACTATATATAACTTGGACTCCTGACCATAACACTGTTCTGTGATCTTCACAAAACTGTTGCCAGAAACTCTGAAAGTTCCCAGTAGAGCTCTTGCCTGTAACTTCAGACCCGATGTAAAACCAAATCAGCTGCCATTTTGTCTTGCTATGAAATAAGCATTCAATAAATTTAACACGATAATTTAGCAATATACAGTATGTGATGTGCTTGGACTACTGTACATTTGCTAATTTAGAGGAGATGCAGGGTTTAAAGCTGGGCCTGGGCTTTTGTTACGTTATTAAGCTTCTAATGGTATTCAGTTCACTCACTCACTCACTCACTCATCGTCTATACCGCTTAATCCTGTATACCGGGTCGCAGAGCCTATCCCGGGAGTTTTAGAGCACGAGGCGGGGTACACCCTGGACAGGGTGCCAATCCATCGTATTCAGTTAGCATTTGTTGTGTTTTTCTTGTCATATCTCCATTTCTTCCATCATCTCCTTTCTCGTATTTCAGTGGGTTTTCACCATGCGCCCATGTCCCGTACCACATAATCGCGAGGCTTTGAACTTCTGCCACTGTTTGCATGTGATGCAATGGACAGTTTGAAATCTGACTTGAGCGGGTAGAGCGCCCAGACTGAGACGCATCTTTAGAAATCTGAACTAAATCTGGTTTCAAACCACCGTTGGATGTGATTCAGATTGAATTTGCAAATATTTGTACTGTTCGGAAGACATGAAAGCAATCTGATTCCAATCTGAATATGGCAAAATATTGGATTGAACAAAACCTAAGGGACAAAACCCTGTTTCACCATGACATTGCATTTGTGCACAAAGCAACGTTGATGAACGCGTGTTGTGCTAATGTTGATTGGGAAGGACTTGTGTGGTGGACTGCACAGAGCTCTGACCTCAAACACGCTAAACACAAGGAACTGGAACGCAGAGTTCGGTGAGAACTTGCTTTGTGCACCGGGATCTTGTCAGGCTGGAACTTTTGTTTTAGTTTCAGTGAAGAGGAAATTGTCAAGCTACACCATGCAAAGACATCCTGTACAGCTGTGTTTCTCCAGGTTTATGGCAACAGTTTGACCCAGGGCCAAATATCCATGCTATGTTCATATGCCTACAAACATTTGGCCATATAATGTATGCAGTTGTCACTACCTTAAAAAATCTGTTTGTTTTATTTTCCCACTATCTGCAGGATTTCCTAATGTAGGGAAGTCTTCAGTGTTGAATAGTTTGGTTGGTAGGAAGGTCGTGAGTGTGTCTCGGACTCCTGGTCACACGAAGTATTTCCAGACGTACTACCTCACCCCTACTGTTAAACTGTGTGACTGTCCTGGACTCGTCTTCCCCTCTCAAGTCAGCAGACAACTACAGGTAACTACAGAACTACAGTGTTATAATCAAATGCAAACACTATTTCCAGACATGTGACTGTTGGTCTCTGTGCACGTCAGATTCTGGCTGGTATTTACCCAGTGTCCCAGCTGCAGGAACCCTACAGCTCGGTGGGATACCTGTGTGAGCGCACTCCCTTCCTGTCAGTGCTAAAAATTACACACCCCGAACAGACTGCAGATACACAACACACACATGAGTGGACCGCATGGGATGTGTGTGAAGGTAAGGACTGACTGAATTAGTGCTTCTCTATGTGAGAAGATCCAGTAGGTGCGTTCAAGTCAAACCAGGACCGTCCAAGAATGACAAACAAGCTTTAATTCTCTATATATTCCCTGCTGCACTAATGGACTGTTTCACTAGTGCTTGGATACCATCAAGCAGTGATCAGACTGCCACATTTTTTCACATCTGAAGCACTGGCCTCCTGGGAACACCTTTGATTTCCTTGATGTGGAAATCACTTGGAGGAAACCACAGGACTGTACAGAGGACGTGGCAGTAATTCCCATCTGAGTTCCTGTAATGTGCATGATTGTGTGTGTACATTTCACACAGACAGATGTTTTAGACTTCTAAAAGTGGGTGACAAGTTTTCTATTGACTTTCAAAAATGTAAAATCGTGTAATTCCACTCATGGATTGTTCACAGGAATAAACTGCAACGGGCTCATCATCACTCAGAGCCCCATCAGCATTTCAGCGTTTCAGGTTTTTCATCCATGAGAAACGCCATGGAACGTCCCGGTTTGACTTGAACACCCCTCGCATTTGCAGAATCACTTTTTTATTTTATTTTATTTTTGTATTAAGTGCAAACTGAGATTCAAGAATGTGTTGGTAAACAGAAATAGATGCTAATGAGTTCAGAGAAGCTGGCACCAGGGCTACTGTTGATTGCTGAGATAATGAGAACATATTTCTCATAAACACTTCCCTTCTGTTGCTTTTCCTCGCATGAACAGCGTGGGCAGAGAGAAGAGGCTATAAGACAGCAAGGGCAGCACGGAATGATGCGTATCGATCCGCTAACAGCCTGCTGCGCCTGGCCATGGACGGACGCTTATGTCTGAGCTTGCGGCCACCAGGATACACGCAGAACAAAGGTGGTAAAAAAACTAAAAACTAATCACTAAATCTGCTTCGTTTATTAGTTTTTTTTTATTGTTCCAGGTGGTTTGGGTACCCTAGCTTTTAGCAGTCTCATTCCAGCTCTAGCACTGCTTCCATCCCTTTTCCTCTTTCATGTAAGATTAAATTAAATGTTAATGCTCTGTTTACCTTTTTTAGAGCAATGGGAGTCCCACGCAGATTTACCAGAAATCATCGTTCTACAGGGACGCTCTACAAGGCCCGAGGACGAAGAGAACGGCGATAGGGACGAGGAAGACGAAGAGTCGAGCTCAGAGCCGGAGGAGGAAGACGACAGAGACGCGGACGACGACGAGGACGCCGACGGAGACGACGAAGACGAGAGCGTACGGTCTGATAAAATCGGCAAGACCAACAGCATGAACATGTTCGGCCTGCTGGGAGAGCACGAGTGCGAGTGAAGGAGGAGCTGGATCTCAGCGCTCATTCTGTCATCTCAGCTGGTCACTTTTTGGTTTGTTTGTTTGTTTGTTTCTCAGATTCCTCTTGCCTGCATATTCTCTCAGTTTGTGACTTTTTTTTCTTTCTCAATCAAATACCGGAGGTTTCAGTGACACTTACAGTGTCTTTTACACTCCACGATAAATATCCTGCTCTTGTGTAAGCAGCTGAGCGTGTATACGTCTAGACGCTCTCTCAGCTTTGTTTCTTCTTGATTGTAATTTAAAAGTTTTCATTTAATCTCTTGTGTTCGAGAGTTTAGATTGAATGTAAATACAGTCGGGCCAAGCGTCCAGACTGTGTATTGAGTACAATCATTGATTGATCAAGAATCCGAGTTCTTTATTGAGCTTTATTGCCAAAGGTCAGCAGGAGGTCATTGAGAGAAGGCAAAAGTGCTGCACGATCAACGCATGCAGCTTTAGCACAAATACGCCAGGTGTGTTTAAAAGATGTAAGTAAATACAAAAGCCAGCCATGAAATGAAATAAGAGGTGAGTAAGAGAAGATGAGAAGTAGAGAACCACATGAGAGAAAAGAGTGGGAGTGGCTGTCTAAAGCACTTTTTAAATCAGGAAGATCTGTTCAGTATTTCTGAATAGATCTTGCCAGACCAGGGGTGTGACTGGCATAACATTACTGCTCACTCAGGCCGTGGGCAGGAAGATGTACATGCCAGGGTTAGATCAATTGAATTTATTTTGCTTTCAGATCTTGTTTTTTTTTTTTTGTTTGTTTTTTTAAGATGACACGCATGCATCCTTTGCTTTCCTACAATGAGATCAAAATCTTTGTAAAGCTTTGTGTGCTGCCTTTAAAGGAACATATCAAATGCTTTCTTTATGGATACTTTCTACATCACTGACTTATAAGACAGCACAGGTTGTCTTAAAGCATCAAGGCTTCTGTTTTCGTCACAGCTCAGGTTTTGAGCAATAATTCGGAATATATGAAGGGAATCGTGGGTAATTTGCAGTCTTTTCAAGTTCATTATGATTGGTACACTATGACATTCTATTCTTGTTTGTGTTTCCTGGCATCGCTTTAGCGTGAGTGCTATCAGATTTTAATTTTTTGTTTCTTTTTTTTTTTTTTTGAAGAACGAAGAAATCTTGATAACGGGACTAATGTGATATACATTTAATTTACCGTTGAATAAATAAAATTTTTGTAGTACATGAAAATATTAGCTCACAGATTATTAGCTGTACACACAAAAAAAAAAATCAATGACCTGTTTTTAAGTCATGGAGATATTTTGTTACTCGGTATAGATTTCTATATATGGGCCATTCTGAATGGGTCTAAATCAGGGTTTGTAACGCCGAGTTACAGGGAGTTTGTCCGTGCCTGTGCTCATCACTGAGCTATACTATGCAAGAGTAGGAATATATTTTCATTAGACGAGAAATAAAAGAATTTGCTGTGTTAAGTTGCCCCAAAGTGACAGAAGGGACACGTGTGTAAGACGTGTACCATGCTTGCACTGTTATTCACGTGAGAACACTGAAGTGGTTTTCATTAGTGGATTATATGAAGTAAGAGACCTTGATGGAGTAAATGCTGATATCCAAGGACCATTTTCCTCAAATATTTGTTTATAGCACTTCCAATCAAAAGTGATACAATTCCAGTGTTGTGTTATATCCTCATATTATCATCAGACATCTTAACACTGACACAAGGGCAGGGAACATGAGCAGAGACTTGTTTGAAATATATACGCCTTAGGAACGAAGACATTTGTCCTGAGTGTGAGACTGTAAAGAGGATGTTTGCCTACTGTGTGCAGGTGACCAAGCAAACAAATGTGTGTTTTTTTGCTTATATTGACTTGGTAGTCCTCTGTAATAAAGATGACATGTCTTGATATCACTTGCTTTGTCTATATGCTGTTTTTTGTGATGCTTTATTTAACATTAAATCCAGTCACCTATCGTGAATGCAAGTATGATTCTACCAGGCTTGAATACCCACGAGTAGTTACCCTGCATGTTTGTTTGTTTTTTTATGAATGTGCATACACAGTATTTGACCAAAAGTATGTAGAAACCTGCCCGTCATATATACCTAAATATACAAGGGGTTTTCAAGTCAAACTGGGACTTGTGAAGAAAGTTCTTGTAAACGAAGTCGCAGTGAACATTTATCCTGATCCTTAAACATCGATGGATACCTTGTTGCCAACTTGCAGAAGAGACACATCTGTCTGCAGGAACTGTACACGCATTCACCAACACCACTTGCACATTACAGGAACTCAGCTGGAAGTTATTGCCACATCCCAGTACAGTCCTGACCTTGCGGCAAGTGATTTCCACATGTTTGGGAGTTCCTGGCTGGCCAGCGTTTCAGACGTGAAGCAGGCAGTCTCCGGTGTACTGAGAAAACTTTCCAGCTTGATGGTGTCCAAACACCAGTGAAACTAACTGGGATAGGTGCATTAGTGTTGCAGGGGATTACTGTATATAGAGAACTGTGTTCTGTTATTCTGCGCAATAAAATGTCCCGGGTTGACTTGAATGCTTATCAAAGTTCTTCTCCAATCTGCTGCAACGAGTAGTAAGTACAGTACAGTACTCGGTTATCTGGAATTTCCTTGTATGTTGTACTATTACAGTTACAGAACTAAGGGGCACAAACCTGCTTCAGCATGATGGTGCCTCGGGGCACAAAGCCAGGTAGAAGATTTAGTGCACACACACCTGAACTAAAGCCCACTGAACACTCTTGTGGATGAACTAGACTGGCATCAGCACTCCAGGGCGTCTAGAACAAAATCAAAGCACAATACAAAGATCTAGTGCAAAGCATTCCCAAAGGGCGAAGGTCATTATAACAGCAAAGAAGGAAGTAAATCTGGAAGCAAATATGGTTGTGATGGTCAGTTGTCTAATAATACAGGATTATATCGTGTAAGAAAGTTACAACGAGTCCTTGCTGAGTCGGCACAAGTTAGCAAAGGAGCGTTATTTGAGATAAGTATAAGCATGGCTACATGCCTACAGTAACTACCATTCTGTTTCATCTGGTTTTATCGTTAGAATCCGTCAGAATACTCAAGCCTCACTTGACCAAACATGGCATTGGGAATTCACCCACTTTAGGACCACTAGGAAGGGCGGTTAATACTAAAAGATCATGGAGATAGTACACTCTGATTATCAGGTATGTACAGCATAGCCTTGCGTGTCTGTAAACAACCCCAGGCTAGGTTTCCTAGTCTGCTCGTGCTTATGACAGCCACCATCCGGTGCACCAGTCTCTAGTTAGGTAAGGAGGCTTTGCATGTTTTTCCTCTGTAATGGATAAATAATTTGTCTGAGGATCAGATATCAGGTCTAAATAGTATTATATAGCACGTACAGGGTGCAAAATTGGTAGTGATATGATATTGGGTAGAAATCTTATATCAGTGGTTTTTGTCAACAGCAACCGTTGTTTTTTCAGCTGCTCCCATTAGGTGTCGCCACAGCCGATTATCTGATGCATGCATTTGATTTTTATGCCAAGATGTCCTTCTTGACTCTCATTTTATCCAAGCTGAGGTTGGCCTGGAACTCCAGTGGCTCGGTGTGGGGTGTTGGCTGAGGCGTGAACCCGGGCCTTCCACATGGCAGAGCCACCAGCAAACAATAATTACATTTGTCTAGAAACATTCAAGACTCTCATGCATCCAGGTGTTTTTTGTTGTTGTTGTTGTTGTTGTTTGTTGCATTTGAACATTTAGTCCATCGATAAAATCTGCACTTTTTGATATTTTCAATACACATGAAGAACCTATATAATAAATCACAATCAACTTTGTTTTCCTGAATTTGTGCTCAAGTGTTGAGTAAGCTTTTGCATACGGACCACTATATAATTGATATTTAATTGGACAATCCGTTTCACTGTCACATGGTGGCGTGTCATTTTACCTTTAAAACACAGCAGACTGGCGTTCCAGGATTTGACCTAGTGGTGTTCCTTAGTATCATTCATTCGAAAAACTTGTTCCTGGATTCGAATACAAATCACCTGCAAGCTAACCTCCCCCCCATCACACTGCCACCATCGCCCCAAGCCATGCACACATACAGTACACACACATACATAGCCAACACAGAAAACAACCTAATTTCCTGGAGTTGGTGTAAAATCATGTGCCTGCTTATGATTACCATGTTCCCAGCGCTGTTCTCGTGTTTCACTCAGAGCAGAACCTATAAACTGTGCTAATTAAATTCTGGCGTGTCAGATTCGTTGAGGAGCCATTGGTCATGCCAGCGCTGGCCATATGCAGTGCATTAGTGCGGAGTGAGACATGGAGCAGCCTGCCATTCCCATGATGTTCCAAACAACTCAGCAACACCCTTAAGACCCCTTACACAAACACACACGCCATTCGTTCCATATAAAGTAGTCTAATGACACGGGGTAATGAACCGAAGGCATCACATTACCAGTGTCTGAGATTGTTTTTGCCACATAAACCCCAAACAAACAGTAAACAAGAGTTAAGACAGGGGTCAGACAGACACCCGGCATGCATCAAGCCGCATCCTATTTTGGGTTAAATGAGGGAAATCAGGCCCTACATAGTTTCATGTTCCATGTCTTTTAGCACTCACCACTGATTCAACCCACATGAGTTGACTGTGACGTCCTGAAAGATAAAAATAACATATCTCTGTAGTGTTGTAACCCTGAAGGTGTGACTACGGTACACATCAGACACACAGCCAGGGGGCAATGCAGATTCATTATTAGCATATTATTCAAATTCATCCTGTAGCAATACAGCACCCAGGTTTAAAATCTGAGCCTGATGTTTTTGCATTGTAGAGCGTAAAAACCACTAATAAATCTATTTTGTGCTTTATAGACTTTATACTGTATAGATGAAGTAGAAACTAGAAACACAACAGTATTTTCCAATGATGCAGTGTACACCGACCAGCCATAACATTATTATCATGTTGATCACCAACAAAGTCGCTCAGGCCTCATAGAATCATAGTTACAATACATACACAAAAAGTGGTTACACCTAATGTCAAATGAAAAATCTAGACATAAACAGGGCTCAACCATTCCCATGGGATCAAAGACCAGCCTGTTCTATCCAATACACCACAGAAAAGCCAACGCAGCACAAATTTTTGAACCGAAAAAAGATTAAACCTGGCTACGACGAAATGGCACCAGGACACCCAGAGCATCACAGCCTACTTTGCATGGGGCCCAGTGGACAAAGAGCCCAAGGCCGCCAACCCGGCCTCCAAACTCCAAACTCTCAGATCCCAATCTGATCAAGCAAACAAACGATTCATGGAGGCCTCTCACTCCACAACCCAGAAATCCAAAAGGACCCGCTGGCAACGTCCTGATGCCAGACACCACAGCACACACCCAATGTCCCTGTGGAGCCACAACCCAAAGGGCCAGAGGCACCCCGGTGGCACAAAGAGAACATAAACACCTATGTGGTTTTAATGTTACTGCTTTGAATTTTACGGTTTATGCTGAATTTGCATGTCCATATTATATAAGACACAGGAACGCTGGGTTACATTTAAGCCAGTTTCAGTAATTCTCTATCCCACTGCTTGGTCAATATGTAACAGATTACATGTTGGGTTTGTTCAGTCATGAACCAGGAAGCTGTGTGTTTTGTGGAGAACCTAGTGTGCTTTATTGCCCAAAATCTGTTTATTATGATCCAAGCCTGGACTCACTGTCACCCCTTTTTTTTACCCCTATTTTAAATTATGATCCCACGATGCCGCTGTTAGAAATCAGGTTAATTGTAAACACACACACACACAAAAAAATGTTTATTGAATGCAATTGATTGTACAGTAGAATACATTAAATACTATTTCTATACTATAAGTATTATTTCACTTATATAGTATATGAGTTGAAACAGCTGTGCTATGCATATGAATAATTGGCGATTAAAGATGAGAAAAATAGAAGCACCAATACAAACAAGGTCATAGATTTCTCTCAGTAGAGGGTGTTGGTGGCTCGACTTGTTCAGTCATAAAAATTACCACTAGTTACCATGGTTACAAAGTTTCATCACCGATGAGAATCTTCATGATGGTGGGAAAATCATCATCGTCGTCTCACTGTCTATACCGCATAATCCTGTATACAGAGACGCGGCGAGCCTGGAGCCTATCCCAGGAGACTTAGGGCACGGGGCGGGGTACACCCCGGACGGGGTGCCAATCAATCGCAGAGCAGGCAGAAAATCCCCACTGATTATTTGCTTTCTGTGATTCATACTTTCTGCTTATGAGACTGAAGCGCCAACAGGATCCAGAGATGTGAATCGGGGAGACGTGCCAAGACACCGCTGGGGATTTTCATTTGACTTTTCCAAACCTTTCTCAAATTAGTGTCCTGTGTCTTTCTTTTGTAATTAGACAGCTGAGTGCTGACCTGAGAAGGTATTTGATATCTAGAGTTCGTTATACAAGTATTTGTCTGGAGATTCTGGTGAGTTTGTGGTTGTCCTGGAAGGTTACGTTTAATTCTATAATTCTCATAGCTAAAATTAGCCTTTGTTTCTGTATATAGCTTGCATATTTCTACCTTTGATTGTAATGGACGGTTTAGTCAGATACTATCTATAGATAATGCACCAAACTTGAGTATATTTTTAGGTCCATTATTGTCTAGGTCCAGCTCAGAGGCATCAAGGCTTGGACTCTAAGACACCTGTGAAAGTGTACTGTGGTATCTGCTGCCATTAGACATTAGCAACACGTCCTTTTAACACTTTAAAAATGTGATCCATCAGACAAGAGCACATTCTTGGCTCGGTCCATGATCAAGTTCTGATTCTCCTGTGCTCGTTGTAGGTGCTCCCAGTGATGGACATGAATCAGCATGGGGAGTCTGACTGACACCCCCATACACATCAAGCTGCAATGCATTGTGGGTTCTGACACCTTTCTTTCATTTACCTATTTCAGCAAGTTCTGCTACAGTAGCTCCTCTGTTAGATTGGCTAGCCTCAGGTCCATACACTCATCTGTCTCGCACGCCGTCTCTGGTTCACCGGTTATCCTTCTTTGGACAACTTTTGGTAGGTACTAACCACTGCATACCAGGAACACTACACAAATCCCACCATCTTTTAGACTCCATCATTTAGCAAGAACGGTTTGGCCCTTATTAAAGTTGTTCAGATCTTTACGCTTTCCCACTTTATCAGCTTCAGGAACGAACTGTTTACCTGCATCCTAATATATTCCACCCCCTTGACAGGTGCCAAGGGGTTCACTTCACCTGTCAGTGGTTTAATGTTATGTCTGATTGCTATGAGTACTCTTCATCAAGTAGCTTTCTTAGACATTTGTGTCTATAATCTGTGTACTTATGATTGCCCTTGAGTGTGTCTGCATGTGTGTATGTGTTTACCCTGTCTCGGTTTGGGAGTCTGAGTCTGCGTGTCAGTTGATATATTTAGCCTGGGTTCTCACTTCATTGCAATGGCAGACATTTAAAAAGAAAGCCCACAACCCCCACTCTCACTATAAAGCAAGATACAGCTCAGAGAGAGAGAGAGAGAGAGAGAGACAGGGATAGAAAGACAGTTGAGGTTATACCTGGAGCTGCAGAATTAGACCTCTGTATCCATGGACAACAATGAGAAAATAGGCAGCATGGGTGTGTTCGGACTCACCTGCCTTCCTGTTTTAGCTCCGAGTCTATTGAGGACAGCAGTGGGCAGCAATTAGCAGCATGTAGTGTTTTGGCGTAGCCTGAACAGACAGAAAATTACAGTAATTTAGTTGAAGTAGTGTCAGAGAACGAGGGAAAGAAGGAAAGAAAGTGGCTCCAATTAGGAAAGACAATGAGTCAGACAAGGCAAGGAGTCGTAGACAAGGAAACTATTGAATTAGGCCACAGTCTCACCAAAGCCCACTTATTTTGTCCTGGCAAAAAGAAAAGACAAACTGTTTTTTCACGAATTTTAAAAGAAAGATACATGGTTTGGTTTAGGGAGGTGGGAGAAAGCAACAAGATGAGAGGGAGACAGATTTCCAACCACTTCTTTGTGTTTCTCTCTCATTAAGGAAATCATAGAAGGTTGAGCAGGAACAGAAAGCTGTTGCTGTATCACTTCCAGACAAACCCGGAAAAGGTTGGACGCGCTGTAGACCGTAAGACAAAGACCGGGTTTGATCCAGATAAAAAAGTTTGTCTTTGTCTTGATAACATTGTGTGAGAGAAGTGATTGTGAGCACTACTGATAGCGTGGTCCACTTAGGGTGACGGGTTTAGGGTGTGTATTACCGAAAAACAGAGACGAATCAAGCACTAACATGCCTGTCCCTTATCCATTGAAATGTCTGAGCGCTATAAAAAGCAAGATACTCCCATTTAACATAGAGTTCCCAAACCTCCATGCTGCCCCCTGCTTAGACGCCACCCAGACACTGTGACCCTACGACCTCTTGACATCTCTACCCCTCCTAAAAATCTGGCTGTAAATGGCCACCACACTCTCAACAAGCCTGTACAACTGACTCGAAAAAACTTCCTGCTCTCACACATTTCACACATACTAACATACAGTTAGAATTAATCAAAATGATGACAACAGTCTGAAATAATGAACTGAAATTTTCTTATATTGTAGTCATGGGAAGTAGTTGTAATAATGGGACGACCCTGGCTCAGATCACTTTTTACGCTTGTTTTTATCACAGTTGAGATCTCTTTTTAAGCTCCAAATATAAGAGTCATTATTTCTTGAAGTCAAGTAGACTTTTATCATCATTTCAACCATATACAGTTCAGTACACAGTGAAACGAGACCAAGACCAAGACCAAGACGCTACTGTACATACAACACAAATGAACAAAACTAACCAGCTAAGACACCTAATTACCTGATTAGCTTAGACAACAAATTAACACCATTAATTAACAATATTATCTAAAAAGTTAACATAAAACGCACATGTGCAAACAAGAGCAGCAATTGCTCTTCGTCCAATTTTATTGGACAAATGCCGTTCCACAAGTGGTGATAATAGAAAACAACAGCACTGGGACTTTTTACTACATGTATCACTCTACATCCCAGTTGATCGTTAATTACATTAATCGGTCAGTTGCCGCATGGGTGAAGGTACTTCAGTATGTCCACAGTAACTGAACCAGTCACTGAAGCACTTTCAACAAGAAAACTTCTCATAACAACACTTTGTCGTTCCGAATTGCCTCTGAGCCGTCCGTTGTTGTTTTGTTCACGGTTATCAAAAGCTACAACGCTAACTAGCTTCTAACAGAAGGCTGAATCCCAAATACCTCTCTAACGCCTGATTAAGGGCACTACTTGGTATGTGAAAGAAGGGATTGTGCACCGTATTCAATCCTGGAGGAGTTAGTTACTGACATGGAACACGTGGAAACATAAAGAGAACGGTATGAGATTTACAGGACTGTCCACCACCTCCATTGTTTATTCTCCTCACCCTTGGCTATGTAGTCCTGGACAGAATTCTTTTTTTGAACTGTGTTTTTATTAAACTTTTTAACATATAGTACACATAACATTTAAAAATAGACAAATAATAAAATAAATGAATAGATAATACAAACAACTTAGGAAAATAATACACAAAAAAAAGGTTAATAAATAAATAATAAATCTTCAATATAAACATAATACCTATGACAAAGCCCTTGACAACATTTCAAAGATCAAGTAAATATGTTTCGATTAATGCCCAGGTCTGTTGGAACAAGTCTGATTTCAACTGCAAATCTGCAGTCATTTTCTCAAATATCTACAGTATATCTGATTCAGTCTCTGTGTCCATTCTGTCAAAGTAGGTTGGTGGGTCTTCATCCAATTCACTGTAATTATCTTCCTAGCTGTTGTTAATAATATATATAGTACGAAAAGGTGAGACTTACTGTACTGAACTGATCAGGGGGGAAACCATCAAGCAGAAAAAATTCTGGGTGCATTGGTACGTCATATCCTAAAACTTTACTAATCTCCCTTTTAACTTCCCGCCAATACACTTCCCAAAATATACAGTATGAACATAATCCCCCACTTCTCCACACTCTCTCCAGCATAAAGAACTATCGAATTTGGCGACCACTAATGGAACTCTGAAGAACCTCATCTTCATCTTCCAGTCGAACTCCTTCCATATTTGACTACTTATACCCTTATGACAACGGGTACATATTCTTTCCCACATCTCATCCTCTATTATAGTGTTTAACTCTAATTCCCAATTTCTTTTGATATAGTAGGAGTCATCAAATTTATCCTGTCCTGGACAGAATTTAATACTGCTTTTACTCCTTACCCACGTTCCACCTACTACCTTCACCCACGTTTAGTTCTGCCAGTCTCGGAAGGATATGTGTTGGCAGAGCAAAATATAACTGGATGAAATTAAAATTCATAATCAGGTGATAATACATGGTGTTTGTTGAACTGGTGTATAAAAGCAATATCACACTCGTGGTTGTGCTGTTGTACTGAATATCAGCACGGCTGTCATGTGTATCTTCAGCACTCAATCTGCGCCGTCACGTCACAGGTGTGCTGATATTCAGTACAGCAGCACTCCCTCTTGTATGATGGAGCTTAAATATCCGTTTCAAATACTTCATGTATCTTATGCTGTAATATCCATGTCATATGCTATGAGATGAGTTATTGTAGTCACCTTCCCTTTGTTCTTCTCTGTGGCTCTGATTCATGCACACACGCTCTCCTGTGGACAAAGCCAAATGTCACCAAATCACCCTCAGGCCCCAGACAACAAGTGTCACTGATCTTGTTTCACATAACACACACACACACACACACACAAATATATAAGCTGACCTCCTTTGGAATGTCTCACTGAATCATCTTCAGGAGATTTTGGGTACAAAAAGATCTTAAACTCCCGAGAGAGCATGCAACAGGAAACTTTGCCTAATGCGTAAGCATCTGCACCTTTCAAGGATTTTCCCTAGAGAGCTACAGTATATGTACAGTCGTTTACTGAGAAAGATGCATATTAAAGGTGTGGAAGCTCAGGGTACCAATGCAGCATCAGGAAAAAGGTACAGCTCTTTTTAGGTGAGTGTAGTAGACAGTAAGTGAACTCATCTGTGCCGTGTTTGTGTGATTGTTTGTTGGTTTGTGGAGATGTTGAGGAGGAGTGTGATATGGATGGAAAGAGAGAGAGAGAAAGAGATTAAATGCTTCAGAAGGGGAATGAGTGGAATGTACGTTTGTGTCAAGTTCCCAACATTCTGCGGGCCTGACATACTGAGAGTGATCAGTCTGCTCTGCCCCTCAACAGCTGTGTGTGTGTGAGAGAGAGAGAGAGAGAGAGGCAGAGGGGGCTGAAAGCAGAGGAACACAATAGAAGTGTGATTATGTGTGGATATGGTATGTGTTTATTCCTCCCTAATAACTGAGGTTTTGTTACAAGCGTATATATAGATTAGAATAAACCTAGAAAAATGCTTACTTTTATGCAAACTGTGATGTAAGGAAATTTAACGCTGCCCTGGGATATAAAGCACACAACCCCCCCACCACCACCACCACCACCACCACCACCACTTTCTTGCTTTCTCGCTGCAGATTTATAACACTTGTCAAAACCCCAAAGACTATCTTCCCTCAGCTGTCTGAGTCCCTTAGAATGAGGCCTTTTCTCATCTTTGTGCCTCTCCCCCTCCCTCCCCCTCCCTCCCTCCCTCCCTCTCTCTCTCTTTTTCAGGGTGAATTCCACACAGGATAGGACCTGCATTTTTCATGCTTCACTGTGTCCTTCACAAAGCATAAAGCAAACACTGAAAAAGTAAAAGTTTTTGCTGTGACGGTACGAAATGAGAAAAGAAGCCAAGACAACAAGGCAAATGTGAGGAGGGAAGACGCCCAAAGGTCATAACAACACTGAAAAGAGGATAAGTAGTTACCAGGACGACACACAAAGCCCGGCCTGCAGGAGCAGCATGGAAAAGAAAGAGATGGAGGGAGGGAGGGAGGGAATGAGCGAGCTGGGGGAGGCAGTGAAAAAGAACTAGAGGGAGAGATTATCTTGCTGTAATGTTAAAAGTTAAGCTCATGTTTTGGAGAGGGCCGATCTTAGGTGCTCGGGTGTATCATATTGCCTGCAGATTTACAATATGAGGCCTAAAGCTCCACCTCCACCACCAGTGCTTTATGGCATTCTAACGATTTGTCCAGTACTGCTGTATCACTTAGAAATGTCTGCCCGGTTATTATGTCTGTTACACACAAAGCTGCCAATTTATTAGTTACTAATAAACTATTAGAACTCAATTAAACCATGTGAGTAAAGACATACAAGGTGAAAAAAGAGCACAGTTATGGAAGTAAAAACTACTTTTATTTCTTTATATAATCCCATGCTACACTCATCCCAGTGGTTCACTCGTGCTTGGTACAAAGTTTTCTCAGTACATCGGAGCCATTATTGGACATGTTAGCCTTCAGTGTCAAAATGTTCCTTTTTACTCATTGCAGATTACTAATCTTCTCTGACAGTCGAAGGCAGAGAGCTCTCTCGGTAGTCACTTCCCAACAGTGCAGGTGTTCATAAATGATTGTGTGTACAGCTCCCACGGGTCTCTTACACAAGTTGAAAAGTCGACTTTCAAGGATCAAGAGTGTCCCTCGCTGAATGTTCACAGGAACGACTGCAGCAGGCTCAGAGCCACTTCAACCAGGTGTCTACATACTTTTGACCAAATAGTGTGTATGCACGTGCACAGAAAGGCACCCAGAGGCAACCTACACTATGGTGGTTATCCAGACCTCATAGAGTCATAGTTACATACAGTATATGACATAGTTATACTGTATATATGGATTTAATGTCAAATAAAGCATCAAAAAAACAGCGTAGGGACACAGCAAGTGATATCAAGACATTTTATCTTTATTACAGAAGGCTACTTTAATATAAGCAATAAAACTCATTTGTTCACTGGGTCACCCGCACACAGTAGACAAACATACCCTTTACAGTCACACACTCCAGAACAAACCTGTCTACATTCATAAGGCATACATATTTCAAACAAGTCTCTGCTCATGTTCCCTGCCCATGTGTCAGTGTTAAGATGTCAGGTAATAATATGAGGACTGGAATTGCATCACTCCTGGTTCGGGAGTCCTATACACCAGTACCGTACATGAGGAATATGGACACTGGATATCAGCATTTAGTCTATCAAGTTCTCTTACTTTATATCATCTTCATTCACAAGAAATTTCATCACGAGTCCCGGTTTGACCCCAAATACATGCGATAAGCTGTCAGTGTATTAGGCAGTGGTGGAAAGAGACAAAACACACTTTTTATTATATTGTTACTTTAAGAAAAATGATGTACTTAAGTAAAAAAAGTAAAAGTACCAGTACTCATAAAGAAAAAATGTTCAAGTAGGAGTGAATAAGTTTTCTAGTGAAAAACTACCTAACAAAGTATTTTACAAATAACTTTTTATACATCCATAATTGACACAACTAATGTACAAAAAAGTTATCTATCGAAGGAATGCAGTTTTAAACAGTTATATAACTATAACTAACCTAAGTAAACACCACTTCAGTTGTTAACAGTGTCAGAAAAGTTGATGTTAGCTGCATAGCTAGCAAATACCACTGAGGTTTATTAGGCGGCTAACTAGCTTATGCTAGTTCACACAGGAATTTAGCCAGCTAACAAACCCCAGTAGTATTTGACTGAGAAGTTTAATATTTTGTTGAAAATAACTCAAGTTAAATTAAAAGTACTGACCTATGATTATACTAGAAAACAGTACAATAATATTAAACCCTATACTCAAGTACAGTAACTACAGTATGTCTAATTAGTTACTTTTCATTTCTGTTATTGATTTAGTATAATGATAATGAACAAGTGCATAGTTTTTATGCAGTTTCTTACTATGTTTTACAATCTCATGATCAGTTGTGTGCAAGTCCCCCTTGTTCAATCAAAAAGTTTTTAAAAAGGAATTTCGCCTGCCATGGTTTCTTGTTTTTGTAATTCTCCAGTTACAAAACTCATAATGATGTACAGTACAGTATAAATATTACACCAATATCTCTCTGTTCTAGCAAGCTCTACTTGATATTCTCTAGTCAATTTATTTGACATTCTTCAAATGTCTAATGATTGAAAACAGTGATCACAAGACCTAAAGCAGCAAATACTGACCTTTCACATAGCTGGAAAAGTAAAAAAAAATGCATAAAAGGATACCTTTGTGTTTGTGGATAGCATTTCCAACAGTGAAAGCCATCATCCACAAAGAAAAGAAAGCTGGACACAAGAGTGGAAAAAAAAACCCTGCCAGAAACATTAAACAGAAGGAGACCTGACAAAGTCCTTGAATAAAACTCAATGTTTCTATCATATTCAGAATTGTCATTTGGGATGTTTTTCCTGTTCATATTTCAGGCTATACTTTTTAATCATCATGCTTCTTGTGTCCATAATGATACATCTATCTGAACTTTTTAATTTAAAAACAAAAAAATTGTAAGACGCTTTGTTGGTTTCATAATGTAAAAAAAAAAAGGGCAAGTATACTTTAGTGCTCAGCTGTAATTTGCAAAGTCCAATTTGCACAGCTGTGTCATCTATTTCAGCTTTGTGCAGCTCATCCTGCTGGCTTGTGTAGTTAGTGTGTGTTAATGAGGCATTACAGTGTTACTGTGTACTGTCCTGCTCTGGTATTTATTTTGTTATACCGCACTCATTTTTACCACAGGATTCACATTTGTCTTGTTTTACACTCAACGAAGTAGATGCACTTTCTGTAGTCTTGTACACTAATAATAACATTTTACAAAGTTGCACACTCTGATATTTAGTTTGGTACATACAGTAATACTGCTTCCAGAGGCTTGTACAGTCGCCAGTATGCATGATGGGTGCATCGCTTAATGTTAGTCTGGACTCACACATTATTGTTTTCCATTTCGCCAAAGTCCTATCTTTATGCACCTTAGCAAACTGAAGCTTTTTTTCCGATTAGTCTCACTAAAAAAAATGGTTTTCTTTGTCACACAGCTGTCACAAAGTTCTTGTCACATTATGTTTGTGAAAATGCTCTTAATTTCATTATTTAAAAATTAGCTGCAGTTCTTTTATCATGCAACTTCAACCAACTGTTTAAGTGTCTTGGCTGGTTTGCTCAGCTGGTTAGCGCATGGTGCTAATAACGCCGAGGTCATGTGTTCGATCCCGGTACGGGCTGGAGCAATGATTTACAGTTTTGGGGCAGTGGTGGCTTAGAGGGCTGAGGCAATGAGTTACTGTTTGGCAGTTAGAGCCCCAGCTCCACTAGGGTGCCATTGTTGGGCCCTTAACCCGATCTGCTCCAGGGGCGCTGTATCATGGCTGACCCTGCGCTCTGACCCCAGTTACACTGGGATATGGGAGGAAAGAATTTCACTGTGCTGTAATGTACAGTGTGCGCCAAAGTATACGGTACTGAAATGAAAAGACGAACAATATTACCGTTCCTATTTCTCCTGAAAGAAACAAACATACTGTAAACAGTATTATCGTGTTGATTTAGCACGGAATACGTAATGTAAGTGTTTGCAGTGTGTGTGCACCGCCTGTGTGAACGTTTAGTGTTCATATCCATGCAGATTCTCAACCTGGATTCTCTGAGCAAAGGTTGCTGCAGACTACTGCAAAAAGTAGACAGTTCTTGGTGGATCTTCACAGTTGAACACACTCTCCTTTAACATTTCCCACAAGTAGGCTTTAGGTTGTGTAAGATTGGGGGAATGGGACGGATATGGGAAGGAATTGTTTTTTTAAACTCGGTCCCCATACATGACCACTTGCACACAAGTGAAAATAATACTCAACTATGAATACTTCTTCCTCTGTCGAGAGACACATTTATAACAACAACTGTACAACACAACTTCCGCTTTCACTACTGGGAACACGTATGGCTGGAGCTTTGCCCCGCTGCAAATGTATATGCACTTTGTATATGTATATCAACTTTGGTTCCTAACTGAAATGTGTACAGTGTGAGTCCACTGGTTTTGCAAATCATAGAATATCCACATTGACAGACCATCAGCACTTTGAATGTCAATACTGTTATTTATTTATTCATCTTCAGAAACTGCTCCATCCTTGTCAGTTAGATGTTGTAAAGAACACGCCCTAAACAAAATGCCAGGGTTTCTGCACACAAACACACAACTCACACTATTTGCAATTAAGCATAGCCAATCCACCTACTGGCTTGTTTTTGGAAAGTGTGAGGAAACTCACGCAGACACCAGAAAACGTACAAAATTCTGAGTATTACCTGAGCTCAGGACCCTGGAGCTGTGGCATTAGTGTTCCATCGGGTAAAATTCCACATAGACCTATTCAAGCCAAATGCCATTAACCACACCAGGATGGCAATAAAGCTGAGTGAGTTAAGCAAACAGAAATGGAACAGCAGGAAAGCAGAGAACTTCATGGTTGTAAAGAGACTCAGGCTAAGCACCTGCATTGGGGTCAGTATTTAACAATCAAACACCTGGGCTGGAGGAATATCTTCAGGGATCAGGTAAGAGAGTGTAAATACCATGCACACCCAAATAAATTACTGTTCTATAAGAGCTGGGTAGAGAGGAAATTTCCTGCATTAAACGTGCCCTAGGTGCTGATTTGCTTTGTATTGCAATTTTGTAAATATCAAATTTAATATTCAATATTTTTTTCCAGGGTTGATACCATTCTAAACAAACTTTGCAAATAATTTGCTCCTACCACACCGGACGCTGTGCTCCCCGGCGACTTGTGCATAGTTTAGAGAACACCACATGTAGGATTATAGAGGAATTGACAGTTTGCACATCAAATGCAAACATATACATTTTAATAGTATTTTTACAAAAAATTGATTCTGGAGATACATGAATTGCCACACAAACAAATCATCATATATAACTGAACCCATTCCCCCCTTGTCTCTAATGTATACTGTTTAAATTCTCTTTTTCTAGTTTTCCTTCAAGCTGCAATTGTTTTTCTTCTTCTTTTTTCTTGTTCATATCTTGTGCCTTGTCTAAACCATTTTGTATTTTTTCAGTGAACCCATACCCACAGGCTCATGTAAGAGATATGTGCTGATGCAGGAATACCTGCAGAGTCATAGCGCTGGATCCCAGTCTCTTTTGTTACAACCTTGCAAAGAGATGGGCAAGTATTAACACATGACTGATCAACACTCTCTCTTTCATCCTCCCTCATCCTTCACTTTAACACACCCTTTTCTGGCTTATATTTGTGAAAGTGAGACTCCATTTGAGCCATTTTTCCAACTTTGTTACCTGAGAGCGATGCATGAGCATAAAGCGCAAAGCTCTGCTAACAGTGAAGCATTCAAATCACTGTCTTTACTGCCTCAGGCAGGTAATTGTATACAGTTAAAGACGCCTGCTCTATAATAATGTACTCTTTTGAAGCAACAAAGAGGGAAAGCTTCAGGTGAAGACGGTACTTTGGTTGACTCTTTATTTCTCTATATAAACTCAAGGGGCGGCACTGTAGGTTCCTCTAGGTACTCTGGTTTCCTCCCACAGTCCAAAGACATGCAGCCATGCAAGTCTAATTCCCAAATTGCCCATAGCGTCTGAATGCACATGTGAATGTTGAGTGGAGGCCCTACAATGATCGTAAAACCATGGTCTGTATATTAGCCATAACTTGCTCCTTCAGTAATATATTTATGTGTTATACATTGGAGGACCCAAAACCAGTCTGGAAAAAAATCTGTCTGTCTGTATGTCCAACCAGATTTTGTCATAGCATCACGCAAAAACTGGCTGGACAGAATTTTATGAAACTTTGCCTGTCCTTAGGTACTTTCCTGAAGTTAAACCTGTGGCATAACTTAAAACAAACTGTTTAGTACAAGTGAAGTTATGAGCAGTTATGTGCCAGGTTATAAACCACAAGTTTTGACAGTGTACTGCTCATACAGTACGTCAGACTGTGGGTTTGTCTTAAATTGACCTCTGGACAGAATTTAATGAAACTTTTGCAGTACTATCTGTCTAATTTTATTTGTTTGTATTAATAAGTTAGGCAGAAAGTTCTGCCTGTACAGAAAGATAGACAGACATGTAATAATAATAATATCACTGATTACATTAAAGCTAATTTAAAGCTAACATTTTAACTATTTCTACAAACTCTTTAACGGTCAATGACCGGTACGTCAGCTAGTTCGGCTATAATTTGTGTCATAAAAATGACAGAAATTACAAATTCTCCAACAAAAAACAAAAAAAAAGACGATTTTCAGGCTATGAACGGGTTAACAAGGTGAATCCTGTTGTTTCCTTTTCAGTAACATGATCGCTCATATCCCCCCCCTGACAGAGCTGTAAAAAATGTTTCTCTCAGGGGCGCGAGCGCACGTCAAGTATCATTTACAACCGCGCGCTGCCAGGTCACGGGGTCTTTTCTTCAACGCGCGCTCTGATTGGCTGGGCAACTGATCGAATATTCAAATCGGCGCGCGGTGATTGGACGCCGGTGGGATCAGGTTATGCAAATGAGCACCTGGTAGCGGTCTCTAGGAGAAGGGCACGGGGAAAGCAAGCGCGAGCGTCTTCTGCTCGAAACGTAGGAAAGTAGTTTGCGAGAGGGTGACTGTTGAGATTAAACACCGCCGTTTGCTTTGCAGGTGTGTACAGGTGTTTACATCTGTACCGCAGTGTTTAATACCCTGTCTCTGACTTTGATTTTTTAGTAGCGCGCACGAGACTGTGTGTGTTTTAAACCCTTCGTGAGAATAAAACCGTTGGATCTTTTTTTTAAAAAAATAAGTATTATTTTAAATCTTGCACTGATACACGAAGAGAAGTCGGATTAAATCAGGACAAGAAAGCAAGAAACTTTTTAAACAGCTGTTAAATCTGAAAACTTCTTCTTACCTCTGCCTTTTCGGTAAGTAATAAGAAGACTGGATCACTATTTTTATCCACACTCAGACTAATAAAGTGTGTGTGTGTGTGTGTGTGTGAGAGAGAGAGAGATTTGGGATTATAAACTGATTTATCAGGGTTGATATGGCGGATTCAGGGATCTGTTGATTGTTGAGCAGTTGTTGTTCCAACTGTTGCTTGTTTGTAAGGAAGAGAGAGAGAGAGAGAGAGAATCACACATGGGCTTAAACGGTCTGAGATTTATTTATTTGTTTATTTTTCTCGCTCTCGTTCATGTTCAAAGATTTTCTTTAACTTGTAGCTACAAAGTATCACACTGTTTTTGTTTGATCTGTTTAAACACTCTCTAAGAGGTGCGGAGTCTTTAAATCTTTCCCGGTTTCTCGGCGTCAGTGTGTCTCTGTTTGAGTGTGTGTGTGTGTGTGTGTGTGTGTTTGACTCTCAGAACAGTTCTCATGTAGTTTCTGGGGCAGGAGTTGAGAATGCCTGAGGTCTTCATACACCTGTAGATCAAACCAGTGTGACTAATTCCAGGGATGAACGATATACCGTTAATTCTCATCGCGATACCGATTTATTTATTTATTTACTGTAGTGGCTTAGTGGTTAGCACCATCGTCTTGCACCTTCAGGGTCTGGGTTCCATTCCCGCCTCGAGACTGTGTGCATGGAGTTTGCATGTTCTCCCCGTGTTTGTTGTGTTTCCTCCCAAAGACATGCGATTCAGCCGGTTTGCAAATAGTCTGTAGTGTGTCTATGTAGGTGTGTGCTCTGGATGGATTGCCGCCTAGGGTGTCCCAGGTGTATCTCGCTTTATGCCCTAAGTCTTCTGGGATAGGCTCCAAGCCCTCCGTGACCCTGTACACAGGATAAAGCGGTATAGACGAGTCTATTTCTAATATTGCAGGAGGCTGACAGACCATTATTGTGATAGATTTATCTCTCTATATTTAATTAGATTTATGAGCATTGAATAACAGAAAAACTTTACAAATCAGGACATTCGTACAGTTTTGCAAATATAGTCTTTTTGGTTCATGAACATGCAAAAATGAATGGACCCATATCAGTGCCCTGAGGATCAGTCGCTACCTGTGTATTGACATCCCCTGTGTGAGACATCATGGCCTGTGTAATATATCACTGGATTTTTTTAAGGATGTATTCAGCTTTTAAATTTTAAATTGGAATATCACAACAGATGTGTAATCATTTACAGCTTTTTGGCAGATGTCCCCTTATGCAGAGTGTCTTACATTTTATCTGATTATACATCTGAGCAGTTAAGGGTTTAGCCTAACAGTGACAGCTTGGTGGTGGTCGTGGTGGTGAGGTTTGAACCAGGGACTCTCTTTCGATCAAAAGAATGGTTAGAATAATGAATATAACGTGACAAATCTGTCCAAAATAAATGCGTTAACATGTCTAAAATAAACCTGGAAGTCTTTTAAAAAAGCTAAACTTAACAAACGTTTTCAAAAAGCATACTTAGTCATGTGACTTGGGATTGTTATAAAATGATTTGTTAAGTAGAGAAGAAAGCGACAGATGTAAAGTGACACCAAACTGTTTTTATTCAAAGTGCAGTTCACAAAGGACAGCAGTTCAAAAGATGGCTCTCACATGATTTGTGCACGTGTTGAATGCATTTGCACAAATTAATCTTTAGCAGTACTTGTGGATGTTCTAAGAAGCAAAAAGTAAACTTTTATATGTCTGCATGTAAGTCAGTTTTATTTTTAGTCCCAAAAAGCATTTCATGTGTCTTCTCAAATGTTTCTCATCAGTGTATCTGTAATGTTATCTGTAAACGGTTATCAGCTTGTTAATATATGACACATCATACTCCTAACTGTAAATAACCACAGAAATATGTGGTTAACTTTCTCTAAAAGTTTATGAAGGAACCTCAAAGCCGTTTGTCTTGAAGCAATGGGTTGTTACCAAGCACTGATGCTGTAGATTTCTTATATAAATGTTAAATAACCTTGCAATAGACTTTACCATCCAAAAATGTATAAGATATAGATTGTTTCTTATCTACCATACAAATCCCTGAGAAACGCTAACTATTTAGACCAAGCACATCAAAATCGATGCTTCTTGGCATTTCTGAGCTGCGGTTTTACAAAATTAATCAATGCCCTCTGATCAATCTGTTTAGAAATTTCAGGGGCGATGTAGTGTAGAGCATATTATATGTTATGAGGAATGTCTGAACTTTCTGAGTAAGGAGTTAACCTTGAACCCTCAATGTGTTTACCTGGATTTACGGACACTGCCTTTTTAACAGGTAGTAATAAAACCACAGTGCAGCACAGAGTCTCAGTTTATCCAAATTGCACTGATTTTTCCATGGGAAATTCCACACCGCTCAGTGAAGGGAGCAGTGACTTTCCCTTTTTAAAAAAAAAACAAATATTAAGAAAAATTGTGACATGCATAATTCCTCCAATATACAACAATAGGAAAAAAAAGAAAGACCTCCCCATTCTACTCAGAAAACACAAACACACACCCCTGGTTCAGATGGATCCATGTGCATCAAACAGGTCATATGTACACTCTGATGCATAACCCAGTTCGAACATTCAATCAGGTAATACCTGTAAATTTAATAATAATAAGAGATGTCATTTCTAAAATAATGTCTCACTAGAACCTTGTCGTGTATATTTAATCTTCTTTAGCTTAAGACTTCATTCCATTAAAAGATGGAAGGACACCTAATGGACCGGCCAGTGTAAAAGTATGCAATGTCTGGCCAACAAAGATGAGAAAGCGATAACATCTTTATGTGCTGAACTCAACAGAACGGAATCATCTGGCGTCCCAAATATAGAAGTTAACAGACATGGTTGGTCCTGTACGTCAAATACACCGGACATGATACTGAAAAAAACCTGTCTAGAACTGTCCAGGTGACTTGGGACTTGGGACGTAAGTGACGTGAAGAGGAATGACACCTGTCATATCCTCAATCAGGAGAGATACCAGCCAGCCTTGTTTTGAAAAGATTGTGCAAAACCATAAACTGAATAAGAAAATGCTGGAGCGTATCCGGTCTATGGCTTTCTCCCACCGTTCCTCACTCAGTTGGAATCCCAATTCATTTTCCCAAGAAGTTGTTGTTTTGGTGATTTTAGAATTACTAACTGATAAGATAAAACGACATACATTCTGGAGATCATTCCTCGTGGATGTGGATTAAATGTGACCTCATTCCTTCTACACCCCTCAAGGATCTGTTGGGAGGCGTCGAAGGAAAATTGGGAAAAAACACTTCGATACAACGTTGCGAATTTGCAGGTGGCAAAAGAAATGAGCTGCAGGCGGGCCGCACTCCAAGGACGTTCTTGCGAAACCTTTAAACACACTGTGTTCCTGCAAATTATGAAAATGTTTAATGCCTTTGTCATGTCGTGATGAAAATACCGAATCAAGAAATGACTGGGGAAACAAACTTTTTTATGCAATGGACCCAGTGCTGATCTTAAGTGTATTGAGTAGCGCTAGATTATTGAGCAGTGAATTGAGCTTGGTTGAATTGGAAAAGTAGTGTAAATTAGAGCAGATCTAGAAGATGATCTACAAGACAGTAACTCTCAATCCATCGCAATTTGGGAACGCCGATCAGTCTCACCCGCATGTCTTTGGACTGTGGGAGGAAACCCACCAAGCACAGGGAGAACTTGCAAACTCCATGCACACAGAGGTGGGAATTGAACCCAGACCCTGGAGGTGCAAGGTGACGGTGCTAACCAACTAAACCACCGTAGCGCCCAGACCAATAGTATACTTAAAAATTAGGCAGAACAAATCTCTGTAATGAGGTCTTATGCATTTTAGGACGTTTCCCACCCCAAAAATAAGAGCTGATGATTTTGTCCAAAGAATTAAAGAAGTATTTATATAGAAAATAATGGCTCATTTTAAATTGAATGCTCATGCAGTGATTTTTCCGGTTGGAGGAAGCGGTAAACCGCTGTGAACATCTGTGAATATCAGATTTTAGAGCAGTAATACGAGGGGAGAAGTTTGCATAGGAGAGATCAGACAGAGAGCGAGTCACGTTAATTCAAGGATAATTAAAGCTTGAACAGTTAAGTTTAAAAGGCAAGTGTAGATACTTAAGTTGTACAGCACTATTATGCACTGGATAGCAGTGTCTCTCATGCAGATTTAGTTTATATCCTGAGAAACAGCCGAAATGATCCCAAATAATTAAAACAGCAGGAACAGGGGCTCCAGGGTCAGGTCAGTCTCATATAACAAAACCTCACCAGCATATAGTGATCATTTCTGCTCCACAACATTATGTATAATACCTGTAAAGGTAAGCAAGACAGGATCTTAGCTTAATGGATAGCGGTTCAGTGGCAAGGGCAAGGAACATTGGCAACAATGGGCACCCCTGCCGGGTACCACATCAGAGAGTGAAATAATCACAGCTCATAGCATTTGTGTGAACGCTACCTTGAGGAGATTTGTAAAGCAGGCGAATCCAGGAGATAATTTTATCACCAAACTCAAATTTCTTTATTAATGCAAACAAGTTTTCCCAAAGCTTTCCAATGAAATTACAACTTCAGGGGACACAGATGTTTGTTTGGATTAAATTATATTAAAAAGTGTACCGTCTGTTCTATGGATTATACATCCTATATATCGGGATGCGGGAACTTTCACATCAGCATCATTTAGCAAGGACGATAATCTATAGGGCCTATAAAGAGTGGGATTTAACATTTGTTTTTTAGACAGACTACTGAGAATTGGTTGAAATGAGGTGATGGTGAGCCCTGGTCTTAGGCTTATTGATGGAATGAAGGATCGTTTTAACACACCAAGGAGCTGCGGTGCCAATTTGTCACCATCTGGACCTGGAGTTTTATTAGATTGCATTGCTTAGCAGTGATTTTTCCAACTGAGCAGTGTGTAAGTTCAGTCACATTGCTTTTTACAACTCTTAATGGATTGCCTAGGCATAATAATAATAATAATAATAATAATAATAGCACTTAGTTGTGAAAAGCAGTCGTATAGGGATTTGCATTGTTTATACCCATTCAGTGGTTTGTGTGTAGATCAGGTCCTGACATGCACTGGATGAATGAGCTGGCGGTTTCTGAGTAAGTGCAGGTGGCTTCTCTGTGTGTGAAAAGTTTATATTGGGATAAGTCATCATTGAAGTTGCTTCTTGTCCAGTTGGATGGTTCTCGATGATATCATACTGTACTCTCAATTAGCCTCTTAATTGCTCAGGAGTTGAACAGATGCACTTTCCTCACACTCTTAGCTGCGTACATATATTAGTAATTTCTCTACTAAATGATTTATAGTAATTACTGAATATTAACATGGTATTTTAAAGGGTTATAACTAGAAAGCAATATGCTTTTGTTTTGTTATTTTCTTTCTGTTCCGTGTTAAATGGTTTAAGCGTTTGTCTGTTCATTTTTTTTTGTGTCTAAGTGCAATATCATATTTTTCCATTATATTGCAAACTATGTTGATCTAGTAGTGTATTCTCCAATGTCTCATTATATTGTGGTATTTAAACTCTGCCTGAATTTTTCTTATTCTAATAGATACAGGTAAAACGTTTTATCTGAAAATGTAATATTCAGAAACATTTAATGTGATTTAATTTAATGTGTTTTCCGCTGCTAGAAAAATGATTCACTTTTGCTTTGATGATTGACAATAATCTCCAATTAAATGAGACGTGCATATCTCACTGCATGAACAATGTGTTTACATTGTCGACGTTCTTCATCAGTATGAGTAAGTAAAGAGGTCTAATGGAACTCGTCACGAAGCTGTCAGCTATAAATACACGTAATAAATTATTCATTATTTTTGATTTGCTAAATAAATATCGACAAACCTCATCCTAATGAGATCATACACTTAACAGTTACACATCACAGTTTAAATCACAATGTGTCAAAATAATCGCAATGTGGTAGGACTTTTTTTTTTGTTTTCTTTGAGTGTTTCAAAGTTTAAAGCACTTTTTAGACTTAATATGTGCAATAAGATAAGTAGGTAAAAATCATCTCTTTCCAACAAACCCTGCCTTCTGCCTTCTGATTGGTTAGAAGAAATCGTTGGCTCTATGGTTGCGTAGAACTTTACTGAATGTGAAATATAAACCAATCTTACAGCATGAACACAGGACATAAATACACCATGTGTTTAGAACACATTTTGTTCCATTACATATAGGTTCCTAGAAAGTATTGGTGTATATCTATTCTTTTAGCTGCTCTGATGTCAAAGCTGATGTGGTTGTGGGCCGAATGTCTTTACGGCACAAACAATATCTCACTGAGAGCGACAAAGTTCATTATTTAACTGGGATAGAACAATATCCTTAAAATAAAGCAATAAAGGGGACAAGGATGTTGCACTGTGATGTTGCATCTTCTCATATGGTGAGCATGTTTTTTATGGGAATGCATTCTTGTCCCATAATTTTGTGTAGTAGCCTAGTGACGGCTGTCTACTGGTGTCCACTGTGCTTATAGAGATGTGCGATTGAATTGATTATCTACCCGAAGGAAACCCCCCAAGCACAGGGAGAACATGCACACAGATCCTGAGATGGGAATCGAACCCGGACCCTGTTGGTGCAAGGTGCTAACCAACTAACACACCCTCTACATGTTCATGTCATATGCATGACAGTAACTGCTATAATATCAGCAGTTTTTATCCTGACAATGCAGTCCTTTTGCTTTTAATCCTAAAATACATCAGGCGTGTCTTCACTTGCAGTCAACGCACCATTATCCGATACTGCAGTGAGTTTGATCACCAGGAGCAATACATTAGGCTGGTATGTCTACTGGGTACCTGCTATCTAATATATCCATGATTTTGACACATCATCATTCTGATGTTCCAATCAGAGCCAAGAAGCCATTTCACAGGCGCTTAAATTCTTTTATGTGATTAATGAGGGAGAGACCTTGATAACTTCAGTACAGTAGATGTTCTCAGAGTGTGTCTCTTTTTTTTTATTTTTTTTTAGCAATTTTCCCAGTATTATATCTACAGCCTAAAGCAGTGATTAAATGTGTCTGCTCTTCTCCTCTCAGGTGGTTGCATTACTTGATCTAGTGTCTTGTCTCTCATCATAAGTGATCCCAGCTTCATGTCTTGTCCTCCTCTCGACACTCCCTCACTTCCTCTACTCCGCCCTACCACTGCGTTTGAAGTCTCCATAAATCATTCACCCATCATCGCGTATTTCCCTGTCATCCGTTCCACTCTCTTATCACAATCGACTGCTCTGTGCATCTTTAAATTCATGTTCTTGTCTTTTGAAGCCTCGTTTGAACTTCCACATATTGCAAGTGTATATGTACAAGCCTTGGAATGAAATGAATTTCTTTTCTTTAGTGAATAAAAAGCAGTGTTGGGGACGTTACTTTTTAAAGTAACTAATTACATTACAAAATTACTGTCATTAAAAAGTAATCAGTTACATTACAGCG
>JAQMYJ010000033.1:9460770-9472603 GCA_030014305.1 Clarias laeviceps
GGGTTATAAAATCTGTATTGAAATATTACATGTTTACCCTGTTATATCCCTGTTTAAAATCAATAAAAATATTGTTGAAGAAATACAAACCCTCTTTTTATGCTCGTAATCCAAGGTTCCACTGTATCTATATTAAGTTATTATCTGCGGGTTGTTTCATCTGTGACTTTAAGAGGCACACTCTGGGATCTGTGTTAATGTTTTATTTAAAAAAAAAAAAAAAGGTACTAAAATATGGGACCTTTAAAGATTTTAGCTCAAGGTTTGCTATTGACTGAAGCCATTGTTTTTTCCCTCTAACCTAGAACACAGGTATGATATGTCGATAATTTGATATTTCAATTATACTTAGAAGAATTGGGTTTTTTGAACCACCATGTCTTTTCCTGACTCAAGTTACTGAGAAACTACTTTTTTAGAAGATGGAACATGGGTTTGATTAACGTTCAAGACTGGGATTTTCAATCATATGTTGTCTACTTTAGCCTTGACCTGTTCTAATCCACTCATGTCCTTTATCATATGATGAGGAGATTGAAAGCTGACATGCAAAGTCAGGCAACTGAATCTTGTTGAACTTCTGATTGTCAAACTGCTCAAGTGCTGTCCGCCCCCTTCCACATGAATGAACTCTCAGATTCAGATGATTGGCCAGTGTTGCTGTGATTGATACGGGAGAGACAGGACGTCTCATCCCCCGCAGAGAGCGCGGCTATTTTTAACCTCCTGCCTACTCAGTTTTGTGTATTGTCTGATATTTAGTCGAACTGAATTGAGGGTCGAATGAGATGATATAGTCCACTGTAATTTCTAATACAAGCAGAAGCAATGCATGTGAAATATATATATATATATATATATTTTTTTTTTTCTAGTTCAAAGACCAGACATGTCAAGCTTAAACACACCAACCATTACAGTCAGTTGTGTGTGTGTTTGTACCTCGTCAGGATTTGCAAAGTAAGGAATCCAAAATTGTGTGTGCGTCAGCTGAAACACTGGTGTGTGGGAAAAGTCATAAATTTAGCTTTCCGTTACAAGCAGCACAAGTGTGTGTGGGAACTGTCAGAAAGCAGGTGCGAAATTATTACCAGCGCTGAAGATCAGGACAAGCGCAGACCTGCTCGTCTCGAATGCTGCTATTTTTCCCACGGTGAATAATGACGGTTAGTATCGATCACAGTTTGTTTTTTTGCATAAAACTGTTTCGACTGTTCAGAATGCAGAAACTGTTCCCGCACGACCTGATCCGCACTCATCATTAGAATTTGTCATTTTTACAATTATTTGTTTTTGTATAGAGGTTTTCTTTCCCTTTTCCATGTTATGGTTCTTGCATTCTCAGCCAAACATGGTATTGGTGTCAAAAGTGAATTTTCAGATCCATGCTTCATTTTCGTTTGTGAATATGCATACACATTTATATTTTTATTAGATAAAAAGATAAATACAATTTCATGCCCTTTTATGTAGTATCTGTAACTTTTTTGAATTCAGATCTTTTAATGATCTTAACTGTCATTCAGATGGAACTTTGCCAAATTAGATTCACATGAAAAGACATAAACCTGAAAAAAAGTCAATTATTCTAAAACACAAAATTGTTAAGATATTGCAACATGAATTTGACATGGTTACGGACACTACAGGTGTTTTTGCTTTTTAAGCTTTTACCAAAAAAAAACTATTTAAGTAACATTTTTACAGGTCATATGCTTCTTGAAGCTTACAACAATTTTAGCATCAATACTCATAAAGAAATATGAATTATTTGCGTTTTTATTCTTTTTGTTGAAAAACGCTGAAAAACTGACATTTTTGGGGGAACATATAAAATCATCTCTCCAAAATGTCTGAAGTTAGCAACTTGAAATCTTTAGGGGAGCAAGATTGGTCACTTCCATGATGCATAAACTTCAGAACCTTCAGCAAGGTTTAACTGAAACTGAGAGCCCTATCCAGTCAACACTGTTTGTTTTTGTCTCCCATTTCAGTATCACTTTTTTTTTTCTCCTCTCAGGCAATTTAAAATGAGTCAGGCTTCCTCGTATTATTCTCGTCTTCCATGCACTCGTTTTTTATTTCTGGTCCAAACATGAGTAACTCTTAGTCTTCCTGCTACTCACGCAGAATCCTCACTGAAGGTCGGCTCGGCCGGATGCCTGAGTCACGCCATTAAAATGAGACACGCTGAAGTCATTGCTTGGCATTAAAATCATGTTTTCTTACATAAAAGACCAGCGAGCGTCACAGAGCGTGCATGTTGGAGGTGAGGATGTGAATCTCCAGGAAAGGTCAGAGTGCACGTGTTGAAGAGTGAGCGAGGTATTCAGAGGAACGGAAACAGGCAGTAATACTGGAACAATAGTAATAACAGTATTGAGACACAACACACACTCCCACATTGTATTTGTTAAATTTTAAGGCAAATGTAATGTATGCACTGTATGTAACGTTAATATTTTGGGTTGACCACCGTTAGCTTTGATGCAATGTGGTGGCTAGATCCTGTGTGAAAATGATTGCTCATGTTCCCAGGAACACTCTTTTACAATCCGAGTCCTGGTATTTAGCCGTGTCATCAGGGAAGAAAAAAATGCACTAATGTGATAACCTGGTCGTTCAGTGCCTTCAGGTCGTCAGCTGACTTCATATTATTATTATTATTATTGCCGTATAACGTTGCTATGTGGAGCAACTCCAGATCATCTTCGTGTGCTTCCCTTCTTACCCTGACACACCCATCGCTCTGAAATAGGATCAGTCTGGGCTCATCAGACCACATGACGTTTTTCCACTGCTCCAAAGTACAGACTTTTTTTTGCTTTCTAGGAAATTAAAACAGGGTTTTTGTCTGATTAGTCTGACTAAAAAGTTGTTTCTCTTATGACCACACAGCTGTTTAGTCCCAATCCTGTGAATTCTCACTTTTTGTGTGTGTGGAAATGCTATTAATTTCACCATTAAACACAGCAGTGATTACCTTTTTTTTGTGACCTGTGTTTAAGTGATCTTCAATGACAGTTTTTTTCAGACCACATTTTTTTCGGCAAAGTAGATGGTTCAGCTCTGTCCATCCAGGTTTTAATAAAGGTCAGTTGTTATTATTGATCGGTTCGATCATCGATTGTAGTCAGTGATTGGTTGATTTTCTGAGATCGGTTATGATAACAGCAGTCTATTTTAATTGTTCTAAATTCCAACACGCCATGTTGCGTCTTCTGTGCACCCGAGCGACTGGTGTGTGCACTCTCACAACACAGCTGTGTATGGTAAACCAGGACTAGTTAGCCATATGGCTAACTACAACTAGCAGTATAAATATACGCAAAACGAATTGGAAAAGAAAAGATTAACATTTATTCTAATGTAATTTTGAAAGATCCCAACTTGATTGATCTCAGTGGGACTGCAAAAGCTCGATATGAATTTCAGCTGAACTTCAGAATGCATTTTTTGCATGGAATTTGTGGAATTTGACCCCAAATACTTGCATTGTACTCGCATTTAGGATGACAAACAAGCAGGAAGACTTATGACGACCAAGACCTGGGGAAACGTACTCGTATGCTCCTCAATTTGGATTAGTTCTTGAATGACAGACTTGTCAAAAACTTATACTATCAAAGAGGCACTATCAAACTGTGCAGTTTACCTGACTGTTAGCCAATCATCCATTTGTTTACTCAAACTAATGATTGATTATAGGTTGATTACTGACTTCCATTAGTACTCCTTAATCTAATTCATGTAATTACAGGAATGTTATTAAATTGTTTTCTGTGCTTGATGCAGGCCAATAGTTTGACCTTACTGAAACATGACTTCTTGTTGTTCCAGATCAAATAATAAAATCTTCATCCTCACCATAACCTCAGATAAACCCTTTGGGTTTTAACATTGACATTGCAGGTAACCCCTTTTTAATTTTACTTCATTTAATCATTTATGTACATCTCCCTCCATAGTCTGAACAATTTCATTTAAACAGTTAACAAAACCACGCATATACTCACTTCAAAATTCTGGGCAATCTGACAATATATTATCAGCATTGTGGTAAGTTGTGGTAAGTTTTTGCAATGCTTTTTGTTATATTTTTTTATTTAAAAAAAAATTTTTTTTTACTGTTTTTATCTTTGACAATTTGTTTTAACAGTCAATTTTTCAAATTTTTTTGTGTATTTTCCTATTGCTCTGAAATAGGATCAGTCTGTGCTTATCAGACCACATGACCTTTTTCCACTGCTCCAAAGTACAGTTTAATTGCTTTCTAGGTTTTTAATGCCTTTCTAGTTTTTTTGCTTTTTAGGTTAAAAAGCAACGAAATAAAAAAATAAATATATGCACACATTATTTAAAAGGATCTAAAACTGAGAAAATGTTTGGAAAATAAGGGTAACCATATATTGAAAGAAAAAGGAAAAAAATTACATATATTGGAACCTTGGATTATGAGCATAATTCGTTCCGAAAGTGGGCTCGTATTTCAAACACTTGTAAATCAAAGCAAATTTTCCCATAAGAAATGGAAACTCAAATTATTTGTTCCACAGCCCCAAAAATAAATACATAAAAATAATTAATACAAAATATAAAGTAAAAATTAAACAAATTAACCTGCACTTTACCCCGACAGATAAGTGTTTCCGTTCATGCGCGCAGGTGCTGTGTGTGTGTGTGTGTGTGTGTGTGTGTGAAGCCAAAGTAAGAAGGAGAGGAGGAATCAGACCCCCTCTCTCCCACTTCTCATCTTACACTGTAACCCCTCTTCCTCTCTTATTTGAGTTTCACACACACATTAACGAAAAGACTGTTTTATCGGAAAAATTAGCAAGGAACATCGCTAATAACTCTTGCGTGAGCACATACTAACAGAATCACGGCTGTAAAGTAAAAATAAAACAAATGATCCTGCACTTTACCTTTGAAAAGAATCACGACAGAGCAGTATTTCTGTGTAGAGCAGAGTGTTTGTGAGTGTGTGTGTGTGTGTGTGTGTGTGTGTGAAGGCAAAAGGAGGAGGAGCTGTGTGTGTGAAGGGGCTCGGTGTCCAATGATCTTTAACCTCTCTAATGAGACTTTCTATTGCTTTACACGCACGCACACACACGTGTGTTATAAGAAACAGTACATGTGCGCTGTACACACACGCATACAGACACAAAATAAAATAAGATTTACGCGTACACACGTGGCCACAGTGTTATATTAAAAAGGACACGCATGCATGGATGTTGATTATACCAGTAAGAGACGCGCACTAAGACCCAGCAGGGGAGACGATTACCCACAATTCCGCAGTGCAAGAGAGAGAAAAAACATTGGCTAACATTGATCACGTGATGCTCGGCATCAAAACAAGAAGCGCATGATATGTGTTACTCGGTACTAGTAAACCAAGACATGTGCGTTTTTCAAGTCAAAATGTATTAAAAATCTTTGCTCGTCTTGCGAAACATTACTCGCAATCAGAGGTTCCACTGTAGTATATCCAGTTTATCCAGGTTAACTCTAATTGGTTCCTGTATATTGTGTTGCATCTATATATTATTTATTGGAAAACACTAAAAATACTGAAAATTAGTACTAAAATTGTCAATGATACAAATAGTAAAACATTATTAAAAATCGTTTTAAAATGCACTAAAATATCCATATCCATAATATCTCAGAAAAAAGCATTGCAACAATTTTTACAAAAACGTATCACAGTATTGAAATAAATATGGAAATATTGTGGTAAGATATTTTTGTCATTAGAATCACAGGAAGGATTAGAGAGTCAGTCTACATAGCAACAATAAAGTGTTACTATGGGTAAGTAGATAACAATGAATCTGAAGTAGTACGTTGTTAGATAAACCTTGTCAATGTGCAGTAAAATTTGTAAAGACGCAAGTTGTACAATAGGCCTGTATTTACAGTGTGCTTGTAGCCATGCTTTACAGCTTCAGGTTAGCTTTGGGTGGATTTACGGCTCAGACAGAGTGATAGGACTCCAGCAAAGCTGTGCTGTAGCATACGAACAAAGACCTTTCAGATAGTCAAAATGGCTGTGATGAAGGGATTAGATGAAGGCAGTAGTTAACCTGTATGCTGCACACAAGCCTGATTAATGCCTCAAATGTGTGTGATCACCGTAAGCGATCAGAGTAATGGATGTCTGCTAATGTCAATGTGCACTGAAACAACCATCAAACAGCGATTCACACAGTAACATTAATGACTCATTTTCACCAACAGGTTGTGGAAATTAGCCAGGACCTTTAGTCACTGAGGTCATTAGTGCAAACCGGCTCCTGTTCACTCCGCCAACTGCCAGAACTATTCCCTTATAAGGGATGGTCACTACAAACACCTACCGAGCTTGGTTATTAAATCTGTGTATACTTTTATAGGACCACCTAAGTCTCCGTGGGCACAGACTCACAGAAAAACATCGCCCAGTCTTTATCCAATCTTGTGCGCAATGTAGCCTTAGATTCCCGTTCTCTACAGACAGTTGTACTGTAGCTCAACTTATTCAAAAGTTTGACACGTGAGCTCTGAGATGTTGTTCTGCTCAGCGTGGTTGTAACCAGAGTTTATTGATCAGTTCCTGTTACTCATCAACAAGGCATTTCTTCTCCCAGAACTACTTCTCTGCATGCTGCGTGTTTACAACTCGAGAGTGTTAACTAGTAAGATTTCTGTATTTGTAAGATTCTACGTTTCTTAGATATTTAGGTTTATTCATTAAAAATAAAAAACAACTTCCCAACAGTGGTTGATTGATGGTACCTACTTAGTCACCTAGTAACCAGTGTAAGGATCTATCCAGTGACGGAAACTTCAAAGCACTTTTGTAAGCCGGGTTGGATGCCTAAATGTAAATGTAATGTTTGTGTAAGACAGATTCTTAAGAAATTAAGTTATTAATTCAATATGCCTTCAACTCTGTTCAGCTTATCTACCTAACGCTATATTTAGTTGAGGTGAAATGTATCTTTAATTAGCAGTTCACCACCATTGAGTTTTGCCCAGTCAGGCCTGCACTGTGCTGATTTCTGAGCCTGACTTGGCAGCGAATGTGTCTCATAATTAGACCCCCGGCACATAAATCAAACTCATTGGCCGCAGTCTGGTGATATTTGCACTCATTTGCATGAAGTCAAGAATTCTTAGCCTTCTTTTGCTCTTCCTGGCTGCCTCGTGCCACGTTCACTCCTACAAACCTCAGGATTTTCATCCTTGCTCGATGCTTCACCTGAGTGCTGTGTGCAAGTTCTGGAAAGCAACATGGACAAATTAAATACACTATATGGACACTTATGGCCAAACATGTTAATAATTGTATTCAGGTGTTTAAATCAAACCTCTTATCCCCAGTGAAGACCGGTCTTAATGCTTCAGCATATCAAGACATCTTGGACTTGCTATGCTTTCAACTTTGTGGCAACAGTTTGGTGAAGGCCCTTTTCTATTTCAACATGACTGTGCCCCAGTGCACAAAGGAAAAGACTATAAAGTCATGGTTTGATGAGATTGGTGTGGAAGAACTTGACTAGCTTGAACGCACAGAGCCCTGACCTCAACCCCATTGAGCACCTTTGGGATGAGCTTGAACAGAGATCGTGAGCCAGGTCTTCTCATTCAACATCAGAGCCTGACCTCATAAATGCTCTACAGAATGAATGGGCACGAATTCCCACAGAAACACACCAAATATTTTGTGGACAGCCTTCCAGTAAGAGTGGAAACTGTTATAACTAAAAAATTGGGACAGACTCCATATTGAATGGAGTATATGTATGTATTTGGATGCAAAGTCACTGCAGGTTTGGCTAAATACTTTTGTCCATATAGTGTATGCTACAATTATAATTATACATCCTTAGAGAGAAGAAGTAAATTTTCTTATGTAATAATATTAAAAGGCAGTTCCAGCATGGACAGGTTTAGAATCAGTGAACTACTTTCCATAACTTTTAATAAAATTTCTTTAGCCTAAGAACAACAAATACTCAAAATCCATATTTTACATTCCATTTACATCCTGAAAATATTTACCATATTATCAGATGTGACATTAATTGAAATTTCACGAGGGGGGACGGAACTTTTTTGAGAGAGGACAGAATTTTAAAGACACCTGCAGAAAGCATTACACTTGTACCATGAAAGGGATCTGAATCAAGAAATGTAAGTTTGAAAATGTTTTCCATAAATAATGATTCTGGTTAAACTAGTGTTGTGGACAGTTTACATGTCCAATTACAAGTAAAACTTAAGAATATGTAGTATTTTAATGCATCAATATGGTTTGAGGAGAACCTTATGAATTATGCTGACTTGTTTCCCCATATACACTCACCAGCCATTCTATTCAACAGGGACACCTATTAAAATAGTTGTTTATGCAAATGTCTAATCAGCCGAGCTCCAATTTAATGCATTCAGACATGCAGACATGATCAAGTCCAAACAGAGCATCAGAATGGGGAGGAAAGGTTATTTGGGTGACTTTGAACGCGGCATGGTTGTTGGTGCCAGAAGGCTGGTCTGAGTATTTCTGAAACTGCTGATCCACTGGGATTTTTATACAAGGTTTAAAGAGAATGGTCTGACAAAGAGAAAATATTCAGTGAGTGGCAGTTCTCTGGGTGAAAATGCCTTGTTAATGCCAGAGGTCAGAGAAGAATGGCCAGACAGGTTCAAATGGATAGAACAGCATCAGTAACTCAAATAACATATCATTGCAATCGAGCACCTTTGGGAAGTGGTGGATCAGCATCATGGATGCAGGACAAATCTGTGTGATGTCATTGACAGACCAAAATCTCTAAGAAAAAAATTTCCAGCTACTTGTTGAATTAAAAAGGGGTCCAACTCAGTACCAACAAGGTGTAGCTAATGAAGTGTATGTTAATGGTAAATTAATTTCACTGTGCTATAAGGTACACGTGATGAATAATGGAATTATTATTAGTAATAAATGAGGAGCGCCTTATATTGTTCTTTGTATTTTCTAAGTAAGAGCTTCTCAAATCTACAGTAATAAGAACCTTATGTACAAGGCATCTTTGATGTTCTTTCTTAAAAGAATTTCTATTTGTTTTTTACGAGCTCAAATTAAAAAGTAGTAGCGTAGCATGATAGGATTGCCAAGATTAATTGTACCTGATGGGCTGCTGCCTCTCAGTGTTTGTTTAAGGCCGAATCGTGTACGCTCTTCAGATGAGTCCAATACCGTTTTATGGCACACAGATGAAAGAATGCGAGTTTATGAAAGGATGTGAGGAAGTGCACATGATGAACAATACGCCTAATTCTCCACCAAACTCTAATAATGTCTGGGTGGAAATTAAAATAAGACAGGGTTTTATTCCACAATAAAGGGGTGAATCTAGTCCTATGTTTTTTTCTTCTTGCTGAGGGAAAAATGTGCTACGACGGTGCCTGTTCTGCCGTAGGGGCTGATTTGTGTGGGCATGAGGTGTCAGCTGAATTCTTTTCACGCAGTGTGTTAATGTGTTTATGCGAAGACACACTCGGGAACCCAGGGCACTACTATAAAGGCAGATGGTGTTCCAAGTAAAAAAACCTGAATGTCAAATCCCTACTCCTATTTGTTAGCTTCGAATCTAGATCTGCCCTCTTTTCTACGGTTTGTATTGGGGTTCGGTGGGATTCGGGTTTGAGCACCATTACGTCATCAGTTAAAAAGACAAAATTGTAAACACACTCTTAAGTAAATATACAGTATGAAGCAGCTGTACCAGGATGTTCTTAGTGGAAGTGTAGCTTTCCAAGGTTTGTGCTTTGCGCCAACTTCATGTTCATCTTGTCACCTTGCACCTCCAGGGTCCGGGTTCGATTCCCACCTCAGGGTCTGTGTGAGTGGAGTTTTCATGTTCTCCCCATGCTTGGTGGGTTTCCTCTGTGTACTCCGGTTTCCTCCCTCAGTCCAAAGACATGCAGATTAGGCTAATTAATTGGCGTTCCCAAATTGCCCGTAGTGTCTCAAGGTATGTGTGTGTGCCCTGTAATGGATTGTACCTCACCTCGTGCCCAAATACAGGCCAAAATATAGGCTGTATACAGGATAAAGTGGTATAGACAATGAGACAATGAGAAATAGGGTGTGGCTGATTGAGTCAAAGTAACTGTTGTTCTCCTTATTCCCAGTTGCTCTGAGCTTCTGAGACTAGTTTAAGAGTAATTAAGAAGTTTTTTTTTTCATAAGGGATGATGGGAAAGTAAGGAATAACACACGATAGGCTGTAAGGTTGGCAGTGCAGTGGCGTAGAGGTGGTTAGCACTGTCACCTTACACCTCCAGGGTCCGGGTTTGATTCTCGCCTTGGGGTCTGTGTTCATGGAGTTTGCTTGTTCTCCCCTGTGCTCTGTGGATTTCCTCCGGTTTCCTCCCACAGTTTAAAGACATGCAGATTAGGCTAATTGCCGTTCCCAAATTCCCCATAGTGTGTGAATGAGTGTGTAAATATTGACCGGAGGTCCCACCACGGTTGAGAAAATGGGAACAAATAAGTCAGCAGCACTGGCCTCCACGGTCCATAGTTTGACTACAGAAGTTCCTCAATGGATGGAGGCTGTAGGGTTATACAAAAATGATTCATGCTCGATTCTTGAGATAGGTATGACACAAACTGATTACGAGCTTTCATTTATTTATGAATGAAATGTTCCACATTTTATCAATTAAGAGTTAAGATTTAGATAAGACGAGTTAATCCATTCAGTCATTCCTTCACCAGCATCTTCCTCTCTCTTCCTATCTCTTTCATACACTCAAAAAAATGAGAGTAAAAAGGAAAGCACCTTCTCATCCTCAGCACCGTGACTGTTACAAAGCTCAACAAAACGTGACTGTTACAAAACACTCAAGACTCCTTCTGTAAAATTTCATCAATTTTCAGGTTATGTGGTCTCCTTGCACGAAGGTTAATGAAGGATGAAGGAGCACCATGATGAAACTGTCTCTCATGAAGACCATCCCAGCAAAACAAGAACAAAACTTACCTCTTCTGCAGAGGAGAAGTTCATTTAGAGAAATTACCAATTGATAGAACTTTACATTAGAGCCGTTATGAAGACATAAGTAGCAGACACATCTCAATATCAAGTGTTCAAAGGGGATTATTGCATATTTTGGACACCTTCAGCATTAAGAAATAAAAATCTGGAAAAACCGTGGCGTTAGAAGGTGTGTCCAAAAATCGATGAAGGAGTCAGTGCGGCTCAGTGGTAGATTTCTCGCCTGCCATGTTGGTTTCCACCCAATTCCCAAACCCCAGCCACTTGATGCAGATCCCGGGTAAAACGGGGGGTTGAGTCAGGAAGAGCATCCAGCATTAAACCTGTGCCAAGTTGTTGTGCGGATCAGACGAGGGCTGTATCAAAATTCAGCGTAACTTTACCCGACAGAGGTTGTAACTCTTCCCCTTCCCCATCACAATCCATGCATTTGCACCATCTTCAAACTCGACTCGAATCCTCTTTGAAAGTCCTCTTGTCGCAGTTGATGGTCTCCCACTGCGTGATTCGTCTTCAAAGCTTTGAACTTCTTCATTCATCTGTGCACATTGCTCTTGTCCAAGGTGTCCTGTCCGTAAACATTCTGTAGCACAGTGGGAGACCGGGATTCTGTGACACAGAGGGTTCAAAGATGGCACAAGTGGATATCTTGTGAATGAGACTGTGTTGAGTTAAGTTGGTATAGAGCAGGGGTCTCCAAATCCAGTCCTGGAGGGCCAGTGTCCAACACAGTTTGGTGATTCTTCTTCTCAAACGCAGCTGATTTAACTAATCTGTTAATTACTAGGTTCAGT
>JAQMYJ010000033.1:9478730-9493770 GCA_030014305.1 Clarias laeviceps
AAGGTCTGGAGACATTTCTTGGTCTGAAATAAGAAGTAAAATATCTAATTTCATAATAGAAAAAAAATGATCTATGGATACAGATTTTATATATATATATATATATATATATATATCTGAAGTCCGAACATTCACTGCACTCAAGGAGGAAATCATCTCTTTACGTAACACCAGTTCTGATCGATTAAGAAGAACTGTTCAGTGTGCGTGCTTGTGTTCAGAGTACACACAAGTGCTACAAAGCCAAAGGCTGTCAGTTTGAGCATCTGGTGTAGTTTATACAAGGGTGAGTCAAAAATGATCCACAGTCTGGCTGTAAAATTTATTTTAATCAACACGTAGAAAAGACAAATACAAATGATCTTTCGATGTAATCTCCTTGCATTTCAATCCACTTTGTCCATCTGTCAACAAGCTTTCGGATTCCCACATTACGCAAAAATGTTTTAGGCACCGCTGTCTTTACTTCTTCATCGGAAGTGAATCTTCATCCTCGTAGTGACCAAACTTAATGAAAGTCAGATGGAGCGAGATCAGGACTATAGGGAGGACGCTTTAACACCTCAGCCAGAAGTGTGTAGACAAGCATCGCCATGCAAGATCTTCTGAGTTTAATTTGACGTCTAGCCTTCAGCTCTCCAATAAGCGTCTTGCTGTAATGAACACTGTTGATTGTTGAACCTTTCTCCTGAAAATGTTCCAATACTGGTGCTTGAGAATCCCAGAAAATTGTAAGCATTGATGAATCTTCCAGCTGATGGTCGACTTTTGAAGTTTTTCTCGGTCGGCGATTGAGGATGTTTCTGTTCCATACTCTGCTGTTTACTCTCAGGCTCGTAGTGATGAGTCCACGTCTCGCCACCAGTAGTGATTGTCTTTAAAAACTTTCAGCTTCCTTAGAGTATGAGTCCAAGTTTTGTTTGCAGACCTCCAAATGCTTCTTGTTTATGCTCTTCAAATCACAAGCGTTTATTTACAATTAAACTGATGTAACACGTTCACACCTGCACAGCAGTGACTGAGGAATGAAAAGTGCTGATAAGACAGAACAGAAGTATTAATATTGTATAACTGGAGTGCGACTCATTTTTGGCTCACTTTTAAATAAAATTTTGCCAGTCGTGCATCCAGACTTTTAGACCAGTCTGGAAAGCACTTTTAACAATAGATAACATTACAGAAATCCAGAGGTGATGGATTCAGGATATTTGAGAGTGCATTCTTTTTATGATCTTTTTTCCCTTTTTTTCTTTTTCTTCTCTTAATCCTCTGTGAGTGTAGTTGGTCAGCTCACAAGTGTAGCATAGAGGTTCAGGTATAATAGTAAGAGTGTGATATGTGTGTAGTGTTTTTGTACTCCGTCAGAATAACGCAAGCTGATGATTAATTGACCAGAACGTATCCTATTAGTAATGTAAAAAAAAAAAATTTTGGATTAATCACAAATAACTTCCTGTTCACTACTGATGCGCTAGTATCTAGGGTATAAAATAAAAGGCCCTTAATAAAAGTCACTCCACCGCATGTCCCGTGTGCCATGTAGTTATGTGTAAGTTAATGCGTCGTGTAAGAAAAGTCTTGAATACATCACTTTTCCTCGAGTAAGACTAAAACATCATTCTCAGTCGTGCAGTTTCTGTTTTGATGAAGCTCAGAGACGAACCGATGTTAAACTACGTTTGTCTGTGAATGGAAAATCTGAATGAAGTTTCCTCCTTCCCGCTCATACAGTAGGAAGGATCCGTGCTAGCGTCCGAGTGAGTAATAACACAGAATGCATGACTCTGTGCTGAACAATGAAATGTCGTCGTTCAAACAACCTACATCCGGGAAAGTGATAAAGTCTTAAGGATTGTCCTAAACGACCGCTTCTACACCCTCTATTAGTCACAGTGTCCATAGTGCGGACACTGAGGAAGACTCCAGGGTCTTCAGAGTTGACAAAACAACATTCACTGCTGCTGTTTGCAGGTAAAAAAAACAAATAATAATGTCAGCAGTGTAGTTACTCATATAATCAAGTCATGCATTCATAATACATTCACACATTTTTTTTTTTTCCCAGAGGCTTGCATTGGGATTCAACCCGAAAAGAGTGGCAGAGGGAGGGAGGGGGTGTGGGGGACACTGTACACATGATTGGATGAGTGAGGTTTAGTGGGAGAAGAGAGATGACGTAATGATATAAGACATATGTGTGCCTGGGTGTGTGTGTGTGTGTGTTCATGCATCACAGCAGGGGCAGAATTTGTCCCCCATCCATAACATTCTTATTTAGTTACTCATGGAGAGCAACTGAGTCCCCTCCCTCCTTGTGAATGCACACACACACACACACACACACACACACACACACACACACACACAAACTGACAGCCTAGGTTTGATTGCATTGTGAATATTTTAAGAATGCATGCATGGATGCTGTATTATGGAACTTATTTCCGAGTTCACTACAATAAGAAGTTATGAAATTATACATCAAACATTAATATCTGTACTTTGATAATACAGCATCATTTCTTAGAACAGAGCCGCTGAGAGCTGAGAGTTCTTACTTTCGAATGCATTGTCAATGAAAATGTTTCAGAATCGTTATTACTCCAGACTGTGTTTTACATACATAAGTGGTGGCCCTGATGGCTCAGACCTCCAGGGTTAGGGGTTCGAATCTCACCTATGAGGTTTGCATTTTCTCCAGTGTATGTTCTCCATTCATCCGGTGTAGCTGGCTTGGTGTTTCCAAATTGCCCATAGTGTGTGATTGGGTGTATGTGTGTGTATGTGAGCATGTGCCCTGTGATTGGGTGGCAAACCATCCTGGAATGCACCCAGCCTTGTGCCCTAAGTCCCCTGGGATAGACCCCAGACCTCCTGTGACCCCACATGATAAGTGATATTAATGATGGATGGGTAGCACTGGGTTCTGACACCTTTATTATTGACCAAAGAAACAGCAGTTAAACAGCACTAGAGCATTTTTTTACACAGTTGAAGGGAGCTAATCAAGCAGTACATCATATTTTGGAGACCTGTTACCCACACAAGAAGATGATCCTTATTCAGTGAACTAATGATCTCAGAATGACGCGAGACCAAATCTGCTTCAGATTCATGAAATTGTTGTAGGACATCAAAACAAACAGCGATTTGAACACTACCGATGAATTATTTTCAGATGTGGTAGAAACAACTGCCAGCCAACTAATCCTTTATTGTAGACACCGCACCAATCTGATACTCAGAGTGAGTATGGGTCTGAGCATAAAACAGTGATATCATGAGTGAAATGGGTGAAAAATAAAACTTTGATCGGATTATTAAACAGATGTTTATCCGGGAATCGCTTTTAGAATAACAGAGTAAAGCATGTGACAACCATGTGGCTTGACATTAACACAATAGGTGAGTTGACAGGCTCCATAATATTCCACAAATAACCAGAAGAATCGCACAATCTGAATAAAAATGCATCATGTAACCCCCTCAGTCAGAGCAGTCTGACCCGATCCGTTCCGATCAGAGTGAATTTCCAATCAGGATGAGAGGTCTCCGTTCCTGATCGATAAACTCCGTGAGAATCTCCCACCAGTCTTTACTTTCATGCACAGGGTCTGAAAGGTCAGAAAGGAGCAGATTGGCTCACGTTTCTCACGAATTAAAGCATCTAACCAATCACAGATGAGACTGAATTCTTATAACCAATCATAACACAGAAGGTGGGATTTTTCAGAATGGTAGGAAGTCAAATTCAAATTTTATTCGTCACATAGACAGTCATATGCAGCACGATATGCAGCGAAATGCTTAAACGACCGCCTGTGACCTTAAAAAAAGATTATTAATAGGAAATAAATATGGAATAAAATGAGAAATAAAATATAGAAAAACTTTAGCTAAGGAAAATATAGCTATAGAGGATAAAACAAAAACATAAAATGTAAGAAAAACCTAGCTGTACAAATACGGGAAAAAATTCTGTACAAATATAGAAAAATATAGAAAAACTTTAGTGTGGAGATGAAATAGGATTTAAATAGAAATGTCCGGGGAGTGTGCAAATATGCACAAATGTGTTTATGTGCAACGAGCAAAAATGAAATAGAAATATGTGCATATGAAGTCTAAACAGACATCAACGTTGGAGCACTAAACCACTTTTTCTTGTGTTCTGTTTCCAGCAGATTAAACTCTTCACAGCGAGCAGAACCACTCTGATCATGGCAAAAAATGTTGCATTCTGATTAAAGTTTAGAGCATGTAAACGCACATCTTATCAGATCAGCGTCCATGTGAAAACTTCTGCTGGAATGTTTAATCAGAATGGTTTGAATCAGATTGAAGAAATATTGTGCACGTAGCTACAGTAGTGTGTGGGCTGTTCAGCAAAGCGAAGGTGTAACAGGTCCTGTCGTGCTACCTGTGTGGGAATACTTCACACAAAAGGAAGCTTCTTTTTGTTTACGTTATGGAAATGAACACATGTACAAGTGAAAGTAAGCACAAAAAACTTTAAATTAAATAAAACCAGTGCAGAGCCTGTTAGAATTGTCTCTTTGTTTTTTATTTATTAATAATGCAGTAAGTCTCCAAAATATGAACAAGTTCCGTTACGAGAGCGTGTTCGTAAGTCCAATTTGTTTGTAAGTCCAACAAACAGTGTCTAGGTTATTGTACCCCGATACTAACACAATCACACAAGTATTCTATACACAGTATAAAACTAACATGTTCCATGATCTTGTCCTTGGTCGAACAATTCATGTTAAAGAACGATCAGCATTTTTTCACCCCGCTTCATTTTCAGTTATTTTCACTTTTGTCTATATTGTTATTGGTGGTGCTTCTTAGCAGTACCAGCTTCATCGCTGCTGCTTTTACGCTTCCTTCGAAAGTTTGTAACTCGAATGGTTGTATATAGAGGATTTACTGTGTTGTGTTTTGAAATGACTCTGTCTGTGTACACACACTCACTGCTTTATTAGGAACATCTGCATGTTTATGGCTCTATCCAATCAGCCAGTCGGGTGAAGACCTCGATGTTCACCTGTGTATCCGCAGGATGTTTTTGTATTGCACTGCTGCCACTTGACTGGCTGGTTAGATAACTGTACAAATGTCCAGGTGTGGGAATAAAGTGGATGCTGAGTGTATGTACACACTTTCAAACCCACCAGAGTTTTCAGACTACAAAAAGAATCTGAATAAGAGCGTGTATGAATCTCAGGACATCATGAGGTAGAGTAGCATCTGACTGTATGACTATGAAAAGCCAGCTTTTCACCTTTAATGAAAGAACTGAAATGACTAAGCAGGTAGAGTGATTCCTCTGCATACACATTTAATCTGTTCCAGAGGCGAGTTCTTAAGTCGAAACACATTTTTAAATAGGAAATAATGTAAATGCAGATAATCCATTCCAGCTGGTCAAAAATAATACCAATATTACCAATTTCCAGCACTATAATCATAGTTTTTCATATGAAATCAATCAAAACATTTAGGAAATACATGTACAGTAAATGAAGTAAAATATGAAATAAATAGGCATTAAACCTCACTTAATCTTGATTTATGATTCCTCTTGGCACCGGCTGCTTTAAAAACATAACTGAAAGTGGCTCCGTTATATTCTTGCTGAGGTGCTTCTTGGGAAACGTTCTTGGGTTCCATGGTGCTGCGTCTTCACTAAATCTTGCATAAAATGCAAAAAAACCCACAAAAACTACATGAACCTGTTTCGCTTGGCTTTCCGCTGACACAAACAAGTTTTGAATGGCTCCCAGACGCAAGCACAACTGGATGAACGATGACCAGAAGCACACACAACCGGATGTACACATGACCGGCTCGGTCCCTCCTATGCCGGAAAAAATGCTTTGCAAATTTCTTGCACAATTTTAGTTCTTAAGGCGAGAATTAGCAAAATTCCCAAAATCTCATGCCGAGGTACCACTGTATAATTGTTGACCATTAACCAGGCGGCCCAGATCTTAAAATATTAAGGAGTTTTATGTTTTTAAAAAACATAACAAAAAAAGGAATGTTTTTTTTTATTTATTTTTTTTTTAGAGATGAATAATCTGTTTTATTTCTTTTTCATGTCTCTCTTTCTCCTGCACCCACTAGCTAAGTGTCGGTATGCACTCGGTATGGAAGACGGAACGATTCCAGATTCTGACATCTCAGCATCCAGTGCCTGGTCTGACTCCACTGAGGCCAAACATGGCAGGTAAGCGTCTCCGTGCGCATGTGTGTGTGGGTGTTGTGCTCTCTATAAATCACGTCAAGCGACACTATTGCATTACGTGAGATGTTAGTAATGAGCTGTATCCTGATATAGCACATTAGGTAATGGCATTACTGCACTGACTGTCTAGGGTAGACTTACTCGATACAGAGCGCAGGCCAAAAAACACATGCACACTCCTTTATTATTTTAAGAGAGATCTTTTAGTCTGGTCTGCGGGTGGCTCGGTGGCGGGGGGGGGGGGGAATCTGTGTGTGTGCGTGTGTGTGTACGTCCTTGGCGGACATGCCGGTCATGTGTTTGCGATTAAGCTCATATAGAGTGTAAGTCAGGCACGGGTATTTACATGGCCTTACAGGGATCATGTGGTTGTTGGAACGTTCTCAGGGTCTCCACCAGTGAGGTAGTGTGTTACAGGGTGGGATACACAACAATGTAAAACTCTCACTTGTATTTTAAGTAGAAGAGATTGAGTGATTGATTGATAGTGATGCACCGTTATGCGTCGGGCACGGTGCACCCGCCAGTTTAAAAACCATGAAAGGCTGAGCTCTAAAGATCAAAAATCAAGCTAAACATCCTGATAATAAATTTCATGCCTCAGTTATGAAATGCCTTCGTTATTACTCATTCCGATTTCACATTTGGTCTGCGTAAGCTGTTTCTTTCGTACACACAGCAGTGACAGATTTCTATCTCTCGGGGTACGCTATAGTGTTAGCACGCGTATAATTCTACCCTGCACTGAAATAAATGCGACGGTGAGGAAGAAGGAAACTATGTGGAAAATCTCCGCTAAGTATCACTTGGACCGCAGCAGCTTCATAATGAATTACCGCCACAGTGACACGTTTCTCAATGGCCCCTTTAATATTGTTCTGTCTGTTCTAGCATGCTTTAATCCTCAGCAGGCTCTCACACCAGGTGTGTACATATGGTACGGTAGTGTGAGGTCTTGGCAGCGCGTAGGAAATCCATCATCTGTATGCACAGGCCGTCAGATAACTAAAGTGTAGTTGGGTTTCCGTCAGGATTATTATTGCAGTTCAGCCTCAGATCACCTGCAGTCAGAACAGTCATGCCTCACTAGAGCTTTATAGACATTAAGAAAGTCTGAGGCTAATGTACAGAGCTGTCTGCGCCCGGATTCTGATGCGTTATGTGCTTTGTGTGTAATGGACGGAAATGTTGTACAATGCACATGGCAACACACAAAGTGCTACACCCTCTTCTTGAGTATATTGAACCCAAATGCCTTTATTATATACACTGATCGGCAATAACATTAACATCACAATACATTAACACGTTGACAATCACTCACTGTATACAGGATCGCGGGGGGCCTGGAGCCTATCCCAGGAGACTTAGGGCACGAGGCAGGGTACAACCTGGACAGGATGCCAATCCATCACAGGGCACACACACACTATGGGCAATTTGGGAACGCCAATTAGCCTAATCTGCATTTCTTTGGACTGTGGGAGGGAAACCCATGCAAACTTCATGCACACAGAGATGGGAATCGAACCTGGCCGGGAATCGAACCCAGACCCTGGAGGTAGCCCTCAAAGGCCACTCCGTCTGGTCCAGTCCAACAGAAAAGCCAGTGCAGCACAATTTGCTGAAAAAAAAACTCAAAGGCTGGCCCACACATGAATCGCCAGATCTCAGTCAGATCGAGCAGCTGTGGGATGCGCCGAACAAGTCAGATCCATGGAGGCCCCACCCCACCATCCACAGCACCAACTTATCCCCCAGTACACACCATAACACACCTCCCCAGAGATCTTGCAGAGTCATGCCCCAAGGGAACAAATACTGGCCATAATGTTTTGCGGGTCAGGGGTAGCTCAATGGTTAAGGCAGTGGACTATGGATTGGATGGTCCTAAGTTCAAACACCATGACCACTAAATTGCCACTGTTGGGCCCTTGAGCAAGGCCCTTAACCCTCAGACGTATAATGAGATAAAAATGTGAGTCACTCTGGATAAGGGTATATAAAACTGTGGTTCAAGAGCACAAATTTGTCCATAATCTTTGGGAGACAGTAATGGCATGTCTCGAGAGTCTTTACTAACATTATGTCTTCCTTACTAAAACTTTAGTGCTGAGCTTTTTACTGCTCTATAAGCGACCATTTTCACTATTTCAAAACAATTCGCACTTCACATGTGGAACATGTATTATGCCGTCCCAGGCAGAGTTAACATACTGTGTTGAGCTTGAACTTGTGTAAATGGAACGTAAATGTCAGACACATTGCGAGCACATTGTGCTCTGTGCTTCTTCACATACATACATTTGGCCCTTTGAGTTTGAAATATGACTGATTATACCTGGCAGCTTGCCCTGCTTTACTGATCTGCGTCCTTGGCACTTATTCTATTGAAGTATAAGCATAAGATTTCTCAAGCCAGGCACTAAACTTGGCCAAGAATCACCTAATTTTTTTTTACACATGACCAGCCAGAGACCAACTGGCAAGATCCTGATAGTTGTGGCTAGTCCGGCATATAACCGACAGCTTAGAGTGTCCAGAGCTGGGAGCATATATTTTCAAGTTTAATTCCAGAGTCTCTGTAGAGATGAATTTAACAACCCTGCTGCTAATATTCAACTTCTTACCTACATGGTAGTGGATTTCCTGGATAGGAGCTTGGAAACTGTTCTTTAAGGTTGTCAGTTACAGTATATGCACTCTTGGCATTAATATATTATTATAGTTATTAGAGTTATTACATTATTATAGTCATATGCTAGAGAAACTCCCTTTTTGTGTTCCACAGGCTGAGTACAGGAGAGGGCGATGGTGCGTGGTGTCCTTTAGGGTCGGTGTTCCCTAATCCATCAGAGTATCTCCAGGTGGACCTGCACAAGCTTCACTTCCTGTCCCTGGTGGGCACGCAGGGTCGCCATGCCGATGGGCACGGCCGGGAGTTTGCACGCAGCTACCGGCTCCATTACTCCCGGGACGGTCGTCAATGGATCACCTGGAAGGACCGCTGGGGCCAGGAGGTCAGTCAGAGACATCTACGTTTGTTTGTTTTTTTTGGTCTCATTTAACAAGTTCCAAATTGTGTGTACCATTCATCTTCTGTGTGTATGTCTCAGGTGATCTCGGGCAATGAGAACACGTATGATGTGGTTTTAAAGGACCTGGGTCCTCCAATCATAGCACGAATGGTCCGGATCTACCCTCTGGCTGATCGCATGATGAGTGTGTGTCTAAGGGTGGAGCTTTATGGCTGCTTGTGGAGTGGTAAGATTATTAACACTATTCATCCAAAGGGAACAAAAAACGTATTTCATTTTTAAAAGACGGGGCACTAACTTTTACAAAGGACTGTAACATTATCAGGTTATGTTTACGTTCTAAAGACGAAAGCTATTTGTTTTGTTGTGCAAGAGATTGCAAGGTAGGGTCTATAGCACCAGTAGATTATACCCCATAACACCAGACAAATGTTTGGAGACATCATAATGGGTTGTGCTGATTTGGAAGACACCATAACACTGTCTGAGTATACGTACCACAGCTGCAACCAGAAAATGAGGAGGAAAAGCCATCAATAGCATATGGAACTCTGAGATCAAATCATATGAGTTCAAATCATGACAATGCCCAGGGGATGGGGTGGGTGGGATGACTTACTGTCTCTCCCTTGTCAATCACAGTGAAACTAATCAGTCACGGGTGGTGAGCGACTGGTTCCAAGTATGTTATGCCGCTTAAGCACCAGGTCAAAAAGATGCCATTGGTTGGCTTCACTTGGAGGACATCACCCTGTTGGTATTTGTCATATGATCTGAGAGAGCTGACTGGTAGTTGGGAAAGGGCCATGGCTAGATTAGGGGGAAAAGGGGGTGCAGAATCAAAAGTATTTAATAGTATTCCTGGCTGAGTGGTTAGCACCGTCACCTTACACGTCATGGCTGAGAGTTATGAGTGGAGTTTGCATGTTAGGTGGAGGGTTTTCCCCTCACAAAGACGAAATACATGCGCTGTAGGTTGATTGGTGTTTCCAATCAAAATGCCCATGGTCGATGATGATACATGGAAAAATAAAGAAGGGAGCAAATTCAGAGCAGGTCCTTGGTTATGGCCGTACTCAGTAAAATAAGAGCATTGTGTGTGTGCGCAGATATTTGAATAACTGGCCGACCATTTGTCAGCTGTCAGTACACAGAATCTGAAATCGTCTTTCAGGTATTCGATTTTTCCATTAAGTTAGGAAGAATGTATGGAAATGAACGCCACATCTGGTAGTATTTTGATGCTGAGAGAGCAGCACTGTTGTGGTGTGCAATTTAGAGGTGCATCAGAAGTAATAACGGTCCAGACGGATGTGCGTTTTTACTTTTAGGGGGACGAGAGCGGTTTGCCAGATATGCGGTTCATGGATGGAGAGGATTACAGATGAAAGGTGCACATACTGTATAGGGTCCATCAGGTTTGCAGATTGAGCTTGTTTTACACCAGGAATGACTCGGAGCATGTTGCCAACACTTTAAGTAAACACTGGTCAGTTCTATACTCTGTAGCAATGATTATTTGTACAAATGTTGAAATGTAACCAGAGTGAGGTTAGAGGTTGGCACGGTCACATCGCATATCCGGGGGTGAGGGTTCGAATCTTGTCTCCGCTCTCTGTGAGTGTGTATAGTTTCCATGTTCTTCATGTGCTTAGTGGATTGTTTCCTCCAGGTAGTCTGGTTTCCTGCTATGGTACTTGGTTCTTGCGCTGGGTTGGCACCCCATCCATAGTGTACCCTATCTAGTGCCCTAAGTTCCCCAGGATAGGCTCTAGACTCCCCCATGATTCTACACAATGGATGGATGTTACAGTCTGTCTGTTCTGTGAACTCGTATAGTTACGTGAATGTTCTCTTTATTAGATGGACTGAAGGCCTACACCGCACCAATGGGTCACATTATGCACCTTTCCGGCTCCCCTGTTTATCTTAATGACTCCATCTATGACGGCAGCGTGGAAGGAGGGTAAGACATGCACACACACACACACACTATTGAGGTAGTGATGGATAAGATTACTTTAAACTTTATTAAACATATAGTACATACAATACTGAATAAAACCTCCCCAAGAGGCCATATGCAGTTCCATTTACTGTCCTCGCTCACAGTGATGTAATAGACACTGACCTAATGTTCGGTTTTCCGTCTTCCCTCATCCTGTGTGGTTTCGTACCTCATGATAAATGCGAGCTTCAGTTTCCTCACCCACTGTCATCACCGACTGTCAGGTTCCCTGTGTGTCAGAGCTGGTACGTGTGGGGTGTAAGCACTCCCAGATGTGTTTTTAATGGGCCTGAGATGTTTGCATTAGCTGAGCTAAGGGCTTTTTTTTTTCACCGAGGCCAGATGTGACTTCTGCAGCTGTGTATGTGTGTGTATATGTGTGAGTGTGTTTAACTTGCTGGATGATTTGTCTATGGGGATTGCCCATGTTTTGTGTCAAAGCTGTGCATGCTCAGTTGCCTTCAGTTGTGTATAAGATTGGCTTTCAGATTAATTTGCGGTTTCTCTCTCGCTCGCTCTTTTTCTCTCCACAGGGTGTTGTTTGGAGGTTTGGGTCAGCTATGTGATGGGGTGTTAGGAGGGGACGACTTCGCGGAAAGTAAGGAGCTACGCGTCTGGCCAGGTTACGACTATGTGGGCTGGAGCCGTGAAGCGCTAGGCAAACCCACCGTCGACATAGAGTTCCACTTCGAGAAACCACGCCTCTTTCACACCATGCAGGTGAGCGTGTGCGTGTGTGTGTGTGTGTTTGTATGCACAATTGGAACTGTAGATTTTTCCACACTTATGCAGACCACAATTTAGCGCAAGTCCATTGAGTGCAGCTCCGCATGTGTGTGTGTGTGTGTGTGTGTGTGATGATTTCTTCCACAACACACACATAGTACCGTATTACATTCCCCATTATTAATAGACATTCCCTACATTCCTACCCCTCACTCACACTCAGTGTCCACTTTATTAGAAACGCTATACGCTCATGAAGATACAAGTTAAAGGCCTTTCACTTCAAACAGCATGACAGCGGCCCCGGTGCAGTCACCGGTGTCAGAAAGCGAAGATCTCCTGGGACTTTCGAAAACAACAGTGTGTAAAGTTTATACAGGAATGGTGTAAAAAAAAAACATTCCATGAGTGAAAATGCCTCGGAGATGAAAGAGGAAGCTTGTCGAGAGGCGCGCTGACAGACAGGAAGTCTATTGTAACTCACTCAAGTAACTTGCCGAACATTGAGACTGTAACAGCGAGAACAGCTTTGTCTGAGGCTACACTGAGAGCAGGCTCAACCACAACTACACATTTTCCGCGGCCAGTAACTATTCCATTCACACAATCCGCACAATTCCCATGAAACTCTTCTCTCTCTGTTTTTTCCCCTCCTTCAGCTCTCATAGGCTTTTTTTCCTGTCGACTATTTGCTCATGATCTATGTACAGCCACATTCCCTGGAGCTCCTAGCATTATTTCATTCGCGCGCAGGATATTGCCCAACAGCCTGACAAGGCAAGAGGCGCTCACTCGGTTGTTTGTTTTTTTTTCCTCCTGAGATTTCACCCTCCCTCCTTCCCTCCGCGCAGATTCCTGAGTTAGGCCCTAAGAATTCCCATTTCATTTTTTTCTGCAGGGGAAATGTATTGCTTTGAACGTCCGTTTTTCTGCCTCTCTCAGGACGCCCGGGACGCGTGCGACGAGATAAGACATCCCACGAAACCTTGTACATTTTATCTACCTCGACTATTCGCAGACATTCCATTGGTTTATTTTGTAACAGATCTTTCCTTCGTATATATACCTGTATAAGCACCCGAACCAGTTTTTACTTAAATTGACCTCACGCATGTAGGGTTAATAACCAACCTATCACACTCTAGTCGTCTGTTTGCCCCCTTCTTTCCTCGCTCGTTTTTCTTTTCCTTTTTTCCCCCCTCTCATTTCCAGGCAGAGGTGTGACTACATGTGGTTTTGATTTTTCTTTGCTGTCGTCATCTCATCAGCTCTCTCTCTCTTTCCCCTGTGTCTTCTCAATCACATCAATTCCTCCATTGTTTCCCTCTTCTTTTAAAACGAAAAAAAAGAAAGAAAGTAATTTTCTGCATTCCAGGAGTTGTTTGTGTGGTCCAGAAATTTGCCCCGACGCTCTCGTGTTTGCAGCGCGGGATCGGATCGAGTCACGTTTAAAAGTGTTCTGTCGTAACGCTCTTGCAGGTGCACAGCAACAACAGGCACATGCAGGGCGTGCGCGTCTTCTCCGAGGTTAAGTGCGAGTTTAAGGTGAGCCTGCTGAGCCCGTGGAGCGAGCCGGCTCTGAGCGTTCACGTGCCCCTGAGCGACCTGCGTGACCCCTCGTCACGCACAGTCACGCTGCCTCTCGGGGGCCGGCCTGCGCACATCCTGCGCTGCCACTTCACCTTCTCTGACCACTGGCTGCTTATCAGCGAGATCAGCTTTTACTCTGGTACGCACACACCCACACACACACACACACACACTACAAAGTCTCATACACTCATACATACACATACACCATGTGACCAAACCATCACTTACCCCTGGGGTATACATGGCACATGACTCTATACACACATTCACACACACTTGTATAATTAGTAAAAATTTTATTCTTCATAATAAGCTAATTATCAGCAAATAGTAGAGTGATTGTGCTGTTTGTCTCTCTCTCTCTCTCTCTCTCTCTCTCTCTCTCAGAACCGTTCGATAGTGGTTTAGCATTACCATCTGTAACGACCCCTCGTCCCTCCCTCACTCCTCGCTCTCCTCCCAACACTTCACCCTCCATGACCTCTTCCATCTTTCCCAGCACCACCAACTCCAGCAGGCGCCGAATGGGTGAGTCAGGGTTCTAATACCAAAGTCTTACTTCCATGTGTGTGAGTGTGTGTGTGAGTGTGAGAAAGAGATTAATGGTATGAACACACAGACAACAGTCAAGTTTTTAAACCAAAACAAATGAGCTGTAAAAAAATGTGTGTGTCTGTTGGTGTTTTGTTAATAAAAGTGATTAGCGCTACACTACATTTATAGAGTCTGCAAAATGGTCGGCGCTACGTTTACACGCCAGAAACGCTGCTTTGTTGTTTCTGTTTGCCTCTGTAGAAGTTCTGCTTTCCACAGCGTTAGCTACTTTTCATCACTCATGATAAAGAAAACACAGACAGATATGACTTTTCTACTCAAAGTTTATTTTATCTTCTTGGAACTTCCAAGAATTGAAGCTAGCTTAATAGCTATTATCTGCTAGCTGGTTAGTGTTAGCCATAGTGTTAGGCATTAGGGATGGGAGTCACCAAGGACCACCCCGTACAATATTATCATGCTTTTTTTTGTTAATGTTGTTTCCATTCTATACAAACTTTTATAGCAAATAATTCACTCCTAGCACACAGCTTACTGTACAGCCTGTAATGCAGTGGTTCTCAAAGTGTGGGGCGCCCCACTAGTGGGGAATACAGACATGGCAGGTGGGGCGCAATGAACGGGAGGAAATTAGTGGAAAATAATAGGAAAGTACCTATTGTAATTCATGCTTTTCTTTATTGACAATGAAGAGAGTACTCTCAAAACTAAACAATCACACGCAAAGAAATGGATCATTAATACAAGTAAATTAAAATAAGATCAGTTTGGGGGCCGGGAGAAAAAGTGGAACCATAGTGCAACAATAACGGTTTAACGTCGGCATGTTAATTACAGAGGAACAATATAAGGAAACTTTCGGTATTATAT
>JAQMYJ010000033.1:9493870-9508675 GCA_030014305.1 Clarias laeviceps
ACAAGTGGGGCTTGAAAATTCGCCCACCCCCTTAAGTGGGGAATGACAGAAAATGTTTGAGAACCACTGCTGTAATGTGTGACTAGTTCAAAGTGCTCCACCTGTAGGATTATTAAGGAACTGCAACATTTTTTACATTCTCAAATGCAAACATTTATTTAGTTAAATCTTGGATTACGAGTATAATACGTTCCGGAAGCAAGCTTATGATCCAAATCACTCGTTTATCAAAGTGATTTTCCCCCTAAGAAAAAATAATTAATATAAAGTAAAAATAAAACAAATTAACTTGCACTTTACCTTTGGAAAAAATCGTGGTTGGTCTGAGGGAGACGACAGAGAGGAGGAGATTATTGTGTAGGACAACTTTCTCACACACACAAACAGAATCTTTTTCTTTTTGTGTGACTTTAACAAGTAACCTCTCTAACACTTGACACTTGCTTTTGCCTCCTTTTGAGGATTTTGTGGAAATGTGACATTGCATTGTAGTTGAACAGGTCCATCTCCTGCACTGCTACAGCCTTGTTAGCATTTTACTTTACGAGGGTTACAGTACAGTTACTAAAGAACGGTCACTACACTTGAACACAAAAAAAAAAAATGCTTTATGCACACACACACATGCGCACATGGATGTTGACTATACGAGTGACAGGTGCATTGAGACTGAGCATCACTCACAATTCCACAGTGCGAGAGAGAGAAGTTGTGATCACGTAACGGTCGGCACATAAAGTGCATGCGTACTACTCGTGTTGCAAGACATCACTCGTTTATTAAGTTAAAATTTATTACACGTTTTTGCGCATCTGGCAAAACACTCACAGGCCAAGTTACTCACAATCCAAGATTTTATTGTGTGTTTGTTTATGTGTTATATACATGAATTATCTAAAATCATGTGCATTAAAAGCCTGAAATCTTTAGTGTTAGTGTAAAACCTTCTCATTAAACAAGTCACAAAACACCCCCAGCGCTAATTAGTCAGAAATCATGCATGATTACAGGGCTCAGGGAACAAAACTTTGAAATGTTGGGTTTGTAGCCAAGAAACCCCCCCGACATTAATCCCATTGAGAACTTGTGGTCATTCCTCAAGAGGCTGGCGGACAAACAAAACCCCACAAATTCTGACAAACTCCAAGCATTTATGCAAGTACGGGCTGCCATCTGTCAGGATGTGGCACAGAAGTTGATTGACAGCATGCCAGGGTGAATTGCAGAGGACTTGAAAAATACTTCAGTATCAACATCAACAGTATATTGCAGGACAATATTGATCAACAGGTCCAATACTGACTCTTTGCATTAACTTAATGTAATTGTCGATAAAAGCGTTCGACACTTATTAAATGCTTGTGATAATACTTCGGTATACCATAGTAACACTGAAGCAGCAGACTTTGTGAAAATTCACATTTGTGCCATTCTTAAAACCTTTGGCCAGGGATGTATGAAACATCCCAGGGAAACATACGGCATAGCAGACCTACGATGGTGCATAAAAATCTATGCACCGATTTATTTTCTTTCTTTTTTTTGTTGTTGTTGTTTTTGTATGCGTTCAACAAATTCGCAGCCCACGCAGTGAAGCTTCAGATCAGTCCGGTTCATCCCAGCACAACCCCTGTAATAAGTCATGATCTTAACCATACGACTACCCAAGGCTCGTTACAATTAGTGAATTTCATTTTCAGACTGAGTGTATGAATTTTTGTAGCGCTAATCCACTCGAATTGTATCCAGGTTATAATCTGATCCATATGATTTTATCTGATAATCTGATAATCTGACGATCTGATCCGTGTACTCCGTCCAGTTGACACACGCTGAGTCACATCTACTGAAGAAGAAAGCTGAAAGTAATACTGCAGACTTGCACTCAGTCACGATTCGAACAAGTGCAGCCCCCTACCTCATTGTTCTCGAGTTGTTGAGGGTCAGAGAACTGTTTGAGTCGACAGATGAGAAGCATCTGGTGGGTGGCTGAACGCCGAGCCTTGCTCTCACCCCTCTCTCCGTCTCCCGTGCTCTTATGCCCTCTTTCTTTCTTGTGTCTTTTCTACATTTCTAAACACAGCTAGGCTATTGTGTTGAAAGAGTGCGGGGAGCAGAAACAGAGGAGGCTGAAGGTGAGCTGAAGAGAGAGAGACAGGCGACACATGCAGATAAGGGCTGTGCACATAGCCGTGTTTTTTTTTTTGTTTTGTTTTTTTCAGTCCGAGCGCCGCAGTAGCACTTCTACCTCGATATGTTCTGTTAGTGATACTCGCTTCACATTGGAATTCTGTAAAATCTGCCTCGCATACAAATGCACAAAGGCAAGCGTGCACACCGTGGTTATTTGTGCGAGGAAAGCACCGCGGTCATTCGAAACTCAATGCAGCCTGTGTGAGTCAGCACACGGAAAAGATAAGATAACGCTTTTACCTCGTTGTGGCATTCATTCATAACTCCTTCATAAAAGAGCAACGTGACCCCCCCGGGGTGAGACGTGATCTAAAAAGCATTTTAAATGCTAATTAATGCAGACACTTATAAATATGTATGTTTTTTTTTTTTTTTTCCTGTCTATCTTTTTTTTTAAAGCTGACGCCGGTGATGAATTTGCTGCTCTCACCCCAAGGCCAGGGTTACCTGTTGCTAAGGATGACAGCAGCAACACCGCTATCCTGATCGGCTGCCTAGTGGGCATAATACTGCTGCTCCTGGCCGTCATAGTTGGCATTCTGTGGCGGCAGTACTGGAAGAAACTGCTCGGCAAGGTGAGAGAAGTGTGCACGAGAGAGACGCTGTTCAAAACCAAATATAAATTCTAATGTTTAAAATTTTCTTTGTCCATTTGCCTTAGACATGCTGTAATACAATTTAAGATTGTGCATCGTCTACATTGGTCAAAAGTCAGACTTTCTAAGATTAAAACTGATATAGACACCACATGTGACAGATGCAGACAGGCTCCTGCAACACTGCTGCATATGTTCTGGACTTGTCCAAGACTCTACATGTTCTGGACCAATATTTTTGAGACTTTTTCTGGAATATTTGGAGAGATGGTAGAGCCAACTCCACTTGTTGCATTGTTTTGTGTACCTCCAGAAAACACCAGTTTTAACCGAAGGAAAATTTAAATATTGGCCTTCTGCACCCTTTTGGCTAGGAGATTAATTTTGACTAAATGGAAAGAACCTGATCCACCAACATTTAGCCACTGGATAAGGGAAGTGATGTACTGTCTTAAACTGGAGAAAATTGGGTAAACAGTTAGAGGGTCTACTGATACATTTTATAGTATTTGGCAGTCTTTCTTAACTTTTGCTGAGGGCATGAATGCAGATAATATTGTACTGTAATGGAAGTGTGTGTGAAGATTACTTATTATTTTATTTAAATTTTTTATGGACATCTGATTGTTATGGCATACTTGTGTTTGTCTGGTGTTGGGGGGGATGGGGGGGTTTGGTTTTGTGTTCTCTTTTGTTGTGTTTTCTTGTGTTTTTTCTGTAAAGAAAAAAAAATAAAAAAATAAAAAAAATTTCTTTGAAATGTATGTGTGTGCAGGCCCAGGGCAGCCTCTCGAACGACGAGCTGCGAGTTCATCTCTCGGTCCCGTCCGAGAACGTGGTGATCAATAACACAAACACACACACGTACTCCAGTCGTTACCAGCGCATACACACTTTCCCCGAGGACCCAGACAGAGACACGGAATACCAGGAACCCAGTACTGTGGTCCGACCCCGAGAGCAACGTGACAGCACGGGTGAGGCTCATTAATACCGAGGCTCATTAATATTAATGATGATAATAATAATAAGGAGAAGGTGAAGGATTATTGTTAATATAATTCTTATATATCATTATATCAATATCATTCTTATATGAATGATATGAAACACTTCTTATATGACTTCACAATAGGGGAAAAATCTAATTAGCTTTTTTTTTTTTTTTTTTGTTTTAAATGGAAGAAAGCACAAAAAGCAGGATTTTCTTCCCTCACGTTTGTACCCTGGAAACCTCTGAGATCTGAATGTCTAAAAATGACTAAAAAGTAACCTCGCTTAATGATGATCCTTTTGATATATATTTATAGAAGAAGTTATAGAACGAGTCTATTGAATATTACAGTGTTTAGAGGCGCGAGACTCTCTTCTTCTCTCTGGTTGAACAACCTCAGCTGAACAGTATCAAGAATAAATTACTTCAGGAGATCAGTAAATTACTCTCAGCATTAAATAATAATAATAAGCATGACTTTGTAGCCAGTAATACAGTACTAGCTTTTATTTCTTAAGGATTAGTGTAGAATACACTAGTTTTTCAGCCTGCTGTGGGTTTAGCATACAGTACTGTGTAAACGTCTTGAGCCCTCATTTCTTTATGTTCTTTATATTAAATCAATAAATGATATAGATTAAATTAAAGCAATGGGAAAAAGTGTTTTACTGTGACAGGCTGCAAAGTGCCTAAAGATACGATTTAAAAATAGATTTTTTTAAATGTACCAATCTCAGCCGCAACCTAAAATAGCTTTGTAAAACAGTCCAAAGTCTAGATTGTGGCACGTCATAATGCACTTCTTTCAGATTTGCTTTGCTTTGTTTTGAAATTTGCGCATGGAAACATCTGTATGCACAACATTATACAAACCTGTAGAAAATTTAGGTTTCATATTAATAGATTTCAAAAATAGTGTGGCAAAAAAAGCAATGTGACAGACTAATGAACTTTTCTGTGCTTAAGGACACTTGGTTATCCGTATGTAAAGACTCCCCATGTTTGGCGAAAAGCAGCACAGACGCTGTAATCTCTGATCCACTGAACGCCTGGTGTATCAGGATCCTTAGGACAGAGCGTACATGTCGACTCAACATACTGATGAAACGTTGATTAACTGCCTGCAGTATGAATAACTGTAACCCTGCTTGCTTCGTTGTCTTGCTCCTGCATCTGATGTGTGACAGTTCTGTCCTTACCTGCCTCCCGTCTCCCCTAACCATCACCGTTACTTGTGTTTTTTTTTTTGTTGTACATGTTCTGGCTTGTACTAAATGGTGTTTGCTTTGTTTTCGTGTTGCATTGTATTTGGTGTGTCATGCATCGTGGTATTGTTACCGTGTTCTGTGAATGTCTGTGTGTGTGTGTGTGTGTGTGTGTCCGACCAGCCTTGCTGTTAAACAACCCAGCCTATCACCTTCTTCTGTCTGACCTGAGACATGGCCACAACAGGCTGCCAAACTGCTCCAGAGAGTCTGTTAAGCCCCAAAACCTGCCCCAGGGTAAGACCGAGGCATGTCTCTGCCTCACAGGGTAACAAAAAAAAAAACAACAACAACAACAGAGAATCAGACAGGAATAATGAGGGAGATTCAGTAGGATGGAGGTTTAGGTAAAGGGTTCTCAGGGAGAGGAACTGATTGAGTGAGACATTGTGACACAGTGCATCGTGTTTATCCCCTGATCACATGAACAATCGTGACCTCCAATACCATTAGTACGTTGTCTAATCTATGTCGTGCAGTGATCCGAGAAGCATCATGAGCTTTATCTAAATAAATATCTAATATTACCTGTTAATTTCAATCATTTTTATTTAGAACTAGCATTTCCGTTCCCACCCCTGTGTCCTCTTTCATCCCTCCGATGTCCTGCTTATCTGAATATTTCTTTCACAGCATGCAGTTCAGACATGGACGAAAAAGCGCTGCCTGTTCAGGAAGGACCGCCCCCATACCCCGGAGCCCCGCCTCCTCTCCTAGGAGCTCATTATGCAGAAGCCACAGGGGGTGGGCCCAGTGTGCCTCATTATGCAGAAGCGGACATCATCAGCCTGCAGGGCGTAAGCGGGAACAACACGTACGCCGTTCCTGCCCTCTCAGCCACGCCCACGGACTGCCCGCCCCTTCCCGAGCTGCAGCGGGAACGGCTGCTCTTCAAAGAGAAGCTCGGAGAGGGCCAGTTTGGAGAGGTAGCGTACAAATGAGCACCATCGAAGAGAAATCAGTGCTATACTGTTACACAAATTGCTGAGAGATGGTTGATTTAATGCTGATTGAGTACCTGAGTGAGTCGTTCAGCATAACACGAACTATATTGTCTCCTGCATTATAATCCCAAATTTATTCCGAAGCGTCGCTTAACAGCCGCGTGTCCTCGTTCCTCCTCCTAGGTTCATTTGTGTGAGATCGAAAACCCTCAAGACCTCCCAAATCTCGAGTTCCCTTTCAATGTGAGGAAAGGGCGCCCCCTGCTGGTGGCTGTAAAGATCCTGCGGCCCGATGCCTCGAAAAATGCCAGGTTAGAACCACCTGCTTTTTTTCACTCATCCCATCTTCACAGTTGACCTGCATGTCATGCACCCTGCTATGGTTGGTAACCTCCCACCTGTCTGTCCTGCAGGAACGACTTCCTGAAAGAGGTGAAGATCTTGTCTCGTCTGAAAGATCCCAACATAATCCGCTTGCTGGGCGTGTGTGTGAGCAGTGACCCGCTGTGCATGGTTACTGAATACATGGAGAGCGGCGACCTTAACCAGTACCTCTCCCAGCGAGTGTTACTGGACAAGACCGGCCCGCTGCACAACATGCCAACCATCAGGTACAGTCTGCGTTTTTAATTATTAATTTTTATTGGTAAACTAATACTTAGAGAATGTATAGTTGAGAACATTGCATAGAGTTTTGTAAGATATAGGCGTATGTGTTCTGTGCTCCAGCTACCCTGCTCTGATCTCCATGGCAAGTCAGATCGCATCTGGGATGAAGTTCTTGGCGTCGCTTAACTTTGTACACCGAGACTTGGCTACGCGCAACTGCCTGGTTGGAGGTGATCGAGGGGAAGGAGACGACAGAGCGGGAGAGAGGCACATTAAGATCGCCGACTTCGGCATGAGCCGGAACCTGTACGCTGGAGATTACTACAGGATCCAGGGCAGGGCCGTGCTTCCCATTCGATGGATGGCCTGGGAGTGTATTCTCATGGTGAGTGAGGGTGTGCATTAATGCACACCATTAGCACGGCTTAATTTACTCATTTACATTTATATAAGTTTTTATTTTATTTATTTTTTTATCTGTATCATTATGTGGCGGCACGGTGGCTAAATGGTTAGCACTATCGCCTTGCACCTCCAGGATCCGGGTTCGATTCACATCTCTGTGTGCGTGGAGTTTGCATGTTCTCCCAGTGCTTGGTGGGTTTCCTATGGGTGCTCAGGTTTCCTCCCACAGTCCAAAGATATGCAGATGGTGTTCCCAAATTGCCCGTAGTGAGTGTGTGTGTATGTTTGTGCCCTGTGATGGATTGGCACCCTGTCCAGGGTGTACCCTGCCTTGTGCCCTAAGTCTCCTGGGATAGGCTCCAAGCCCCCCATGACCCTGAATACAGGATGAAGCGGTAATAGACGATGAGTGAAGATTATGATTATCTTTATTATGATTATTATTATTAGGGCAAGTTCACTACAGCCAGTGATGTGTGGGCGTTTGGGGTGACTCTGTGGGAGATGCTGAGTGTGTGTCAGGAGCAGCCCTATGGTCACATGACTGATGAACAGGTCATCGACAATGCAGGCGAATTCTTTAGAGACCAAGGAAGACAGGTACACACACACACACACACGCACAAACACCACATTGAACCCCAAATTAGCCTGGAAATCAATCTCTCTCTGTCCCTCCGTCTCTCTCTCTCTCTCTGTGTATTAGGTATATCTGACTCGTCCGGAGGTGTGTCCCCAGGGCCTGTACGAGCTGATGCTAAGCTGCTGGAACAGAGACTGTAAACTCCGGCCCTCTTTCACACAAATTCACTCTTTCCTCACCGAGGACGCCATGAATATGGTGTAAAGAGAGACGGACGCAGGAGACAAGCGGATCCCTCCTTCGCGCAGACGAGACGTGTCCGTGCAGCCTGCACAAGCCGGTGGAGGCGATAGTTGGTGTAGAAGTAGGCAGAGCTAAGCACACTTATGTAAATTACCGTTTGGCAGGTCAGGGCTGAGAGATGCTGCTGGTTCGGTTCTCGTGCTCGACCTGCTCCAGCCCTCTAGCACCCTAAACCTAGCGTTAGTTCATCTGTAGTCCTGAACTAATCACCGAATCCGCAGTTCATCTTAAATCTCTCACTGGTAACTGTTTTACACTAAAAGGTGGAGGGCTTTTCTGTTGCTGAAGACTATATAGACTGTGAATGAACTAGTTTATATTATTACACACGTAGCCTTTGCGATCCTGGTAAATGAGACGCACTTGATCACGGCACGACAAAAGATCCCAATCAAAAAGCAGTAGGCTTTTAGAAACCTTTACAGGCAGAGGTAACCAGTGATCAGGAGCAAATTCAGTCGAATCTCACAGCTCGCCGCGTTACGAGGGCTCTTCATTCCGATCTCGAGCCTTTTCGCCGGGTTGACGCGCGAGTGCTAAATCTGAAGCACAAGGCTACAGCACTTCTCTCTCTGAATAACTCAGTAAGCAATATACACACTTAAGACTGGTTGAGGGATTTTCTGTTTGTAGTATAACTAAGTACATGCTTATTATTTCAAGGTGTTGTTTTTACATCATGAAATCACAGACATGGTGCTCCATAACCATTTTGACACATTCTCATCTTACACACGTTTTTTTAGGTTGCTCTGTAATTCAACAAGACAGACAAGTTCGATTGACTGATGCTGCCCAAGTTATTCATGTCACAGGTCGATTTCTGTTACAGATTTAACATGAATAAGGTAAAGCGCTTTAATTGTATAGAGTACAGTACAGAGTGGGGTTTTTCCCACTGACTGCGTAATCTTTCCGACGTCCTCCAGCAGCAGTGGTTTCAACCCTACCTGATGATGATGATGATGATGATGCAGTGATTTCTTCAAAAATGGGTCTATTCAGGAGGTTGTTTCAAATAGTCTGTACTTTGATGTACAGTATGTTTGTACAAGCACAATTATATCCCAAAGCCTCATTCAGAAATCCTGTCACTATATTAAACTGATAATAGTTCAGTCAGAAAAAACAAAACAAAAAAAAAACACATCATCAGTCGGGACAGTCTGACTCGATCCAGTGTAAAGCTTTGAAAATCCATTCAATATTAGCATGAATTTATTTTCTTGATTCCGACATTTGAATTATTAGGCGAATAAATATTGGGTGACGTGAATGTGACTGGGAAGGAAATTCGGCTTCGATAAACAGGTGGGTTTATTTTCATTCACTCTGGCAGAAAACGATACAATAGAATATATTAGGATATAGAAGGAGATCTCTTTCTGCATACACTCCTGCCATTTAAAAAGGGACACCTGTGAGTTTTTTTTTGTTTTTTGTTTTTTTGCAATCATCCAAACAGCCAATCATTTGGCAGCAAGCACGATGCATTAAATCATCTGGACACAGGGTACAGACGGATACATCCGTCACTATATGTGAGCTTGTTTAAGCGTGAGCAGAGGAGCTGACAGGAAATACAAATAGCCATTCCTTACAACCATGTCGAGCAGAAAAACATTTTAAAATACACAGTACATCACACCTATAGTAGATGGGCTATGACAGCAAAAAAGCCACACTTATTTCTATTGCTGTCAGTGTAGAACAGGAATCTGAGGCTTCAGTGGGCACAGACCCAACAACATTTGATGGACAGTGAATACATATTTAATATGTAACTCAAATTTATGATAAAATTGGGGCAGACTTGGGTATTATTTGATCTGGCTTACCAGACAACACAGTCGATGCTGTACCTAAGACAGTTTTACAGTTTTATGCTTTTTGGCCACTAGGAGGCTCTAAGAGTTGGTTTTAAAAGCTTTAAAGCCTTCTCTTTCTGTTACTACACTAAGTAAAATGCCAAGGCTGCATGTGTAGTCCTGAAGATGTGGAAGATCTTTGAAAACACCTGATATATTAACAGACACACTTTGGGTAACTCTGAGACCTATTTTAATTTGTTAAAGAAATATTAAAATATGGGACCTTTAATGATGAATGAATTTGTTTACCTCAGAAGGATAAGTGTGATGTTTTAAGTATTAATAATACTAAGAAAATAAGAAATTAAGAAAATATAAGTTTTCAGTAGACCGAGCAGCGAATTGACTTTCAGCAATCAACTAATAAAATAAGTACTGGTGGTTTTTACACAGAATGAATTGCTTATGATAGATTGATTAGTTCGGTATGAAACTGTTTGCTTATTTGTCCTTGATAGAGACATATGAGATTTTGAATATTCAGTGTGGATAAACCCTGCATTAGCTGCACTTTAACAAATTAAAATAGGCCTCAGAGCTCCCCAAAGTGTGACTGGTAATACTAGACCCACTTTTTCTTTACAATTTCACATAAAAAAATAATGTGTAGTACTCTCTATCACACACAGACAATTGGTCAGTTTTTAGCTTTAACATTTGTATCCAGAACAACAGAATTGGAACCACTGCTGCCTCGTGTACACGGTCATTAATAACAGGAAATAACGTTCCTCCCGCTCCTGACAGTGAATATGAAAGTCCAGTTAACATAGAAGGAAATTACTGCAACCTGTTCGCTACGAATTGCATCGTACTGTCAGTAAAGATACGTAAACGATTTCAGATTTGATTTTGTAGGAACATCTTTATCAGTAAGTGAAAGATTTAGGAAAGTCGCTCATTGATTGTTATCAAACGCTACAAGAGGTTAATTGCACTTTACCGTCAACTGTGATGTCATCGCTTACACTCGTGACAGCAGAGCCGTTACAAGCCTTTATTGTAAGTTTTCAGTGTGAATGAGTACAAAGTGTAAAATGTAGATCAGAATGCTGGTTCGAGGTTTTTTTTTTTTTTGTGTTTTTGTTTTTTTCCCCCCTGGCACTTGAACAGTGAATTCGTCATGACTTTTATGTTGTGAAACCTGCGAGCGGTGGGGTCTGAGGATTGTAAAGCCCCTCGGTTAACCCTTTTAATACTGTAACATTCAGAAGCGAAGAATGTGATTCACAAATGGTTATGTTGCCATGTCAGATGTCCTTTAACCTTTTTTTTGTCCTTTAACCTTTTTTTTTTTTTGATACACTGTAATCCTGAACTAAAACTTGTATTTTTATAACTCAGATTTCAGGCAGCGGGGTTTTTTTTTTTTTTCTTTCAGCCAGCCTTGTGCTCCTGTTTCTTTATTGTAAAGGGATATGAGGAAATGTAAATAGTCAATGGGACATAATGTTCTTCACTGATATTTGGTATGGTTGTTGTTGTGAATGGGTCTGTCTCTTTGAGCTTTGTGTTAAGTGTTGTTGGCTGTTGCCTATTTTTTTTTTTGTAGTTTTAATAAAGTAACCATTTCAGAAACAATGTGTCAAAAACTAATGCAGTTCATACTACTTACAAAGAAACCGAATTCAGTGAATTTAGTTTATTTTTTAAATAACCCGAACAGTCATACTGAGTTGCCTTTATATATATAGTCTTGTATACAGTGACAACATATTTCGAGGAGTTTAGTATGGGATAATGTATAAAACACAGAAATGCAAAAATGATTTGACACAAACACTACAAGGTAATAGAGTGGCAATTTTGCATAAAAAAAAAAAATCAAAACAGTACATTTTGATTCTGTACAGATGTGGGCTATGATTGATGCATGCATGCTACGCAGATGTTAGTTTGAATCGATGCATGAATGTGTGTATTCAGGCACTTGGTGATAACTGAAGGCAGACGCTGCAGATAAACCTTGCATTAATAGCTAACAAATCGCACTTCAATTCGAGACTGAACAGAGGCACGATTCTTTCTCTCCATAACAAAGAAAAACTTTTTTTTTTTTTTTTGAGGTTATGGTTGAATGAGTAAAATTTCCCCCCTCACGACTTGACCTACATTAAACAGGTTTCACTTACTGTAGATGTGGCCAACTTTACCCCACTTCATTTCTCTCCTCTCCTACACTTCCTTGCACCGCTCTCTGCAGATTTCTGCAAATCTCCGAAATCCAGTCACTTTCTCTCCACCTGTGATTATCTGCAGTTTTTGGTCACTGACCTTAGGAATGAAGCTCTGGCCTTCTAGTCAACAGTAAACAGGGAACAGTAGTGAAGAGGAGAACAGTAAAAGGAGGGCAGTGTGATGGCAGGATAAGCGATCACGACATTCGTCACGCTGTACAAATCTCAATACCTGCTTAAAACACACTTCTGTCTCACTTAAGCTTTCATTTAATCGTGTTTTACTTAATAGTATAACTTCATAGTTGTGACTGAATCCTGTTTAAACCAGTATTAAGATTTGCAAAGCCATTAGTAGTACGCACACACACACACACACACACACACTGTAGCTTGAGTAACAGTTAGTAAATGAGGATTACACAGGCTAAATGCACTTTGGTTTTTAGGAACTATTAGCAGAGGTGCATGCTGATTAAACAGAAGTCACAGAAAAAAAAAAAAAGCAATGGTGCTCTTACATAACTAACACTAATTACCTGAATAATGTAGCTGGAGCTTGGGAGGGGGCTTTTCCATATAAATTTAAATGTCTCATGCTTGCATATAAAAACAGACATAAAATAGGTTTAAAAAAAAAAAAAAAAAACACCTATGGCTATCATAAGGCTACAGCAGCTAGAACATTTATAACATGCAGGTTTACACAGCAACAGGACGACTGGTGACCACAGCATCCCTTAGTGAACAGCTTCCTCTCCGCACTTTCCCAGCTACCTGTTTTAGCCCATGCGAGTGGAGGTACCCTGGTAACACAGAACACACACCATTAGTCCTTGTATTTTTGCAACCAAAATTAAAGAGCATCTCTAACTACTGTATACACACACACACTGTTTCTAAACTGTACTGTGTAAAATAGGTGGTGTGAGAGAACCCTTATCGAGGACATATTAGTTACCGAGGCTGTTTTTATTTACTCTAACCACTATAACTACTCAACACCTTTTCACTTTCTTTGTGTAATGCATACATAAATTCTCTTCAATTGTATCAGGTCCATATGAATATGAACCAGTTATATTGTCAATAACACCCATCTTGGGCATCTTATACCTTCCTAAGGTTCAATATGCCTTATGGTTTTATAATAGTAAATGCAAGTGACAGATAAGCTGTAACATAATAAGCTACTCATTACTAGAAGATAAAGATGGGGGGGGGAAATAATTCTATTCAGATCAAAATAGATTTTTTAAAATAAATGATTTTTTAAAATAAATACAGCTGCACGTGTTCCCAGTAGTGAGAAGGGAGTTGTGTTGTACAGTTTCATAGACGAGTATTATTTTCGCTCATACGTAAGCGGTCGTGTGGCAGAAAAATTCCTCCCCCATACCCGTCCCCTTCCCCCGATCTTACACCACCTGATGCCTGCTTGTGGGGAATACTAAAGCAGAGTGTGTTCAACTGTGAAGGTCTGTCAAGATCTGTGTCTGCATTATACGAGCAAATGGTCCCCTTTTGCAGGAGTCGGCAGCGACCTTTGTTCTGGTATGTTTGAGAATCTACATGAACGATATGAACTCGTGTTTACAGCCACGCTGCGCACACACACTACGAGCAATTACATCACGTATACCGCGGTAAATCAACACACTAATAGTGTGTATGTTAGTTTCTTTCAGGAGAAATAAACTTACAGATGACAAGAAGTTTATATTGTTAGGTTGTTGTTGTTTTTTTCATCTCAGTACTGTATATTTTGGAGCATACTGTAAGGTGGTAAAATGTTGCAGTTCCTCTATAATCCTGCAGTTGGTGAGCTCTAACCTACCGCACAGCATCCTGTATGGTGGGAGCAAATTGTTTGACAAGTTTGTTTAGAATTGTAACCAAATCTGAAAAAAAGATTAACCTACAGGATAAACTCGAAAAATTTGATTATCGTGCAAAAGTTTATTTATTTCAGTAATGCAACTTAACAGGTGAAACTAATATATGAGATCTCATTACATGCAAAGCAAGATAGTTCAAGCCGTGATTTGTCATAATTGAGATGATTATGGCTTACAGCTAATGAAAACCCCAAATCCACAATCTCAGAAAATTAGAATATTGTAAAAAGGTTCAATATTCGCGGCTCAAAGTGTCCCACTCTAATCAGCTAATTAAGTCATAACACCTGCAAAGGGTTCCTGAGCCTTTAAATTGTCTCTCAGTCTGGTTTAGTAGGAAGCACAATCATGGGAAAGACTGCTGACCACAATCTCAGAAAATTTTAATGTTACATACAATCAATAAAACAAGGATTGTACATAGAACATATCGGATCTCTGAAAAATATAAGTATGCATATATACTTAGTACTTGGCTTGGGCCCCTTTTGCAGCAATTACTGCCTTAATGCCACGTGGCATGAAAGCTATCAGCCTGTAGCACTGCTGAGGTTTTATGGAAGACCAGGATGCTTCAATAGCGGCCTTCAGCCCTTCTGCATTGTTTGGTCTCACGTCTCTCATCTCTCTCTTGGCAGTGACTACATAGATTATCTATCGGGTTCAGGTCAGGCGAGTTTGCTGGCTAATCAAGCACAGTAATCCCACGGTCACTGAACCAGCTTTTGGTGCTTTTGGCAGTGTGAGCAGGTTCCAAGTTCTGCTGGAAAATGAAGTCAGCATCCCCATAAAGCTCATCTGCGGAAGGAAGCATGAAGTTCTCCAAACTCTCCTGGTAGACGGCTGCGTTGACCCTGGACTTAATGAAGCACAGTAGACCAACACCAGCGGATGACATGGCTTCCCAAATCAACACAGACTGTGGAAACTTCACACTGGACTTCAAGCATCTTGCAGTGTGTGCCTC
>JAQMYJ010000033.1:9513938-9533670 GCA_030014305.1 Clarias laeviceps
ATAAAATGTAAATTACGCCCACCCCCCCCCCCAGACTGCTATCATGTGGCCAAAAATCTTAACCACACCTAAGGAAATTAATCTCACAGTAAAATTTAACAATATTGTCTCTGCACCTTTAAATCACTTGGAGAATCCCAGATGCCATTTCGTCTCGGAGTTGTTTTCCACTGTAATGGACTGTGAACTCTGTTTTGTTAAGGATTTTCTGAAATTAGGATTATTCACCAACTGGACAGCTTTACAGGACAGAAATTTCTACCGATGTGCTTCCGGACTGATTCATTGAAACCGACTCATTTCTCCCACGCACCCACATACAATATACCGGACTTTATAGACATTTTATACATTTACTTACACACTGAAAATATTGTATATAATTGTAAATATTGGTATCTGGTGAACTGCAGTGTCTATTTTTAGTACAATAAATGTGAGCTTCTTCTACAATTTGTTTGCATCTACGAATGTGTACAGAACGGCGGTCCGTTCGTATCTGCGGAAATTCGTATGCCGAAACTCGAATGTTCGTAAGTCGGGGACTATCTGTATGTTACATTTGTTCACACTGCTGAGTTTCATAATTAATTATTTTAACCATGAACACTTGCAAATGGATTGCTTAATACAAATAATGAGTGCTGTGCTATAAGGAATCTAAACTGTGATGCATGTTTGATATGTGCAAGACTTTCAAATCGGACAGACAGGCACTGAAATCTGTACCTCTGTATCTGCTGAATGCAAGGGATGACAAACACTCGTCCACCGGCAACCATGAGTGGAGGAGAACGGCAGCAGCCTGAAGATGAAGAAGGGGGGAAAAAAGAAAAAGAAAAAAAAAAGACAGATCAGCACCCAAAAATCTACAATTCATGTAGAAAGATACCTCATCACTTTCCTCAAGCTAAAAGCAGCCTCTCTTCTTGTTGCTATTTTCACATCATACAAAATTCCATGCACAGAAAAAAAGGCCTTTTATCTGTATTGGAATCATGGAAGCAGTGGTTTGAAATAATGGGAAAAAAAAACAAAGGTCAGTGCACCAAAACATGATTGCAACAAGACCCATCAATGACTTTAGTGCAACCACTGGACAGGAAAATGAAGACAAGACAAGCGTATGTCACAACAAAGATCAAAGACGCTAAAAGTTAAGAGTGAGGTTTTTCTGCTTCTTCACAGTTTACAATGATTTAGATCTTTATTTCCATAAACTGTGAACCCACTCTACACTATAGATACAGGTGTGGTTTAAATAAAAGATGGAGATAAAATTATTCAGGTCAACACAAAATCTAGATTTTTAACAACAGGCTTAGATACATTTAACGGCAATGTCAAGAATTGAGAAACAGTGAGAACGGTTGGGATATTTTGTAACCTGACAATTTGTAATTCCCCCAGTTGAAACACACTCCTTACACACACTGACAGATTCCAAACATAACAATTCAATTCCATTTACACTTACTGGGCACTAATGGTGCACCTGACCGTAGTTGAGTTGCTTGTCCATGATTCAGCAGGTACACAAAACACAGATGTACTTTAAAGTCTAAGCATCACGGTGCAGAATGAAAGTTACAGCCGCTTACATTTGGGTCTCATTCCTGATCCCGATTTTGCACATGAAAATTATCATTTCACTTAAATTATAACTAAACAATAAAAAGTGTAACTTGTTTGTTTGAACTGTCTTTCTTGCGCTTGTTCTACCAGGATTGCCAGATATCACTGATAAAATCCCACCTAGACAGGGATGAAACTCCAGATGTTTAGGGTGATTGTTGTTTACATATAAATTCATAATAGGAGTAGCCAGTGTCTCCATCACATAAAGCCAAAAAGAAATCATCAGCTTTATATCATACTGCATTTTTAGGCTTTGTCTGGACACACAGCAAGAAGAAAGTACATTGTGAAGAACTGAATATTTACATGAATTTTAGTTGCTTAATGATGACATGATTTTGAGCTGGAAAAGGTTGTGTAAAACCTGAGGATGCATGTTTTGCCTGAACAAAACTTTACTGGAAGCGATACGACTTTAAACGCTGAGATTTTCAGCTTGCTCTCAGGCTGTCTGGCTGTACAATACACTCGTAGGCGTGACTTGGGGAACGAGTCGTTCCTCCTGTTTGTTCAAAGCTTTTTATAACAAAACGGAGATTATTGTGTGACACACTGTCCTAGGGGAAAGGTCACATTCTTGCAAAGGATTTACTCATAATAAAAGTATAAAAAAAAATAAAAAAGTTAATGAAGTGAGGAGTGACATGTGCTTACCTGAGACCACCATGGCCTCGTTGGGACCGCAAGTGTAGAACATGGTGAGACTGTCCTGGACCTGCAAAGAGTTCAGATTTCAACTTCTTAAAATATGCACAGAAATACAAAAGTCATAAAACCTGTTGACATTTACAGAAGTCGTGGAAGAGACGCATCTGTCTGTGGGAACTGTACACACACAATCATTCACCAACACCACTGGACATTACAGGAACTCGGCAGTGAGTTTCAAGCCATTTCCAGAGGGTAGGGCTATCGCTCCGATGCACTGTAAAAACTTTGATAGTGTTCAAGCACTAATGAAATGCTGGGATACACAGTCAGTCCCCAAAGCCGCCACACATAGGGGAGTTAACCATAAAATAATGATACAGTCATAAAATAATTTCAACATGCTTTTCTTTTGTCTAAGGCATTTGTAACCTATAAGATCACACAGTGACACTGGTGGTGCCACTACCTGTTGAAAGGTCTGGAAAGTTCTTATTCAGCTTTATCTTTTACTTTAACTCATGAAGTCCCTGAGTGACATCTAATGAACGTCCTGGTGCAGTCATGTGACAATCTGTCTATGTGTGTAATGTGAGACATCATGTGTAATGTGAGACATCATGTCCAAAATGGTGGTGTGTTTGGGTAACGCTTGTAAAACACTTTTTAAAGCTTTTTAAGCTAATTGTTACTCAAAGTAAATTTAATTCTATTTACCACTTCTAATGATTTAACGACATCTCGTGTTTTATATTGAACCTGTTGTGACTAAATAAAACAAATGAAGAAAATATCACTGTGATCCATGTCACATAGGGCTTTTAACCCTAAAATTGACATCTTTCAACATGTGCTCTCCATCTCATCCATTTGGTCGTCCATGATTTCTTTACACAGGCATCACTAAATGGTGGACCAGGGTCCAGACCAGTTCTATACGGTCCCCGATGCTTTACAGATAAATGAGAATAATTAATAATGCGGTAATCTAGTGCTTTTTCTGAGGTGGGCGTGGCTATACATGCCACTCAACAGAGCCAATCAATGCGATAGTTTACCGTGTACAGACATAGTGTGCGGAAGAAACAAACAAAAACACAACCGGTTTATAACACACATGTATATCCAAAAGCGTAGCGCTAATAATAAGCTGTAATGTAAAGCGCCACTATGGGAGAAAACACAAGTCATTTAGAGCAAACATATCCGCAGCAGTCCGAGGTGATGGCGTGTAAAATACCCGATCTGAGAGCCCAGAATGACGGAGCAACCACAGTCCTTTCACATTCATTTACAGCCCAGCAGCGTGAAAAAGAAAATTATAATTTTTTTGTTTGTTTGTTTGATTGTTGTTTTGTTTTCCATACAAATACAAAGAATATACAAGGCCATCAAAGATCAAATTGTCCACATGTTTAATATAGCTACTGAAAATAGATGATAAATATTTAATTGCTTATTCTGTATAGACTTTCAAATTACTGCATATATAGAGATCTGAAACACGAAATTAAGAGCTCGGCTCGAAGAAAATGTTATTGACCGGACATTATTAAATTTTTTGTTCAGCCGCCCTGATCTGGCACATGGCGCAGTGGTTAGCACTGTCGCCTTGCACCTCCAGTGCTCGCCTTGCACCTCTTGGTGGGTTTCCTCCCAAAGTCTAGGCTAATCTTGATCCTAGTATGGTGGTAAAAAATAGTATAGTGATCACCATTGGACTGTCCATCCCTGTTCCTAGAGGAATGGATGGATCTATAATGTAAACGTCTTGGACGTGCTGTACAGTAGACAGTGTGTGTGGGCTTCAAATCAAATTGAACCATAAACGCAGACGAATCAGATGTCACACAGAAAATGAAATGAGCCAGGTCACATGACTTCTCCTTTATCACACCCCCACCTCTCACACACCTCCTCCCACTTCCTGTTTGTACATACACACATCCATCCATCTCACACACCAGATCATTTACGAATTTACAGTAAATCCTCGTGGATCATTTGAGCAAGGCTGCAGAGGCACTAAATCAAGCTGCTACAAAGGTCTTCATCTCACACACACTACGAAGTGTTTACACTGCTGCTGCAGGTAGCTCGCCTCACACTAACGTTAGCTAGCAGTGTTAGGATAAACCAGGCCTTACGCAGTTCTCAACTGGAATAAACTACACAATAACTGAAATTACACTAAGAAGTTAATGTTTTATCAAAATTGTTTTTATTTTCCTACGGGAAAGCGTTACGTCATGTCAAACGTAGTTATTGTTGATAAACTGCAGCTATCACCGAATAGCAGTGTTAGCTCTGCTAGCGTAGCCATGGAAACAAGACGAAATGAATTAACGTACACTGAGTCAGCACTACGGTGACGCTCATATGCTGTCGAATTTAAAAACAAAACCTTAAAAAAAAACACGTCAAATATCTGAACACAGTCAGTACTGTGCTGTACACACCGCTAGCTCCTGATCCTGTAAACTAATCCCATTATGTGTGTGTGTGTGTGTGGTTTAAATCTTCTCTTCGGTCTGTAGTAACGTTAAGAAGGAATAGCGCGAGACTCGGACGTTACTTACCGAGAGCTAACACCAAGGAAAAGGCGCAAGAATGCAATGCAAAATACGCAAAGCCTGGAAGTAACAATTTAAAGTAAATCCCCTCCTCCAGCCGTGTGTGTATGAGAGAGAAACACGACACTACACATCATACACACACACACACACTGACCACGCCCTGTGGCCCGGAAAACAGCAACACAACACCACGCCCACTGTTTTACATAGTTCGCAGCGCCCCCTGGTGGTAAAGATACTCCAATGCAACTTTTCTTCAGAACTAAAACTGGTTTACTGAGTACAAAAATACTGTAGTCTCATCCCATTGTCTCATCGTCTATACCGCTTTATCCTGCATACAGGGTCACGAAGGCCTGGAGCCGATCCCAGGAGACTTAGGGCATGAGGCACGGTACACCCTGGACAAGGTGCCAATGCATCGCTGGTCACACCCACGCATACTGACACGCTCATTCACACACTACAGGCAATTTAAGAACGGCAAATATTCTAATCACACACAGACCCCAAAGTGGACACCTGGAGGTGCAAGGCGACAGTGCTAATTAAATGCGTCTTTCTGGCTACTGTCTTTCTGTTGCAGCCAGGTGGCAGTGGCGCAGGTGCTTGGGCCCGATCATTGTTCCTTTGCAAATATTCTTCTTCTTCTTATTATTATTATTATTATTATTATTTTCTAGTCTTTTTTGGTCAGCATGGTGGCTTAGTCCACAGCCTTAAGCCACATTGATCACAGCAATCTACACTGATCTAAAAAAACACTGACTCTCCCTCTAACTGTTAAACTGAAAGAAAAACCCCAGAGTAAAATGTTTACTGTCCTGAGATCTGTGTTATGTGCTGTACATTACGAAACATCTGTATGATTATTTACATGCAAATTACCACAATGAACTGAATTTTAACTGAGACATGAAGGCTGAAATCTCACTTATCACTCTCACTCACTTATCTTTTATACCACTTTATCCTGTATTCAGGGTCGCGGGGGGCCTGGAGCCTATCCCAGGAGGCTTAGGGCACGAGGCAGGGTACACCCTGGACAGGGTCCCAATCCATCGCAGGGCACACACACATACACACACATACACACACTCACACACACCCTACAGGCAATTTGAGAACATCAATTAACCTAACCTACATATCTTTGGAATGTGGGAGGAAACCGGAGTACCCAGAGTAAACCCACCAAGCACGGGGAGAACATGCAAACTCCATGCACACAGAGACAGGAATCGAGCCTTGCCGGGAATCGAACCCGGACCCTGGCGAATCAAGGCGACAGTGATAACCACACACAGTTAGGGTTATTTTCAATACTGTAATGATTATGCCAATTCAACAACAATATGTCATAATGTGACATAACAATTTCATGCTTATGTCAAACTATGACATAAGATATAACTATATAATTATATATAACAAAGAACGTTATTATAACTTTGAACGTTTTTAGACGCCATAAGCTTAAGGCCTCACCATGGCTGAACCGTTTGAGATATCAAAAATCCCACAATTTTGCAACCTCTTTTGCTTGTTTAAAAGAACAAGAGGGCACTTCACTACTATGCTATAGTGCTTGGGCCCATGACTTAGTGGTTAGCACAGTTGCCTCAAACCTCCAGGATTTGTAGCTCACCTGCAATCTGTGTATGTGTGGAGCTTGCTTGTTCTCCCTGATGTTTGTGCGTTTCCCAAGTGTTCCCAAATTGCAAATTGTGTATGACTGTGTGGTTGTGTGTGTGTGTGTGTGTGTGTGTGCATGCATGAGCCCTGGAATATGTTGACACCCCCTGCAAGGGCCCTCCTCACCACCACCCTACACAGGAGATCATTCATTCATTTATTTAAGCCAGTGATCATTGCTGTAAGGAGAAGACATGGTGCTGAGAACCCAGCTCCTTGTGACCTATTGTACAGATCTACACATATTCACACACCTCATTTATACACTACAGGGATTCTGGAATCGCCAGTCAGCCTACAACACATGTCTTTGGACTGGAGGGAACCTGGGGTACGCAGAGGAAACCCCCCAAGTACGTAGAGAAGATATGAACTCCATGCTTAGTGATCAGAGGCGAGATGCAAACCCCCAACCCTAGAGATGAGAGGCGACAGTGAAAAAAAGAACGCAATATGGAAAATGACTGGGCAACACAGGACCTTATATAACTGCCAAAAATAAAAAAAAGAAATGCTTTCATAATATACAGTAGTCATTAAGACAACTAAGTAAAACAATAAAAATTAAGAAGAAAAACAGATGGTAGAAATCTTAAAAAAAAATAGGATTTCTGTCAATGGTGGTTTAGTTTAAATTACATTATCACAGATTAGATTAGATAAAACTAGATCTGATTAGAAACACAGGGCCGAGGTCTGGAGGAAATGCTCATGGGCAGATTTGTTCCACAGACAGCAGACAGAACACAGGATCTCCACACAACATGCTGCAACTTCCAGACACAGAATTAATACTTTATATCTTTTCTAAATCTCTGCCATGTTAATATATATAGGGGCCCAAAAAACGTATACACACTTCAACATAAAAAAAATATCTGACTCTATTCTGATGGTCACATGATAGGATCAACCATGGTGCAACTACCGTACTGATATCTTCAGAGGAAACATAATACTACACATTGCTGGCATAATTACTGTACATTTTAATAAATGGCATGGATAACAACTGTTGAATTGTGTGTACATTTTTTGGACGCCTCTATATATATAAACCCCAAAATCAAACCATGCAAGTGCAAGAGGGCTTATGTCAATGTGTATTATGGTATTAAGATCACTTGATTTGTAGAAGTAATATATAAAACATGTTTCCCCACTGTGGAACTTCTTAAATGTTATTGAGGGAAAACTGTGTTTAAAGACATGTACTATGAAATGTTTATAAGTACTTATCATTTTACCTTTTAAACATGTTTGTTGGCACACAAGTTCAATGCAAAACTACACACTACTGTACTATTAAGAATCCATTTCAAATGCAACATATGTTGGTTTCTTAGGTTGTAAAAAAATTAAAAAAAATTACATAATTCTATTCTATTATATATATATTCTATTATATATATATATATTTTTTTTGTTTTTTGTGTTATTTATACATGAATTAAAGTAACTTATTTGAAATGTTGCTATTCCATTATTTGAAGCGGTTTATTATGTACTATTGTATTAACATTTTATTAGTATGTCTATTTAGTATGTCTATTATGTAATGCATGCATTCAAATAAGCATTAACATTGCTAAATTAAAACCATTTAATTTTATTTTTAATCCAAAGATGATGTTCCTTTCATTGAATTATGTTCCAATCTGTGGATGACTGTGGATGTGTGCACGCTACTGAAAACCTGAGTCACTATTTTCATGTCAAGCAACTAGACAGCCCTCAGGACAGAAAGGAGCCTTTGTCCTTGTCTATCTGAGAGAAAAGTGCAAATATCCGCTAAAAATCCATGGTCACCTCTTAAACATCAAGGAAAAATGGCGTATGTGGCACTACAAAGATACATCACAAGTCTTTGATACCAAAATCTCACAACTAGAAACATTGAACAATTTGAACAAACATTGAACTTAGGGTTCAAGGCACAGAAACTCATTCCGACCGTGAATGATTCCGAAACCTTGATCAGATATCTTCAAATAAAGTAAAGGTAAAGGTTCTTAACATCCCCTGATGCAGCTCTCTAACACGCACCACGTAACACCACATAAATGTTTCTATACAAGGGGAAAATAACCAATGGTTGAAACAAGGGTGGCGCAGTGGTATAGTGCTCGCACTATCATTCGGAGATCGTGAGTTTGATTCCCGGGTGATGCTGTACTCTCTCGCAGCCGGAGGCCCAGAGAGAGCTGATTGGCCGAGCTCTCTCAGAGGGGAGGGATGTACTTAGTGCTCCCACATTAATTACAGCTCTCCAACCAATCAGGGGCGTCTGGCGTCACGTGGTTCGGAGGAAACATGTGATAGTCTTCAGCCCTCCCCACTGAGTGGTAGTAGTAGTCTTAATGTGGGACACGACTAAATGGCAATTATGCGGAAGATGTATTGGAAAAAAAGATACGTTATGTGAAAAAAATGTAAATTTCGATTTTTTACTAATCTCACCACTCATTACAATCAATTACGATACATTACAATACATAACAAAATCTACTTTTTTAATTTGATTTCACCCAAAATTGCTGATACACTTCACAATAAGTTCACTAGTGTCTGCTGTTATGCCAAGTTAAAATGTGCTGTCCTATGTATTTAATGTCTTGGGTATTTATTTAATCAATATCACACAAGGAGGATTGTTGTCGTGCTGGTTATCATCACAGCAGTGATGCGGTTGTAGGCACGAGGGCACAGCAAATTTACACAACAGTTCCACGAACACCATTTATTATGAACAAATTATAATGTATCTGTTTATTTACCCAGTTTTATAGCAACAGTATTAAAGCTGTAAGTCTCATAAATTTCTTTTTTTATTTCTATTCAGCTTTAGAAAATCAGCTCCGTTAAGTTCCAGGTCCCAAATAGTGTTAAATGGAAAGCTAGTGCAAGCGGTGTGCAGTCACTTGTTCTAAACACTAAGTAGTGCCCAAGATTAGTGGTTACAGTGGAATTTGGGATTCAATCTTGTGTTAGAAGCTAGTTAGCTTTTTAGCACAGTTTAGGCGTAGATAGAGAGATACAGTCTTATGTAAAAGTTTAGGCACCCCTTGATAAATAACAGATTTTGGTGATAAATTAAACAAAAAAATAATCAAAAACATTATTATGGTGCAAAAGTTTGGGCACCCTAAGAGTTCCAGAGTCTCAGATTCTTTTTACAAGGTTTCAGACCTTAATCAGCTCGTTAGATCTAATGCATCGAAACAGCTGTCATTAGTAAATGCCAATTTCAAAGCTTTACAAATACTTTGACTCTTCAAACCTTGTTCACACACTTGTGGACACTCAACAACCATGGGAAACCTCCAAGCAACTGTATAAGACTCTGAAAATGAAAGTTATTGATGCCCACAATGCAGGGGAAGGCTACAATAAGATAGCAAAGCATTGTCAGCTTGCAGTTTCCACAGTGAGAAATGTAATTAAGAGATGGCAGTTAAGGGGAACTGTGGAGGGTCAAGATGAGATCTGGAAGACCAAGAAAACTCTCGGATAGAACTGCTTGCATGCTGGTCAGAAAGACCAATCAAAACGCCCATTTGACTGCAAAAAACCTGCAGGAAGATTTAGCAGACACAGGAGTGGTGGTGGACCGTTCCACAAGACCTTCATGGAAGAGTCAGCAGAAGAAAATCTTACCTGCATCCCCATTATAAAATCCAACGTCAGAAATATGCAACAAAACATCTACAGAAGCCTGATGCTTTTTGGAAACAAGTGCTGTGGACTAATGAATTTAAAATAGATATCTTTGGCCACAATCAGCAAAGGCATGTTTGGAGAAAAAAAAGGAGCAGCATTTCATGAAAAGAACACCTTGCCAACTATTAAGCATGGGGGTGGATCTATCAGGCTTTGGGGTTGTGTTGCAGCCAGCGGCACAAGAAACATTGCATGCGTGGAAGGAAGAATGGATTCTACTAAATACCAGCAAATTCTGGAAGCAAACATCTGTAAAAACGCTGAAGCTGAAAAGAGGATGACCTCTACAACAGGACAATGATCCTAAACATACCTCGAAATCCACTATGGAATACCTCAAGAGATGCAAGCTGATGGTTTTGCAATGGCCATCATAGTCCCCTGATTTAAACATCATTAAAAATTTGTGGATAGATTTTAAAAGAGCTGTGCATGCGAGACAACCAAAGAATATTACAGAACTAGAGGCCTTTGCAGGAAAGAATAAGAGAAAATCCCAAGTACAAGAATTGAAAGACTTTTAGCTGGCTATAAAAAGCGTTTGCAAGCTGTGATATCTGTCAGAGGAGGTGTTACTAAGTACTAATTATGTAGGGTGCCCAAACTTGCCACAATATGGTTTTTTATTTTTTATCTTTGTTCAATTTATGACGTAAGAAGTAACTATGCATGAATGTTTGCTGAAAATATTCCTTTTCAATTCCTTTTCAATTAAAAAATCACCAAAATCTGTTATTTATTAAGGGGTGCTTAAATTTTTCATAAGACGATAGATAGATAGATAGATAGATAGATAAACAAAGAACTTTAATAATTCCAAAGTGAAACTGTAATGTTACAGCAGCCAGTTAAGTTAAAAACAAACAAACAAACAAGTAAAACTTTTATGATACACTGATTACAATAGTGCAGTCAGACGGGAATCTGAAAATCTACATGGCACCCAGCACATTTGGTGATGGATACTCTGTATTTCGTTTCTGTGGCAGTTACTTACAGGGTCAGATCGCCAGCTTAATACCCGATTTTATCTGAGCACTTGGGAGTGAAATAATTCCTTGCTCTAAGGTCCAACAGTGGCAACCCAAAGGCGTCAGAACTCAAACCGGGGACCTTTTGATCAGCAGTCCAACACGTTAACTACTGAGCTACCCATGTTTCTATGCACATGTACATGATGATTAAATACATTTTGTGTTATTAAGTAGACAAAGTGTTGCTTAAAATGACAATGTAATCATATGTATTTTTTTTTTTTTTTGTTAAAATGGATCTGTGGCTGGTTTTGAGTGTGCATTTTTCATACATTGGAGGACCTGAAATCAGTCTCATAAAAAATTCTGTCTGTATGTCTCTATGTATGTCTGTCTGTATGTCTGTCCAGCCAGATTTTGTCACAGGATCAAACATAACTGACTGGACAGAAATGAATGAAATTTCGGAAGTACTTAGGTATTTGCCTGAAGTTAAACCTGCACCATAAGTGAAATCAAAGTGTTGAGTAAAAGCGATGTTATGAACAGTTACATTGCGGATTTAATAATCTACTTTAAAATAAGATACTAATAAGCTACTTGCTCAGTGTAAACAAACACCCGCACTAATAGATATTAAGTAGAAAACATCAACAGAATTTTTTTTACTGAGATTAGTTAATATTTTCACTGCTGAAATAACAGCGCTGAAGTGGTATAAGTAAATTTTAACACGCTGGAGTCGTTTTAAGACAAAACTTAATCTTTATCCGATCTACTTTTTTTGATTTATCATCTGTGATTCACTCCGAACAGGGAGTTTATTAATAGGCTGACGACGTAAGAAGTACAACTTAGCCTAAACAAGGCATTAGATACTTAAATTTACCAAAATTTTATTTCTTTGCATTAATAAGTTAGTCAGAGAGTTCTGCCTTACAGAAAGACGGGCAGACATGTACATGTGCTTTAATCTGAAATAATAATTGAACATTTCTACAAACGTTTCCTGTCAGCAACGCGACCTTATGCTAGCTCAACAGTAACCTTTTTGACTTGATCTTTGCCGCGTTTGCCTCTTTGTAGCCAATCAGATTGTAGGTGGGCGGGGACTTGAATCCGCTCCGCCCACAGCGCACCCAGTCTCGCACTGGAGTAAATCCAGGAATATAAAGCCTTTGTCCGGCTTCAGCGAGCAGCCACGCCGTTACATCCGAGACACCAAGACCGTTACATCGAGCAATCATGAGGGAGATTGTGCACATCCAGGCCGGCCAGTGCGGTAACCAGATCGGTGCCAAGGTAAGCAAAGCTTTAAAAACGAAATATAAAATATATTGCACATGCATTTGAGACAGACTGAAGCTTAGAGATGCAACAATGAAAAGACTTCAGAGGAGTGGCCTTCCTGCCTCATTCCTCATTCAATCCTTTATTTCTTTTTCATTTTTATAATGTGCATATATAAACAGATGTCTGCATCACTTTCAATTCCTAATATTTATATTAATTATAAATATCTAATGTAATGCAATGTGAAATTGCTTTATCCTACATACATTTGCATATGTTGAGATAAAATCAGTCCAAAATATTAATATTTACTTTTATTTGTAATGGTAAAATAATAAATCTCAGATAATCAAACACCCCCTTGTGCAGACAAAAATGTCTCGATCTGTTTTTTTTATTTTTATTTTTTTATTCTATCATAGCCACGTCCCAAACTGCAAAGTTAACCAATGTGAAAATAAATGTGATTATTAATAGGATATACAGTGCTGTGAAATATGGACTTGGGTGCGAACCATGAGCCATCTTTATTGCGTTCTGTTGCTGGGTGTCACCCGTCCCTTTAAACAGCTGTCACACCGGCGAGGAGGACATTTCATTAGATCAGTACTGTTATTAGATCAATACATTATGTATATATACAAATATTATAGAAAATTTGTTTTATCTTTCGTTAGACATATACATGCATAATGTGAATTTTTAGACTATTTGACTCGGAAAATGTGGATATCTTCATCGGAAGCTGTTGCTTTTCGCTTGGAGAATAGGAAAGGGTGGGGCAAGAGAATCATGGACAAAGAAAACTAGTCCTCAGCCTAGAAACCTCATCACAGCGACATGGAGGAAGACCTTTAGCTTTCTTTTTGTGTTATCCTGTAGGACGTGCATGATTATATATATAGGAGCATGTAGATCTTTTTTCATATTTTGTTGTTGAACGATGAGCTGGAGTAGATGAGGTGGAATGTCTGCCATGATGGGCTGCAGGCGAAGCAATTTGAATGATCTGTTTTTATCACTAGAGGAATCTGATCAAAACCTGCTCATGTTAGGAAAATCGTATACTATGTAATGACTCATTATATCTTCTATTAACATTATTGACGCTGTCCAGTTTTATCACAGAAGGCCGACTGAAAATGTCCTGATTTAAATTTTTTCTTCAAAGAAGAGTCACATTTGTCGGAGATATTCAATAGGCTTGGTCAGCCCAATTCTTTTAAGATAATGCCTTCAGTGTATTCCCTGCATTAGTGGGCGGGGATGTGCTTCGATATTCAGGAGGCATTGAAGTCTGTGTGTGTGAGAGGGGGTGTGGGGAGGGGCGAGCCCCAGCAGATGGAAGACGTGGCTCTAGCAACGGGGTCTCCAGCTGCTCAGAGACTTGGGGTGAATAGCAAGTTGGTAAATCACGGGTTTGTCCCTGGCTGTTTAACAATGCAGCCGTCCTGAGAATAGCTCCGGCGCAGAGATGTGTGAATACCCTGACATTACTGAGCGGTGATGTCAATTGATTTTTTTTTTCCCTCTCCCCCGACTTGTACATTTGATGAGAAAGCGAGTTAGGTTTGGTTTGTGTGTCTGATGCGGGAATGGGTTTTGTCTTTGTGGTTTGACGGAGTAACGAGAGGGAGGTCTTGGCTCACACTTTGCGCTACACATTGTCCTCATTCTTTCAAAGCCATTTCGCCACACTCACCTCGATGTCTGTCGAAACAGCCTTTTCATTTTATCCTCGTTTTCCCAGCACTTTCAGTCTGAATCGGACTGTAGTATTTGGATTATATAAAGATATATCGCTTAAACATGATTAACACAGTTACATCCAGAGAATTAATTTGCAGTAATACAGTAAATTGCATTTCAGGCAAGTGCAATATTTTCAGACACAAAGAAATGAGGACACCACATGTTGCATTTGATTCAATAAAGAATTCGATTTGAGTCGATACATGAACTGCAGGGGGTAACTGGAATTCAACCAGACACATGCAGTGCTGTCATTTTGTTTCCACTTGTTCCTGCCTCATGTCTCCCGGACATAAAATAACAAGTCATTTGGACTGTGGATGAGATGACAGCATGATTTTGTAATGGAAAGAAGTCAATTAAGTTAACGATTTTCTTTTCAGTTCTGGGAGGTGATCAGCGATGAACACGGCATCGACCCAACAGGAACCTACCACGGGGACAGCGACTTGCAGCTCGACAGAATCAGCGTCTACTATAACGAGGCTACAGGTACTACTGTACAACACACACACTTTACTTTAGGTCAGAGATCACATACAGGATTCATTAATAGCTATGTAATAAATAAATTACGGCTGACATTATTAACCTTAACGCAAATTAATCATATGACCAAGTTTGACCCTAATGGCTTCCCATAATCGTGTGATAATGGTACATTTAGCTTGGATAATAAGATGACTGAGGAAGCATCACCAGGTGTGCTGAACAGCACTGTGAGTGCTCGAGCTACCTTCAAGGGGAACTGATTACATTAAACGTACTAATATAAATATTAGAGATGGAGAAAATTCATTTCAATTACATATCTTGACTCTTTTGTGTAGAATTTCAATGATTTTTTTAAAATTTAGGTATGTTTATATTTGAGGTGGCAATATGTTGCAGTTTCTCTATAATCCTACAGGTGGCGCACTTTAAATTATTCACATATTGCAAGGCGGCACAGCATTCAGAGTGGTAGGAGCAAATTATTTGTTTAGTCTAAAACTCATATAGAATCTGGATATTTTTAAAATCATGAATCGCAATTCGAATCGAATCGGCTGCTACTGTAGGTATCGTGATAACATCGTATCGACTGGGTTCTGGTCATTCCTGTCCCTAATAAATAACCATTTACCTAATACATTATATGTAATCTTTATGTGTGTTGACCTGCTGTCCCTCTCTTTTTATTGAAGGAGGTAAATATGTGCCCCGTGCTATTCTTGTTGACCTGGAGCCTGGCACCATGGACTCAGTGCGCTCTGGACCCTTCGGACAGATCTTCAGACCTGACAACTTTGTTTTTGGTGAGTGACAGGAAGAAAGGTTTAAGAATTGATGAGATAAGATTTGTAGAAAAATATCTGCCTTATTTTATGACAATCGCTGACATGCACTCCTTGTATGCTCATTTATCGATCCAGGTCAGAGTGGTGCAGGTAATAACTGGGCTAAAGGCCACTACACCGAGGGAGCAGAGCTGGTGGACTCAGTCCTGGATGTGGTGCGTAAGGAGTCTGAGAGCTGCGATTGCCTCCAAGGCTTCCAGCTCACCCACTCCCTGGGTGGCGGCACCGGATCCGGTATGGGCACGCTCCTCATCAGCAAGATCCGGGAGGAGTATCCCGACCGCATCATGAACACCTTCAGTGTGGTGCCTTCTCCTAAAGTGTCTGACACCGTGGTGGAGCCCTACAACGCGACGTTGTCCGTGCATCAGCTGGTGGAGAACACAGACGAGACCTACTGCATTGACAACGAAGCTCTGTACGACATCTGCTTCCGCACTCTGAAACTTACCACTCCCACTTACGGCGACCTGAACCACCTCGTCTCCGCTACCATGAGTGGCGTCACCACCTGCCTCCGCTTCCCCGGGCAGCTCAATGCTGACCTGCGCAAGCTGGCCGTCAACATGGTGCCCTTCCCGCGTCTTCACTTCTTCATGCCTGGTTTCGCACCTCTTACCAGCAGGGGAAGCCAGCAGTACCGCGCTCTCACCGTGCCCGAGCTGACGCAGCAGGTATTCGATGCCAAGAACATGATGGCTGCCTGTGATCCCCGTCATGGCCGTTACCTCACCGTAGCCGCCGTCTTCCGCGGCCGCATGTCCATGAAGGAGGTGGACGAACAGATGCTCAACGTGCAGAACAAGAACAGCAGCTACTTCGTGGAATGGATCCCCAACAACGTCAAGACGGCCGTGTGTGACATCCCACCACGCGGCCTCAAGATGGCCGTCACCTTCATCGGTAACAGCACAGCCATCCAGGAGCTGTTCAAGCGCATCTCTGAGCAGTTCACCGCCATGTTCCGACGCAAGGCTTTCCTGCACTGGTACACCGGAGAGGGCATGGACGAGATGGAGTTCACCGAGGCCGAGAGCAACATGAACGACCTGGTGTCCGAGTACCAGCAGTACCAAGATGCTACAGCTGAAGAGGAGGGCGAGTTCGAAGAGGAGGGCGAGGAGGTCGCCTAAGAAGCGGAAACGATTGGGAAAGGGCAGGGGAATGGGAGCAGGATTCGGAGGGAGTAGTGGTTTTTAAGGGGGAGAAAAATGTAGCACAGCACATGCGGAATCAACCGTAAGTGTCTTGAAGTTAATGTTAGCACTAGTCAAATGGGGCCAAAACAACCAGAGGAGTCTTGAACAAAAGTTCTTGAGCACAGAATCAAAAACACTAGTAGTTATAGTTATCCATCACGAGCGTTATATTTCTTTACCGTATCAATGTCTTCACTTCCTCTCTGCTTCACAGCAGGGAAGATATGATGTGGCCTACTTTCTCTTACCCAGACTAACTTTAGTCCTACCATAGATCAGATGAGAAAGAACGTTTGGGAAACCAGTCATATCAATCTGGCCAATAAGATGGTTGCAGGGCGAGACGAATGCAGTCATGTCCAATAATGATGCTGTGATGGAGAAGGTAGGAAGCTTCACTAAAGGTAATATGTGTGTTCAGACCCATCATTTATTTTCAGTTTTTTTCCCCCCTTTCTTTTATTTTAGACACTTCCTTTACTGTTTAAACATCGGAACCCCCAGAACAGATTCAAGTCAGAATGATTCTAAAAGTGTTTGTGTATTCCTCCTAACGTGGGTGTTGCACTACAACGGGACAGCTTTGCACAATGATGCCACTTCAGCATGTCCTTATTCACAGTATTCAGTCAAAAGGTTTACAAAGAGTGTCAGGCTTTGATGGAACGATGGAAGGGAAACGAAAGACAAGGATGAGACACGGACAGAGAGCATTGTTCAGTCTTCCTGCCTGGGCGCCAACCAACGTCTGCAGTGAGGGAAGCCTGGACGGTTTCGCTGGAACAGGAATGTAGAACGGATCATGCGGGAAACTTTGAACTTTCAAAAAGACCGATTGTAGAACGTTAATAAGAAAGTAATGCAGTTTTTTGACATAAGTCTAGAGAACACGTGTCATGTGTCCTGTATCTGAGCCCAAAGCTTTTAAACTTTTTTTTTTTTTTTTACCTTTTTTTTTTTTTTTTTAAAGCATGTTTTTTGTTTCTTTTCGTTCATGAGGTGTTAAGAATGTCCCTTACATTTTATACTCCAATTTCCTAATGGAAGGACCTGAGCCTCTGGGGAAAAAAACAATAAAATAAACGTGAAACATTGGCTATTTTTTGACTCTTTCTTTCATATCGACAAACACATGGCAAGACATTTAAAAAAATATTTTTTTTTTATGAAATATCATATTATTATACTGTATTATACTATAATGTATTACAATATATTATATTATTAAACATTAATAATAATATAATTAAAAAGGGTGAACATAAAAGCAGAAAATTCACCACGTTGCACAAATATATCAGAGATCAAGCAGCTTTTTGTCTTCAGGCTAATTTTCACTCGGTCCCTGGTAGTACACTGATTCCTTTATAAAGTAGGACACTCCTAAACAGCTGGCATAAAAGGTTTAAATGCTCTCTTTAGACCTTAACATTGCTGGATCCAATGCCAAACCACAATATTTAGGCCACATTAATGTGGAAACTGTGAAGTTTTTGAACTTGTTGTTGAAACTTTATAGGAGTCTTTAAAAGAGTTAAAAAAGAAAATGGCGCTGCCGTGTGTGGTTTAAGAATTGATTTTAAGAACTCAAGGCAGCGTAGTGGTTAGCACTGTTACCTTGCACCTCCAGGTTTCAGGTTCAATTCCCGCCTCAGGTCTGTGTTCATGGAGTTTGCATGTTCTTCTTATGCTCAGCGGGTTTCCTCCGGGTCCTCCGGTTTCCTCCCACAGTCCAAAGACATGCAGATTAGGCTAACTGGCGTTCCCAGATTGCCCGTAGTGTGTGAATGAGTGATGTAATGATTCATGCCCCCTGTATAAGGGATAAAGCAGTATAGATGACAAGGTAGAGTGAGTGAACTGAGAGTATAAGAACTCAGTACTAAATGCCTACATATGATAATGACTGAATGGTGATGTCCAATGCTGTTGAAAACAATCACAGACCTCCTGGCACAGTAGAAGTCATAAGACTAACCTGCTTACCGTATTCTGTCATTAATGATCATAGGGTTCAGCTGCAGGTCTCGCACATACAGTACTATAATGTGTTTATCTGTGTTTCATTCTAAAATGGCATTACGTCTTAGTGTATTAAAGTGTTTAATGACAAAAGGTTTAGAGCATAAAGTACTGTCTTGAGCCACCGATCATTTTTTCATAGTTTGCTTCCTACAGCACAACCTAGGCAATATGATGAACTGAATTTTATTTCATTTGAACAAACTAAGCAAAGAAATAAGACAGATACACATGATGACTTTTATGATTGGTTTCGGGTGTTTCTACACTATGAGTTTTCGGGTGTTTTTTTTTTTTTCTTGTTTGGTCATACGATTTTCCAATATTCCAACAGTGGTAAACTTTACTTGTTATAAAAGTATTGATAACTTTTATTCTACCTGACATATCTGAACCACAAATCCACAGGCTCCCCTTTAGCACACACTGGCAAAGCTTCCATATAAGCACATTTTTTAGCACATTTTTTTTATCGTCATTGACCTAAACTGAGTTGCCGACACAGATTCACAAAGGTTCTTAAGCCTAAAAGTTGCTCCTAGTCATAAAATTCTAGGACAAATTCCTAGAATTATGACATTTTCTTAGAATTTCCCCTTAAATTTAAGACTAAATCTTAGTCAGGAAAAAATAATTCATGAAATACCTAAAAAGAGCTCCTAAGGTAAAAATTGTTGAGAAGAGGATGTTTAAGAGGCTTCAGAGTTTCTGAGTGGGGGGAAATGAGGATGCTGCTGACATTGTTACACAAACAACTACTTTTTAAAATTGTATCTTTAGGCACTTTGCAGCCTCATTTACAGATGTCGCCAGTAAAAACGCACGTTTTGAGAAAAGGGATCCCGTGACTTGCCGCGGCTTTGCGCGGCTGCGTG